>CM034242.1:29699867-30416352 GCA_019916065.1 Vitellaria paradoxa
GCGCGGATTGATCACATCTTTGATTTTTGACAGGGTGCAGCTTTGGAGGTTTTATTGGACGAACTTTGAATGTCTTTGAACGTCTTTGAACTTTGTTTGAGAGTTGAGTTTGAATGGGTCTTGGTAGTAGGTGGGTTTGGATTGGTTTGCAAATACCAAGACAGAAGGTCAATATTCAAGAAAAAACAATTGCTCTAATCCCGACCATTGTCATGCATTTACGAATCCACACAAAACGCTATTCAAACCCTCTCCAAGCTATCAGTTGAACACACCCTTGAAAAATGGAATCGACGTCTTCCCGTATTTTGATATCGTCGTCCGACACCACATTACACCTCATATCCACTTTAACGAGTCCTTAACCTTGAATGAATCTAGATCGCGTGGACAAAATTAGAAATTTAGTAGAGAAAAAGTTTTTTTATAAATTTTAATATTTTTTTTCCCAGCAAAAAATGCAATCAGAGGTCATAGGCATAAAACATCAACCAAATATAGAAAGAACATTCACACATGCACTTAAAAATTATTTAATTAACCAAGTTAGATTATTAATAGTTCCAACTCAAGAATTAAGTCACATTTCTTATTAAAGACCCAACTTAAAGAATTAAAGGTGCGTTTAAAGTGATAAAAAGTGAAATAAAAAGAGATAAAGGTGAGATAATTTGTGATTTCGTAATTCGTATAATAAGATCAAAATAATTAATATTCAGAGTTTTTCTGAAATTTTTAAAAATTTTCTGCGATTTTTAATAAACTAAACCTACCTTAAGTCTCATATTTCATTAATAGCTAAAAGAAAAAGGACTTGGATGGGTATATTTGGACCAAAAAAAAAAAATAATATATGTTTATAAATATGGCTATACTATATTTACTAATTTTTTTCCCAAAATTTGAGCGGGCCATGACTCCTATTGTCGTAGTGAAGTCCATCTCTGCTAGACCGCATCCACAATACACTGTCACCCTTACGTGTCGCCATTGTCAAGTCACTATATTTAGGGAAATAGGTGCTTTTCTGTCGTGACCATGAAGATAGAATTAGGAAATGGTTGGTAAGAAAAGTTAGTTGCTTTGTCCTTTCTTTTTTTTTTTTTTTTTAGGGTATTATCTCCATAAACGCGTTGTAAAAGGGATCAGAGAGATTATGCAACGAAATTATTCATTATGAGAATTAATTTCAATTGGAAGAGTGGGTTTACTATCGAATTAAAACTCATTTGTTCCATTTTCTCTTTTATTTTTCATCTTACCAAACACCCAGAACCAAGTTTATTCCACTTTCATTACTTTGGCCCGAAGCTGATTAGGTCGCTCAACCAATCTCAAGAACAGTTTTGCTAAAGAGAGTAAGACTGAAACTCTCCATGCCCCTCCTAAAACCCATTCCTCCCAGGCCTTCCGTGGCAGAGAAATACCACAGAAACCCCTTCACCAAATAAACTTTTTTATTCCATCAATAGACACCAATTTGAGATTCACAATCATTAAACCAATAATTGAAAACCATACCAAACAATTTAATGTGGGTTTCACGACATCAAAGGGCAAAAGCCAAAGATATAAAGAACCATCTGATTATAAATATGACTTCTGCCCATTATCCAAATCATATTTTCTAAACATTGCACGGCAAGACATTCATGAAAGCAAAAACTCGAAAGATGAACAAAACAGAAATCACCTTCTGAAGCAAGCAAGACAGCAAAGTCTAATGGATTGACAATTTACAATTTCCAAGAATCAGAGGCCCACAATCCAACTGAAAAGAATATGCCTAGAGTTACATAGGACACATCAGTTCAACTCTAAGAGGGGGGAAAAAAGGGAAAAAAAAAAAAAGAAACAGAACTATATATATGGATTGTACATCAAGATGCAAAGTTGAACAAAAAGTAGATGCAAGCCTTCCATTTCCACAGATTTTGCTGCACAAGTCAGTGGTGGGAAGAAACAGCACAAATAAAAATTAATGCAATCATACCTTAAAAAAGGCTATTCATTGTGGAAACTGAAATAGAAAGTCACCATACCAAATCCCTCCAGTTGCTAGAACTAAGTGTGTCCTCTATTAGCAAAGAACTAAGCCACATTACCAAACAAATTCTTTTCATACATAGTCCCAAAACAATTCTTAGAAATCAGAGCAGCAAAAAGAGTAATAATAGCTAATTGTTAGTGCCATGGACAAAAGCAAATACAGTTACAACAAATGCATGTCAACTAATTGAAATTGTCTTTAGCCAAGATCAAGATCCCCATCACGGGAGACATTCCTCAGAAATTGGAAACTTACTGCTGCAGATGAGAGCAGAAAAATCAAGAACTCACCAAAGAAAAAAAGTAAAATCAAGAACTCATTTGTATATAAGAGCATCACGTCCAGGACCAACACCTATGTAGTGGATGGGGATGCCAACAAGTTCTTCTATCCTTTCAACATACTGACGTGACGCCTTTGGAAGATCATTGTACTTTCTGATTGAAGAAATATCACACTGCCAACCAGGCAAAACTTCGTATTCCACCTACACAAGTGCAAGCCCACATTAATTCACCAGGTAAGTCAAAGCTACAGGGAGAAGAAATTGTTAGATTACATTTTTTTTTATTACATTTCCAATAGAATTAGAATTAGTTTATTAATTTTACTACATGATTTATCTGTTTCTATTAAAAGTAAGTTTCAATTCCATTCTTTGTTTATATTAAATCTCAGCTGTGCAACTGCTTGTTGAACATTTATTAGCATAAGTTGATATCAAATGTCCAAGAGCTTGGTCAATACATTTTTCTTTTCTTTATTATTTTGGAAAGTTACAAAGCAAATCATCACAGTTAGTTCAATTTTCTAATTCGTAGCTTTAGGAGGTAAGAATGTTATTGCCAACAATCAGGGAATAAAAGGTTAATCAATATCATTGTGCATGTATAAATTCATTCTTTATTAGTGTTAGCAGCCTCAACAATGAGCTTTGGGTTCCCTCCTTCAGTTTGAAGTCCGACTTGGATGCTATCAGTTCAAAGTTTTAACTTCCATCCAAGTACCAAACAGCCACTAATTGAAGCTTGTTAACAAGTCATTAAAAACCACATCAAAAAGAGTAACAAGGTGAAAAGGAAATAAATACCTTAATTTGCTCCAAAACACGGAGATCTGCAGGGAATGATTTGATTGGTGTCCCATCAATGTCTTTGTAAGCTACTGCTAACTGAATTTCAGGAAGATCCGACAAAACATCAAGTTTGGTGAGGTTGAGGGAAGAAAAACCATTAATTTGACAGCAGTATCTGAGAGCAACAACATCAAGCCAGCCACAACGACGAGGACGGCCAGTAGTTGTGCCAAACTCCTGCCCAGCAAACCTAAGTAAGTCACCACCTTTGCCCAATATTTCTGTTGGGAAAGGACCAGAACCAACTCTTGTAGTGTATGCTTTGACCTGCACCAGGAGAAATGTTAGGAATCACAACTGTACATGCAAATCAGCAATATCATGTCAAGCACAAATTTTCAGCAATTACAACTGTCTGTCTTTAATATATCTGTGCAATATATAACCCTAATTTGCACGTGAAGCAGAGACAAGCAAACCAAATTTAATAAGGTGCACCAACACAAGCAAACAAAGTGCACAATAATAAATGGAAAATAACAAGACTCGAATCAAGGACCTCCTGGAACCCAAGCTTTGATACTATGTTAAGACACTAATTGTTCCAAAACCTTAAACTGTTAGGAAATAGGCCCAAACAATCTATATCAAACTATTTTAATAGTTGCATTTTTTTAGAGCCAAGGATAAGGATGAGCAAAAATTATTCCACCCTGGAGAAAAAATAAAGAAATGCAGCAAGTAACCACATACCACTCCAATAAGGTCACCAATAACTCTAGGGGCGATACCAAGACCAGAGCAGATTCCACCTGCTGATGGGCTAGAGGAAGTTACAAAGGGGTACGTTCCAAAGTCAATGTCCAACATGGTTGCCTGACCACCTTCCACTAAAATCTTCTTCTTTTGTGCAATCGATTCATTCATGACATGCACGGTGTCAGCAATGAAGGGTTCCAATCTGTCAGCAAATCTCTTGTATTTTTCGACTTCTTCCCTAAGGATGTCTGGACTATACTTAAAACCTTGGAATCTTGAAGCTGCATCTGATAATAAGAGATCAAGCTTCTGAGGGAAAGTGTCCATGTGCCTCAAGTCACATACTCTAATGCCATTCCTGATCACTTTGCTAGAGTAACATGGTCCGATGCCTCTCTTGGTTGTGCCAATAAAGGAATTAGCTAGCTCAGCTTCTCTAAGCCCATCAATTACTTGATGAAAATCAAATAACAAGTGAGCACGATCAGATACCAATATCCTTCCTTTGCAGGAGATTTTATTTGATTCAAGGCCATCAATTTCTTTGAAGAGCCCTGGTAAATGCACCACAACCCCGTTACCAATAAACACACAGTTTCCTCATTCAGAATACCCGAAGGAACAAGATGAAGGGCAAACTTCTTTCCCTCTGCATTGTAAATAGTGTGCCCAGCATTTGCTCCACCCTGATATGAAGTAATATTGAAAGCTTCAGATCAAACATATTGCAAGTACAGAAACTTTCATGTTCAGAAAAAACATCAAATCAAGCCAGCAGAGAATACCTATCATTTATACTCCATCAGAAAAAAGAGTTCAGTACGAAGGGTATCAAAGTTACCAGGGAGGCAGTTCACTATGGTACTGGCACTGGTACAGGTACATGGTTAAATGTTTCTTCAATACATGGCATCAATGTGGTACCAAAGGGGAAGGATTAGTTGTAGCACTATTTCCAGTCGCAGTTGGCTTAAGGGTGGGTTGTTATTCATATGCAAGTATATATATATTGAGATAATTATATTTTTAATTAGAAGAAGTAAAATAAAACATAATTCTAATAGCTCATAATGTTACGCAGAATATTTAAGAAGTATGGATATACAAGATATGGATAAGATACGGGTACAAACACAAATACAATGATTTTAAAAAATGAAGATATGGACACAACAAAATACGGCCAAAAATATAAATTTTGTATATCTTTATTATGCATATATAACATCCACAACAAAATTAATTCAAACACAATATAACAAAATATAATATAAATTTTATAATTTTAAGGGTTTTAGCTACTCATATTTGGGTATGTCTTAATCATATATTTGAAGAAAAAAATGAAAAAATAATAGAACAAACCATATAACATGTCAATCATTAAATGCCCAAAAAGTATGTGCATCCAACACATGTTAAATATAGATACGGCACCCAATTTGAAGTGTCGTGTTTCATAGCAATACATTGTCCAAATTCCAAATATCAAATATTCAAGGCCAATGAGATAAAATAAAAGAAACCAATTTAATATTCTAATAAGTATGTAAACTACTATTCCATTCTAAGAAGCACATACTCACCATCAAGCGTGTTGTTTTCTAGTCAGACTCACGACAGACTCCAACATGCAGCGGGCTTGCGTAGGACTAACCAATTGCTATATCATTTTTTATTAAATTTTTTTTGTCCAGAACAGTTGTACACATCACAACTGATTTTGAAACAGCGAATATATATATATATATAGATATAGAATATGCGAAAATTTTAGGTCGGGGTTGAATTGTAAATAAAATAAAATTCAAAAGCCCTTGGTTTGTTATTTTATATTAGGATGATCTATAGAACGTAATAACATTTTATTTTATCAATTTATCGAACAATGTTCTTTGAAGATGATGCATTAGTTATAATTCTGAATGAAATATAATTATATGCGACTTCTTATTGACTTCTAAGCTATGAAATACATAGATTTTAGTTTTAGTCAATGAGTTACTACATTATTTACGTTGTAATTAATAAATATTAAAATCAATACTTATAAAAATATATATCATTGTCGAGCCATTGTTATGTCGTGTCTTACATTTTTTGAAAATCAGTAAGTCGAATCATTTATGTGCCAGTTATAATTTTGAATGAAACGTAATTAATATGTGACTTCTTTATTGACTTTTAAGCTATGAAATACATAGATTTTAGTCTTAGTCAATGAGTTACTACATTATTTATGTTGTATTTAATAAAATATTAAAATTAATACGTAAAAAAAATGTCATTGTTGAGCCATTGTTATGTTGTGTCTGACATTTTTTGAAAATCAGTGAGCCGAATCATCTATGTGTTAGTGTTCCAAGTTGGCGTCCGTACTTCTTAAGCGGTTTCTTTAAGGATGGGTTGTTATATGTATCCATGTACATATTGAGATAATTTCAATTGTAATTAGAAGAAAAATGTAAAATAAAACATAATTTTCATAGCTTATAACATAATGACAACAGATTGTGTAGATTGAAAAAATACCAACTATTCAAGACAAATGAGATAAAATAAAAGAAACCAATTCAATATTCTAATAAGTAAATAAACTAATATTCCAATCTCTTTCCTTTCTATGTTGCTCAGACCCCGGACTCGAATTGGGTGTGGGTGTGAATTTAAGTGTCGGATAATGCAAGTCTAGAGAATAGCGGATACGCGGATATGGATCCGAATTCGGATACGAGTACTAGGATACGCCATGTAATTTTTAATTATTTTATAAATTAATAGTATAAGTATATTTTAATTATTTATCGTTTGCCCTTTCGTATCCCTATGTAATTTTTGATTATTTTATAAATTAATATTATAAGTATATTTTTTAATTATTTGTCGTTTGCCCTTTCGTCTACTGATTCTCTCTCTCTTTATACATAATACACAAAATGGAAGAGAAAAAGTCTATATACATAAATGGAAGAGAAGAAGTCTCGCATGGGACTGTTTCTATTAGTGTAATTAATTTTAATATAATTAATAGCTTGCTTGGGACATGTGACTTCTATGTAATATACATAAAGGTTGTAAAACTTAATTATCTTTACATAATTAACACAAAGAAGACAAAAGGTTGAAGCCAACCCTTTGGATGGAGAATACCATGGCCGGAAAATGCCATTGCCGGAGAAGTCCAAAATGAATGATTCTTTAAACTAATCATCACAGTCCTATCTGGATTGAAAGTACCGTACCTAACTCCGTACCCACACCCACACCCGCACCGAGTGGGTACTCTACAGTTTTGGGGGGTCCGCGTAACTTAGTTTCCTTTCATTCTTTGTAGTATGTATATTAGATTTTCTATTGGGACGCACAATCCGAATTGCAGTTCCAAGGGGATGAGCAAACTGTGAAATGTATAAATACAGAATAATGTTCAAATGGGCATCTTTCACTAGCCGCATGGCTAGGGGACCAAAATAACTTTTTAGATTTTGGAATGAAACTAGCTGGCCAGGTTTTTGGTATCTTTGAAACAACCAAATAATTGATAATTTGTAATGACGCATGCCTTTTTAGTATTATTTTTTTATTCATATATTGGTTTGGCTTATTATTTTATTATGTTATGGTTAATTGATGTATGGGTTGACTCAATTAGTCGGAATTAGGTCTAGGATTGGTGCTGTTAAAGTCCAAATGTCTACTTCAGGTCCTTTTGTAGGTTGTGCGCACCATAATAGCCTTCCCCAGCACACATGGCTTGCCCACGACATCTTTATTCTTGTGCACGTGCCTTGTTCAGATTTGACAATTATGCACTTTGCCTTCTTTTTCTGGTTTTTCCGACTTGGTGTTAGTTCTCATATATATTTTTTTTTCCGGCCGCACAACCTAGCCTAGCCTACCATCTACTCCTCCACCATGTCATTTCTTTCCTTTTTCCTTAAAATATAAGTGTGGGTGTATATATTTGAAAAATTTTCCGAGAACGAGATAAAAGTGAGATATTGGTTTTGTCTTAAGTGAAAAAATTAAGCTCGTGGAAAGTTTGTACTGTGACAACAAGGCAGCAATTGTAATTGCTCATAATCCTGTTTTTCATGATAAAACTAAGCATTTGGAAGTCAACAAGCACTTTACCAAAGAAAAGGTTGAGAAGGGATTGATCTGCATGACTTATATACCTACTACGAAGCAGATTACAAGGTCCAGAAGGGATTGATCTGCATGACTTATATACCTACTACGAAGCAGATTACAGACATTCTTACGAAGGAAATACACAAAAGGCAATTCAACTGCTTAATCAGCAAGCTGGCCGTAGAAGACATTCTAGCCAGCTTGAGGAGGAGGTCTGGAAACAGAAAATTCTGCTAGGATATGGCCGAATTCTTTGGGATATCACAGCTATAAATATTGAATTAGTCAATGCTACAAAATAGGAAAGCTTAAATTTTGATGCGGCACAACAATTGAAAGTAAAGAAAGAACAGATTGAAAGCAAGAGAAAGAAGAAAGTAGAGAAGAAGAATTAGAAGAAAAGAGGAGAAAGAAAAACACAGCCACCAATATTATTCAATAATCTCCAAAGTCTCCTAAAACCCTAACAATCCAATCCTATAAATAGGCTAAAATTTCTAAAGATAGCTAAAAATAATATCAAATCAAGAGTGCAAGGAAATTAAAAATTCTACTCAACAACTTCCTAAAATAAAGTAAAAATAAAAAATAGAAATAATAATAAATAAAATAACTTATAATATCACATTGAACCAAATTTATTAGCCTCCGATCCACTTTACCTAGACCACCTTCATATTATTTGTTCTTTACATCCATAGCATTCTAATATTTTTTGCCACCTTTCCTATTTGATTAATTGGCTATAAAAAAAAAAAAAAGGTTTCTTTGCCCTCAATTTTAATTGTGAGCTTGACTAATTCGTGGGATTTAATAACTAGTGTTGAGACCTCTCTTTTAAACTTTTGGAAGATAAATTAGTCTACTAGTTGCATTACATTGAATTCGGATTTTAACAAGTTTCCCAACAAAAAAAATAAAAAAATAAAAATAAAAATAAAATTAAAAATTACATTTGGCTTGAAATTTTGTGATCATTCACTTGCATTAAGGAGTTGTTTATTGATCTCAATAGTTGTTAGTTGAGTTAGTGTTGCATGCAATTGCGTAGTGGTCGTATTCTCACCCATTGCTTGCCTAAATTATTTGTTGAGTTTCATTTATTAGATTCGTTATTCCTATCAGCATATTAGGATCTTATATTTTTATTACTTTCTTTTTCAATTTTCTTTAATATCAGCATTTAAAAAAAAAAAAAATTTACTTCTATCATTTTGCCATGAATTTCGAAAACCAATCATATTGGAATAATAAAGTAGGACTTCGTTCTATTCATCAAACTTACGTCAAAAATTCTCCCTATTTTAGTGGTACTATCGATCCTCATAGTTTCTTATTTGGGTAGATGATATTGAATACATTTTTTACTATCACGACCTGTCTGATAACCAATGTATTTGTCTAGCCAAAACAAGATTGACCAATTATGCTACAGAGTATTGGCAAACATTTGAGTTATACCATAAACCTGTTACTCAATGGGCCTTGATGAAACAAATTTTGAGTGATCTATTTGTTCCTAAAAATTTTATAAATAAGGCATGGTCTCAGTTAATGCGTCTTAAACAGGAGAATTCTTCTGTTGATGACTATTTGATCAATTTAAAACTCTTAGGAAGTGGTCTAACTTTCAAAATGAGCCTTGTGCCATCAGTAGATTTGTCCTTGGGCTAAGACTTTGCATCCGTGAGGTAGTTCAGCGATACACTCATAAGACATTAAATGAAACTTATTCTAAAGCTTTAGAAGTTGAAAAATCTTATGAATTTGAGTCTTATGAGTTTATGTCAAAGTCAAAGTGCCCTATACAAACCATTGAGTTACAACGTCCATCTCCTAAACCTAGTGCCCCTATTGTTTCTGTTGACGCTTTTGATTCTTCTTGATTCTCCTCTTTTGACATTTGATTATGACGAGTCACCAAATTCTCAAATATGTCTGAAGTGGTTGAATCGATTCCACCGTCATCTTACATTGATTTTGTTGGTTTATTTGAGGACATCATGAATAATGATCGTCAAGATTGCATAGACTTTATCATTGGTGATGGTTATTTTTCAGGGGATATTATTTAAGCATCTCAAGAGTTTTACTTAGTGACTTCATCAGTTGGGAGTTCTTTGAGTCTATGTCCAAGTTGTTTTTCTGTGAGATTACTCAGTTGCATGAATCCTCCTCACTTCTATTGTATAATAGAGGCATTCTTGTATACATTGAACAATTTCTCTCACAAGTTATTCGTAACATCTCTTACCGCTATTCTATTGATATCATTGAGTTTCCAGCAACTTATTCTTCTTTGAGGGATTCTAATTTGACAAGTTCATTTGCATCATCCCTCGTCATTTTTTCTCAACCATATTCCACCTTTTTTTGATAATGCTAATATTACTTGGAAAATCGGGTTGAGTAATAATTATTATAAATTTCCTACTTATGTTATTGATGAGAATAAAGAATTTAATGGATGTAACTTAATGATGACTTATGCATTGCCTACTTACTACCCCATATCGTCTTGCCAAAATTTGCATGCCCAAAATATTGGGCCATTCTAAATCCTTTGTGATCCTAGTTCCAATGCAATTTTTTTCACTTTGCCATGTGATATGAGTTTTGTCGTAATTTGGCATGTGGAGAACTTGTTATCTTGTGGAGGCATCTTTGGGTCTCAAATATTGTCTGCAGGTTATGGAGATATTTTTATGCCGGTTCCAGTTCCTCCACCTCTTCAGCGGTGCCTATCTGTGTTCGATGTTGAGGATCTCATTTTCCTTCAACTCCAAAGATGTCTTGTCAAGTGGAAAATGCAACATGATAACAGTGCCAAGTTTTCAACTCGATGGAGTCGAGTTCTTCTCAGTCCGGGAGAGTTGATGAGGACATCATCTAGATTTTTATTTCCTTTATTATTATTATAATTATTATTTTATTTATATTATTTCTATTTTTTATTTTTACTTTATTTTAGGAAGTTTGTTGAGAGTAGAATTTTTAATTTCCTTGTACTCTTGATTTGATATTATTTTTAGCTATGTTTAGAAATTTTAGCCTATTTATAGGATTGGATTGTTAGGGTTTTAGGAGACTTTGGAGATTATTGAATAATATTGGTGACTGTGTTTTTCTTTCTCCTCTTTTCTTCTAATTCTTCTTCTCTTCTTCTCTACTTTCTTCTTTCTCTTGCTTTCAATCTATTCTTTCTTTACTTTCAATTGTTGTGCCGCATCCAATTTAGAATCAGAATTAGTGGTTAATTAGGTCCTATTTTATGTCTTGTATTCCTATAAATAGTGATCTTGCGTACATTATTCTTGATGTGAATAAGGAACATTATTTATTCCAATTTGTAAGAGCAAAGCTAAAAGATGAGGATGCAAGTATTAAGCAAGAAAATAAATAAAAGAATGATATCTATAAAACTTGTATTAGCTGAAGAGACAAGTAACGTTATAAGTGCTTACACCCCCCCCAAAAAAAAAAAAAAACAAAATATATATATATATATAGGGACTAGATGAAGCAAGAAAACAACATTTTTGGGAAGATATGAATGGACTTATTCAAAAGATGCCAAATAGAGAAAAATCATTATAGGAGAAGATATGAATGGGCATATGGGGAGAAACAAAGGAAGTTTTGAGATGGCGCACAAGGGTTAAATTTTGTAGATAGAAATGAGAAAGATGGAGTAATTTTAAAGTATGCTACCGCATATGACTTAATAATAGCAAATACTTGATTTTTTTTTTTTTAAACAAATTTTAAAAGCAGATATAATAGTTGTCAAATAGATTTTTTTCCTCACTTGATCGGGCTTCATAAAAAGATTGTAAGGTCATATTGGGTGAGAATCTTAACTATATTACATAGATTAATAATGCTAAATGTGCATATTAAGAAGTCGAAGAGAAGGAATAGAAGAGATACACTTTCAAGAATTAAATACTAGAATCTAAAAAGAGAAAAACAACTGGCTTTTAAAGATAAAATGCTTAAGGGAGAAAGATGAAATTTAGATGACGGTGTATATCATATGGAATAAAATGACTATATTAAAGGAGTGGGTATGGAGATATTAGGTAAATCTAAAAGAAAATGACCATTATCAGAGGAGATATGACAACAAAATGAGGAGGTACACGTAGTGATTAAAGCTAAGAGAGAGGAGAGAGAGTCATATGAATTTGCCCAAGGATGAGGGAGCACGCGGAAGGTACAAATTGGATAAAAACAAAGTTAAAAAGACAAATAGAAAAGCTAGATATAAGATATAAGGCATTCAATGAACTATACAATAAGTCAGGGATAAAAGCTTGGGAGAAAGATATCTAGAAGTTGGCGAGAATTAAAAAATAAATAAATAAACACTTATATTAGATTAAGTACATAAAAAATGAGGACCAAAATGTTTTGGTAAAAATAGTGGAGACCAAGAAAGGCAGAGAGAAATTATTTTCAAAAGTTATTTAGTAGTATCTATCAAGTATAAAAATGAAAGTTTTATACATAGAATAGGAAGCATAAGTAAAGGAGGCCATGAAAAAAATGAAGATAGGAATATTTATGGGTCTAGATAAAATTTACACTGAAGTTTTTTTTTTTTTTTTTTTTTTTTCTTCATAAGAAACAAAATATTATTAAGAAAAGATATAAGAGTACAAGAGATGAGGACAGGCAGTCCTCAAAGGAGAATGTACAGGAAACTAAATAATGGAAATAGCCTACCAATTCCCTCGAATTAAGGACATGAGAAGATCTGAAAACTTTGGAATAACTGAACTCCAAAAGATGTAAAGAAATCAACCTTTTCCCTTAAGCTGGAAATATCTTCCTTTTTATCCTCAAAAATTCTAGCATTTCTTTCCTTCAAAATAACCCACAAAGTGGCTAACACTGCATTCCTCCACAGAAATCATGCTCTCTTCATATAACCGAAGCCCCAAAAATCAATAACAAGCATGTCAGGACAAGAAGCTGGAGCAACCTAATTCAAATCCAAAATAGAAAAAAGCCTCCCCCACAAGGCTAAAGCTAGGGAGCAATGAAGAGATAAATGATATACCAATCCCCCCCAAAAAAAAAATCCCCCACAACTCTTGCGCATGACACATCAATGAGGATTCAAAGCCAACCGGGGTCTTCTTTTTGGAGCAAATCAAGGGTGGTAAGCCTTTTGCATGCCAAGAACCCCCCCCCCCCCCAAAAAAAAAAAAAAAAACCCTTGGGGGGAGCTCTCTTCTTCCAAATCATCAGAAGAGCTTTTGTCTTCCAATTGAAGTTGGAAGTGCTTAGAGGATGATAATCAACATTTTTTTTTTTTTTTGGTATTATCACAACCCAATCAAGGAAAAGTAACTTAGTTCATATCTATAAGAACAAAAAGGATATCTAAAATTGTAACAACCATCAGACATTAAACTTATGAATCACGCTATGAAACTTTGAGAGAGTATGAAACTTTGCGAGAGAGTGATTGAAGAGAACCAATTTGACTTTATGCCTAGTAAATCGACTATGGAAGCTATTTTCCATTTTTCCTAGCAAGAATATTAATAAAAGAATATAGAGAAAAGAAGAAAAATCTTCACATGTTTTTATTGATTCAGAGAAATCATGTGATAGGTCTCATAAGAAATTTTACGCTAGGCATTGGAAAGAATTAGTTATTAAATATATTAAATGATAAAAGACATGTAATATGGAGCACTTGCTAAGGTAAGAACTATTGGAGGTGATACAAATGGTTTTTCAATTACAATTGGTTTGCACCACAGATCTGCTTTAGACTCTTATCCTTTCACTTTGATCATGGACAAGAAAACCACATCATATTCAAGACGACATCATTTGGTATAGTTGTTAGCAAATGATATCGTATTGATAAAAGAAACTATGTCTAAGTTTAATCATTAGTTAGAAAATTGGAAGAATACTTTTAAGTCCAAAGTTTTTAGAGTAAGTAGCACTAAACAGAAAATACACACGGTAATTTTAGTAAAATTAAAACTAAAATGAGAGAGAGTGAATTAAGATCAAAAAGTGGTGATTTCTAGTATCTTGAATCGATTATCCATACAATTGGAAAGATTGAAGATGATGCTATCTATAGGTTTTTAGTTAGGAGGCTATAATATGAAGTGTCTTGGGTGTTTTATGTGACTCGTAGAATATCTATTAAGACGAAAGAAAATTTTATAGTAAAGAATATTGAGTCATTAAGAAACAACAATCTCATAAATGACGGTGATAGAAATAAGGATGTAACTATGAATTTGCCTTAAAAAAAAGAAAGAAAAAAGAAATAGAATAAGAAATTGAATATATCCACATGAAAAAAAAAAAAAAAAAAAAGTTGAGCTGCCATTGATTGAAGAAAAGTTGAGATAACGTCATTTAAAATGATTTAATCATATCCAATGCAAACCAAGAGATGCACCAATAAAAAAGAATGATTAGAGCCAAGTTGAAAAAATAAAAAGGCAAAAAGGCCACCTAAGATTATATAATTGAAATTGTTAAAAAAAAATACCTAATTTCAAGAAACCTAATGCAAACTATAACCCTTAACATAAATGAACAGAGGAAATGATTCACATAACTGACCCCAACTAATTTGAGACTAAAATTTTATTAAGTTGAATTGAGCAAACTTTTACAAACACAGTCATCTTCCCCATTCAAAGGTTTGGAGAAATGAGTGGAAGGTGCATTCTTTGGACGGGGTCAAGGGAATTAAGAAGTTGGGAAGGAAAATCTGGTGGATCATTGGATTAGTCCGCAGTTGGTACTCCCATAGGTTACTGTAGCTTCATGATTAGAAAACCACATACATTTAATCAAGCTTTGTTGAAAAATGGCTTTGGAGATATAGGGGGATAGATATCGAAAAGGAGTGGGTTTGGATAAGTTTGATAGCTAGTCTGGTGATTGGCATTATGGGGATGTTCCCATTTCTCATTGCACAGGTTTTGTCAGCAACCCCACAGATTGGGATGATTATAACTCATTGCCATTTTGTGTTTGCAATGGTGATAGCGTTCTGAATTTCTAATTATGGAATATGTTTTCAGCCAAATGCATGCCACTATTGCCAGGTTTTGGAAACCCTCTTTCAATATTCAACAATCATACTATTTAGGATCCAACTACACAAACACATTACAGAAACATAAATCCATGGATTTCCCATTAATCAGGATCCAATAAAACAAAATCACACAATTATTTAGCCTACAACTATTTCGCTGAATTTAGGCAAAACAATTTAACACCAGCATGGGATTATCAGTCTCGTATATCACTTTCTCTTTGCACAATGTCCTGCCAACCCATCAATTCATATCCCATGTAAACCATCAACCACAGAAAACTACGGAATTTTGATACACAAGCAGAACAAAAGTACATACACAGCCAAGCATTTATGTATAAATTTAATAAATATACATATGGAGAAGAAAAGACAAACTTGACAGCGAGCGACGATGTCGAAGTGCTTGGCCAATATATCGACGAGCTTGCCTTTGCCTTCGTCACCCCACTGACAACCCAACACGCCAGAGACCTGATTCAGAGACCCGATTCGACGCAGTCCTTCAGAAGCCTGCTCCACCGCTGCATTAAGGAGGGGGGCCGCGGCGGCGGCGGCGGCGACTTCACGGAGCACACCGTCACGTTCCAGTGGCGGAGAAAGAGTGGGACCCACAACCACGACCACTGCCACGGGTTCTAATGTGTGGGACCGTGATAGGATTTGATTCGAGTCTCAGATATGAAAGATTCATGGTGGCGTTGCCTTGCCGCGCAGACGGATCGAATAGAGATATTAGTTTGAGGGTTTTGAAAGGGAGAGTGTAGTCACAGTGTTAGTGCGTGTTTGGCAGGATAGCAACGCTTCATGGTCATAGACTCTTATTTGTTTGTTTGTTTGTTTGTCTTTTTTTTTTTTTTTTTTAACGATCAAATTTACATTACTACATTTTAAATTTTTTTAAATCATGAAGACAAAAATATTAAATTAATAAAAAATTAAAATATTAACTACTAAAAAGTTAAAATTTTTCTCTTTCCAAAAAAAGTTAAAAAAAAAAATAAAATTTTTTACCTTCAAAACTGAGTCTTATCTTTGACAACTTTACCTATTTTAGAAAATCTTTATAATATGAAGAGCTTTTTTTATGAAAATATTGCTCAACCATCCCTCTTTTTCCTATTTTATACTCAAACTATCAAACGTTCCTATTATATCGTTAAACTATTCAATTTTATTCTATCTGATCTGAACATTAATTTCATCCATTAAAGTTAATAGAAAAATTATCATACGCAGATCACGTGACTTTTTGATCCCCACTTTAGGAGTATAATGGTAAATTCATATTTATTTCTTCCATTTGGAACCAAAAAGTGTATGTTTTTAAATAATAAATTATTAAAAATATTTTTATTCAATATAATTTTATGAATTTATTTTAAATTTTAAATAAAAATTTAAATTTTGGAGACTTTTTTTAAAATAATTTAAACTTTTTTATTAAATTTTGTAAATTTAAATTATTTTCAAATTTTATGTCTAAAATTTTATAAATTTTTTAGTAAATTTAAAAAACCTTTAAATTATTAAAAAAAAACCTCCACAATTTTTTTAATTTTTGTGAAATACAATTTATGAATTTATTTTAAATTTTATATAAAAAATTTTAATTTTGTGTATTTTTTAAAAATTAATTCAATTTTTTAATCAAATTTTAGGAGGTTTTTAAAATAAATTTAAATTTTTAATAATTTATTTTAAAATTTAAATTATGCACGGGTGTTTAAATAAAACCTCAACCAAAAAAAAAAAAAAAAAAAACTCTACAGAATTTAAATTTTAAAATAATTTTTTTTAAAAGATCTATTTCATAAATTATGTTTAAAAAAATATATTTCGAAATAAAGCATTCTATCTAAAACAGATATTTAAAATTTAAAATAAATTCAAAATTTATTAATAAAAAATATTTTTAATAATTTATATTCATAATTATATTTAAAATATACAATTTTTAGCGTCCTATGGGAGAAATAAATATAAATTGATTAATATATTCATGGGCAAGGTGAAAACTGTCACATGACTCACACATAATAAATTTGCCATTAATTTTATTAGATATAGTTAGTGTTCAAACTAAATAGAACAAAATTAGATAGTTAGAAATATAATAGGTGTGTTTGATAGTTTAAAGATGAAATAGAAAAAAGAAGAATAGATTAAGTGATATATTCATAAAAGACTCTAATATTAATTAAAATGTGCCCCTAATAGTTCTTTGTAATTAAAATAAATTTTTATATATTTAAAGGTCACTCTAATTTTTAAATTATTTTTAATATTTTTATATTTTTTAAATAGAAGAAACTTTTTGGAAATAAAATAATAAAAAAATTAAAGATGAATATTTTAATATAAAAGAAAATGATTCAAGGAAACTGCTTGAGAGTCAATTTTAATAGGAAATTTGTAAATAAGTGTAACACCCCGATTTTCACAACTTGAAACGCCTTGAATTTCAAACCTCATGGAGTGAGTGAAAAAGTTATACACAACGTGTGCTAAAATATTCGTTCTCCTAATTAGAGTTGCACCACCTTGGAGCAAACATCTATACTATATAATAATAATAATTTGGTTAATAACTAAAAGTAATTAATAACAACAAAATCTCGGTGCAACCGGGCAACAATGCTCCAGCCACCACCTTAATTAATAGTAGAGATCTAGGCTTCAAAGCCTTTACAATCGTATCAAACCAATCCCTAAATTATATTATAGTTCTGAGTAATGTTACAGCGACGAAGAGTAACTCCAATAATAGTCCACCTAGGTCTTAGGTTCATGACCTGCAAAAGAATCTGTAGGGACGTGAGCACTAATCCACTTGTGCCCACGATACATAATAACAATATATATGATATGCACACAAAATCAGATTAGCAATAATCTCATATCAATAATTCACAAATTTCAAATCGTCGTGCATCCCAACATCAAACCATACATCAAAGTACATCCCAAAAATAATTCAATTGTTATCTTTCATTCATCTCTTTGCCATCACATCACAGTCATTGGGCAGATACTATACAATATCGTCGTTCACGGGTTCAGACCCGATGGCCACGAGTAGCCTAATAATTATCATCGTTGTAGGCTACTAACCTACTGGCATGAATACCAACCCCTGCGCAGGTTTAGGATTTTGCAACCCAAGGGTAATCTCTGTACCCACCCTATTTTTTCAGTATCTACAGCCCCGTAATCACAATATCGTTCACATTTCCTTTATCTCAATTATTATCTCTTAATAAAACAGCTCGTTAGAATCAATCAACAACATCACATCATCACTTTCATAATCATTCTCTATTAATAAAATAAATCACTCAAACATTCCAAAATTGAGCATTCTCTATTACACATTTTCCATGCACATAACTATAAATTGTCAAACTGCAACTTTAGGGGCAAAATTGTAATTTTGCATAACTTTAGGGGCAAAATCGTAATTTTCAAAAAGCCATGGGGCCACTTCATATTTATTCCAAACTTTGGGGTCACTACGTAATTACCAAAACTTTAGGGGCAATTTGTAATTTTTCAATAAGTTTGGGGTCAAACTGAAATTTTTAGTCATTTAGGGGTAAAACTGTAATTTTGTAAAACTTTTGGGGTCAAATTGTAATTACAAAAAAACTATTGGGGCTAAAGGAAAATTTTGAAAACTTTCATGGAATATGCTTTGGCATATTCTCTTCTACAATTCTTTCTAGTTCCAATGAACTCCTTTTATTTTGGTAGTGATATTTTGGTAGTTTGGTTTGGACAGAGTTCACCTAATATAGTCTAAATTTAATTACATTCATACAAAATGATCACATAACAATTTATCAAAATATTTTCATATCACATATATGTAAATAAAATGCATTAAATCCCTACCTCGAATCCAAAGAAAAAGTGAAGAAACCCCAACACTTTAAAATTTCGCTTCTCCGTATCTCTCATCTTAGACCGAATTACCACGATCCGACACTGCCATGATGATCACAACGTCAAAAATACCAAAACCTTATTCCTAAACTTAAATCCTCATTTTCTCTTTCCTCTTTCTCTCTCCTCTTTATTTTTTTTCCTCTCTTCCTTATCTTTTTTTTCTCTTCCCAACTCTCTCATTCTCTCGAGTTGTTTTTCTTTTTTTCTTTCAAACACTATCATCTCTATGTGTATATATATTATACTTACAAGACTTGGTCACCAAGCAAAGTAAAAAAAAAATGAAAAATGAAAAAAAAAATTCTTAACTCACCAATTCCTCACGTGGCTTCCAGGTAGCTTCTTTGACCCATTTTTTTTTTTTTCAATAAAATAATATATATTAAGTAATATATATTTTTAAATAGTATATTTAAAAATTTAAATTTTTAGGTTGTTACAATAAGGAAGTATTATAAAATAATATATTTTAAGGAATCTGCTGAAGATGCCCTTACCAAGTTTTAAGTACTACAAAGTTTGGGATGAAAATATATTTTTGACTAAAATGATTTACAAGTAGTTTTTTAAAACCGACTTTAAAATTGTTTTTCAGAGAAATGACTTCGAAACCATTTTTTATTATAATAACTCAAAATTAAGGGTGGCCATAAGCCTAAATTCTCAAGTTCGACCAATCTTTTTTTTCAAGTTTGGACAAAATCTTAAGCTCGATTACCTAAATGAGCCAAACTTAAGATTGTGAAATTTTGCCCGATTTAGTTAAAAATTATATATCTTTAATATATTATGTATTTATTTTTTTTGTAAAAAATTATTTTAGTACTAAACTATTTATTTTTATAATTTTCATATTATCATAAACTAAAAAATATTTTAAAATAATTTTTAAATTAAATAAAATTAAGTGAGCCAACTTGAGATTCAAAAGAGCAATGTGAGATCATCTCACCGATATTGTGATAGACAGAGTTTTTTTTTTTTTTTTTTTTATAATTAGTGATAGACAGAGTTCTTTATTATGAAAGAGTAATGTGCTTAAAAGAAGTCTCCAAGGTTAATGTGTCCATTGAAAAAGAACTATAATATCCATATCAATATGGATTGAAATAAGTGAAAACAAAATTGCTTGTGGGTTATGAAATTGAGGGTGCCTAAGGCAGAAAGGAGACTGTAATATCCCAAATTTTCATATTGGTATAAATTGATGGTTTTAATATATTTTGGGCATGATAATATGTTATTTAAGTAATATTAGTTATTAGAGATTACTTAAAGTTGTGAATTTTGGAAGAAATGGGCAAAATTGTTCAAAAAGTCAACATTTTGACTCAGGAGTATACAGAAGGCGCCCTAGGTAAGGGGCGGGCGCCCCGCCTGTGTAGTAAGTTAATGGTATGGTGTTGCTCTGGTTTGTTCAGTCGAGGCGTTAAGCTAATGTCAGATTTGTGGGATAGGAGAGAGAAGATGATAGGCTCCTGTAGAATGCTTGGTGATTAAGCCAAGCTTGTATATATTATAGATGAGAGAGAGAGAGAGAGATTTTTGGGCTGTTGAAAGAGAACCGGGAGAGGTGAGTGGAACCAAGGAAATTTGAGTGATTGGTAAGTTGCTCAAACTCTAACCAAATGCAAATTAATTTCACAAGATTGAAATTAAGTTCTCAAGCAACATTTCCATGTATTTGTTTGTTGTTTGGATCAAAGGGTGAGAAGATCAATCAAGCCAAAGTTGAGAGCCAAAACCGGAAGTTCATCACCTCTCTTGATCCACTTTGTTCAAGCTTGAGGTAAGGATTTATAGCCTTATTTTTGCATATATGAGATGTATTTGAGCTAGCGAACATTTCCATAAAATTTATTTTGGATTTGGAAGTCTTGGTGATGGATTTGCATAAGAGTTGTATAGGTGTATATATGTATAGGTTGTAACCAAAACTTGTATTGTGATGAAATGAATGGATAAAAAAAAAAACTAGTTTTGATTCACTTTCTAGAGTCTTTTAGACCCTAAACAACTCAAGGAAACAAGGTTTTGGGTTATACATTTGATTTGGTAGAGTTTGAGACCCAAATACAAGCTAGAGCATGAATCGAAACAGAGCACCATTCTGGGCATCAGGGGGCGCCCGGGGTGCTTTGGCCAAGTGTGGAAGATGTGGGGGCGCCCGGGGCCATCAATGGGGTGCCTGAGGTTCCTTAGAAACCTGAAACTTTGATTTTTCTAGCTTATATTGCTCTTTCGTGAGTATTCCATGTTTAAACATGTTCAATCACTCAAGTAAGATTTATAGGTGTAAAGATTGACTATGGAACAAGTTATTAAGTTTTTAAGTAATTCTTAGTTAAGATATTATTCTTGGTTAAGGTTTTTTTTTAACAGTATTATAACAAAGTTGTCAATGCAAATTCAATGAAGCTTGAGTTAAGATAAATTGAAAATGCCAAATGATATGAGAATAGGTTATGATAAGATGATAATATGATTATTGTGAGCTTCTATTGAACTTGGATTTATATTGGTTATTATAATGATATTGTTCGTTACACGATTGAATAAGATGATAATATTAGTTATTACATAGTTGAATGATATTGATGTTAAAATAATTATGTTGATGAGATTGATAAGTATAAAAGAGGAAATGTGAATGTTAATGAGACACGAGGTTGATGGGTATATGAAAATAGGAAGGGTACTGAGATTACCCTAGGGTTGAAAGACCCAAAACCTGCGCAGGGATTAGTATTCATGCCAGTAGGTTAGTAGCCTAAACATGACGTGTAATAAGGCTAACCATGGTCTGGTTTACTGTAGCCTATAACGACGATGTTCAATAAGGCTAATTGTGGCCTGGCTGTTATAATCTTTAACGACAACGTGTAAATAAGGCTAATCATGGCCTATAACGACGACGTTAATTGTGCCCACCCCGTAACTAAAATAAGAATGGGATACGGATAAGAATGATTATGTTGAGATGATTAGGTGGAAATAATTGAGTAGGAAAAATAGATTTAACTTGACGAAGTATGACACGTATTTATATAAGGTTTAGTTTGGTAATATTATAATGTGTTTGTATAAGAGGATTTGCGTTTTACTTTGGCTTGATTTTGATGAGATCTATTGAATTTATAACTACTAGTTTTATAATATGACTTTACATATTATATGCTTTTATGATACTTTGTGAGCACAAGTGGATGAGTGCTCACGTCCCTGCAAATTCTATTGTAGGGGCAGATCCTAACAATTAGGTGGGCACTTGGTGGGATTAGAAGTACATTTGCTGTTGTGGATATTTCATTTTTCATTTGTTTAAGTTTTAAATCTTCATTTGGGTCTGTAATATTAAATTTAAAAGTAGAGATTATTCGATTGGGTTGTAAAGGCCATAAGGCCTATCCTTACTTATTAAGGTCATGAGATTGTTGATTGTTGGAGCTTTATAGCCTGGCCACAGCCAAGGCTTTGTTTATATTATGTTTTATAGTTATCTTGTGTGGATATTGCTCTAGGGGTGTTGTAATGCTCTGATGGGGGAATGGTTATTCTATACATGTTATGTATGTATTTCACTCACTCCTCAGGGTATGAAATTCGGGGTGTGACAGAGACATGGAGAGGAAGTAGTTTGGTTTGGGAGTCATCGAAATGGGAAACGACTATAAATGATTTTTTAAGAAACAATTTCAATGTTAGTGTTTTGGAAAACAACTCTTAAATCATTTTAGAAAAAAAAAATGCCTT
Source organism: Vitellaria paradoxa (assembly GCA_019916065.1). Lineage (NCBI taxonomy): Eukaryota > Viridiplantae > Streptophyta > Magnoliopsida > Ericales > Sapotaceae > Vitellaria > Vitellaria paradoxa. The sequence continues at coordinate 29,722,680 of CM034242.1, forward strand.
CTTTTTTTTTTTTTTTTCCGGAGAGTGTCTCCAACCAAAAACTTTCCCATAATAAACCTAGAATAGATTTGAGAGAAAAAGAAAACTATATAGTTAACAATAGTGAGCATACTTGAATTTTAAGGTGAAGTCTTGTATTTATAATCAAATAGGATAAATAAATAAATGCCCAAATAATTAAAATGTCATGATTTTGTATTTTGTGTATATATCAGAGCACCTGATAGTTTACTTTATTTTAAATGCCTTTCATTCCATATTTAATACTTCTTACTTAGCATTAAATACGTGTGGGAGAAATGAGTACAATGGACAGAATATGGCCTTGAGAAATACCTAGATGTCACATCTGTCTGCTACTTATAAAAAAATGAACTAATCAAGTTAACTAGAAGGTAATAAAATTAGTTTATTTATTACCATTTTGTATTTATGGTTAGAATCGCATTAACTCAGTTTTATTTAGTTTTATTTAATGGTGGAACCCAGTTTTGGTGGTTAATTGATTACTATACCAATGTCGAGCACATTTTTTTATAGCATATTTGTGCTCAGGAAGATAACACGTGTCCTCAGTTATTTTTGTACCTACGTTATGCCCTCACTCTGGTTGGGGTAAGTTATTACCCGAGTAGAGTATGAAGAGTCTGAGGCTATTCCTCACTCACTTATGCAAAATCTTTTCGTATCATTAAGTACAGTTTTGCTTTTGATGTGTTTCTTCTGATTACTTATTTTTTCAGCCATTTATAACGTGTGAGAACCTTTTCAACTTCTAGCATGTAAAGTCCCAAACGCGACACTCATACCCTAAAAAATGACATGCCATCCATCGCATTCATATCATTTCAAACGGTGGTACTAAATGAAACTTTGCTGCCAATTACTCCCCCTTTAACTTTTTGATATACACATATATGTACATATATTCTAAGCATCTACCATTGTTAATTTCTTTTGCATTTCTCGAATCTTCTCAGTCACTCTGTGACCCTTGGGTTCCATCTTGCGATTTCACCCCTAGTTTGAAGTTTTCTTTTAGTATGTACTCAAAGTTCCTCCATTTCTGTCTTTATCTTTTCTTTTCTATTTTATTTAGGATAAAAATGGGTAGATTACTAGAAGAATTGAAAACTGGTGAAGGGATTGCTACTTTCAAATAGAAATACAATCTCCCTAATAATGTTAACATTAGACTCACTGAAGAAGGGAACGAGAACTAGGTATGTTTCCCATCGTTGCCATAACAAAGGACAATCTTAGGTTTCCTATCTCACCCTTCCTTTGTCAAGTACTCCATAAGGTCAACTTTTTTATAGAATAGTTAATGGAGTAGACAAAATTAATTGTCGATACGGGTTTTATATATCTGAGTAGGATTTACTTTATTACTATAATTCCAAAAAGTTAGAAGAAATGAAAATAAGTGGTACTTGAAGTCTTGTTTGATAAAGCCCTAGTCCACATGCTCCCAACCAACATTAAAGGGTTAGAAGATGATGTTTGCATTGTAATGGGACAATGGATGCATAGTCCTGATGAGGACCCTTTTTCCCCCAATTACTGTAACATCACATGACCCTGGTAAGGTAACTCTAGTGTTTTTACTTTTATCTGTATTAGTATTAATAATGGACTTTTTAATAATTATTTGTCATTTCTTTATGCAGGCGACCAAACAAGGAAAGCTTGGGCAAAAGGAAATGTTGCCGATCATCCTCACTTGGAAAAGAGTGTTCAAATTTTTGGGTCGACTAGACACGTTCCCATTTGCAAGGTTAGCACTAATCCTCTTCAACTTTCAGCCCAACTATCACTCACTGTCGCTCCTCCACAAGGGTTTGCCATCGGATTGATTTTTGAGATTCTTTAGTAGTGGTTCAGTTGGACCACTAAGAGAAAGCTTGAATTCTACCACAACAATCATCCCGCTTAGCATCCAAGGAGCTTGCCATGGATCAATTTCGGAGATTCTTCAACAGTGGTTCAGTTGAACAGTTGAGAGAAAGCTTGAATTCTACCACAACATGCCTGGCGTCTACCTCCAATAGTTATTGTCCCTTTAGAACAATAAGTACTTCAGAACAACCTATTCTTATGGTACTTCCAATCGTGGATCCTCATATCCATGAATCATTGGAGGCTAAAGAGGAAGAAGAAGCCATTCTAAACCCCGTTGACTCCCTCGAGCACGAAATTGCACCCCAACGTGATGTCAAGAAGGCTTTCGAGAAAATTACCAAAAAGAGAAAGGCAAATCTGGCCAAAAAAGAGGGCTAAGGAGAAAAGGGTTGTAGAGACAGCAAAAGCCGAATAAGAGCGAAAAATAAAAGAAAAACAAATGGAAACAGACAAGAAGACTTTAGGGGTTGTCATAAGGGAGCCCTTCAAAACCTCTAACAAGACCTCTTGACTAGGAACGAGGATCCAAAAGCAAAGAAGAAAGAAATATCGGTCATTCTACTGACCTTATCATTCTAGAGGATCCTCCCTCCTCAAATGTGCCCCCAACTTCCTCTCAAACAGCAGAGGATGCCCTCCGACCACCACCTTCTCGGTGGCCAAGCTCTCCAACCACTAAAGAAGAAAGGTAGGGCCACTTTCTTTGCAGACTGTCTACCCACAGAATCCTATTCATGACGCCCCACCATTCATTTCTCAAATCAAAGTTCCAAGCTTGGAATTCCCTAGTGGTCGGCCATACACTATACGAGATTTAGCCTTTGTCTATCCTAACGATATGCTTAGGGTGTTGCTTTTCCTCATGATCAGCAAAAAATAAAGAGGAGCAGTCCTGAAGACTTGTACCAAACTCTTCTTAAGAGTGTTCTAACAGAAAGTTTCACTTTTCTCTATGGCATTTTCCCTCTCTATAATTTATAATCTCCAATGTTTTAAATCAATTTTTTTTCCTCTACTACAGACTTCTCTGTACTTCTTGAGATCCTCTCTCGAATCAGACCATGCACAGAAAAATTGCAGATGATGAGGGTCTAATATGAGGCTTAAAGAATAAAATTGCTAAGCTCAAGGAATATCAAAGAAAGATGAAACAACAAGTTGAAGATACTAGATCTAAGGTCACTTTTACTGAAGAAAAAGCTGAGGCCAGTGAGAGGAATTTCAACATTGTTGAAAAACTTCTGGCCTCAAAAGACGAGAATTGTTGGCAAAGTGCCAGTGCCGGTCACTTGCAGAGAGAAAAGCTGAACTGTCTGTAGCAAAGCTAAACAAGAAAATATTGTCGAGGAGCTAACAAAGTTCAAGTTGGAATATCTTAGCCTGAAAGAAGTGAATATCCAATTGAAGGTCGAACTCAAGGGAAAAAATGAAGCCTTACATCAGAAAGGCTTAGAACTGAAATCCTCAGAGGAAAAGGCTTCCCAAGAGATCAAGGCGAGCTTCAAGGACTTCATATAGGTAACAGATGTTTGCAATGAATATTTCCTAGATGGCTGAGAAGCTACAATGAAGAAATTGTCCGTTGCTCACAGCTTAGATACCTACAAAAACATTCTCTAACCATATCTAGATAAGAAGATCCCTTAGTTCAGCTTCGATCAACCCCCTCGAACTCTAACACTTAAAACATTGGGAGAAGAAGACCTCAAGAAATATGAAGTAGAGGTCCAGAATGATCCAAAGCTACTGAAGTCCAAACAACCTCCTTTGAACCAACAAATCCTTCTAAAGAAGTGGCCACGAAAACCTAACCGAGAAAATTGTTGAGGTAGCAAATGCTATTGCTGCAGAGATAACCCAAGATGCCCCAAGCAAAAACACTAAAGAATGAAGGCTGTCTTTTTAGTTTTGTCTTACTTATTTTCTTTTTTATCAAGTTTTTCAATTGTAATACCAAACTTTTGAACTTAATAAAAAAAAAACTTCTTTCCTTTTTTGGTTGATATTGTTGTGTTGGCAAATTATAATTGCATCTATCAATGCATTATCAATCAGTACACCTTATCCTCAAGATAAAGCATAACACTAAAGTAAAATCCTTGTTGCATGAATCATAAGTACTCAAACTTTAGCACTTAAACAATTAATTTGCTCTCTAAGCTATGCCCGAGCACATCACATTTCTGATGTGATAGCTTATAAACAATACAACTCATAAAATGATAAGTCAAGTATATGAAATAAATATGGGAATTTACTCAAACATGTGGACTTAAACCACCATAAATTGAAGTGAAGTAGCCTTTAATATGTTGTCAACCTCGATTAATGTGGTCGGGGACTTTCTTGCATTATCGAACTTACACCCTCATTGGTTTTACACAATATTTCTCTTATAATGTGGTTGGGACATTAATTTTTCCCTTTAATTGTCTTTATAAGAGTTAAACATAGCCTAAATTCATGACAAATCCTGATCTGTAAATAGATCGAGTTTACATTGCTGAGTTATCATTTAAGATTAGACTAAATAAATCTTCCTTGTAAACAAGATGAGTCAGATCTCTTTTGAGTTATCAATTGGAATAAAGCTAATGAACCCAATCTTGTTTGAGTCAACCACTAGGGTGAACCAATAGGTCCATTCCCTTTCGAGTCAGCCACTGGGATAATCAGTGGGATATTCTTTTTCGAGTCAATCAGTAGGATAAACTAGTGGGACTATTCTTTTTTTAGTCAAGCATTGGGATAAACAAGTGAGACTATTTTTTTTAAGTCAACCACTAGAATGAACCAATGGAACTATTCTTTTTCAAGTCAACCACTAGGATGAACTAGTGGAGCTATCCTTTTTCGAGTCAACCATTGGAAGGAACTAGTAGCACTATCTTTTTCGATTGTCACAACTAGGAAACCTAGATGGACGATCTTTTAATTTTGTGCATATCTCTGAAATTGCTCATTCAAATTGCTACTTTATCAACAAATAAAATTGCACTGAGTTCTTACATATAAAATAACTCAGATAGACTGTATTCCATGGTCTCTTCACTCGTATCCCTTCTATGTCAACCAAATGATAAGCTCCATTACCGAGCACTTTAGTAACTCGAAATGGACCTTCCCAGTTAGCATCGAGTTTGCCATCTATTGGTATCTTCTTACTCCCATTAGCTTTTTGAGGACAAAATTGTTGACTTTGAATTCTTGTGGCTTCAAACTCTTGTTAAACTTCCTTTTGTTTCTTGTTGATAAGATGCTAACCTTATTAACTAATTCTCTCTTCTCATCAAGCAAATCTAAGCTGACACTCATAGCTTTATCATTCTTTCCTTAATCAAAAACTAGTGAACGTATGGTTCGCATGCCAACTTTTAATGAAATAACTGCCTCAATCCCATAAGTAAGAAAAAATAGAAATTTACCAGTTGATCTTCTTAGGGTTGTCTTGTATGTCCATAGTAGGAGTTCATCCACCCACTTTTTTTTAGCTACTTCCAAATTTTTCTTAATACCATTAAGAATGATCATGTCAAATGCTTTAGCTTGCCTATTGCTTTGGGGGTAAGTAGGTGATGAATAGACATTTTTTATCCTATACCTAGAACAATATTTTCTAAATGAGAGCTATCGAATTGGGTTCTATTGTCAAAAAAAGTGTTCTAGGAATGCCATACCTTGTGATGATATTCTTTCAGACAAACTTAATAGTATCAGCATCCTTGATGTAGGCTAAGGGCTTTGCTTCTACCCACTTAGTGAAATAGTTCATGCAGACCACCAGTAACCTCATATTCTTAGTAGCAATAGGTAGTGATCCTACTATATCAAGACCCCATTGAGCAAATGGCCACGGACTTGTGAGACGATTGAGGTCTCGAGTAGGCTGATGTGAATAGGGGAAAATTCCTGACACTTTTTGCACTTCTGAATGATTATGCTATAAATTGTTATAGTTATGGTTCTACACCCATTTCTAAACACTTTGATTTCTCATTTCCCACAAGTTATTGGACTTTTGCTCTAATGCATGTTCTTGTGGGGTTTTTTAGGTGTTTGATCATCATTTGGTGGAATTATGTATGTTATAATCATTGGAAAGAAGAAAAGATCCACGAAGTAAGAAGAAAAGATGAAAGAAGCTCCAAGTACTGAAGTAAGCACAGTGGGGCGCCCGAGTAGCCAACCTGGGCATCCCAGAAAGCAACTTTGTTTCAGAGGATTAGCTGGGCACCCCATTATATACCTTGGAGACCCCAGTGGCCAATTTGGGCACCCTAATGGCTACCCTTTGCGCCTGTAAAGAGTTGTAATGTTTTAGAAATCCAAGCGGGCGCCCCACCTCCCTGCTCGGGTGCCCCTCTGCATGAAGAATGCTGAATAACGACTTTTGTTATATCAGCACCTCTTTCAAGTGATGAGGACACTACCTCAAAGACAGTCGAGGCAGGAGGAATGAGAAGACAAAAGGACAATAAGTCCCTCGATCTAGGATAAGAACTGTTCCGAAGAAGGTGGAGGGTAGTGATGAGACTGAAAATAAGTTACCATTTTACCCTTGATATTTTGTAGCCTATAAATACGGGCTTTTATTCAGACTTAGACAGATTTTGTTTGGAGGAAGAAGTACGTTTGTTAAATTCATCTAATTTTCTTTCTCTCTCCTAGGGTTTAAGTTTTGTAAGTGCATCGTATCTTGCTTAATTTCAAAGTTCAATTTCATTTCTTTATTACTTCGTCTCATTTTCTTTTAGTTTCAATCTTTATTTTCAATTTCAATCTATCGTTTTAATTCAATGGAAGGTTTGTGTGGTTGTTTGTTTTAAACTTTTAGTTTAAGCATGTTAGGCTAAAGTTTTAAACTTGGTTTTAATCTAGGAACACAGTGGCTAAAAGATGGTTTATTTGGATGGAATGTTCTTCAAAGAAAGATGATTTTTGAGGGATTTGTGAAATGTGTAGAAATTAGGTTTATTTATTGAAATGGTTCACCTGTGTTATAACTAGGCCTTGGTTACGAGTTGATGCTCGTGCATACCAAGTGTCCGATTCAATGTCCCGGTGAATTCAAACTCCATTTCAAAACCCTAATTCTATGTAGTTTTACTTAAATAAGTTCTAAAAATAAACCTTCCAACCTTACACTACATGTGTGGATGTAAGATTGAGTAAAAGACATCCAAATCAACATCTTGACGATGCTACAGGAATAGATAGAGAACAAGTATTTTTCATTCAAAAATAATTTCCTTAAACTAAATTTTACCTTTTCTTAAGTGTTTTAAGTTAGGTTCGATTTTCATTTTCAAAATATCTTTTAAAACCAATTTTAAAAACCCAAAAAATTTTCCTTTTCTTTCTATCATTCTTTGTAAGTACTTTCAAAACAAGTTTCCATTTCTAGTTACACGCACTTGCTCCATAAGGAGAAAACCTAAGGCTACCTAGATTAGAACTACGACCACTTCTTATACTTGAGAAAGCACACACATAAATTAAGTGCGGTAAAGTTTTTGGCGCCATACCAGGGAGCAATAGTTTGGGTGTGATGAATTCAGAGAACTCGTGGCGGGACGTGCTTGCCATCATCTTTAACGTGATTGCATTTGGATTTCTAGGTTGCATCACTCCATCCTTCTTGTTAATATTTTATTTTCATTTCTATTCTATTTCTTTTCCTATTTTTGTATATATTTTTCTAGATTTATTAGAGAGTCGCATCTGTTGCATTCTATTAAGGTCAGGTAAGGTAATTGTTGTTGATTTTGACCAAGAAGACCCATCCTACTTTCCCAAACCCCTAGACTTCCTTTCCTCAGTTTCACTCACCAATTCACAATCATCTGACTCAATGGCTAATATAGAGGGAAATGGAGGTGTGTCAATTGGGATGATGGACCCCTAGGCCGACCCCTAGACCTTAGGAGGATTAGATATCACCTCAACCCTGTTAGGCAAACCTTACTATCACGTATAATCTTGCCTTTAGATAAGAGAAATTTCACACTAAGACTGGGGATCATCCAACTCCTGCCTATTGACTCTAAAAATTCCTACAATCACGTGAGAGAATTCGAGGAAGTGAGTAACACTTATGTTAACCAAAACGCCAAGAGGATGTAGTACGTCTCCAACCTATTTTTCCTTAAAGACAAGGCCAAATTTTGGCACAATTCCCTTAATCCTCATTCTGTTGGAACTTGGCCTGAAATGCAAACTAAGTTCTTAAAGAAATATTTTGTAACCCAAAAGACTCAACATTATAGGTGACAGATATCCACATTTTCATGTAAGCCCAATGAGAATTTCTATCGAGCTTAGGAGAGGCTCAAGGACCTTCTAATGGCCTATCCTCATCATGGCTTTAAGTTATGGAGATTAGTGAGTATTCTATGAGTCTTTAACTCCTAGTCTTAAGCAAATTCTGTCTACCATATGCAATGATACTTTATTTGATAAGACTACGGAGAATGCCATGGACTTCTTTGACATGGTGGCTAAAGACTCTAAGATTGGGAAGTTGGACCTCTATCTTCTTTTGAGCATAGGATTCCCACACTTATTGGCCAATTGGAGTTAAGTGAGAGTGATGATCTGTGGGCTAGGTTAGTCACATTGTAACATAAGCTAGATTCTTTTGAGCTTAAGAATAAGGAGAAATTAGTTGAGGTGAAGGATTTGTGCTGCATGTGACGAAGTGGGGCATGATGCTAATTCGTGCCCCGAACTACATTTGCTTAGAGAGATTGCTTATGATCAAGCCTATATCAACAACTCCAAAGCCGCTTATTTCAGAATAGGGGCCAAGGAAACCCCTCTTACCTAGAAGGTGAGAATGTCACTTATCAGGGGGAAAACCAAACTTTCGATGCTTATCCCCCAAGGTGGAAGAACCATCCTAGTTTCTCGTGGAGGAATGATAATCAAGGTTAATCATATCAATCACCTCCCTTACCATTGTCCCAATATAACGGCCCAATCTTGTTGCATTCCAACCCACACAAAAAAGGCCTATTGAGGACACTCTTCATCAATTCATGCAATAGCAATTGAACATCAATAATCAGGTAACTCGGGCTTTAGATAACATTAGAGGGCAAGTTTCCAAGTTGACACCGGCCATGAGTACACTCAAAGTGGCAAACTCCCTGCATAAACTTCCCCAAACCAAAAAGGTCAAGTGAACATTACTGAGTCAACAACCTAAGGGTGCCACCCCATATGAACAAGTGCAGTTTGTCACCACTTTGAGAAGTGGAAAAGTTATTCAAAAACCAGAAGATCCTAAAGCTAATGCACCATATGCTAAGACGTGATCGAGGGGTAGTAAGAAGGTTGAGGAGCCAAGTGAAGTAAAGACCGAGGAAAAAAAAAAAGAGAGAGAAAACAAAGAAAATGATAGGAAACAATTGGAGGGAAAGAAATGTGAGAAAGAGTTAAAGGAGAAAGAAGGGGATATCATTGTGGGAACATTAGGTAGGCATGAAGATCAATCAGATGAGTCTACACCTAGGCCACCCTTCCTCCAAAGATTCGCAAAAGACAAAAATAATATGTTGAACTTTGAAATTTATGAGGTTTTCAAACAAGTAAAAATTAACATCCTATTGCTTGAAGCTATTAAGCAGAATCCTTCCTATGCTAAATTCCTCCGGGATAAGTGCATTGTTAAGAGGAAACTCAATGTCAAGGAGAAAGCTTTCTTGACTGAACAAGTCAGTGCCATAATCCAGCGTGATACCTCTTAAGTATAAAGGTCCTGGGTGTCCAACCATTTTATGTATAATTAATGACCATATCATTGGTAAAGCTCCTTTAACCTAGGTGCTAGTGTCAACCTATTGCGTTACACTATTTATCAGTAACGAGGCTTAGGTGAACTGAAACCCATTAGAGCAACTTTGCAATTAGCCAATAGCTCAGTCAAGATGCCACGAGTGACAGTGGAAGATGTTTGGTCCAAGTAAATAAGTTTTACTTTCCAGTTGACTTCATTGTGTTAGATACCCAACCTATCCAAAACCTCACCAATTCCATTCTAGTCATTTTAGGTAGACTATTCCTCACCTCATCCAATACAATGATTAATTGTAGGAGTAGGGTTATGAAGTTATCTTTTGGAAATATGACCGTCGAGATGAATATCTTTAGGGTGGGGAAACAGATGGGAGAATTAGAGGATATTCGGAAGGTGTGATTTATGCTTTAAGTGAAGAATACTTTGGAAAGACCTTCTTTGATGATCCCTTAGAGCGAGCATTGGTGCAAAGTGAGAGGTGTGAGGCTCTTAATGGAGCAAGCTTTGTGGATAGTGAGGAGTTTGTGAGTGTTGAGGAAGAAGTCATGGCTATCAGTGGTTGGGTACCAATTTTTGAACCTTTAGAGCCATCCTTGATTAAACCTAAGCCATCGGTTGAATGTCCCCCTTGTCCTTTTAGGAAACCTTTTCCAAGTGAACTTAAGTATGCGATCCTAAGGGAGGGCAAGACATTCCAATAGTCGTTTCTTCTTTGTTGGAGAGAGCTCAAAAAGAAAGATTGTTGGCAATTTTGAGGGCCCACCATCAGGCCTAGGTTGGGATGGTAGATTTTTAAGGTATTTGTCCTTAAGTGTGTTCCCATCATATATACCTAGAGGCAGATGCCAAACTTGTGAGGCAAATGCAATGTAGATTGAACCCCAATAATAAAGAGGTTAAAAAAAGAAGTGCTTAAATTGCTTGATGCTGGTATCATTTACCCCATCTTTGATTCAAAGTGGGTGAATCCCACATAAGTGGTCCCCACAAAGTCTAGTGTTACTGTTGTAGACAATGAGAAAGAAGAGTTAGTATCTCAATGCACCCAAGTTGTGTGTCATATGTGTATTGACTAAAGGCACTTGAATACTATGACCCAGAAAGACCATTTTCCCTTTCCATTCCTAGATCATGTGCTCGAGAGAGTAGTAGGGAAGTCTCTTTATTGCTTTTTTGATGGGTACTCAGGGTACAATCAGGTTGAGATAGCACCTGAGGACTAAGAGAAGACTACCTTCATATGCCTTTTTAGCACTTTTGTATAAAGACGCATACCATTTGGGTTATGCAACGCACCTATAACTTTTTAAAGGTGTGTGATGTATCTTTAGTGACATGGTTGAGGTTCTTAGAGGTTTTTATGGATGATTTCTCCATCTATGGAGATACTTTTGATGAGTATTTGACTAACCTTGAAAAAGCTTTAGAGCGTTGTGATGAGAGTAATTTGGTGCTAAACTGGGAAAAGTACCATTTCATGGTATAATAGAGGATTATTTTAGGGCACATAGTGTCATATCGTGGGGTTGAAGTAGACAAAACAAAAGTGGGAATAATCCAAAATTTACTTACTCCTCGATGTGTGAAGGCCGTAAGATCATTCCTTGGCCATGCTAGTTTCTATCGGTGATTCATTCAGTCCTTTAGTTCTATTGCTGACCCTTGAGCTCATTGTTGTCAAATGATGTTCCTTTTGAATGGACATCGTCATGCCAAGAGGCTTTGACAGACTTAAACATTTCTTACCACCGCACTAATCATCTAAATCCTGGATTGGTCTTTGCCATTCGAGCTTATGTGTGATGCTAATGACTTTACAGTGGGAGCAGTTTTGAGGCAAAGGAAAAAGGGGAAACCCTATGTTATTTATTATGCTAGTAAGACTCTAAATGAGGCTCAAGTGAATTATACCACCACTAAAAATGAGCTTCTAACAGTAATGTTTGCCCTAGACAAGTGTAGGTCTTATTTGGTAGGTCCTCTAGTACGGTGTTCACGAACCATGCGGCCTTGAAATATTTTCTTTCCAAGCAAAAGGCCAAACCCCATCTAATTAGATGGATGTTACTCCTACAAGAGTTTGATTTGGAGATTAAGGACAAGAAAGGAGTAAAAAATATGGTAGCTGACCATTTGTCTAGATTACTGTGTCATTTGTCCAAATCTAGTGACCTACTAATTAATAAGCATTTTTTCGATGAGCACATCATGAATATTTGTACCATTCCTTTCGTACCACTCCTCATGAACAATCTCCTTGGTATTCAGATATTGCCAACTTCCTAGTGACCGATCAAATGCACTCCTTAGACAAAGGTTGATAGAGGTAAATTCTTATGTAACATGCGTAGTTTTTTTGGGGTGAGCCCTACCTCTACAAGTATTGTCAACACAAATTATGAGATGATGTATTCTTGGCAATGAGATTCCTAGTGTCATTGAGTTTTGTCACGCTTCAGCTTATGGAGGTCATTTCTCTTCAAAGAAAACCACCACTAAGATTCTTCAATGTGGATTTTATTGACCTTTCATGTTTAAAGATGTGTATAACTATTGTTTGAGATGTGACCAGTGCTAACGATTAGGAGCCCTATCTAAGTACAATGAGATGCCCCAAAATTCTATCATTATTTTGGAGATCTTTGATTGTTGGGGGTAGATTTCATGGGCTGATTTCCTATAGTTTGGTTTTGAGTATTTTTAGTGGCCATTAACTATGCTCCCAAAGGGGTAGAAGCCATTGCCGCTCGCACCAATGACCACCGAGTGGTGGTCAAGTTCTTAAAAGAATACATTTTCCCGTGTTTTGGGATGCCTCGGGCAATCATTAGTGATGGGAGTAAGCATTTTTGTAATCAGCCCGTGGGTATCCTAATGTATAAATATGGTATGACACACAAAGTGGGAACTTCCTATCACCCACAAAATAGTGGCCAAGTTGAGTTGGCAAATAGGGAGATAAAGGGCATTCTTAAGAAGACCATCAATCCCACATGTAAGGATTAGTCTTTATGACTGGTCGATGCATTGTGGGCGTACTGGATGACTTACAAGACCATTTTGGGAATGTCTCCCTGTCATCATGTCTTTGGTAAGGCTTGCCACCTACCCATTGAGATGGAACATAGAGTTTATTGGGCAATCTGGTAATTCAATGAAAGTAGAGATGATGTCGGCAATCTTAGAAGGCTCAATTGAACGAACTTGAAGAATTAAGAAATGATACTTCTAATAATGCAAAAATTTCCAAGGCTAAAATGAAGGATTTGCACGATAAGCACATTTTTAGGAAGTCCTTCATGTTGGCTAGAAAGTTTTGATGAATAACTCACGGTTACATCTCTTTCTAGGAAAGCTTAGTTCTAGTTGGTCTGGTCCTTTTGTTATCTTTTCGATCTCAGAACATGGTGTGTGCGAGGTTCATAACCCACGCAATGACACTACTTTCAAGGTGAATGGCCATCGTCTCAAGCCATATTTGGAGAATTTTGTGGCTGAGATTGAGACTTGGGAACTCACAGATCTGCCTCCCTTTGAGTGATGCATGCATTGTCCTTGTTGTACATAGTTAGTTTATAAGTTTTGTTTTGCTTTAAGACTTAGCGTAGAATTCTTGACCATTCATTTTTTGTTTCTTTTCATTTTCTTTGTTGAATTTTGTTAGGATGAGAGCTTGTACTTTGTCTTATTTGAGGACTTCATGTAAATAGTTTTTCTTTTTCTTCTAGGACGTTTTCTTTCCTCTTGTTTAAGTCTAGCTAGACGTCTCTTTTTGCTTTTTTGTTTTAGTTTTCTTTTAGAGGTTTTCCTTTGCCAAGTTCTAGTTTAGTTTAATCTTTTATAGCTGTGTCCTGAATGTGTCTCAGTATTTCCTCAATCTGGATTAGGCGGGTGCCTCAGTGGACTTTGCAGGCACCGAGCTCGGGCTGGGTTTTAAATAGGTCACGTGACCTGTTTTCTGGTGGTTTGCACTTCTAAATTCCAGTAGCCTTCTTCCATTCTTCATTCCTCCTTCTCATGACTGAACCTTCCTATTTTGGACCCCATCTTCCCATCTCTTCTCCTCATTCTTCCTCTACCACTTGCCTTCATCTCCTCTACTCCATTTGAGGTTGAAGAACATTCTTAGGTTCATCTTTCCATCCTCACCATTGGAGACCACCTATGTTGGAGTTTGGAAGCTAAGTTCTTAAAGTGAAAATGAGTGAGTTTATGCTTAAAAGTTATGTTAATTCTCAAGATTTTGCGTTATTTTGGTGTATTTCTGGATGAGCTTGAGTATTTGAGGGATTTTAAGCAAATGGTATATGTTGAGAAGTGTATTTTGAAAAGGTGCCCACCACATGTTTGATAAATTGTCTAAGAGAAAATTTGTTGGCGATTTGGGTACTTTTCATGGGCATATTTTTTGATGGGAGAAGAGTATTTTTGAGCAATTGAGATTATACTTGTAGTCCATAAGAGTGTTTGCAAAATAGTGCATGTCAAGTGTTTGTCTAAATTCTTGAATCAGTGTTTGGAAGCATTGTGAATATCTTTCGAAGGAGGTTGCATACTTGAAACTTCAGTAATGGGAAGACCCCAAGCAAGCTTGCAATATTAAGGGTAGTGGACTCTCTCGTGCCACTTGACATACGAAGCGCCATGTTCCTACACCACCTTCTTCCTCATCTGAGGAAGAAGAGGTTGAGCTTTCTGATGAGGCCTAGGATTCATCATCTCTTGAGGATTCTCTTGATCCCATGTCTGAGGAGGAAAATAATCTTGATTTTGATGCACACTGCTTTAGGAATTGGAATGCCCAGTGGAATTATACTCAGTATTAGAGTCAGTAGTCTATGCTTCGTGAACGGGGCATCAGTTGTCCCATTTTCATGCTGTTACTGCCCCAGTTGAGGACTCAGTCACGGGGCCAGGCTGGCAAGAGCTATGTAATTGTGTTGCTACTGATCTGGTGCTTATTAAGGAGTTTTATGCTAATGTCAAGCTACATGCACCATGAGAGTGAGAGAGAACTGTTTGTGTATGTGCGTGGCAAGCGTTTCTCTCTCAAGGTCAACACAATTGCTATATTTTTTTGCCTTGAGCGGGTAGCGAACCCTGGTTACTCGTTTCCTATTGATGCTTGCCCATCTAAAGACATTTGCTGTGGCATTATCAGAGCAGGAGAGATTTCCATGGGGGTCGAGTCCACAATTCCCTAAGAAGAATTTTTGCCCTCTTTATTGTATCTTACGCGAGATGTCCTATGGACAAATCATTCCCCTAGTTCATGATGACGCCATGAGCTTTACTTATGCGTGCTTGCTCTATGCATTTGTAACTGACGTCTCTATTGATTTGGCCTCACTCATTCATGGTGTTATCTTTCAGTGTGCCAGTTCTATGGCAGCACTGCGAGTTTGCCTTTTAGCGATTTAATCACCAAGCTGCTCATCGAGTTTGGTGTAGATGTTGAGCAATGCCCGAACCTTAAAGCCATTTAAGAAAATTTCTAAGACCACATCTGCTAGCCGTACTGCTCAGCTTCGGATTCGCAATGCCCCATCTCCATCCCGCCCCACCACTGATTCTCCTAGACCTTCCACTTTAACACCACCCGCTCCTTTAGATACTTAGTTACTGACCTCTACTTCCATCACTTTAGGAGTCTTTCAGGAGCCTCGACCCCAGGGTACAACATTTAGAGACTGCATTTCCCATTGCTCAGGCACCTTTGGGTGCGATTATGGCTAAGCAAGCTACCCAGCATCGCTTACTTGAGTCGCAAGGTGCTACATTAGATTCTATCTTTGAGGTTCTTCACACCTTCACTCTTCCTAGCCCTCCACTAGGTGCAGATCCATAGGTTGTTGGGGGGTGTGTTTTGAGTGTGTTTTGTTAGCTTAGGTTTTAGTGTGATGTTGCATAGTTGCTAGACCTAAAACTATTTTCTTTTGTGTGGTGGTATTGCTTGGGTTTCACTAAAGTGGTCCTTTTGGTGACCCAATTTTGTATTTGGTCCACTTTTTGCTTAATGGCATGCAACCGCATTTTGATATCTTTTATTTTCCTTTTACTTTATTTCTTTTGTTTTCTTTTCTTCCACCTAATAACATTCTTCATTTTTCTTTTTTATTTCTTTTCTTTACTTCTTACTTTTCTAGTTAGTCCAGTTTCCTTGGCTTGATTGTGTGTAGCTATTCAGGTGATATCCTTCTTCTCTTTCTTTTACTCTTTCATTCCCATAGCTCATTTTAATTTCTATTTTGTTGCTTGGGAGTATGGAGTGTTTTAGTTGGTGGGTCTTCATTATAGACTTGTTTGGCTATTTTCGGTTTAATTATGCATGCATGATTTTTGCCCTCTCTCATGAGTTTTATGTACCTTACATTGAGGACAATGGTTTTAGTTGGGGGCAAGGGCATTTGCATGAGATAATAATTGTGAGCATAAAGAAAAAAATGAAAAAAAAAATGCAAAAACTTTTTTTTGGCTCATTTTTGGGTATAATGTGGCAATTAGGGATGTAAACTAAGTTTATGAGTATACAATCCTGTGAGTCACATTAAAGAATTGGGGTGTTTAGAGATTAGTGATTGTGACATTGGTTTTGATTGAGCATGTTTGTAAAACAATTTGTGCATAATGCTAATTTGAACCCACTTTCTAGTTAAGCATTGATGCATGACCCTGATATGTGGAGACCTAGTTGACCTTGTGAGAATTGTACATTTATTCTTTATTAGCTTCTTTGAACTTCAAATCTTTCAGTAACTCTTTACATATTTTTGCATTTGGGTTCATGGCATGGTATGATGAGCATAAGTCTGACGATTGCATGATTGAGCCTTTGGTCCTACCATGTCAACTTTTGGAAGTAATCCTAGGCCCTCTTTGATGATTTTGAGCCACAATGACTTTCTTTTGGTTAAATCATCCCTAGGAACCATGTTGAGCTGAAAAAAGAATAAATTATTTTCTTTTGCTTAAGCCATTAATTTGACCCTAAGCCTCAATGATTAACATTGCCCATCCTTATGTGCCTTGGAATGTTTTGAACTCTAGTTGGAGGGAAATGTACATTGTTGGGAAGAGGATAGATGTAGCACACTCCAAACATTGAGGTATCCTTGAGTGTGCAAGCGTTCACTTGGTATCTACTTGTTTCAAGTCAGATAGTTCACATTTCAACCAAAAAAAAAAACAAAAAACAAAAAACAAAAATTTTCTTCCTTGTTGCTTATGTAATTGTGGGACTTGCGTATTGTATTGCAATTAATGAGAAAGTCCTAAGAGTAATTTATGAGTTTGTGTTGTGACGAAGCTTCTCAATGTAGTAAATGAAGCTTAAAGAGGAAATGGTTATGAGAGGTAACTTATTGACAATGCATGTCTCTATTTGCATTTGTTAAAACCTTTAAGTAAGAAAGATAAGTTTGTAAAACTTGTGAATTCATGAGAGAAGCTGCGATGACATAGTTTTGAGAGGCAAAGTTTAGGAGTAGGGGTTTGAAAAGTTGATTGTAAAGAAGACAACATGTTCCAATGTACTTTTTGCTTACCGAATCTTCGTTTGGAACCACATCTCACCTCATGGTCCCATTACAACCATGTAAAAACCTAGAGGATTCTTAGGAAGACATGGTCGAAATTAATTGGCTCGTTTGTGTGATCAAATGGCTCTGTTTGGATTACTTTGTCTATGAGCTATTCTTTCTAAGAGTTATGCCAACTTATATGTATTCTTTTCACTTTGTCCTTCATATTTGAGTGCACCAATTTTGAACTTGATTAACACTTACTCTTAAACTATGGTGTACTCACGTGGGAACCTGCGCTTCTTAATTCATTGTGAGTGTATGCCAGTGAGAATTAAGGTTGAAGCTTGTGGGTGAATGTTTCTTGTGCGATGGAAGAAATAGATTTATGTTAGCCTTTTATGCAAAATTGTTAAGTAAACATGTTTTAATCTTGAAAAAAAAAATTGAGTTTTGGAACGAAAATTGCTCAATTCCTTGACACTTCAATTTCTTCTTGTTGTGATGAATTGGGTTGTTTCCATAATCTTTGAATTGCATCCCTAGTGTTCTTCATTATGATAAATTAGATCACTGGCATTAAATTACTCTGTTTTGTTTTGACATTTTTCTAGGCACTATCAAAAACTTAGCTAGGGGGTGTGATTGTTCGTATAAATTGTTACATAGTTATGGTTCCACACCCATTTCTGAACACTTTGATTTCCATTTCCCACAAGTTATTGGACTTTTGCTCTAATGCATGTTCTTGTGGGGTTTTTTAGGTGTTTGATCATCATTTGGCGGAATTGAGTATGTTTTAGGCGCTGGAGAAAAAGAAAAGATCCAAAGCAAGAAGAAAAGATAAAAGAAGCTCCTAGTACTGAAGCAAGCACAGTATGGCGCCCCCAGAGAGCTACAATGTTTCAGAAATACGGCCGAGTGCCCCATCTCCTTGCCAGGGTGCCCCACTGACCACCCCGGGCACCCCTCTGCATGAAAATGCTAAATAATTACTTTTTGTTATAATTATTAAGTTACCATTTTACTATTGATATTTTGTGGCCTATAAATATGAGCTTTTATTCAGACTTAGACAGATTTTGTTTGGAGAAAGAAGTACTTTGGTTAAATTCATCTTATCTTCTTTCTCTCTCCTAGGGTTTAAGTTTTGTAAGTACATCATCTTGTTTAATTTCAAAGTTCAATTTCATTTCTTTATTACTTCGTCTCATTTTCTTTTTAGTTTCAATCTCTATTCTCAATTTCAATCTATTGTTTTAATTCAATGGAAGGTTTGTGTGGTTGTTGTTTTAAGCTTTTAGTTTAAGCATGCTAGGCTAGGGTTTTAAACTTGGTTTCAATCTAAGAATGTAATGGCTAAAAGATGGTTGATTTGGATGGAATGTTCTTCAAAGAAAGATGATTTTTGAGGGATTTTTGAAATGCTTAGAAATTAGGTTTATTTATTGAAATAGTTCACCTACATTATAACTAGGCCTTGTTACGAGTTGATGCTTGTGCATACCAAGTGTCTGGTTCAATGTCCCGGTGAATTCGAACTCCATTTCAAAACCCTAATTCTATGTAGTTTTACTAAAATAAGTTCTAAAAATAAACTTTCCAACCCTACACCACTTGTGTGGATGTAAGATTGAGTAAAAGACATCCAAATCAACATCTTGACACTACTATAGGAATATATTGAGAACAAGTATTTTTATTCAAAAATAATTTCCTTAAACTAAATTTTCCTTTCTTAAGTGTTTTAAGTTAGGTTCAATTTTCATTTTCAAAATATCTTCAAAACCAATTTCAAAAACCTAAAAGATTTTTCCTTTTCTTTTCATCATTATTAGCAAGTGCTTTCAAAACGAGTTTCCGTTTCTAGTCATACGCACTTGGTCCTTGAGGAGATGACCGAGGGCTCACCTAGATTAGAACTGCGACCGCCTCTTATACTTGAGAGAGTACACACGTAAATTGAGTGCGGTCACTGAACATAAGCCTGAGCATTTTTCCTATTCTTAGCCATCAACTTCCCTGGATAATTGCTCTATGTGTTAAGGATCTACCCCCCGTATGTGCCCCAGAGATCTTCATGTATTTCATAAAAAACTTCTGTGCTTTGTCAAGATGAAAACAAGGAAGATAAAGACCTGCAAAAGACTTCTTGTATAACTTGTGGTCAGGGGACAGCCAAACCTTATAGCTTTAACTCTCACCTCTGCTTATATCTTATCCTTCGAGAGAGTTCTATCTTTCAGGTAAGAGACAATTGGATCATCCAAGATGGATCCAACTCAAAACAAGTCACTTCTTTTACCTTGGACATGCTTGGCCTTTCTAACACTTTAAGGAAAACCATATCAGTCAGCCTAGTCCTCGAGGATGCAGCTAACATTGCCTGAGCATCAGCATAAGTGTTTTGATCTTTTCCTATTAACTCAATTTCAATAACATTGAGCCCTCCAACCTTTTTTTTTTTTGATATATTCAAATACTCTGCTACTCATTTCTTGCTGCATGCTTTCCCTTCAACTGATTTGCCACCAGTTGAGAATCTATCTTGATCACTTAATTCCCTGCAAATAAACATCAAGCAATATTAAATCTAGCAAAAAAAGCTTCATACTCAGCTTCATTATTATTGCTTCAAAACCCAACTTAATGGCATATTCAATGGTCACTCCCTCAGGACGTTGTTAAAACCACACCTACCCCAGTACCCCTTTTGGATGAGGACCCATCAACTTCAATTTGCCACGAGGGTGGCAACTACTTCTACTTTTAAATTAATCTCCAGTTGCCACACCTCATGTATCGACTCAAGAACTGAGGGAGTAAATTTTGGTACAAAATCTGCCAAGACTTGTGCATTTATTGTTGTTCTTGGCATAATCTAATGTCAAATACTCCAAGAGCTACTAGCCATTTTGCCATCCTTCCTATAATATCTGCTTTCTTCAAAAGCTGGCCAATCGATTGATCAGTGAACCCTGAATGTATGAGCATAAAAATAATGAGCCAATTTTTTAGATGCCACACCAATGCCATAGTGAAATTTTACAAAGATAGATATCTAGCCTCTGTCTCCTGTAAAGTCTTATTTACATAATAAATGAGCTTTGTTTTCTTTTTTTTCTTCTTTCGAAAGGATAGTACGAAATTATTCACTGCCAAATAATGTTGCAAAACATCCTCTAGCTAGGAGATTGACAAAATAGAAGTAGTTGTCAAATACTCTTTCAGCTTCTCTAGTGCTCGATTAGCTTTCTCATCCCAGCCATCTTATTTGCCCCTTTAATAACTTAAAGAACGATCGACACTTATCTGATGCTTGGCTGATAAATCTGTTAAAGTGCTGCCACCATTCTATAAGTTTTTGAACATCTTTCTTCTTAAACAATGGGAGTACTGCTTGAATAGCTCGAATCTCGTCGGATTTGCTTCAATTCCTTGTCTAGTAACCAAGTGGCCTACAAACTTTCTTGAACTTACTCCAAAAAACACACTTGGTGACATTAAGCTTCAACCTATACTCTTCAAGGGTAGAGAATACATGTTGCAGATGATGAATATGAGTATTAGCCTCTTTGCTTTTAACCACCATATCATCTATATATACTTATATTATTCTGCCTAGATCATCCTTGGACATCTTTGTGACCAGTCGTTAATAAGTAGCACCAACATATTGAGTCCGAATGGCATAACATTACAATAGTAATTCCCCTCAGGGTGATAAATAAAGTTTTCTCCTCATCAGCCTTATGCACTGGAAGCTATGGTACCCCTTGTATGCGTTCAGAAATGACATCCTCGAACTTTCTACTTTGAATCCACAAGTTGATCAATCTTCAGTGGTGGGGAAAGGATCCATAGGGTATGCTTCATTCAAGTCTATATAATCAACACAAACCTTCCATTTTCTGTTCTTCTTGTTAACCACAATTGTATTTGCCAGCCATTCAGGATATGAAACTTACCTAATAGCTTCAATATCAAGTAGCCTGCCACCTCGTCAATCACGGTTTCAGCATGTTGCAGAGTAGATCTCTTTGCTTCTTGAATAACAAGTTATTTTGGATTGATATTCAGCTTATGACTCATAACATTAGGAGAAATACTTGACATTTCTTAAGGAGTTCAGGCAAATGTACCAACGTCTTCAGCGGCATCACTATTAATTCTAGTTTCTCTTCTGCTCCCAAGTTGGACCCAATCAAAGAAGGACTTATCATTCTCAGCTAGACCAATCTAGACTTTCTCTAAACTTTCAATAACTTTCTTCTCAGGATGTCCACTAGCATCATCAATCTTGGGGCTATCCCTCGGGCATCTCTGTGCATTGGACCTGCTCAAGTAGGGGGCTCAGACTTTAGAACAGCAGTGAAGCACCTCTTTGATATATCTTGATCCCCTCTAATCTTTATTACATTATCTCCATATAGGAACTTTAGAACTTGATGGTAGGTAGAGGGGATAGCTTTTAACATATGAATCTAGGATCTACCTATAATGGCATTATAGTAAGATGATACATTCATGACTATAAATTCCATTTTGTATTCTACTGGACTATGTTGAACAGGAATTAATGACCCTCCCCAATGGCCACATTGGAACAGAATTGAAACAATTAAAGGCCAATTAGCTGGCTCCAAATCCCCATTCGTAGGTTCCCAGCTTTTTGAACAAACCAAAGAACATAACTTCAATTGAACTTCTTGCATCAACAAGGATTCTCTTCACATCTGATTCAAACATCTTAAGTGTAACCACCAATGCAAATTGTGTGATTGTTGTACCTTTTTGTGTTCATCTTCGTAGAATGATATTTTCCGAGAACTCTCTCTTCTTGGGCGTTTGCTCATGGAACCAATAACCTTAAGCACCTATTCTACTTTTCCAACATGCTGCTCTTCTGCTCAGGGACAGGTAGCAATACTTTGGGGATGATTTTCTATACGAATAACATGAATGACTGGTGGTCTATGTACATCTCTTCTTGGCTTGGCCCTTGGTGGAGGTTTTGCTTCTTCCACATAATCTTCTTTCTCCATTCTTTCTCTCTTTTCCTCTGATCTCCCTGCATTGCTTAGGGTTGATCATCTACTCTCTTTGTCTTAGCCTCATTCAGTATTCCTTCAAGTGACCCTCCCTTACCAAGTCCTCCAGGAATACCATAAGATCGACATGCTCCTGTACTATGCCTATCTCCTCAGTGGTATGGACCTAATCTTATGATTCTACTTACCTGGAAATCAGATAATTTCTTCGGCCACCTGAAATATGGCTTGTACCTTGATCTAAGGGAGGATTCTGAAGATTAGTCCTTGAAAACTGTGTTGGTAGCTTCAAAATAGACTTCTTATCATCAATGAATTCTCCTCTCCCTCTTTTGGACTTTTCTCCCTCTAACCCAGATGGCTTTGACTCCCTTTTGGTTGGCTGGCTTTGTCTCGTCCTCTACCCAGGCATATTTTTCAATTTTACACATCAATCAGACATATTTACTGTTAGCTTTTCCATCAAGGAAAGTCAAATCATATCTTCTTTTTGCAAACCCAAGCTTAAAAAAAGTCACTACCAATGCTTGTGCAGCCTTCCATAACAATGTACAACTCCATATACCTTAAGGAGTAATCCTTAAGGCTCTCATTATTATTCTTCTTCATGGTTAGAAGCACGTCCGTAGTTTTAGCTGTTTCGCATTAGCCAAAAACCTTGTGATGAACTCCTTAGCAAGCTGTTTCCAGCGATTTATGCTTCCTTGGGGTAACTTATAGAACCACTAAAGTGCTATATGCCCCAAGCTTGATGGAAACACTTGCCACAGAGCTCATCATTCCAACTCCATAATGTCATAGCCTGCATGTAATGTCGGTGATGTGCTAAAGGGTCCGATTTTTCGTCATACACTATGAACCGGTGGGTCGCAAACTTCTTTGGGGGCTTAGATTCACATATGTCACTAGTAAATGGGGAGGCAAAAATTCTTCCCAATGCTTTTCTCACCATCATCCAGGTGGATTGATCAAATCTTTCCCACTCAATGTACTGTGACTTTCTACTTTCTTAGACTTTTCAGACTTTTTTGTTTTGGTCAGCACCACATCATCACTAGATGAGCTTTCTCTTGCATCCTGTTGCTTCCTTTGACTAGATTGCTTTCTCTTGGGAACGTCTTCCTTCTATTGAGACATGGATGCCCTAGCCTTTTGTTGTTGCATGGACTCCTAATATTGAATTTAAGTTAAACGTATACCCAAAGGTTTAACACTAAAGTAACCCCTAGACCAGCATCTACTTCTGGCCTGGTGTTTTGATTTTTTTTCACTACACACACCTTTTCCTTTACTGGTACATGCTTCCGATTCATCATATAATGCATCATAACTCTCATTTGTACTCGAATTGGACTACTCATGGTCATAATGATCATAGCTTGTTCATTTTCCTTTTTCCTCACTAAGCTTTTGAAGGATCTTCTCTAATTCTACTTGTTTCACATCTGCCTCTGCTTGTAAATCTTGCCTCTTTTTTAATTGTTTCAGGATCACTGACTCTACATTATCTTCTTACTATCTATCCTGGAGTTAAAATGGTAAGTGCACTCCCCTTTTGCCTAGAGAGTTCTGTATTGTTTGTTCTTGTAGAGATTGTAGGGGCATTGTATCACCATTTGTAGCCATTGTTGATGAAGTTCCCGAGAACATTAAACTCTCAAGAACACAAGGATGTGGGGAACAAAGAAAAGAGCTCCGCGGTGGGTGCCAAATGTTCGACAATAAAAAGTATCACCTCACTTGATCACTACGTCAACCGAAAAAAACTGAATTCAAACCTGCAAAGCAAGAAAAGTTAGAGGAAATGGCTGAAGAGAATCCCCGACCAAAAACGAACCGATGGTAAAGTCAAAATAGGTTTGGGAGAATTGTAATAGAAAGAGAAAGTATATAGTTGACAATAGTGAGAATACCTGAATTTTAGGACTAAGTCTTATATTTATAGTCAAATAGGATAAATTAATAAATGCCTAAATAATTGAAACGTCATGATTTTTGTATTTTGTATATATATATATATATATACATCAGAGTACATGATAGTTCACTTTATTTTAAATGCCTTTCATTCCGTATTTAATGCTTCCCGCTTGGCATTAAATGTTGTGTGGGAGAAATGAGTATATATAATGGACAGAATGTGGCCTTAAGAAACACCTAGATGTCATTTCTGTCTGCGACTTGTAGAGAATTGAATTAATTAGGTTAACTAGGAGGTAATAAATTCAATTCATTTATTACCATTTTATATTTATGGTTAGAATCGTACCAACTTAGTTTTATTTAATAGTAGGACCTAGTTGTAGCAGTCAACTGATTACTAGACCAATGCCAAGCACATTTTTGTATAACATATTTGTGCTCGAGATGATGCCACGTGTCCTCAGTTATTTTTATACCTACAATTTCATCACGAGAAGTGTGCCTCTAGGAGTTGTTTTTGAGATCTTGCCTAGATTTAGATCCTATTAGCCTTGATAAATTATTTGCTTTGTTGAGGAGAAACTATCAAACATATGAAAATAACTAGATGTGATTGGAGAAGTTTTATCATTGCTAGACAAGTTAATATATCTATCTTGAAGGCATCCCACCATTTGATTTTTAAATGATATTTCAAGGCATAGATATTGATCTTGAATGATAGTATATTCCCAAGCCACAATACATGCTATAAAATTTTGTTCAAAAAAATGGAAAAATTTTGGAAGGGAATTTCATGACTAGGGAAATTGAACTTTGACTTGAAAATGTGATTATCCTTCATGAATTGCTTTAGGCAAACTTTGTTTAAGTTGCCAGATTAAAACTACCACGGATTAAACCATATATAGGTATCGAATTCAAATTTGGTATGGAAGTAAAATATTCATGAACAATGAAATGATTTATTTTGAAGAAAAAAGTATTGCATTGTGCTTCCTAGTAATCCCAACATTTGAAGGTTTAAAGGACGAATGATTGAAAGAAATCTTCGTTGCTAATTGGGGTTTTTCCCCACTAATGTGGAGTTAGGATTTTGAGAATTTGACAAGTCGAATATGCAATAAAGATTGATCAGAATGACCTTGATAATATTCAAATGTTGTTGAATCTATTTCTATGAGAATGAATTCTGCCTAGTATCCCAAGTGTAGGGATCAATTGTACCAAAATAAAATCCAGTTAAGTCTAGATAGAGTCCACGGTGAATTAGATTTAAAATTGAATTTAAAAAGTTTAGGTAAGGATTGTAAGTGACAAGTGAATTTAGGTCAATTTTACACTTAGGTAAATCTCATTCATTTGTTTGTTTAGGTTTGATTTGTTATGAACACGAACTAAGAACAAAAAACAAAGACAATAAGTTAAGGAACAAATATAAAACATCCACAGTAATAATTTAAAGGCACTAACTAAGATTGTAAGATACTTGAATTTAAAGACTTCACCCCAAACCAATTTAAGTGATATTATATTGATGGGGCAAGTTAAGCATACTATTTACCTCAACCTACATCAACCCTAGTAATAGGTCAAAAGACTTAGCAATGAAGTTTATGGGGCTGAAAAATTGTACTTTGTTAGAACTAGAGATGAATGGCTCGACCTAACACGAGATGGAATTAGGCTATAAGATTTGAAATCCATGAATCACTAATCTAACTATAACTTGTTAGGTGATTTCAATAAGTAAATTCTCCACAAAGTTAAATTCACACCAAATATTTAGATCTAGAATTAAAGAACTCACATGCTCAACCCCCTACCTCAACACATTATTTTCATTAATTTGGAGCCAAGAGGAAGCTTTAGCCAACAATCATGTTGATTAAATGAGAACTATGACATATAAATCTAACACTACTTTAAGCAATAAAGAAAACTAAACTAAGAACAAGGAATTAAATTTTTTATCAATCTCTTGATTACAATGAGAATTGCAAAATGAAAGTGCTATTGAAATTTTTCTAAAATTGGATCCCTCATATTGGTATGATTTTTCTAGAATTGAAATTTTTTTATTCATGCTTTATTTTGATAAAAAAAAATTAGGATTTCAAGGAAGAGGAAATGCCATAAATGGCGAATGGCTTTTTGAGGATGAAATAGGCATGGGGTTGGCAATTGTCATTTTCCTAGAAGAGCTTGCTTCCATTTATATTTGAACCTTTGGTGCAACTACTTCTACAAATGCTTTGTTTGAATGACCATCAATGAGAATGACTATATTTAAAAAAAAAATTAGGTTTAATAATTCTTTAGTTTTATGATCCTACTCATTCAATCACTCATAACTAAAGTGTTCAATTTGTTGCAAAAATTAGTTTAATTTGAAACTTGGCTTGTGGAGTTGGATTGGGTTGCACTAACTAGAAGGGTTTCTAGTATGTTCGAGAATACTAGACTTTAGATATCCTATTTTGCCCCTCCCTCATCTAAGCAATTTGTAGACTTCATTAAGATTAGAACTAATACATGATTTTGCTTATGATCATTTGTAAATACCATTCATCATATTTCATGAGACTTAGACACACTAAAGTTTCGTAATTTAGCAGAACTAATTATTTGACAAAAATGATAACTACATTACTGATAAAAGAGCAAGAATTAATTGGGAGACCAAATCAAATCTGAACTCCCTGAAATTGCACAGAAATGCCCGTGACACCTATTGGAGATATCTATATTGAGAAAATGGATAAGATCATGGTTGGGCCATTTCATTTCAAATGGTAGTTGTGTCCGAGGTGGGAGATCTTGGCCTTAGGAGTTTGAGGCTCGTGTTGAGTTTTCTCTAATTTCTTTTTTTTTTCTTTGGATTCAACGTAGGTGGGGGCTAAAATTAAGGGTGAAATCTTAATTTTATTTCTTGTTCTTACATGGACTTGAGTAATTTCATGCTTTGTTTGGTCGATTTTGGTTGAATGTGCTCATAGGTGTACATATTTATGTATTTACAAGTATAAGTGTGGAAAATCATGAATCACGTTTATTCTTACGATTTGACCTCAAGTTAAGGTCTTTTGATGTTTGATGGTTGAAATTGAGGTCTGAGGTGGCTGAATTTGGCTCAAGGAGGCTAGAGATTGTTAAGTGTGAAATCTAATTTAAACAAGAGCTAAAGCGTACTTTTACATTTTAGGATTTTTTTTTTTAACTTTTTTTTATGTGCTAAGATTTCTTGCAACTATAAAAGGAATTCCTATGGTTACCTCTATTGAAACCTTTTGTATATACTTTATCATAGTGAAACACCCCTGCACCCCGTATATGTACAATTGAGCAATTAGCTTAAGTCAAAATCACAGAAATCTCTGTGTATTGCTCTTTTCTTGCTTGTGATTAGTTTCCATTCTTGGTCTGTCTTTGATTATGTGCGTTTGCTTGTGGGTTTGAGCATTCGAATTCCCAACAATTGGTATCAGAGCTTCCAATTGGCATTAGAGCCTCAAGTTAGGAGGTCGAGAGTTTACACAAGGGCTGAAGACAAATATAAGATCAAAAATTTTAATGGTACAAACTACGCTTTTTAGAAGACATAGATGGAAGATATTCTGTATCAGAAGGATTTATATCTTCCGATCAGTGGGAAAAAGATGGAAAGTATAATATATGAAAATTGGAATATTTTGAATTGCAAAATTTTGGGGACTGTGCGATTGAGCCTTGCATCGTTGGTTGCATCAAATGTTGCCGAAGAAAAGACTATAGCAGATTTGTTCAAAGTCCTAGAAAAGATATAGAGAAACGTTCTACGGTGAATAAGTTATGTCTCATCAAAAAATTATTTAACTTAAAGATGCCTAAAAACTCTACTACCGCTGAACATTTACATGAATTTGTGGGTATTAATTTTGATGATGAAATTAGAGCTCTTGTTCTATTATTGAGTTTGCTAGAAAGTTAGAATGAACTTTTCATGACAGTTAGTAATTCCTTCGGATCTATAAAATAAAATTGGAGGATGTTACGAGGTTGACTTTAGGAGAAGAGGCTAAGAGGAAAGCATCGGGTGAGAATGTTGCTTCAGATTCAGTACTAAGTACGAAAGAAAGAAGCAAATCTACGAATAGGGGAGACAATAAGGGCAAGTGAAAAGGAAATTCCAAAAACAGAGATAAGAGTAAATGCTGTGGTAGAGATTTGGAATTAGAGGGTTGTTGGAACTATGATTAGATGGGCACTTGAAGCGAGACTGTAGAGTACCATTGAAAAAGCAACAAAATGGGAATAATCGGGGGAATAAGAACTTCGTTAATGTTACAGATGAGTCAAATAATGAAGCCTTGATTTGTTCACTATATTCTTATAATGAGTCTTAGATTATAGACTCGGAAGCTTCATTCCATGCCACTCCATGCATGGATGTGTTACAAAATTATGTGCAAGGAAATTTTAAAAAGGTCTACTTGGGTGATGGTGAGGCTTGCAACATAGTTGGAAAAGGGGATGTGCAGATTATTCAAATAGGTGGGACAATACTGAAATTAGAGAATATTAGACATGTGCCTAGTCTAACAAGGAATCCTATTTCGATGGATCAGTTGTCAGAGGGTGGAGTGGTTATATTGTTTACATCAAATGCTTGGAAGATGAGCATAGGAGCCTTGGTTATGGCTCGCGGTAAAAAAGAAAGAACCCTATATATATCTTCAGGTACTTACAGTAGCATCACAGTGGCAGCATTAGTGATTGATTATACTGTATGGCATCATAGGCTAAGTCACATGAGCGAAAAAGAGATGAAAGTAATGTTGTCGAAGGGTAAATTGCCAGGTTATAAATTACTGACTTTGGACTTCTGTGAGAATTGTGTCTTCGGGAAACAGAAGAAAGTTAGTTTTACAAAGGTGGCAAAGATTCTAAAATCAGAGAAGCTTGAGCTATTTCATGCAGACGTGTGGGGCTCGTCTCAATATCTTCTCTTATTGGCTAACATTATTTTGTTACTTTCATTAATGACGTCACTAGAAAATTATGGGTTATTTTTCAAGCATAAATTTGATGTGTTTGGTGTTTCAAAACATTAGTTGAGAATGAAACAGAAAAGAAACTAAAGTGTTTGAAATCTAATAATGGCAGCGAGTATTGTGATGGTGAGTTTAAGGCTTATTGTGCTACAAATGGGATTCGGAGGTTGAAAACAATCCCAAAGAAGCCAAGGCAGAATGGAGTTACTGAGCACATGAATATGATGATCCTAGAGCGTGCAAGGAGTATGAGGCTACATGCTGGGTTACCTAAGTAATTTTGGACTGAAGCAGTAAATACAGTGGCGTATTTGATCAACAGGGAACCTTTAGTTCCTTTGAATTTTGGATTACCGAAGGAGGCTTGGTCAGGTAAAGAGGTAAATTTATTCCATTTACGAGTCTTTGGTTGCATGGCCTATATGCACATTGATTCGAGTAATAGGGATAAACTTGATGCTAAGTCTCAAAAGTGCGTGTTTATAGGCTATGTTACTAATAACTATGGGTATAGGGTGTATGATTTAGAAAATTAAAAAATGCGTATGAGTATAAATGTGATATTTAATGAGTCTGTTTTAATCAACCTGATGAGGCTAATGAAAATTTAGATGCTGTAGAGTTTGAAAGGATCCCTAACAGGAATGTCTTACTGCCTTGAGATATTAATACACTAAGAAGTATGGATACGGATATGGGATACTGATACTGATACGATACGGGTATGGATATAGATATGACAATTTAAAAAAAATAAGGATACAGATACAGTAAAAATACTGCCAAAAAATTATAAATTTTATATATTTTTATTAGTTATATATATGAATATGACATTCACATTAAGATTAATTTAATATATAATTCAATATACAAAATATAACAAAATATAAGTCATAAAATTTTACAATTTTGAAAATTTCAACTACTCAAATCTAGATTTTTCTTAATCATATATTTGAAGAAAATTGATAAAATAATAGGATACGTCATGTGGTGTATTCGATATATATTTTGAAGTATTCGAAGAGTATGTATATTCGATATGTATCGAATACAGATATGACACCCATTTTGGAGTATCTATGCTTCCTAGTTAATACACAATCTAATCCACATGCAAATCTATAGACTCTTCCTCCTAGGAGGTCTGGTCGTACCATTAAACCTCCAATGTGTTATTCTCCTTCTTTACATTATTTATTGCTAACTGATAGTGGTGAATCAGAATGTTTTGAGGCAGCATTACAGGTGAAGACCAGGAAAGAGTAAGGGCATGGGTGGGATGATAAAATGGATTCTCTCTCATCAAACCAGACTTAAGACTTGGTTCAGTTGCCTATGAGAAAGAGAGCTTTGCACAACAAATGGCTATACAAGTTTAAAGAAAGATCTGATAGGAGTAAACAGTATAAGGCAAGGTTGGTAGTGAAAGCTTTTGAACATAAACTAGGTATTGACTACATCGAAATCTTTTCTCTTGTTGTAAAGATTTATACTATTAGATGTGTCCTTAATATTGCAGTTGTTGAGAACTTGCACTTAGAGTAGTCAGATGTAAAAACTGCATTCTTTCATAGAGAATTGGAGAAAGACATTTATATGTATCAGCCAAAGGGTTACGTTGTCAAAGGAAAGGAGGATCAAGTGTGTAAGCTCCGTATGAGTTTGTATGGGTTGAAATAGACACTTAGACAATGGTATAAAAGGTTTGACACTTTTATGACATATACAGGATTTAGTAGATGTCATGGGGACCATTGTTGCTATTTTAAGAAACTTGATAAACCGTATCTCATACTTTTGTCGTATGTAGATCTATGCTTGTTGCATGTTCAAGCATGATGAGACTGCTCATCTCAAGGAATAACTGTTCAAGGAGTTTGCGATAAAGGATATGAGTTCTGCGAAGAAAATTCTTAGGATGCAAAACAATAGGGATAGGGTGAACTAGAAGTTAAAGTTGTCACAGGAGAAATATATTGCAAAGATACTCAAAAGATTCAACATGGAAGGTGTTAAACCTGCTACCACATCGTTGGCAAGTCACTTCAATCTTTCAAACGAAAAATGAACAATAACTAATAAAGAGAAGAACTACATGGTTAAAGTTTTATATGCCTCAGTAGTAGACAGCATGATGTATACTATGGTTAGCATAAGGCTAGACGTTGCTCATGCACTGGAAGTTGTCAGTAGGTTCATGACAAATCCAAGCAAGGAGCATTAGAAGGCAACCAAGTGAATTTTGCGATATCTGATAGCTACTTTTGATTTTGCTTTATGTTTTGGGGGTTCTGATATTTGTTTGCAAGGATTTGTGGATTTGGATTTAGCAAGAGACATTGATGGTAGGAAGAGCACTGCCAGGTATGTGTTTACTTTAGGGAGTGCAACGGTCAATTGGGTCTCACGATTACAAAAAATAGTGACTATTTTCACCACAGAAACGAAGTATGTTACAGCCACGAAGGCATGCAAAGAGATGGTGTGGTTGAGAAGCCTCATGAAAAAGTTGGGTAAGGAATAAGAAAGTTATAAGTTATTCAGCGATAGTCAGAGTGTAATACATTTGGTGAAGAACATAGCTTTTCATTCAACAACCAAGCATGTCAACATAAAATATCACTTTATTCGCTCTTTGTTCAAGGATGGACAGTTCACGTTGGATAAAATTTATACAAGGTATAATCCAGCAAACATATTCACGAAGGTGGTCACTGTGGAGAAACCGAAGGCTTGTTTAGCTTCTATAGGTCTCCAAGCTTGAGTAGGAAGTTGGATGCTGGTGGTTGTTGGTGACAATTGATCACCATTAGCATTTGGAGGGATGTTCTAAATTAGTCTTTAAGTGGGAGATTGTTAAGTGTGAAGTTTGATTTAAACAAGGGCTAAAGTATACTTTTACATTTTAGGGTTTTTTTCTTTTTGTGTGCTAGTGTTCCTTGCAACTATAAAAAAAATACTTAGGGTTGCCTCCATTGTAACCTTTTGTATATACTTTATCATAGCGAAACATCCCTGCACTCGTGGATGTATGACTAAGAAACTAGCTTAAGTCAAAATCATATAAATCTCTATGTCTTGCTCTCTTCTTCCTTATGATGATTTTCTGTTCTTGGTTTGTCTTCAATTGTGTGCATTTGCTTGTGAGTTTGAGCATTCGAATCCCTAACAGAGATGAGATATTGCAGCTCAAACAGCTAACTATAACAAAAGCCTTAAAGGTTTTCAAGCTGCCTGCAGGGCTTACTGCCACAGCTCAAGCCTACGAGTTACCTACAAGCTATCTTTTCCGAGGTCATTGGCTCAAGTAGCCAACATTCAACTTGCGAGTTAGGCTATTTTATCTTATTTTCTTTATTTTGAACCACGATTGATACCATAGCTTAATTGGAGTGTATCTAACACATCAGGATATGTATTATGTGAATTGTGTTTATATTGTATTTTGTGTATAACATGCATAGTTATATGATGATTAAAATCTATACGATAAACGTTTTACATGATTAAGCATCTATGTGCATGGGATTGGGGTTGCATCTTCCACACTTGTTATAGTTAGCCAAGTATGCCACGTTATTAATGATGATGTGCCATGGGCACAATCATGTATGGACGAGATCTTTTTTTTCTTTTTTAAATGATGAAAATGAGATTTTCTAAAATACCAAATGATTCTCAATCACTACGTATGACTAGAAATTAATCATTGGTATTGGGACGTCATCTTAGAGATTAAATTTATCGATTCTACAAATCGATACTTATCTATGAGTAGATATCTATCGTAATATAGGGTAGAAGAACCAATGAGTACCCATGATTATGATTTATATCCTCTTTGAGATAGAAATAGATGAGTATGCAGGTTCAATACTTGTCCACCTATCATAATATAAGATAGAAGAGCCAATGAGTGAGTACAATTATGATTTGTATCCTCTTCAAGATAGTGAATAGATGTACATGTTTGCCATTAGCCAGATTAAATCAGCGTGGTTGGCTGCTTTGCATGCTATATTAATTATTGCTTGTTGGTGACCTTACGTGACTTGATGAGCGCCACCTGTCAATCCCATCCCAATGTAAGATTGGGGATAGATGAAGATTAGTGATCACATGACCATGACACACGCATTTCATTTATTTCATTTTTAGTTAAGATTGTTGTGTTATATATTCATATTATATACTGCTAAGTATGCGCACTTATGCTTATATGCACAATCCTACTTACTTGGCAATTATGTTCACCATCCCTTATCACGGGTGACCATTCAAGAGTTAGAAATAGTCACCCTAAACTATGCTTAGATTGATGGATTGAACCAAAGGACTCTTTTGTCTCTTCATTTGAATTACTATATTTTATTTGTTCAACCTAAAGTGTGAATCCGAAACTTAAATTTATATTTTTATTATCTTATGTTGAAATTTGTATTATTGGCTCATCGCAATATAACTGTATTATTTGTAATGTTTATGACAATTGTTGCCACAGCCATGTAAGCCTATGTGGCGGTTGATTGGGATTCAAACTTTGAATTGTTTATTATCATTGTATGGGAATCAGGGACGTGTGTAATTACTCTGATTGATTAATTGTTGTGACTTAACTTTATAATAGGTGGTATTTTAGTTTTTATTAGTTCCTACATTCCCATGATGACCAACCCAGACAATAAGATTAGGGGCATGCCAATAGTCATCTCGAGCCGACCAAAGTCATGAACTAATGGCTAACCTTGGCAGTGTTGGTTATTTGTATCTAATTTGTGTTACCTAGAGCGTATGTCCGTCAGAAGTCATACTTCTACTGTTATTTTCTTTTTACTGACCTAGAGTAAAACTACTTTAATATGCTGCGCACCTTATCTCCTGCTCTGGAATGATTTGTTCAACCTCCGACCATCTGTCCCAGGCCGGACAGACGACGCAATATATGCCGGATAAAAAGTTTACTCAAGCTTCTTCTCCCTTTTTTTTTTCTTTTTCCCCTACAGATTAAAATGTCCGGGCTTTTTTTTCCGCAACCAACCGCAAGAAAATATAGGTCCATTAGTCCATTCCAACCTTATCCGTGAATAAAGCACACGTACTCGGAATTCTTCCCTCAAGCTTTTTTTATTTTTATTATTATTATATATATATATTTTAAGATAGACATTTGCATACTACCCCGCAAAAAAGGGAGATTTTACAATAATCTCGATACACACCCCAAGAGGGATAAGACAACTCTAAAAGAGTCACACACCCTAACCTGATGCAAGTCAATTGCATCCAAAGAGTTGCACATCTAATTCTATCCGCTAAAAATAATCCACTTATCCAGTGCATAGGCCAGATGACACTTGATACACTATAATTCGAAATTTTAAATAGAAAGAAATCTTACCCACTAAACTAAATCACGCCAATTACTAAAGCACTAAAAGAAAGATACATTAACATTTAATGCACTTCAGTAAATAAACACTCTGAACCAAGGTTGAATTGGTGGAGAGTGACACCATCAATTCCACATCAATTGAACGCCATGCCACTAAAGTTAGAAGGAGATTACATTTTCAGCTCTTTGGTTTGAAGAAATAATTAGAACCAACTGGCTGCCCATGTGAATAGACAAGGGTGCCGTCATCATCCCAAGCAAGCAATTGTCTCCGGATCCAACTTGCAAGCAAGATAAGATATGAACCACGTTCCGTAAAAACCAAGTGTCAGCATAGAATACTAATCATCTTACTCACAGATGGTGCCAACTTGCATTCACAAACTTGTGTGCATTCCAAAGAGGAACCCAGTTGCTTTATTTACCAACACAAACTGATACAACCTTCAGGCAGGAAACAAATTAAACCCAACTGGTCAACAAAGATGACGCCAACATCGGCTATTCAAAAGAAATCATAATAATATTGTAAGTAACGGCAAGACCTTCCAAAGCTCCAACATTCGTATGCAACCCGCCCAAGCGAACTCTGGCCAGGTGGGAGCCAACTGCACCATAGAGGGAACACATTCGTGAGAGATTTCCCTTCTAAAGCGAAGCATTTGATTTTTAGTACATGTGAAAGCTAACCGAAACAGTTGGAAGAACATCCCAACGCACCAAGTCCAGCTCGCATGAAGCCCTGTCTTCTTCAACCAGCTCTTGGACCTCCGCCACCGATAATGAACCAAAGAGCACCTCAAATGCACTGAAATCGACCCCCCCCCCCGGGGTCCAAGATTAGGAATAACTGCAGCATTGAAAGATACGGGGATAAATCAGGCAAACAAAGCTTCAATGGAATGCCTAATATTACCTCCAAATCATGAAGCCTAACATCAGGAGAAAAAAATAATAATAATAAATAAATAAGTAAAATAACAAGAAGAAGCAGGCTAAGAAAAATCTGGAATGATAAGTTAGTCTCGAGCCCAAACATACATCTCAAAACCCAAATATCTATGCAAGGATCCCAAGCAGCAACCAAAAGCTCTCTATTTAAGCACCTTAACACTAACATAACCACCCCACTGAAGCTCTACATACCCAAACAGAAGCCAGAAACCTAGTAAAAAGGGAACCAAACCACAAATACAGAGAAAAGCAAAATGGCACAACAGAAGCAATATGTTATTACTCACTCTACCACTGAAGTAGAATATCAAGTCACGACACATGCTACATCTGAAATTGTTTGGTTTCGTTGGCTATTAGCAGATACGGGTGTTACTTTTTCCACTTCCATGCCTTTCTATTGTGATAATAAAAGTGCTACTCAGATTGCCTACAATCCTGTTTTCCCATGAACACACGAAACATATTGAGATTGATTTCAATTGTTCACCAGCATCTTCAATCAGACACTATTGTTTGCCATTGTCACCTCTTCGCTACAAGCTAGTTGACTTTTTTTTTTTTTTTTTTTTTTTTTTTTACTAAAACCCACATTGCCGCTCATTTTCATTTCCTACTTAGCGAAGTCTCGATCCTCTCTAGCCTCGCATCCTAAGTTTTTTTTTTTTTTGGGGGGGGGGTGTGAATATATTATCATATCATTTTGGTTTATTTGTATTTGTTTTATTTCCTAGGACTAATTTAGGCTTTATTTGTCATAGGGTTAATTAGGGTTCACTTATATATTTAATTGTAATCATTGTATTAAATTAATTTTTTTTTTCTGAATTTTACAAAAGCAATACAACACATAAACTCTTGCCAAGAAATATCACCCAAGGAAGAATAACAAGGACAAGCAATTAGGAAACAAGATCAATTAACAGAGCAATTAGGGGAAATCAGAATATCTAACAAATACATGAATATTCTAGAATCCATACAAATATTATATGAATCTTAACACTCCCTCTTGAGCTAAAGCATAGAAATCAAACATGTCCATCTTCGTAGACAACTACTAAAACGTGAACGGACAAAGGCTTAGTGAAGATATCTCCCAATTGAGAGTCTGAGTGAATAAACAAAGTGCTAAGGTCACGTTCCAGCAGAAGATCTCGAATAAAATGGCAATCCACTTCAATACACTTGGTAGATTTGTGAAAGCAAAATTGTTAAAATCGAGATTTACTTAAAATCGGTGGAGCGTCCACAAAATCAAATCGTAAAATCAGGAGATTTTACCCAATGTCTATAATATTAAAATATAGTCTATTACGTTATAATTCTTCATTTAGAGCTTTTTTTTTTTTTTTTTTAAGTAAAAAATTTTGTTAATAAGAGAAAGGAGAAAAGACATGTATCAAGAAAATGCTATACACAAAAATTTACTCATATCAACGAAATGAATCCTCAATAAAGTTCACAAAAATTTTTATATCTTGTTCTATACTCTTTTTAACCAACTATACAATTGAAACTTTTAAAGTGTTTGGTGTATTCTATACAATTAACATTAAAATACTGACTTCATTTAATCCTAATTTTTTTTTTTTGGGGGCAGAAGTTGAAATGTATTTCTAATATTTTATTATAGGTCTCTTGGTTTCCATCATATCTGCTACATTTAATTTGTGGTAGTCAATATGGTGGAACAATGCATGTGATCCTCAACTAGTATAAAAAATAATAGTGTTATAGAATAAAAAAAAAAAAATTACCCAAAAAAATGGTAATAAGTAAAATAGTTGTGGCATATCACTTGGAAATAAAAAATCATAAAAGTCTATTTTATTTGACAAAATACAAAAATAACTTAAATTTTTAAAATCAGTAAATTCGCTTATAAAATGGAGATTTTATTAATTTTACGTTTCAAAATTAAAATTTTACCTATTTTACCCCCAATTAAGATTTTACATAAGATCGAAAAAATTTTCTCACTCTAACATCGTAAATCGTAAGATTTTAATAACATTGTATGAAAATTCGTGTTATTAACAATGAAGGCAGAAGCTTAGTTAACACAGTACATGGACATTGGAATAGGAACTTCAAGGCAAAAGCCATTAAAAAAAAAAAAAGAGAGAGAGAATGAACCCAAAGCATCGTAGAAACATTATGTGCCATAGCACAATACTCAAACTCAGCACTAGGAAGAGCAACAACAGCTTGCTTCTTACTACTCCAAGTCACAAGATTTCCACGAAGGAGTGTACAATATCTGGAAGTAAAGCTCCAATCAAAACAACTCCTAGCCCAATCTGTATACTGTAGCCAATTATATCCATCATGGTAGAAGGTTAATAAAACAACCTCGACAAGGAGAATTCTTCAGATATCTCATAATACAACATGGCATCAAAATGAGGCTGACGAGGAGCATGGATGAAGTGACTAAACACCCCAACTGCATATGTTATATTAGGTCGTGTTACACTTAGGTAGATGAGGTTATCCACAAGGCAACAATTTCTACCTAAATCAAGAAAGGGATCACAATTTTCTAAATCTAAACAAGCAGAAGAGTCCATAGGAGTGTCATTGGACAAAAGCCCAAGAGTCTAATCTCATAAACAAATCTAGAACATATTTCTATTGCGACCAAATTATACCTTGGGAAGAACAAGCAACCTCAATCCCTCGTGACTAATGTAAAGTTCCAAGACCCTTTGTGTGAAACTGTTGCCCTAGATCATTGCTTCAATGAAGACGTACTGTAGATAAGTTATGGTGACTAATTTGTAGAATAAGTTACGGTGACTGATTTGTAGAGGATAAGATCAAATCAATATAGGTGAGGATAAGGCTTTATGGTTGCAGATTTATAGAGATTTAGGAGCTGATTTATAGGAATCTGTTTTATTGATTTTAGGCTAACAGATAACTACAAACTTGGGAGTAGTTTTGTGTATAAATAGTAGGGTTGTAACAGTCCTTCAGTGATATAATAAAAATATCCTTCTGTTTTTAATTTTGATTTCATGGTATCAGAGCAAGGTTCTTCATAATAATCCCATTCTTTCCGGTTGAGGTCTGTCCTCCTTAGCCAGTCCTTGAGTCTTCTATTCTTCGAGTTGAGGTTTGTCCTCCTTAGCCACTCCTTGAATCTACTGCTAGATCAAGGATCTCTCTTTCCGTAGTTTCACTTCTAAGTATTCGAGGATGAGTTCCAGCAAAGAGTCTGCAACATCCTCTGATTATCCTCAATCTCCATTAGGTTCTCAAACTGTTGGAGAAGTCACAAATCTGAAGATCACCAACCACAGATTGAATGGAAGAAATTTCATTCAGTGGTCCAAATCTGTTCTACTGGTTATGAGAGGCAAAGGGAAAATAAGTTATCTCAATGGAGATATTAAACAACCCAACAAGGAAGATCCAACGTACGCAAGCTGGGAGTTGAACAACTCAATGGTTATGGCATGGCTAATTAACTCCATGGAGCCTCATATCAGTCGAACCTATCTCTTCCTTCGAACGGCAAGGGCCATATGGGAAGCTGTAAACACTAATTTTTCTGATCTCAAGAATGCCTCTCAGGTATTTGAGATCAAAAATAAACTCAATGAGATAAGACAAGGAAATCTGGAGGTGACTGAGTACTATAACGAACTATAGATTCTGTGGCAAGAACTGGACTTGCACTATGAGGCTGATTGGGGAGATTTGAAAGATAATTTGAAGTTCAAGAAACACCTGGAGAAGGAAAGACTATACGAATTCCTGACAAGTCTCAACCGAGACCTAGATGAGGTGAGAGGAAGGATTTTAGGCTGCAAACCCTTACCATCCATTGATGAAGCATTCGCCGACGTAAGAAGGGAAGCAAGTAGAAGAAGAGTTATGCTTGGAGAAGTTAAAGAAAAGACTATCAGTCCAACAAGTGAGAGACCCATTGAAACAACAGCTCTCATTGTTAAGAATGACCAAAGAAACCATCAAAAAGGTGACAAAAGGAGGAAGACCCTGGTGTAGCCACGCAATAAACTAGGCCATACTCGAGACACCTGTTGGGATCTCCACGGGAAACTAGTTAACTGGAAGCCACGGGGAACTAGCAGAGGAAAAGGGTACCAAGCACAGATGGAAGAAAAATCTGCTGAGCACCAAAAGGAACCAGAACAGAATGGAATCTTCCTCAGCAGATCCCAGCTAGAGCAATTACAGAAACTATTGAGTCATACTGCAACTGGGGGTTCCAAAAGCTCTGCAATGGTATCAAGTATTGCCCTGCACACCAGGAATACAGATTCTTGGTTGCTGGATTCTGGGGCTTCTGACCATATGGCAGGTAACCTATCTTTATTTTACTCATACACTCCATGTTCTGGGAGATCTAGAGTTAAGGTGATGGCTCATACTCTATTGTGGCTGGAAAAGGATCCATCACTCTCTCAAAAAATGTTATCCTCCACTCAGTCCTATGTGTTCCAAAACTGACCTGTAATCTGATTTCTGTCAGTAAGCTCACCTCGGAACTCAATTGTTGTGCTAAGTTTTGCGCCACTTGTTGTGAATTTCAGGGACTGGACTCGAGGATATGATGATTGGCAGTGTTAAACTAAGAGATGGACTCTATGATCTCGAAAAGGAAGAGGATTTAGCAAAAATTATGGCTTCCAATAGTGATGAAATAATGTTAAGGCACTATAGGCTAGGCCATCCCAATTTTTATTATCTCCAGCAGTTGTTTCCAGAACTATTTATCAATAAAAGCCCTAGTTCTTTCAATTGTGAATTATGTTTACTTGCTAAACATTGTCGTGCACAATTTCCCATTAAAACATACAAACCATCTCAGCCCTTTTCTTTGATTCACAATGATATGTGGGGGCTTTCCCGAGTAAAAACATCTCTGGAACTCGATGGTTCATAACCTTTATTGATGATCACACTAGGTATGTTGCGTGTATCTCCCCAAGGAAAAATCTGAAGCTGCCAGGGTATTTCAAACCTTCTACTCCATGATCTTAACTCAGTTTAATGTTCCTATTCAAACCTTAAGAACTGATAATGGAAGAGAATACTTCAATTCCATTTTCAGTGACTATCTCTCTAACAATGGAATAATTCACCAAAGCTCTTGCTCAGATACACCCCAACAGAATGGCATAGCTGAGAGGAAAAATAGACACTTAGTTGAGGTAGCTAGGGCCCTAATGTTCACTATGAATGTTCCTAAGTATCTATGGGGTGAAGCGATCTTAACAGCTACATATTTAATCAACAGAATGCCCTCCAAACCCCTCAATTTTTCTGCCCCTGTGTCCAGTCTTCTTCACCTCTACCCAGCTTTTCGGTCTCTGGTATCTCTCCTTCCCAAAATATTTGGCTGTACTGTGTTTGCCCATAATCATTCCCCTACTTTGTCCAAACTTGATCCCAAGATTATTAAATGTGTGTTTGTTAGTTATTCTCCTACCCAACGAGGTTACAAATGTCACTCTCCCTAACTTCGTCGTTTTGTTATTTCCATGGATGTCTCCTTCCTTGAATCCCAACCCTTCTTTCCCAATCCTTCTCTTCAGGGGGAGATGGTGAATGAAGAAAAGTCTTGGGATACAGTCCTTCTACGCAATGAACAGCACACAGAACA
The DNA here is from genome assembly GCA_019916065.1 of Vitellaria paradoxa. Taxonomy (NCBI): domain Eukaryota; kingdom Viridiplantae; phylum Streptophyta; class Magnoliopsida; order Ericales; family Sapotaceae; genus Vitellaria; species Vitellaria paradoxa. The sequence goes on from CM034242.1 coordinate 29,763,897, forward strand.
GCCTCCACTCACAGCATAGCATCCAGACCAACACACTCAACCCACAGAACAGCAACAACCAGTCCTGCCTTTACTACTCACAAACCACCTGCCTTTACCCACAGAACAGCAACAGTCACTCCTACCTTTACTACCCACAGACCACTTGCCTTTACCTATAGAACCTAACATTACACCATCTAAGGAATTAAGAGAAGGTACTTACCAGTCAGGGGGAGAAATTCATAGAATACATTCTCAGACAAGAGGTCCATTGATGGTTTACTCGAGAAGGAATACACATCAACAAGGCCAATCTGACTCGATCTCCAGTTCTTAGGACAGCGAAGGAAGTGCTAGTCAAAATCTGCACCAGAGTGCAACTCCAGAATAGGACCTAGACTGGCCCATTGCTATTAGGAAAGGGACAAGAACCTGCACCCAATATCCCATATCTAAGTATGTCTCTTATGCAAGACTCTCTCCTATATTTCATGCTTTCACCACTGCCTTGTCAACCAGTGCAGTTCCAAACAGCATAGAAGAAGCACTGGCTGACCTGAAGTGGAGAGCTACAGTTCAAGAAGAAATGGATACACTAAGAAAAAACAACACGGGAGATGGTGACTCTTCCTGCTGGGGAAAGACCAGTCGGCTGCAAGTGGGTATTCTCCATAAAATACAATGCAAATGGGAGTGTGGGCAGATATAAGAGCAGGTTAGTGGCTAAAGGATTTACCCAAACTCAGGGGATAGATTACCAAGAAACATTTGCCCTTGTTGCGAAGCTGAATACTATAAGAGTCCTATTATCCTTAGTTGCAAATCTGGACTAGCCTTTACATCAATTAGATATGAAGAATGCCTTTCTAAATGGAGATTTGCATGAAGAAGTTTACACGACTGCACCTCTAGGATTTCAAGGAAACAACAACAAAGTTTGCAGATTGAAGAAATCTCTCCTTGGGTTAAACAGTCACCTAGGGAATGGTTTGATAAGTTCACTCGAGCTGTCAACAAAAAAGGGTTTAACCAAGCTCAAACAGATCACACCTTGTTCTACAAACACTCACAGGATGACAAGATTACTCTCCTTATTGTGTATGTAGATGATATAATTGTCACCGGAAATGATCTGGGAGAAGCAAACTCCTTGAAGAGTTACCTGGCAGGGGAATTTGAATTAAAGGACTTGGGAGCCTTGAGATATTTCTTAGGTATGGAAGTGACTCACAGCAGTGCAAGAATTGCCATCAATCAGAGGAAATATGTGCTGGATCTTCTTCAAGAAGTAGGAATGCTGGGCTGCAAGCCAGCCGAGACTCCTATGGATCCTAATGTAAAGCTAGAACTTGAAGGAGAAGAAGAGGTGAACAAGGAAAGATATCAGAAGCCGGTAAGCAAACTAATTTACCTATCTCACACTCGTCCAGACATCACCTTCGCTATCAGCTCGGTAAGTCGATTCATGCATTCTCCTAAGAAGCAACACCTTGAAGCTGTGCACAGGATTTTGAGATATCTGAAAAATACACCTGGAAAGGGACTGTTTTTTAGGAAAGGAGATCATAAATTGGTGGAAATTTGTATGGATGCTGACTGGGCTGGTTGCTCAATTGATAGAAGATCAACCTCGGGTTATTGTGCCTACCTATGGGGAAATTTAGTAACTTGGAGGAGTAAAAAACAACTAGTGGTTGCAAGAAGTAGTGCAGAGGTTGAGTTTCCAGCCTTGGCTCATGGAATTTGTGAGGGTATTTGGCTTGAGAGGCTACTAAAGGAATTAAAGATGCCCAGTTGTACTCCTATGAGAATATACTGCGATAACAAGGCAGCAATCAACATAGCTAAGAATCCAGTCCATCATGATCGTACTAAACACGTTGAGGTTGACAGACACTTCATCAAGGAGAAGCTAGACAGTAAAATTATATGTTTGGACTTCATTCCAACTAGAGAGCAGACAGCTGATGTATTAACAAAAGGCCTACATAAACCAAGCTTTGAAAATTTAGTATGCAAGCTGGGAATGATTAATATCTACTCCCAGCTTGAGGGGGAGTGTAGATAAGTTACGGTGATTGATTTGTAGAGGATAAGATCAAATCAATATAAGTGAGGATATGGCTTTATGGTTGCAGATTTATAGAGATTTAGGAACTAATTTATAGGAATCTGTTTTACTGATTTTAGGCTAACAGATAACTACAAACTTGGGAGTAGTTTTGTGTATAAATAGTAGGGTTGTAACAGTCCTTCAGTGATATAATAAAAAATATCCTTCTGTTTTAATTTTGATTTCACGTACCATTAGCTAGAGGTGTACAAAAAACCGAATAACTCAAAAACTAAACCAATCCAACTACTTTGGTCGGGAATAGTTCAGGTCTGTACCAAAATTGGTTCGATTCGGCGTTAAAAATTAACCCAATATTTTCAGTTCAGTTCTTGGGTTAATAGAAAAAGAACTTAATAGAATTGAACCAAACTCGAACCAAAAGTAACTCAACTTGAACCAACCTGAAACCAATCCAAAAACTATAATATATAACCCAACATGAACCAACCTGAAAAATATAATATGTAATATATATAATGATATAATTTATAATATTATAGATCGAAAAGTGTGGTAAGCTTCAAACTTATTTGAATTTTTAAAATTACTTATTTGGATGTCTACGAAAAGAAAATATGCGAACTGGCCCAACTCGAAACGCAACCAACCGAACTTGATATAGGCTAACCCAAAAATCAAACTGACCCAACCCGATATTTTCGGTTCAGTTCAGTTTGGTTCCAAATTGAAATCAATTCAGTTTCGGGTCTAAATTTAAGCAATCGAAAAAAATTGGTATAGTTCTAGATTAAGTGTGAACCCGAATTGAACCACCTCATATACACCCCTCCCATTAGCATCATCTTCAAAAATGATAACATCATTAACATGGGCAATCAGGACTATGTTACAAGAAGAAAATTGATGCATAAACACTAAGTGATATGAAGTGGACCGTAGAAGATCATAATCCAAAAGAACAAAATTGAATCGATCAAACCATGCTAGTAGAGACTTCTTGAGTCCATACAAAGATTGGTGCAAAAGACAAACAAGATGTTTATTTCCTGAGACAACATATGCAGACAGTTGATTCACCTCGTCTTGAAGTTCACCGTGTTAAAAAGGCATCATTGATGTTCACTGCATTTGAGCTCAGCATTAAAAAATTGGCCCATACCTAGGTCACTCATTGAGTTAGAGATGGTGGTGAGGGTATGCCCTTGAATGTCAGTTGAAGACATCCCGTTGCATAAAGGCAACCCCACCCCTAGCCCCCGAGGGAGAAGGGGGAAGAATAGACCGTTTGGCCTTCCTAGATTAGATTGTTGGCTTTCTTTATGGTAGTCTATTGGTTTTCCTAAGTCCCTTATTTATATTTAGTCTAAATAATAGTACTGTAAATGGATGAATATTAAGAACGAATAGCTTGTGATGCTAATTCCCCCTCCCTCTCTCTTTCTTTCTCCCCTTCTTCTTTGCATCTCCAATTCTCTTGTTTGATTTCATCTCTTTCTCTACTTCTATTCTTCATTGTCCTCCGTCATATTTAGTATCAGGGTCAAAATCCTAGCAATTAGCAAAGAAACCTATGCATCCATCAAAGCCAGAGAACCAATTGAGTCGTAGCCACCATTGTTCCAACATCTCTTGGCCCTAGCCACAACTGTTCCAGCATCTCTCATTCAGCTCTCTCTCTCTCTCTCTCTCTCTCTCTCTCTCACACACACACACACACACACACAAAGACTAAATCGTAGTTCAGTATGATTTCATTCATTAATGGAAACAATGTCCAAGACGATTGCCCAAAATGTTCCAATAGCCCAGTGCTACCAACAAAATAGGTTTACAACCAGTATGTGCAACTTGCTTCCTTTTCAAAGAGGGAAGTTAGCAAGGACTAATATCTTCCCCATGCAATTGCACTCCCTATAGTGGTGGTCTTAAATGAGGAACTGTTTACTGCAATGTTGTTCCATGTACTACCACGGCACCGTTGCTTTATTCCAAACCAAACCAAACCAAATCAAGCCTTTTCCCACTAGATGGGATCGGCTATATGGATTTGACGACACCTATCAAATCTGTTTAGGGCCATGTCTTCCATTAGATCCAGGTAGGCAAGATCATGTTTAATAGTTTCTTTCCAACTTCTCTTGGGTCTTCCTCTATCTCTCCTACTCCTGGCAATCTCCATGCTTTCACACCTTCTGACAGGTACCTCCGTTGGACACCTTCTCACATGACTGAATCATCTTAATCGATTTTCTCTCATTTTATCTTCAATCAGTGATATTCCTACTTTGTCCCTAATCTCTTCGTTCCTAATCCTATCTCTCCTTATAATCTCACACATCCATCTTAGCATTCTCATCTCCGCAACTATCATCTTCTGAACATGATTATGCTTTACTGCCCGACACTCTGATCCATATAGCAACGCTGGTTTTACCGCCACCTTATAATACTTTCCCTTCACCTTAAGGGGGACTTTTCGATTGCACAAGACCCCTGAAGCACTCCTCTATTTGGTCCACCTGGCCTGAATTCTATGACTTACATCAGTATCAATTCCTCTATCTTGTTGTACCATAGATTCAAGGTACCGAAGGTTTTCTTTCTCTACAATCTTTTGTGTGCCTAAACTTATTTCTATACTACCAGTTACTCTACTTTGACTAAATTTGCATTCCATATATTTCATTTTGTATCGACTTAGCCTAAACTCTTGTTTCTAACTTTTCCCGCAACAATTCTAGCTTAGCATTCACTCCTTCTCTCGTCTCATCTACTAAAACAAAATTATCTGCAAATAGCATACACCACGGCACCTCATCCTGAATATGTCTTGTAATCTCATCCATAACTAGAGCAAACAAGTACGGGCTCAACGCTAAGCCTTGGTGTAGACCAATCGTGATAGGAAACTCTTTAGTCTCTCCACCAGTCGTTCGTATAGATGTCATGGCTCTATCATACATGTCCTTTATCGCCTCAATATATGCGACACATGCTCCTTTCTTTTCCAATACTCTCCATAGAATCTCCCTAGGAACCCGGTCATAGGCCTTCTCTAAATTAATGAACACCATATGTAAATCTTTTTAACCTTCTCTATACTGTTCCATTAACCTCCTCAGGAGAAGATAGCCTCCATGGTTGATCTTCCATGCATGAAACGAAATTGAATCTCTGAAACGTTTATTGTCCTTCTTAGTTTTCTCTTAATAACTCTCTCCCACAATTTCATCGTATGACTCATCAATTTAATCCCGCAGTAGTTCGCATAGTTCTGAATCTCCGTTGTTCTTATATATGGGTATAACAATACTTTTCCTCCATGCATCAGGCATCTTCTTGCTCTTTAACACTACATTAAAAAGTTTTGTCAACCAACTTATGCCACACTCCCCTAGGCACCTCCAAACCTCAATAAGGATACCATCTGGCACCGTTGCTTTATTCATTGCAAAAACATAAACTTTTGTTTGCATCATGGTTATTGGAACAATAAGACCCATATGCACGTGCCTTTCATTCGACAGAGTCGAGTCTTTTCATAGCCCTAGAGAGCTGACAAGGACATCCCCTCAAATAAGTCTACTAGTTGAAGACATCTCACTTGAATAAAGGCATCCCACTTGGATAATTTTGCGGAACGAGGATTAATTTGCGGAACGAGGATTAAAGCCAAAGAAAAAGAAGAAATCAAGCAAGAAGAAAGGGAAGAAAGGAGCAGAGGAAGCCATGGCACCATTCAACATCAATAATCTCAAATCATCAAGCCTAATAATTCAATATAATCAAAACCTTTATATAGATTAACCCTAAATCAAAATAAATCCCATAAATATGAGATATCAAAAATAATATCCTACCATATGGAATAAAATAAAAATCAAATCCTAAGAATAATATAAAATCTGATCTAATGGAATAAAATAAAATCCTAATAATATAAAATAAAATAAAATCTTCAATATCTTGTTTCCATTTCGCATCAAATATAGTCGAGAGTTTAGTTAACAATCTATGTGACTAGATCTTCCCATCTTTATTATGACAGGACCCTACTCAAATTTGATCATTGATGGTTCAACTTCACTCTTCACCCAAAGTATTCTTACTCTTACCTTTAAGAAAGAGAGACTGCATCTGTTTGTGTGTTCTTTTTTTTTTTGGGGGGGGGGGGAGGGGAGGTAGGTGTTGAGTCTCAAGTCAAAATGGCAAGATCTGTTTGGTATTGGGTCCGAATCAGGTTTACAACTCACTTTGTCCACCTCATTCTATAGATTACAAAGCCTCCTACTCGAATTGACTCATTTGATAAAAACCTTTATTTTTTTGATAACTCAAGATGTCCAGGCCATTTTGCATGTAACTCGACTAATTACTTGAGATAGTTAACAACCAACCAAACTCCCTATAATGGGCAAATTGGCTCAAGTTCCAAATTCTATTGCAATTCAATCAACAAGGAAATGAAAATTGCTTAAGGTGAGCAAAAAGTTCCCAAACTAATTGTGTAGTACAGCAGTTCAATACAACTCAACTCAACAAACTTAGTCCCAAACAAATTGGGATTGGCTACGTGACCTTATTCCCCCATTCATTTCTATATTGGCTATATTTTTTTTTTTAATTTTAGTTAAAGTAATTTCCCCTTTACCCCTTCTACTTGGATACCCTCACACTTTCTTACCAATGCATCCCTAGGTCTACGTTGTACATTACCAAACCATCTCAAACGACATTCTCTCGACTTCTCTTCTATCAGTGTCACTTCAACTTTATTTTAAACATACTCATTTCATATGCTATTTTTTCTTGTATTACCATGCATCAATCTTCACATCCTCATCTGTGCTACATTCATCTTATAAAAGTGTTGTTTCTTAATAGCCCAACAACTTTGCACCATAAAACATTGTTGATTTTATAACAGTCCTACGAAATTATAAGATCCTACCTCCAAGGGGTTTTTATAGGATTGGGATTAATTTGGCTAAAATAGATCATAAAATCATAGTATCATAAGATCCAGATTGGGGTTTAACCATGGTCCACACGTGTAATTGATGAAAGAAATTGGAGTTTTGTGGTAACTATTTCATAAATTTTCGAATAATAGATAGAATTGTATGTGTCTACATTTATAGAAAAACAAAAAGTTTTATTTGTTCTCTATTGTATTTAAAGGACGTATACGTCATAGCATTTAAAGAACGAATTTGAAAAAGATCAAACTACTGACTTCCTCCAGATCGTGACAACTAATGGTAAAACCACAGTCCTATTGCATACCGAACTAATAAAAAAAGCAAGAGGATACAGAACAGTACCACTACCACAATCAAAACCAAAAGTTCAAACAATGTCAAAGAAAATAAACAAACAAACAAGGAAGCTTAAACAAATTCATATGTCACCTGTAAAGACTACACAGGCATGCATGTAGAAGATCCTCCACAGAGATGACAACGTAAACTAAAAGGTTGAGGACTCTTAAATCAAAATTGACTCAGTACAAATGCTTTATAAACAAGCAGCATAATTTAATTTCCATACTTTCAAGATGTACAAAGTATAAATCGAGCAATTCAATTAAATCGAATATTACCTGAGGCAAAGGGCTGAGTTCATGCTTGAGCAGCGTACCAATTACAAAATGCGCTCCCTCGTTTGCTCTACCAGTTCATCATTCACCACATTTAAACCAGGGGGAGGTAGCGAGCCATTTACACCACCCACATTCATATTCACAAGAGGGATAGAACTAGCATTGCTTCCTACTATCTTAGCCACCGCATTTGAACTTGGAGGATGGTCAGAGCCATTGCCAGTGCCCGCTACTTTAGACCCCATAAAAGGGATAGAACTAGTGTTGCTTCCTACTATCTTAGGCCCTTTGTTTGAATTTGGAGGATGGGTAGAGTCAGTACCAGCGCCCGTGCCCACTATTTTAACCCCCACACTTTGATTTGGCGGACAAAGAGAAATGACACCATTACCTACCACTTTTGCTCCCACACCTAAATTAGGAAGGGCAGACCAATTGTCGTTGTGCACAACTTTAGCCTTCCTGAAATCAATCAATGGATATTTTAAGACGACTGGAAGTAATCAAAATTAAGAAGATTTTCAACTCATACCTAACCAACTTTTGCTTTAAACTGGCTACTTTTGGCTTCAATGTCCCTTCATAAGGAAAATTGTAATATGTTAATTTCAAATTACACAAACTGAACTCCATGATCTAGAACAAGATCCAAAACTTAAAAACTTATTTCATTGTATCTCAAATCACCTACCAGATTTAAGAGTCAACGAAGCTGAAGCAGACTTGCGATTGCCCCTCTCAGCCTTGATGGAAGCAATAACAGAATCTGCAGTAGAACCCAGACCTTTTCTCCCAACCAATTTCACTCCAAGCTTTTCACACAGGTAATTCAACCTCATCTCATCACCCCCTCTCACTTCCCTCAGCTCAAGTGCCTGTTGCTTTGATAACAAAGTGTAGACATGAAACTCCTGCTGTTGATTAAAATGGGACTGAAGCTGCTGAAATAGTAGTTTATTAGAGTGCTGTTGATCTAGTTTTGAACCTTCATGATTCCGTTTTCGTGGGCCACTAAATGTCACTCTTAAAACTGCTGTTGACTTGGGATCAGAATTTTTCCTACCAAAAATTACAGAAAAACTCCCAAATTCCAAATCAGGCTCTCTAAATAAATCTGCAAGTAGAGATGAACAAGAATGTGCATTTTTTGATGGGTTTCTTTCTATTCTTTTCTTCAAGGCTCTAAAACTAGCATAATGAGCCATATTTGCAGCTTCTCTTAACCCACTAAGAAAGGCCCCATGCATAGTTGCAGGGTAGCGCCTCATAGTTGCCTCTCCTGCAAAGAAAACTCTTCCATCTCCTACATTCTCTGCCAAGATATCATAGTCATCTCCTGATGCCCCAACTGCAACATTGGAGTATGAACCTAAGCTGAAGGGATCACTACCCCATCTAGTACAGACAGTTTGTATAGGCTCTGGAACATTAATTCCTTGCGGTTCATATATCCCTGCATGCATTGAACCAAGTGCATCAATGTAATGGTCACTTGATGACGAAAACAAATTGCAAGTACTTCAAAACAAGAGAATAACTTTTCCCAAACCAAGAACATTCAGAAATTGAATTCACCAATTAATAATGATTCAATACACATTACCCTGAACTTAATAACAAATTCGGGTCAACCAAAAGGAAATTTATCTAATCAAATCAAATACCAAGAAAATATGTGGGCACGAATGAGTCATCTAGAATAGTTCAAAAGTTCAACTATCAGTATTGAGTAGATACCTATTAAATATCTATGCTATATGGTGGAGAGAGGTGCTCAAGTGCAGTGCAAATGGTGTAACAAGATGGAAATGCAAAGAAAGTGCTCACTGGTAACAGGGAAGGAGGCGCATGGTTGGAAATACGGGAAGGTACGTTAAGGGGTGAGGAGTTCATGCACAGATTTCAAGATGCATAAGTCATTCGAATAAAATTGTATTTCCTCCAAAGACTTCTAAAAAGTTGGGTTCGAGGCCAGGTCCCATTTCAGGTGTTGAATTTGGGCCATCACTAATAGCCCAGAATGCTCTTGGGCCGTTGATGAATGAGTCCATGGAAGTGGGTTGTTATGATGGGCACTAACCTTTAATAAGGAGGTTGGTAAGAAAATCGTTTTAACACTGAAGAACTGGGCCACAAATGAATGAACCCAAGTGGCTGGACAATACTGAAAGGCTGTGTATTTTTAATAGGAGGTCGAGGATTCAGAATGGCCCAATTCCTTTCTCAAGCCCAACAAGTCATCCTCTAAGCCCAAGAGATCTTTTCAGATTTATAATCCTATATATAGTCTACGACCAGCAACAGGAACGCTTGACAACTCTATTACGTTTGGTAAGCTACAGAGGAGGGGAATAACAATATTAGGGAAAGCTACTTCTTCTACTCCTTTTTCTATTTTTAGAGCATATGGAGAGGAGGAATTTTGTTTGTGAGAGGGATGGGTTAGACTGGGGAGATGAGTTGTTCTCTTTATTAGGGGACAGGAGAATCTCCTAGATATTTTAGACGTGAGACGTTGGAGCCATAGAACAGAAGTTAATCCATCTCTTTTGACTGATTAGTGAAGCCTACAACAACAACAACAACAACATAAGGCTTATCCCACTAGGTGGGGTCGACTACATAGATCACATGACGCTACTGTATTCTTTCAAAAACCATATCTTGATGTAAATCATTTATAATAAAGTCTCTTCTGATAACTTCTCCAAGTGTTCTTTTAGGTCTTTCTCTACTTCTTCTTATTAGAGTAAAAACCATTTGATCAACTCTCCTCACTGGAGCCTCTAGCGGTCTTCTTTGCACATGACCAAACCACCTTAACCGGGTTTCTATCATTTTCTCCTCAATAGGTGCAACCCCAACTTTCTCCCTAATACAATCATTCTGAATCTTATCTTTTCTTGTATGTCTACTCATCCATCTCAACATTCTCAACTCTGCTACACCAATTCTTTACTCTTGTTGTCCCTTCAGTGCTTAGCACTCGCTTCCATAGAGCATAGCCGGTCTTATAGCAGTTTGGTAAAACTTTCCTTTTAAGTTTATTAGGTACCTTGCGGTCACAAATGACTTCCGATGCATTTCTCCATTTTAACCACCCAGCTTCTATCCTATGTACTGCTTAGTGAAGCCTAAAATCATTAATTGGAATGTGAGGGGAAACATAGTGTAGGGAAGAAGTCCGTCATCAAAACAGTTTTAAGAAGTGAAAACCTAACGTCATCTATCCACAGGAAATTAAGTTGGAGAGAATTGATGAGTGGGGAATGAGGTTCCTGTGGGTTTTTAAGTGGGTGAAGTGGATGCATCTTCCAGCAGTGGGCACCCCTAGGGCATACTGTCAATGTGCAATAGCAGGGGTTTATCGTTAATTGAAAAAATTGGAAGCTACTCGGTCTCTGTTCTGTTTAAATGCCAAGATGAAGATTTGAAATGGGTTTTTACGGGAGTTTATGGACCTGTGCAGTTAAGGAGAAGAGCAGCTTCTAGGAAGAACTCAGTGATATGGCATTCAGTTGGGAAGACTCAATAGTATTTTGGAGTGGACTTCAACAATGTAAGATTTGCTCATGACAAATTGGGCTGACTCTTTTATCTACTTCCACAGAGAGACTTTAGAGTTTGTTCATGAGGGACTGGGGGATTTGCCTCTGTCCAATGGTGAATTTACTTGGCCTAATACCAATAACATGTCCATTACTGATAGGTTCTTGGTGTCAACAAATTGGGATGAGTTGTTATTCCTAGGAACGCTACAATTAACGCTATGCAGACTCACGTCCGACCATTTTCCAATCTTGCTTTTTTTTTGGGGGGGGTGTCTGATAGAGGCCTTGCTCCATTTAGGTTCAAGAATACATGGCTGCAGAAAGAAAGTTTCAGTGATTTGGTGCAAGGATGGTGGAGTAGTTATCCAAGTGGGGGCAACCCAAGCTTCGTTTTTGCAGTAAAACTGAGAAGGCTCAGGATAGATTTTAGAATGTTGAATAAGCATCATCTTGCGTGGACCAAGGTAAATAAAACAAGGCTGAATGAAGGTATTTCGAAATTGGATGGAAGAGAAATGGAGGGGGTCTTATCAGAGGTGGAGTTGATGAGAAGGGGAGAGTTAAAAAAGGTGTTTGGGAAGATTGCTAAAATAGAGAGGGGGTGAGTTGGCAACAAAAATCCAGGCTGCTATGTGCAATGACCGTACCCCCACAATTCAATATTCCACTTTGGGCTTAATTGGGTGCAATACGATGACTTCCCAGAGGGTCACCCATCTTGGTACTACTCTTGCCCAAACACACCTAACTCTAAAGTTCTAACATAATCCAGTGCTCACACAACTTCAAAACACATTAAATTTGGGAGATACTGAATATTACATATATGGCACTTTACCTCAGCCTGCCTTAGCAATGTGGGACAAGGGTGCTTCACTGCACCTCAATGGTAGCTTTCCCAATCTCTCATCAATCTGCTCACATCACCATTGATTTGTCACATCTCTCCCCTTTCTGGCATGCATCCTCACGTGGCCCCACACATTTGGCTACACATTAGCCCTAATATCATTTGTAACAACACGCATCCCTACAGTATTGGTCGCTTTGGACTTGATTAGGTGTAATGCGACTACTTCCTAGGGTATCATACATCGTGGTATTACTCTTACCCAAGCACACTTAACCCTGGAATTCTAATAGAATCCAATACCCACATAACTTTAAAACAAGTTGTATTTGGGAGAGATTGAATATTACGTATATGGCACTTCACCTCAACCTTCTTCACTGCGCTTCAATGGTAGCTCACACAACCTCTCATCGGCCTACCTACATCACAGCCGATCCATCAAACATTATGGCTTAAAGCAAGTAATAGGGATACAAAATTGTTACATGAGATGGCGAGTGCTCATAGACGGTATAACCAAATTGATAGGGTAAGCATTGAAGTAGGATTTTACCGCGTGGAGAGGAGATTAAGATCTCTTCAAGGAATCAAAAAGGGCCAATCTGGAAAATGAATTTTCTAAGATTAAGTGAGTTTTCTAAGGAAGAAATTTGGTCAAGCTCGAAGTCAACGAATGGGGATAAAGGTCTAGGGTCGTTGGAATGATCATACCATTCTTCACAAGCTACCGGCACATTTTAGAGGAGGATATTTTGCAGTTGTTTCTAGAGTTTCTTATGACCAGTAAGTTTGAGAAAAGTAACAATTCGACATTCATCGCGTTTATTTCAAAAAACAAAAAACAAAAAAAAAAAAAAAAAACAAAAAGGAGCAATGAATATATAGACTTTAGATCAATAAGCTAGTGGGGGGATTGTACAAGCTAAAAACTAATGCCTTGGCAATGAGACTGAAGGAGGTCATCTGAGAGTTGGTCTCGGAAACTTGGAATGTATTTGTGGACATCAAATTGTTAATGAGGTGCTTGTGGCTAATGAGGTTGCGAATGCAAGAACTAAATGTGGAGAGCTAGTGGTCATTTGTAAGCTTGATATGGAGAAGGCGAACAACCATGTTAACTAGAGCCTCATGTCATAAATTTTAGAGGGGATAGGTATTGGAGGAAAATGGGGATAGTGGATTCTTTGGTGTATATCCACTAGAATCTCTGTGTTGATTAAAGGAAGCCTTGCAAGCTTCTTTGATGCGTCAACGAGGCTTAGACAAGGGGTCCATATGTCCCCTCTTTTCTTCATTTTGGTGATAAAAACCTTTAATAAACTTTTGAAGAAGACAAAGTAGCATGGATTCATCAATGGTTTTGTAGTTGAGGGCAGTAATTCCTCGAGTGGTAATCTCACACCTTCTCTTTACCGATGACTTGCAAGTTTTTTTGTAGGCAGGCCCTCTACAATTGGGACATCTTAGGTGTGTCCTCTTTTGTTTTGGGGTATGTGTGTCAACATGGGGGGAACAAAACTAACTCCAATGGAGGAGCCGCCAAGAAAGAATGCATTGCGTGCAATATTATGATGTAAACAAAGGTCGCTTCCGACATCGTACTTGGGACTCCCACTAGCTCTTCTCACAAATTTAGACAATTTGGGACAATGTGATCAGTAATTTCCAAAGAAGACATGCGAGATGAAAGAAAAATTACCTCACTAAAAAGGTTAAGCATAACTCCAATCAAAACCAACTTGTCGAGCTTGCCAACCTACTACATGTCCATGTTCCCCATTATGGCAAACATCACAAAAAGACTCGAGATGATGCAAGGAGATTTCCTTTAGGGAGGCTTAGAGAGGACACAAAGTATCACCTAGTAGATTGGGATACAGTGTGTCAACCTTTAGGGAAGCAAGCATGGGGATAAGAAGAATCAATACTTCAATGATGCCCTTTCTGGGCAACGGCTCTTAAGATTTTCTAAAGAATGGAAGAGGCTTTGGAGACAAATGAAATGTGCTAAATAAGAGACCGAGTTGGGTGATTAGACCACTAGAACTTCAATAGTTTCCCCTGGAGTAATAATGTGGAAGAACATCTAAACACTTTGGCTGGCCCTTAGCTCATTTAGCTCAATGGAAGTGGGGAGAGGCTATAGAGTGAAATTCTAGAAGGATCGTTAGCCAAGAAGGAGATGCTTGAGAGAGAGAGCAAAAATTTTCACTTTGGCTTAGAATAAAGAAGTTGTAGTTGACAAATACAAGACTTAGGAGGGGGGAAATTTTACCTAGGAGATTAGATTGAAGAGGTAGTAACAAGATTGAGAGATGGAAGGTTACATTCTATTGTAACAACTTTTGTACTCTTTTAAGGTGAAGGGCAAGGAAGATAAGTTTAACCGGACATTGACATTTGGTGCATTCCAAGTGAAGCCTCTGTATAAGGCTTTTGTGGGTAGTAGGGGGTGGATTTTCCGTGAGACAAAATTTGGAGGAGTGGGGATCCACCAAACGTGGTATACTTTGTGTGATGCTTGGTACAAGGTAAAATTTTGAGAATAGATAATTTGGATATAGCTAATACATCCACCAAACGTTGGGGTTGTAACACAACCTATCGAGTCATCCTTTCTTGCATATTCTTGATGCTTCATTTATACATCTTTTGATCACTAATCTTTAAAAATTTTTTAAAAAAAAGTACAACCAATAGTAATATTAAATTTACATGTGGATAATTGGTGTATTATTGATTACACGCCACAAATAGGTTACATCCATTTACTGAAAGTTTCACAAATTTTCTTTTCAAAATTGCCAAGTTTTCAAATCCCAAAAGTTAGATATAGCTAATACATCCATTTACTGAAAGTCTCACAAATTTTCTTCTCACAGTTGCCAAGTTTTAAAATCCAAAAAGTTAGATATACCTAACACACAGCCATACATCATATACATATATATGTGTATGTACCTTTGAGAATCTGAAGAACCCGGGTCACAGCATCAGTGGGAGGCATGCTCTCAAACGTATGTGCAGCTTCACCTGCCACTAAAGCAATCAGAAGAGGACCACCAGCTACAGTTGCATAGCTATAGAAAAGAAAGAATTCTCCTCTACAGCTTGGATCATCAGAAAGATGGCCAAACGTATCGAGATCATTGCCCCAAAACACGTGAGGAAAAAGCATAGCAACCTTGTTTAGCAACCCAAATCCAAGCCTCTTTATCCCATCAAGCTTCCTTTGAGGCAACTCTGGAATAAATTTAATAGAACCACTTTTCAACACCCCTAAAGGAACAGTGCACAGTACCATATCACCCTCAAAGACTTGGCTCCCAGCAACAACCTGCACCCGATCACCAGTATAATGGATGGTATGCACAGTTTTCTCAAAAAGGATTGGTATATTCTCAGCCAAAGCCTGAACCAGCCGCCCATTTCCTCCAGGTACGAAACAGTGATCTCCTCCCATATCATATGGGTCATCTTGGTCCCAGAATGCAAGTGAGAGCTTAGAAAGTAAACCTGCATTTGCATACTCCAAATTTGCAAGATGCCAATTAAATAGGTTCATCTCTTCTTTGTTTACAGCATCCCCATAAACCTGCCAAAATGTCTCCAATGCTGCACCAAGGGAAACATCCTGTGAAACCTCACCCATTAATTGCCTAAGCTGACTTGCCTTGTCCAAGAGCCGGTTAAAAGAAGTTTCCACTTTTGAATCGATGTCTGGGTCAACGGGTTTTCCATCCAAACTGTAGAGTGGGCACTTGTCTCTCACCTTATGAAGAGGATATGACAATTGCCTGGCCAGTATCCCTAGAGGGTTCCCATGTGTACCTGTCAATACACTCCCTCCTAAATCTGCAGAAGCAGTCTTATTTGCTCCCTCCATTTTCTTAGTATAAACTCGTCCACCTACGCGTTTCCTACCCTCCAAAATGGTCACCTTAAACCCAAAGGTCAGTAGCTGCCGCGCAGCAGCCAAACCTGCCAGTCCCGCCCCTATAATGATAACATTTGGCTTACCAGGTTCTGATGGAATCTTCTCCTTAATTGCAGGGGCAACCCCAAAATTAATATAACCATGTGAAACCAAGTAATTATAAGCAGAGTCCAAAAGTTTACTACAATGTGAAGGTATAGCATCAACAAACATCTCTTTTGTGACCCAGTTAGACAAATTTTCACGCCACCTTGAGATAATGTGGTTCCTAATAAGAATGTAATTAACCTGCTCAATTCCACCCACAACAGAAACAACCTTCGCATCAATTTCCTCATCAGTGAGATGGTCAGCTGGAAAGCCAGCAGTAAGTGCAACCAAAGCCTCTGCAGTGGCTTCTTTATTAATCACAATAATCTCATCAGACACATCAGGAACAGTTTGTGTGGAAGAATTAGGGTTGGAATAATTAGCATTCAAAGCACTAGGAATTTGCATATGAGGAGTGGCAGAGAAAGCTGACGAAGAAGGCATCGACAATTCCCCCTTGCTAGTCTCAATTGATCTGTTTGAAAAGAAAGGCATGTGATTGTGATATACCTGACTCTGATAGGATATAGACGGCATTGTACTGCGGGATCTACCTCGTCTTCGCTTTCTGGGGACATACAGTGAGAGAAGGTGATTCGAATTAGGGTTAACAATTGCATTAATATTCGAGTTGGGGTTAGCATCAGAGGTTGACATTGAATTTGGAGAAGGGTTAGGAACGAAGATTGAGAGCGAATTGGGTTTAGGGTTTGGCTCGGGTGCGGAGATGGTGAGCTGGAAGGGGTTGTAAGCGTCAGGATCGAAAAAAGAAGAGATTTGTTGAGGGGTTTGATTTGATGAGTTCATCTCGCTCTGTGAAATTTTCTTGCACTGACCGTCACCTGGAGAGAGAGAGAGAGAGAGAGAGAGAGAGGAGGCCGTTCGGTCTGTCTCGAGAAAAATGAATAAAACTGGATTTACAAGAGAAGGGTTTCGATTCAATTTTTTATTAATTTTGGGTTTGCAATGTAGGACTAGAGTAACCAGTCACCACTAGGAGGCTGTTTGGCAACTCAAAAAAATGTCAAAAGTTATATTTTGTAATTTTTAATGTGTTTGACAAAATCATAAAATTTTTTACTTTTTTGATTTGTTACAGTAAAAAGTACACTCCATAATTATAACTTTTTTGATTTCTTATAGTAAAAAACATACCAAATACCCAAAAGTTACCACTTTTTTACTTTGTTACAGTAAAAAATTTACCAAACACTCAAAAGTTACTAAAAAATACTAAAAATTCCACTTGATTCAACTAAACACACAAAAAAGTGCAAAAAAAAAATCTCAAAAAACTACCAAAACTTGAGTTTTTTTGAACTTCCAAACATCCCCTAGGAAGTGTGCTATACGGGGGACCAAAGAACCGGCCGACCAAATTTAGGGGTGTAAATCGGCCCAACCCGGGAATTCAGGCCGACCTGCCCTCGCCGATCTTCGGGTCGGGTCAGATCGGGTCAAGGGTCATGCCACCCACCCCTGACCCGCCCTAACCGACTCGGCATATTTTTAATATATTTTTATTTTTTTAAAGAAAATAAAAAAAATAAAACTCAAACAAATACATTAAAATCATTATTGATAAAAATTAAAGTTTATTACACAACAACCAATTACATAATTAACATTAAATTTAAAATTATAATTTATAAATGTAGAATTATAAAAAAATAAATAAATGATAGAGTAATTAATAGGTGCATCACTTCATGTCTTATACATCTCAACTAGGTTGGCACCTATAAGAGTGACTATCATTTGCAAATATTACTCTATGTATACATAATTATTATTCATCACTAGATCTACTAGCGTGTTCTTCTCTTTCACCTAAATACATTGCATCAAAATCAAGGGCAAGTTACTCTTTTTCGGCATCTTGCTGTTGTCTATTTTCTGCAAGATACCAATCTTGTAAACACATCAAGACTTCTACTGTCGGAGGAGCCAGTCGACTCCTGAATTGACTGATAACACGTCCACTAGCACTAAATGCTTACTCGAATGCTACAGTAGAAACTGGAAATGCGAGTATATCACAAGTTAAAGCTGAAAGAGTTAGAAACTTCGATTGTTGTTCCTTCCACCAGTCTAAAAGACTGAAATTATCTTCATTTTCTATTGGAGGTGTACCGAGATAACGTTAGAGGTCGGATGAATTTGAATTTGCATTTGTTGATGCATCTATCCGTTGGGATGTTATTCTTCTCCAAATGGACGTATTGCCACCAAAGTCACGGTGAAAAGAGGACGTTGTGGCCATAGTTGGTTGGACAGTTGTACGATTACTATCATACCGACCCAATAGAGTTTACATTTCCTGTTTAATTTGATATAATTGTTCTTGGGCACTTTCATACCCATGTATCATCTCTAATAATTGAAAGAAAATATCTTCTTTATACCTAGGGTCTAAAATGGGCTTTTTACACAAATATAATTAAAAAAATAAGTATGTGCAAAAATCGATCGCTGGAGAAGATATTACAAAAATCGACTCGGTGTCGGTAATAGAACTGACGACACTTGATGTCGGTGATCGTACTAACAACACCATTTATAACTCAGTTTGGTGTCGACAGTAGCATTGACGATACCAAAAAAAATCCAGCTCATGTCGTCACTAGTAGTGACGACATCACTCTCGCATTCACCCAACGTCTACTCATATGCAGCAATTCTTCGCTGCACTTGTCTGCCGAGAATTAATATGTAGATATGTATATATAATATAGATATGTATATATTATAGATATGTATATCTATAATATATATACATATGTATATATTATTTTGAATTAGAATTAAATAAAATATATATTTTATTTTATTAAAATATTTTTAATACAATTGGTTTAATTAATTAATTTAAATTAATAGAAATATTCATATAATTGAATCTAATAATTAATTTATTTAGCATTAAATAAATTTTATTTAATTGTTTTTCATAATAAATACATAATTAAATTATATAAAATATATTTTATTTAATCATTTTTAATATTTTTTTAATATATTTTAAATAATCATTTATATGAGGGTTTTGGGTTACGGAAAAAATATATTTTATTCAATTTATTTTAAAAAATAATATAATAAAATTATAATTTATTATATTTTATATTTATTGAATTAAATAAGTTTTAATAAATGATTTAATTTAATTGTTTATGAAATATATTTTATTAAATTAAATTAAAATTTTGAAACTAATTAAATTAATATTTTATTAAAAGAAAATTTAATAATAGTAAAAAAAATTGTATTTTCAAATGTATTTTTTGTTTACATTTTAGAAAACATGGCAATAGAAAATAAAAAACATAAATAAGTTTTATTTTTGTTAGGTATGATTTTATTCTTTATTTCAGTGTCGTTTTTTTTTTTTTTTTTGGAAAAACGATAAATATAGATATATATAATCTAGTAATTAATTTAATTAGTATTAAATAAATTTTATTAAATTATTTTTAAAAAATATCATAATTAAATTATATAAAATACATTTTATTTAATCATTTATATAAGGGTTTGAAGCTACGGAAAAATTATATTTTATTCAATTATTTTTAACAAATAATTTAATTAAATTATAATATCTTATATTTTATATATATTGAATTAAATAATTTGTAATAAATAAATTAATTATTATGAAATATATTTTATTAACTTTATTAAAATATCTACATATCTATATTACATATTTACGTATTAATTCTCGACAGAGAAGTGCAGCGAAGAATTGCTGCATATGAGCAAACGTTGGGTGAATGCGAGAGTGATGTCGTCACTAGTAGTGACGACATGAGCTGATTTTTTTTTAGTATCGTCAACACTACTGCCGACACCAAGCTAAGTTATAAATGATGTCGTCAATACGACCATGGACATCGGTGTCGTCAATTCCATTATCGACACCGAGTCGATTTTTGTAATTTCTTCCCCAACAATCGATTTTTGCACATACTTATTTTTTTAATTATATTTGTGTAAAAAACCCATCTAAAATAGTAGCAATACCAAAATATATGGGAAGTCGGTTAAAATATTTATCAAATTTTTCCTTCATTACAACAACCAAAGAAGAATAATATTATTGGGCACCATATTTGTTAAAAAATTCATCAATAACCCATAATTGATAAATAACAGTAGAAGAAGTAGGATAATAAATTCCACAAAATATTTTAGTAGCAACATCAAAAACATGTAAAAAATCTGTATAGAAAATTGCATTTGCCCAATCAATTGGCTCAATACTATCTAATCCAATAGCATGATTACTTAAAATAAATAAATCAATTACTTTTTGATATTTAATAACAACTTTTAACATTATATAGGTTGAATTCCATCTTATATTAATTTCCATTAGTAATTTTTTAGGTTTTAAACCAATTTAATTGCATATGCCAGCAAATAGACTAATTCTTTTTGGAGAGCTCATGGCACAAACTATAGCTCTTTTTATTTTTACAATAGAAAATTCATAAATGTTCAATCCATCCTTTACAATTAAATTAAGTATATGGGCACAACAACGACCACGAAATAATAGACCATTTGCAGACAAAGCATTATTTAAATAATTAAAACAAACATCATTATATAAAACATTGTCTAAAGTAATAGAAAACATTTTTATAGATAATTGCCACGATACAAGTTCATGCAAAATAAGTTCCCCCACGGTGAATCCAGTGAATGGTTATTCAACTAATTTAAATGAAATAATGCGTTTATTTATTTTCCAATTTTCATCAATATATTATGCAGTTATACAAAGATATTCAATATCTTGACAAGATTTCCACATATCGGCGGTCAAGCAAACATTTCCTTCAAAATTAGTAAAATAAGTTCTTAATTCATCCTTTTTTGATTCAAAATCTCGTAAAACTTTATTTTTTGAAGTATTTCCTGAAAAACCGTAATATTGTGGTGCAAAACTTTTGCGAATAAATTCTTCAAAATGTCGATTTTCACTCATTGTAAAGGGTTGCTCATCTTTAACAATATATCTAACTAAATTATTTTGTGCTCTTGCAGGGTCATAAGAAAAAATATTTAAATTACCCCCTTCATTACCTAATTGAGTTTGTGTTATACGTGGAAAATATTGTTCAATTAAACTATTAATGTAAGGATCTTGTTGGTACCTTCTATTTAAATGTCTTTTTAAATGACTAGTTCCAGATGTATTTCTACCATCTAATAAATCCCCACAAATAACGCATTTAGCCTTATGCATTCCATCATCACGTGAAATTATAATAAAAAAATCCCATACTTTTGAAGTGACACGCTATTGTTGGACGTGATGGGAAGATAATGCACCAATATCACCAGCTGTGGTAGTAGGTGTTGGTATTTCTGAACCTTATGGATGTGGTGATGTAAATTGTTCCATTTGTTCTTGAGGGGGAAAGGAGATTGAGTCTCCACCCTCCAAATCAAAACAATGAGTGTCCCGTGGATCCATTTAGAAAAAATAATTTAATTAAAAAAATTAAATTATGAAAATTAAAAAATGTATGTATGCAAATTAAAAAAATAATTACAATACTAACTTGAAATAATTTGAAGCCTTGAATCACTTGATCTTGATTCTTGAAATCTGAACTTCAAATTTGATAAAATGGAATGCACTTGAGCACAATTGAAGAGTGCACTTGAGTGTTGTAGAGTACAATTGAAGAGCACACTTGAACACAATTGGAGAGAAATTTTATTAATTTTTTGTGGGGGGTGAGTGAATGTGAGTGTGGGGTATTTATAATGGAAGAGGGTGGGGAAGTTTTGTAATTTTGTAGAATTTATTTGGAATTAAAAAAAAAAAGGAAGAAGGGAGACGTTCTGCCAAGCAGAACGATAAAAAAAATTAAAGGAAAGGGGAGTGCTGGCCCTACTGGGCACTGCCTAGTGCCTGGCAAACATAAAAAAAAAAAGAGAGAAAAAGAGCCATTCTGCCAAAGCAGAACGGTAAAAAGAAAAGGAAGGAAGGGGGCGGGGGGCGGGCTAAGGGCGGGGCGCGAGCCGGGGCAGCATGGGCTGGGTCAAGGGTGACCCAAGCCCTAACCCACAGGGGGAGAGGTGGGTCAGGCCGAGGCTGGTACGGAGCTGTAGGCCGAGCCTGGGTCGGGCCATTTCCGGGTCGGGTCGGGTCAGGTCTCGGGCTGACCCGATCCATTTACATCCCTATCGACCATTTGGTGGTGGTCAGCTTTGCTACTTTCTGTGGCCGCTAAGTAACCTGGATGACCGCCTTAAGGTGGTCGAGAAAGGGTTTCATTTTCCCACCAAAACCCATTCTTCCCCCTCACGCCAACCCACTTTCCCTCGCTCATTTCTCTGTCAGATCACCTCCCTCTCACAATCTCATTTCCCCCTCCCTCTCAGCACTTTATTCGGCCACTCTCTCCTTTTCTTTCCCCCATCTCTCTTCCACGAGCCACCCAGTTTTTTGTTCAGCCGATCCCTCTATCTTCCTCTCTCTCTCTCTCTCTCCCTTCCTCTCGAATCTCTCTTCCACAAAGCCACTGCGTGGTGACCCAAGTGACCCAAGCGACCCAAGCGACCGGAATAAACAGCCGGAGCAACTGAAGCCTTGATTTCATTCGAAAATAAGTAACTCTCCCTCTCCACTTCAGATTTTGTTTGGGATTTGGCTGTGTGAATGTTTGAACTTTTGATTCCATAAATTGATAGAGAGAGAAAGAGAGTTGAAGAGCCTAAATGATTGGTATGAATTGCGGGTAATGATGCAAATATTTTTGTTTGTTTGGCTACAGCCCAAAATGGGTTTTGTGTGAATGAGGTGCTATTGGGTTTTCTTTTGTTTTGGTGATTAAAGAGAAGATAATTTGTTATTTCCTTCTAGACCACTTTCTAAAATAAGGGGAAAAATATAACGACATGAATGTGGAGATAATTTAAAATAAATAAGGAAATCTAATCACTGGGAATGCACATTGGAAACAAAAAAAAAAATTGCCGTGTGAAATTATAGCTTATGATTTCCAAGAGGGTCTTCCTCTCTTGGCAGCTTTTCCTTTTCTTATCCAAACCTCCCGCCTGAGCCCATTGCTTTTTCTCCATTACTGATTTGCTAGCAGCCTTCATTTGATCTCTTTCTCTGCGCATATATATATATATATATATATATATATATATATATATATATATATAATAACAACCAATGTAAGCTTTTCCCTCCCCTAATAAATTTAAGTATAAACAAGAAAGAATTAATTGCTTTCATTATTACTAAAATTACTGTAGTTTTTTATATTTCGTAGTTAAAAATTTTTAAACATAAGTGTTTAACTCCCTTTATCAAAATTTTCACTGTAATAATTTTTTTAAATAAATTTATAATTGCTACTAATTTTATAAGCATTTTAATCTCTTATTTAACAAAGTGATAGTGTCATAGTGGTGCATGAAGTTGGATCATTGTGCTCATCACCGAACTTCGACTCGGATGTCTCTTCCCTTATGTTTAATGTTTTGTAATAATTCGAAAGAATATTGATTTATGTGGGCGTGCATTGTGCTTCAAAAAAGAAAAAAAAAAAGAATAAATGCTCAACAAAACGTCCACAATCTTTTCACTTTCATCATCACTATCCCACAGCCATGAATAAATTTAAGTCCAACAATATCATCTAGAGGTCTAGCCCACGTTGAGTCCAGCACAAAATTGGCCTTGCCTCAAACATATCAATTTCAATTAGGGTTGAAATGGAAAATAGTTTAAATATAATGTTACATTAATCCATGGGTAAAGTTAGTTATGGTTAAAATTCAAATACGGGTAAAAATAAATTAAGATGTATTTTAGGGTCTACGGTTTAGTAAAGGCTCGAATCCAAAGCCTTTTAACTTCATGAATGGTTAAAATTATTCTTTACCTAAAGTTGGGTTAAATTAATTTAGGGATAAAATTCAATTGGAGTTACAATTCTATTTAGGCTTAAAGCAGGGATGGAACTTGCTTAGGGATGAACTTCAAATACTCTAAGTTAGCATTTATTGAATTTAATGAAAATTATGATTGCCCTTCAAATTCAACAAGGGGTCAAATTAATTCAAACTAATTTGATCAACATTTTAGTTAAGGATAACAATCAACTACAGTTAATATTTAGAAATCTCTATAAATCACAGACCAGGAAGATGTCTATCAAGACTCCATAAATCTTGAACAATTGTCAACAATCTCTGAAAATATATATAAATTCTTAAAATTTCAACGATCTCTACAAACCTTAAACTACGAGACTAATTATAAACTCATGTCAGACCTCCATAAATTCCAAGAAAATCATTTGTTATAATTTGTTTGAACTCAATTATCTTACTAAATCTATGATAGTAGTTGTGGGCCATATAGAATTAATGACGTTCAATAGTGGTGAATGAGAAGACAAGCGAGTAGCAGATCATAACTTGAACTTGCAGGCATTACCTGCATGCAATGTCTTTACGTTCATTTTAAAAATAAATTTGCAGGTACTACCTTCATGTATGTGCGTACATATCTCTTTACAAATATTGAATATCTAAGATCTCTATTCGATATCTAAGAATTTGTTTTTCATGGTTGAGTTGTCAAAAACAGTTGGCGACGGCGGCATACCAAACATCCCAAGCTGTAATCTGAATAGTACATTTATCTCCATGTATATGCATATACTCATTTTTCTAAATAAACTTAGACCCATTCGAGAATCGTATCATAACTATCGATTTGGTCATCCTTGATGTGATGACGTGGGTTTTTTAATACTTAATTCATTTTCACTACATGGATGCACAAATCGATATATACGATTCTTGAATTGTCCAGTTTGGACAATTTGGGAATGCAATTATCCATCTTGTACCTAATGCTGACTATGCGAGTTCTATGTTAGGTGAGATTTCATGTAGCTACTCCCGTTATTCTCTGGGTACATACATAAATGAGTAAGACATCGCTTTTATGTTGTGTGCTTGGAGAACTATGCGAAGATGCTACCGAAATTTCATCTGATAATAGAACGAGCAACGTCGCGTTAAGTAAGAGTTGGATTGTGGATTCTCGAACGAGATAGGACCAACTACCTTGTAGTGATAAACATTTAGGTATTTTTTCCAAATGAACATACATGTAGGTGTCAATTGGTGAGTTACTGAAACATATTTCGTTCACTTATTTAGTACGATTGACGACGTTGTGCTTGAAGTGATGGACAAGAGTTGGATTGACTTGTCAGATAGGTTGTCCTCTCGATATGTCCAAGGGATTGACGAATTTATTGCGTACACCTACCAGTTGACTGCTCAGCAATCGATCAATTGCCTGTGCAGAAAAGTGTATTAATTGATATTATTTCACTCAGGATGTGGTAAGGGACCATCTGTTGAGGCATGGGTTCTTAAAAACTTATAAAAAATGGACAAAACATGGGGAGGCTTATATTTCGTTACGGCACATTGAGGAAAGAGTAGATTTACATGACGATATGGTGCCTGATAATCAAATGATGGAAATGATACAGGATATCATAGTTGGGATGCCTACCTTAGAACCAAGTTTTGTAGGGGATGAAGCGAGTGCAAGTAATCCGAGGTTGGGTGCCAGCAAAGATGAATTAAGGTTTTTTAGGATTTTAGATAATGCAAACACCGAGTTATATCCCAGATGTTAGAATTACAGTCAACTATCTTTCATAATTGAATTATTGCACCTAAAAGTTTTGAATTAGTGGACCAATCGCTTGTTTGACATGTTACTAGAGTTGTTGAGAAAGGTCCTGCTAGATGGTATAAGGGTTTATGATTCCTATTATCAAGCTTGTAAGTTGACAGAAGATTTGGGCTTCACATATTAGACATGGGATGCGTGCCCGAATAGTTGTATGTTATTCCGGAATGAGCATGCAACCCTTAACAAAGTACCAATGTTCGGCGGAGAAAGGGTGCTAACCAATTGCTACAAAGTAAGTTCGATACTTTCATTTGAAGCCGATGTTGAAAAAGTTGTTTATATCATCAAAGACAGCTAATTAATGAGATAGCATGCAGATAACAGTCATGATAATGGAAAAATGACACATCTGTCTGACTCCCCAGCCTAGAAAGATTTTGATCAGCAGCATCCGAACTACTCCTCGGACTGTCAAAAACGTCCGACTTGGTTTGGCTGCAGATGGGGGTAAATCCTTTTTGGAGCGATGAATATTTCATACAGTACATGGCCAGTTGTCCTTACTCCATATAACCTCTACCATGGCTGTGCATGAAGCAACCATTTCTAATTCTGTCAACTCTAATTGATTGGCTGAAAGGGCCAGAAGATAAAATCGATGTTTACTTGCAAACGTTGATAGAAGAGTTACAGGAATTGTGGACCGAAGGTGTGATGGCTTTCGACACTGCGTCCAATGAAATTTTTAACCTTTGTGCAGGCTTGTTGTGGATGCTTAATGACTTCCCCGCATATGGCAACTTATCCGGTTGGAGTACAAAAGGGAAGTTCGCTTGTCCTCCTTGCAATAAGAGCACACAGTCACGGTGGTTGCGTCATGGTATAAGAAGTTTAGCTACATGGGTCATAGACAATTCCTGCACAGCACACATAGCTTCAAGAGGAGTAGAACTGCCTTTGATGGGAACCGTGAATTTGGTTCGGCCTTGTGAAGATTAACCGAGCATGAATTGTTGACCAAGCTTAAAGATGATGGTATATGGACTGTCTATAAGCCCACCAACTTAAGGCTTCAATTACCCAGATCAACTGAGCCTCGCTCCCACAGTTGGAAGAAAAAAAGTATATTCTTTGAGTTACCCTACTGGAAGGATAACTTGGTGATGCATAACTTGAACATCATGCACATTGAGAAAAATGTGTGTGACAACCTATTGTGGACGATATTAGGTGACAAAATAAGATCGAAAGATACTGCCATGCTAGGCGTGATTTGGAGGATATGGGATTGCGACAACCATTACATTTGCAGTTGAGGGGAGCAAAAAGAGCATATCTACCACCAGCACAATTCACAATGAGTCATGATGAGAAGGAGTTGTTCTTGAGCATCCTCTAAAGTGTCAGAGTGCCTGATGGGTATTGTTCTAATATCTCGAGACAGGTGAACATGCAGGAGAGGACTCTATTCGGTTTAAAAGGCCATGATGGTCATATTCTTAAGCAACAATTGATCCCTATTGCTATTCATTGATGCTTGTCGAAGAAGGTTGTTGAACCATTGATAGCGCTCAGTAACTTTTTTCGATTGCTGTGTTTGAAATCTATTGCCTGGCTGAGTTACACAATCTTAAGAATTGAATTGCGCTAACACTCTGTCATCTTAAGACTATATTTCCACCTGCTTTTTTTTTTATGTAATAGTGCATCTCACAGTACATTTAGCCAATGAAGCTATATTGTGCGGGCCAATTCAAATTCGATGGATGTACCCGATTGAAAGATATTTGAAGACCTTGAAATAGTATGTTCACAATAGGGCTCATCCTGAGGCTTCAATGGCTAAGGGGTATCTGATGGAAGAATGTACCAATTTCTGTGCCATGTATATGGGCAACATTGAAATGAAACCGACTTGTCCCCAGTAAGTTAATGACGGCCCAGTAGGGGAGGGAACATTCGTCAATCTCACCAACAATTCATGGGTGCAAGCTCACTAATATGTATTGTTCAACACGGCATCGCTTCAACCATTCATCTAGTAAGACTTCACAAACAAAATATATCTCAACTTTATTTGTACACATTTATCAGTTTACATTATTTAAAGTTGAAAAGTTACTCACACTATTGTTTTTATAGGAAACACTTGATCGAACTAAGGCAGAGGTTGCCCCGCGCGTCCGATCATATAGTCTATACTGAACATTTCAACTCATTTCATGTCTAGTTTAAAGAGCATGTAAGGACCACACCATCTTCCAAAAAGTTTAGGTTTGTATGCTTGTGCTGATTATTTATATTCCGAACTGTAACTAAACTTCTACTCAGGTGCACAACATACGAAGTGTTGGTGAAACTTTCTCTGCGGAAATTAATGCTCTATCAAACGGCTTATTTACAGTGGCACGTTACTATAAAGCATATGATGCCAATGGGTTTTGGTTTTGTACAAAAGAGTTGGATGATAGACGAGCAACTCAGAATTATGGGGTAGCGCTCAACGTTGATACCCTAAGTTTTTCGAGCCGGAAGGACAGTAATCCCTGTGTACGAGCGATGCTTACAAATGTAATTGAAGTTAGATATACCAATGAATTCAAAATCGTGCCGTTTAAGTGTGATTGGGTAGATCCTAAGCATGGTGTGAAAACAGATGATTACAAATTCACGGTAGTTAATTTTAACAACCTAATGTACACGGATGATTGGATCAGTAATGAACCATATATTCTAGCATCTTAAGCTGAACAAGTTTACTTTGTGGAGGATCCCACTGATCCGGACTGGCATGTTGCAGTCAAAATGTCACGAAGGGGGGTATTCAAAGTTGATTGCGATATTTCGGAGGTAGAGGGGTATGCACAACAAAATCTAAATGACAGTGTCATCCTAGCTCGTGAACAGGATGCAAATTGGGTTAGAGAGATCGTTGAAAGAGATACAGTTGAATTTCTAGGTTCATGACATTATCGGGTATTGATTATTCATTTCTTATAGTTATAGGTCATTTAAAAAATAAATATCATTAATTTGTAGGCTGAATATCGTTACTTAATATTTTTTTTGTTAATGTTGAAATGTTAACACTTTAGGGAGTTGGTAGATGGCTCAAGGCAGGAAAATAGGTTGTCTGCTTACCATGGGTGAGGCACTTCATGCTGCTCGTGCACGCGCCGCAGCTGACAATGTAGCTGGTGTAGATCACCTGGGAGATACTGATGCCACTTAGCCTCCAGATGACACACATATGCAATTTGACTCTGATCCCACGCAAGCACCTGATACCTCCGCACCTCTTCCGCAGACCCCACAACCACCTACCCCCATACTCGCACGTACTCAATCAGATCCTATAGCCTCCACTCTTCAGCGACACAGCCCCGCAGCACCTATGGCACCACCCAACATGTCCCCTTTACATTCATCTTGTTCACTTCTCAGGCCGCCCACTATCGACACTACTTATCCCATGTCCCCTACTGAGCCATCCAGTTCCACTCTGACTCCTATACCCATCTCTAATCGTGGACGTCGGGATGCACCGTCGTCTCGACGAGTAGGATACTCTTCGATAGCCTCAACATCTTCCCCACATGTTACTCAGCCACCTACTACATCTGCCACCTCTACCCCAGATGCTACTCATGCCCTTGTTCTTCGGATCCATCGGGTATATGTTCCTTTTATATAAATAACAGATCACGTTGGTTAGTTTTACATTTAGTTAAATATGACATATGTAGTTGACACTTAGCGGGGTCTGCGAGTACCACAACAGCCTCTCATGCTACGAGAGGTCCTACCACTCTCCTGCAGGGTTGGGGTAGCAGCTAGCCTCGTCAGGTTGAGTTTAGTAGCCACTATCACCCTGTAGAGAAGTCAGGTAGCTGCCTCATTAGGCAGTTGGGTGTGATGGTCTGTGATGGATGCCTCGTGCCGTTGTCTTTCATAGATTGGGCAGTTGTACCCGTCGAGACATTAGACCACATATGGTAGGAGGTCATGGTAGGCTACATTAACATGTTTCCATTGAAATCGATCTTATGTAGTACCATTGCTAATATATGACATAAATTGTATGATTATGATAATGTGGTTGACTATCCTCTAAAGTTTCGACTTGTTTGTATGGCCAAGTGCCGAAAGATCTGGAAGGACCACAAGTGCATTGTGAAGAGGAAATATTTCACACCTTTCGTGGGATCCCCGGACATCCTACAATGATGTCCTTCTTGCGTGGTTCCGGAGCAGTGGCCGGACCTTGTAGCGTACTGGTCGAGTGACTCAGCCAGGTATAATTTAATAAAAGTTTGGAATTTATTCTCTTCGTGTTTGTTGCGATAATAAATCTTTTTGATTACTACTGCTAATTTGAATGCAGGCTGAGGTGACTAAGAACTCAGCCAATCGGGCCAATCTTAGCACACCGCATATGACTAGGGGAAGGCACATTCAGGATATACTCCATGAGATATACTTTACTACAGTTTTGATTTGTTTATCCTGCATTTTTAAGTTTAATAATTTTTTTATAAGCTAATGTAATTCACATTTTTTTTTTTTGCAGATGCGGGCAGAGGGGATTCCGATCGATCGAGTTTGCGTATTCCAGAGAATACACAATCCTGAACACCTCGACATCCGAGCCATCATCGAGCGAATTCAAGCACGTCTAGTAGAGCTACCGAAGGTGGAGTGTGACCTTCTGGAGGTTTAGGATAGGATTTATGTGGAGGTTGTAGGCCAGGATGGCTATGGCTATGTGCATAGCGTAGGCTCTGGCATACCCCGATCTGTGGTCCGGTAGGTGGCTGCAGTGGCGTCTGGTGCAGCATCGTAGAGACGCACAGAGATGGAGATTGAGCGGTTCCTGGCTAAGCGCTTGGACACATTTCGATCGGACGTGTGCGAAGGTATTGCGTGGGGAGATTTGGGAGGAGCTTCGAGCTGAGCTCCAGGAGAATATCCAAGCAAAGATTCTGGCTAGTGTTCGTGCAAAGGTTTAGACTGAGGTTTGGGCTGAAGTTCGAGCTGAGGTACTCAACAAGGTACGTGTTGAGATGAAGGAGCGCATTGATCATTTGCGGGAGTAGCTGCAGGCAGAGTTTCGTGATAGTCGACGTCGAGCTCAGGTAACATTATATGAGTTTTTAAGAGCACATTTTTGTTATGATTATATTCTCCTTACAATAAATGATAACTAAAATTGTAAACTATTAATTATAGGATAGAGACAATGACATCGGGGCGACCTTTGTGACGTAAATACGATCATCGTGAGGTGTAAAGATATTTACAAAGTTTTAATTTTAACTACTGTATATAATTTATGATATAGAATTGACACTTAAGGTTTATAACATCCTGTACTTAGGTTTTGAACCCTTAAAAAGAGTAAATAGGTTCCGTTGTAAACCAAAATTCATGTGTAGCGAGTTTAGGTCATTTACAAATTATAGAAATAGACAGGGTGTGAATATGAGTCACAACGGGCCCGGGATGAACCCGGGTAAGATCAACTCAGCACTTAAGGCTTAAATGTCAACTACTTAGGTTTCGACTTCTCAAATCGAGCAAACGGGGTCCGTTGCATACTGAACTTCACGTGTAGTGAGTCTAAGTCATTTAGAAACTGTGGGAATAGACGGGGCTTAAATCTAAGTCACAATGGGCTTAGGATGGCCCCGGGTAGAATCGAGTTGACACTTAAAATTTATAGCTTCCCGTACATAGGTTTCGACTCCACGAACCGAGCAAACAGGGACTGTTGCAAATCAAACTTCACATGTATAGAGTCTAGGTCATTTAGCAACAATAGGAATAGAGAGGGCATGAATCTGAGTCATAGTAGGCCTGAGATAGCCCCAGGTAGGATCGAGTTGGCCTTAAGTCTTAAGTGTCAACTACTTAGGTTTCGACTCATCAAATCGAGCAAACGGGGTCCATTACAAACCAAATTTCATGTGTAGAGAGTCTAGGTCATTTAAAACTATAGGAATAGGCAAGGCATGAATCCGAGTCATAGCGGGCTCGGGATGGCCTCAGGTAGGATCGAGTTGGTACTTAAGGCTTAAGTGTTAAATACTTAGGTTTCAACTCCTCAAACCGAGCAAACGAGGTCCCTTGCATACCAAACTTCACATGTAGCTAGTGTAGGTCATTTAGACACTACAGGAATAGACCGAGCTTGAATCCGGGTCACGGCAGGCTTGGGATGGCCCCGAGTAGAATCGAGTCTACACTTAAAGTTTATAGCATCCCGTACTTAGGTTTCGACTCCATAAACCGAGCAAATAGGGTCCGTTGCAAATCAAACTTCATGTGTACGAAGGTCATTTAGCAACTATAGGAATAGACAGGGCATAAATCTGAGTCATGGCGGGCCCGAGATGGCCCCAGGTAGGATCTTGTTGGCCTTAAGTCTTAAGTGTCAATTACTTAGGTTTCGACTCCTCAAACTGAGCAAACGGGGTCCATTACAAACCAAACTTTATGTGTAGGGAGTTTAGGTCATTTAAAAACTATAGGAATAGATAGGGCATGAATCTGAGTCACGGGGGGCCCAGAATGGCCTCAGTTAGGATCGAGTTGGCACTTAAGGCTTAAGTGTTAACTACTTAGGTTTCAACTTCTTAAACCGAGCAAACGGGGTCCTTTGCATACCAAACTTCACGTGTAGCTAGTGTAGGTCATTTAGGCACTACAGGAATAGATCGAGCTTAAATCTGGGTCACGGCGGGCTTGGGATGGCCCTGGGTAGAATCGAGTCGACACTTAAAGTTTATAGCATCCCGTACTTAGGTTTCGACTCCACAAACCAAGCAAATAGGGTCCGTTGCAAATTAAACTTCACGTGTACGAAGTCTAGGTCATTTAACAACTATAGGAATAGATAGGGCATATATATGAGTCACGGCGGGCCCGAGATGGCCCTGGGTAGGATCGAGTTAGCCTTAAGTCTTAAGTGTTAACTACTTAGGTTTCGACTCCTCAAACCGAGCAAACGGGGTCCATTACAAACCAAACTTCACATGTGGGGGGTCTAGGTTATTTAAAAACTATAGGAATAGACAGGGCATGAATTCGAGTCACGGCAGGCCTGGAATGGCCTCAGGTAGGATCGAGTTGGCACTTAAGGCTTAAGTGTTAACTACTTAGGTTTCAACTCCTTAAACCTAGCAAACGGGGTCCATTGCTTACCAAACTTCACGTGTAGCTAGTGTAAGTCATTTAGACACTATAGGAATAGACCGAGCTTGAATCTGGGTCACTGTGAGCTCAGGATGGCCTTGGGGAGGATTGAGTCGGGGCTTAAGGCCTAAGTGTCAATTGCTTAGGTTTTAACTCCTCAAAACGAGCAAATGGGGTCCGTTGCAAATCAAACTTCACATGTAGTGAGTCTAGATCATTTAGAAACTGCTGCAATGGATGAGGCTTGAATCCAAGCCATGGCAGGCCCGGGATGGCCCCGAGTAAGATCAACTTAACACTTGACGTTTGTAGCATCTTGTACTTAGGTTTCGACTCCTCAAACTGAGCAAAGGGGGTTTGTTGCACACCAAACTTCACCTGTAATGAGTCTAGGTCATTTAGAAACTATGGGAATAGACAGAGCTTGAATCCAAGTCACAACGGGCCCGGGATGGCCTTAAGTAGAATTGAGTTAGCATGAAAGCTTAAGTGTCAACTACTTAGGTTTCAACTCCTCAAAGTGAGTAAACGGGGTTTGTTGCAAACCAAACTTCACATGTAGCAAGCTTAGGTCATTTAGAAACTTCAGGAATAGACTAGGCTTGAATCTAAGTCACGACGGGCCCAGAATGGCACCGAGTAAGATCGATTCAGCACTTGAGGCTTAAGTGTCAACTACTTAGGTTTCGACTCCTCAAACCGAGCAAACGAGGTCCATTACAAACCAAACTTCACGTGTAGCGAGTCTAGGTCATTTAGAAACTACTGGAATGGATAGGGTTTGAATCCGAGTCACGGCGGACCCTGAAAGGCCCCGTGTAATATCGAGTCGTCACTTAAGTTTGATTACATTTAAATATTCATACTTCAAATTAGTTTACGAATTTGATTTTAAATTCATAAAACATATGACATTTTTAATATAACTGTTTTGTGTATTTCAGGTTCGATTGGTTCTCAAATTGTTTTGAGGTCAACTACAAAGGATGCAAGGAGACGTTGTTTTGTTTTCAAAGTGTTCTTAGTTAAACTCTTCACTGTTATGTGTATTTTACTACAAATTTTATAAAAATTTAGAATTTTTGTTAGATAACTTTCCTTTCATCTTAGCATATACACAGATGTAATCAATGTACAGATTTTGCTACATAAATATACATGTTATTCTCATAATTTAAAATGAAATTACCTTTTTTTAAGCAAAAATACTTTAGTCGACCACTACTAGGTTAGTCGACCGCCATGAGGCAGCCGAGAAAGATTATTTTTGTCGACTACTTTGAGGCGGACGAAGTCTTTCTCGACCACCTTAATATTTGTTTTCTTGACCCCAGCATATATGACTGCTATGGAGCAGTTGCTAGGCGGTCGATGAAGCTTTTCTCAACGGCTTATAGGGCTTTTCTCGATCGCTTTAGGCGGCTGAGAAATTCAGCATTTTTTATAGTGAGTCGATGGTTATTTGTGGCTGAGATTTAGGCCCAAAAATTTAGACCTTATATTATAAATATTTTAAAGAGGTATTATTTTTATAAATTAAGATAATTTTTAAAAAAGTTTGAGATAAAAATTTGAACCTTATATTATAAATATTTTAATAGGGTATTATTTCTATAAATTAAAATAACTTTTAAGAATATTTAAGATTAAGATGAATATTAAAGTGAAGGAAATGATAAAATTAAAATAATTAAATATATATACTTTTTTAAATTTGAGGCAATATTATTTCTATAAATTAAAATAAGTTCCAAAATTATTTGAGATGAACATGAGGATTGAAGTTAACTAATTGATAAAATTAAAATAATTAAATATATCTATATATATATTTTAATTTTAGGGTCTTCTTATTATTTTCTATAAATTAAGATGAGTTTTAAAATTATTTGTGATTAAGATTAATATTCGAGTTAAGAAGAGGATAAATTTAAAATAATTAAATATAATCAGTGCTTATTTGAGATCTGATTCCTTTGTCAGCTCCATGACTTGTGAACAGAATAATTGGATTAAAATTTCATAATTCAGATGTATTTATATTTTTTTAAATTAAAATAGTGTGAATGCATGTAAATCGTTAGATTTTAATTCAAAGATCCATATATCAGCGTCACGGGATTGACACAACACTACTACAAGTTAGCCTCTGAAAAGGGGATAAGTACTCGCAAAATATAAAAGTAAGTGATCGCTTGAGAAAGTAGCTAATAGTTTTTAGAATTTTTCTAAAATGACCAAATTTATTCTCTTATATTTTAAACTTCTTTTAAACGTTAAAGGGTAAAAATATCAAATTAACAAAAAATAAAAAAGTTAGCTAGTAAAAGTTAGGTTTTTCCCTTACCAAACGCCAAAAAAAAAAAAAAAAAAAAATTAGTTTTTTTAGTTGCTATGTAGTAGTAAGCTACAAAAAGCTAATTTTTTCTTCCCAAACTTAGCCTAAATAAACTGAAATGGCTATTTGAGGCTATTTGAGGCTTGTAGAAAATAATTTATATAATCAAGAGGTTCAAAATTTTAATTTATGATATTTTTAACCGTCGAACATAATGTTTGGGGAAGAGAAAAAGCTAACTTTTTAACCATTAATAGTTTGAAAACATAATGGTTTGACTAATATTTTAACCGAAATGCTTTGTAAACATAATGGTTTTTAATGGTATTTTTGTTTTTTCCACTTGAAAATTTAGTGCCATTCATAACTTCATTTTAGTTAAAAGTACAAGAAATGCAAATGTAAATTTTTAAATTTTAGGGGATGTACGTGATCCTCATCTTAAATACATGGAGTAAAAAGATAATTATTCCTTTATTAAATAATGCGTGGATACATATTAAACAAAGTAAACTAAGATTTTTTTTAAAGGTGATATTTAGATTTAAATTTTGCTATAAAAATTTTTAGAAATAAACATTTAAATCAAAATTCAATTTAATATATACGCTATTACACTATTTATGTCATTTATATAACAATGAAACTTAAGAATTTAAAATTGAGATATTTTCAACTGTTAAATTTGTTCAATGGATAAGATATTTTTTTCACTTTGACTATTTTTTCAGTCACTTTACATGAAAACACGTTCTCTTACTCTTCCCACACTTTTTTATCTACTTTTTTATAAAAATTTTTAAATCAATATTTTCAAAATTTGTGATATTTTCAACTATTAAATTTGTTCAATGGACAAGATTACTTACTTTTCTCTTTATTTTGATTATTTTTTTGGTTACTTTACATGAAAACACAATCTTTTACTCTTCCCTTAATTTTCTGAATACTTTTTTAAAGTTTTTCAATTAATATTTTAAAAATGTTATAATATTTGTAATAAATAATAAAATTTTAAACATTTATTAAATTCTATGTATATACCTTAATCTATTTTGATTAGTGATTTTTTATATTTACATATTGTTTTATCCCTTATATATAAATTTATTTTACAGATTTACATTAAACTATTTGCAGGCTAAATTATGTTTTCGTGCCTTTTATGCACGAACAATTCCTAGTTAGTGATAATATACAATGATTATTTGAAGGTGTGGGGGATATAGGTGTAAATGAATCGAAGTGTTTATTTGAGGCTGACAGGGGATATAACTAGTAGGGATGTAAACGGGTAGGGTACCTAGAACGATTGCCATTACCAAATCTGTTTATTTTTTTTGTTTACCATTACCATCCCAAATTCATTTATCATTTTAGTTAAAGTCCCAAATCTATCCCTTTCCAAACTCGTGAAATTTGTTCCAAACTCACAAAACCTAATTTAGTACAATTGATCAGAATATGTAAAACCTGCTTTATCAAACTTGTTAAATACCTGATTTGAAATAAAAAATAAAAAATAGTAATACTACATTACAAAATTTATATAAATAATCAAAAAAAAAAATCTTTATCCATAACAACAACTAAATTACTGAAAAAAAAAAAAAACAATAACCATCTACAAACAATATTTATATTCAGAAACTCATAACATAAGTATGACTTTCGCAATTTTAAAGTTTTTGTAAACTAGTAAGGTAAGTTGATATGATTATCTCAAGTATCAAAGAAATTATTTCAAACAACTTGAACACACATACATTTAATAAAAAATT
Organism: Vitellaria paradoxa; assembly: GCA_019916065.1. Classification (NCBI taxonomy): domain Eukaryota; kingdom Viridiplantae; phylum Streptophyta; class Magnoliopsida; order Ericales; family Sapotaceae; genus Vitellaria; species Vitellaria paradoxa. The sequence goes on from CM034242.1 coordinate 29,801,002, forward strand.
ATTTGTATTAGGTTTTGAATTTATTCGAAATTTAAACAAGTTGAACATTTATATATTATATTACATTATACTAAATGACTTTCTTGGCAGGATTGCATTTTTTTAATTAAAGAATGTCATTAATTGACTAAATTATAATCCTTAAGTTCATTCCTTAATGATTATTGGTTAAAGGTTAGTTTGAACCATTGGAGGCTTACCCTAAGTTATTAAAAAAAATTACTAATTACCAAGGTAACTGATGAATCAGTAAATTTGTTTCCTCCAGATGGTCCAATCCGCAGCTTGGAACGTAACTAAATACACCGATGTAGTGTCTGTCAAAAAGTCTCTGATGCTTAAGTTAGCTATGGAGTTGAGAAAATCATTTGGTAAAGTTTCAGTAAGTACAAAAAGTGTGTGTGCACCTGGGCTTTTGTAGAATGGCCATATATATAGAGGCATGCAGCCTTACATAGGACTGGTGTGCATGAGCTACATGCGATCAAGCCTTCTTATCCAATCTGACGATGACACGTGTATCGTAGATCTCGAGGTTGATTCCCTAATTGGTTAGCCAAACTATTAAAGGACAATCAAAACCTTTATAGGCGCATATCTCGGAATATGTTAGGAGATGGTTATACAGATGACCTCTAATGTAAGCTGCTGTGTCTATTTCCAAGCTTATGCTCATTTGGGCCTGATTGATCCTAATCTCCTTCAGTTGATTTGGACTATAATTTGGTTCGGTAGGGTATCTTTGCCTGGTCGGGAATCACCTCATCAGATGTCCCCAATTCCATTAGCCACCTATGTAGGCTGAAGAGAATCTGATTGTTGGCTTATGCTTGGAACTCGCGTTAATTTATTGTGTCAAGTGTGTTGATTACGTATAGATGCTTTGAAGGGACGCGACCCTTTCACTTCCTTGCCACGCGAGGATTACATACTAACTGTGATGTCAGAGCTATCACTTCATTATCTCTGAGCCGCTAGATCAACTTTTTCCTCTCTAAATTGTGGTTGTTGATTTTGAAAAAATGGACGAGTATGATATAACTGTTGAAAGAGTTTATCAGAACTCATTTACACACACCAGAGTTCATACCTTCGTTGCTGTAGTTGCAACTGAAGCCACTTTCTCGTCTTAAAGTTGTTTTTGTTTTCCTTCTAGTAAGATTAACTCTCTTTCTCCTTGCTTCCTTCCTCTAATTTTTATTTTCCTTTTATGCTTTACCTGTCGATTCACAATGCTTATTTTTACAAGAAGAACCGTAAATTCCCAAATCCTTTAAGGTTTTTAGGTAACCCCAAATACATCTAATCCATCTTTGGTGGTTTGATTTTTTTGCTATATACCTTCTGTTTGTCTCAGTTGTTTCCTTCTATTGCGATGAGTGATTGTGAGAGAGTTAGTTCTGGTACTGAGAAGTCTTATGCTGATGGATACGTTTTTGCTAGGCGTGAAATTCCAATGTCCCCAACATTAGCAAGCCTCAGGATATTGGCCTACCATTGATGCCTTCAAGCCTAGTGTTAGGTCCAAATGCCTAAGCATTGCCATTCCGTATGATGGGGATACACGGTTTGAAGTAGAGGGCATTAGGTCTACCATTACTCCAAAAAGGATTTATAAGCTGATATCTTATTTCCAGTTCCCCCAGACCTCACTTACAGAGTTCTTAGGAATAGAGATTCCACCTGTTCATTGAGGAGTAGTGAAATAATGGTGTATAAGGCATTAGTTGGGGGACTTCATTCCCCTCACTAAAGTACATTCAGGAGGTGCTTAGTTGCCTCGATCTTGCCTTTGGACAAATTCTACCGAACAGCTGGCACATCTTGTTAGGTAGCGTGGTGTACTGGTGAGCTACCATAGGCCACGAACTATCAACAATTGGATTCTTATACTTCTACAGAGTTACCGAGAAGGGTTCAGGATGGTGGTACTTCTCGGCTAAGAAACCCAAGTTCAATTTTGTCACCCACATGACTACTTCTGACAAAAGTTGGAAAGAGAAATACCTCTTTCTTCGGGAAAACAGATGGGAATTTTAATCTTGCGAATCAAATGAGGACAAGAAAATTTGGGTCCCTCAAGTATAGGGTCAGTCTATATTAAGGGGTAAGCCTAGATTTTCCATATGAATTCCCCTAACTCTCCCTAGGTCTTAAAGTTTTGATCTATTTTTTTTTAATTTAATCAGCTCAAAAGCAACCTACACTAACCCAAGAATAGAAAACCTTCTTCAACATGTGAAGAAACACAGGGTTCGAGAGGCCTACTTTTTGGTAACAATAGAAAATCTTGCCCTCTATCTGCTCGGTCCCAACCCAACTAAGGAAGCCTTGGTGGCTGAACATGAGCGGAATGAGTTCATATATTCACATTTTATTGCTGTTCATAACTCAATTGTTCTTATAAGATTTCTTTTCTTTTTTCTTTGTTGCAGATAACATGATTCCCTCGAATGAGCTAACCGAATAGCCCTAAGAGTAGAAAGAGGAGGCTGCCGAACAAACTGACTGAGCTGTTAAACATAGATGTTTGATATAAGCTATTTGGACAGGGTCAGCAAGAAAAAATAGCTACCCAAGAGACATCGGGGCAACAAGTTTCAAAGAAAGCGAGGCCTTTAAAGTCGCCTACACCTCTTTCAAACCAAGCAAAAAGTGTCATTGATCCTCCCCTTCAGACCAAGGTAGTTGACATGCCTTCTTCTCATTCGAGGGGAACTGCCACAAGGCTTCCCCAAACTATTGGATCGACTTCACGTCCAACTATTTTGGCTAGCAGTGATTTGGCCTAGCAGAAGATGCTCTCCGTGGTTAATGACGTTGAGACAGAATCTTTACCAGGATGTTCAAGCACCAATTTGGCGTTTGATATGAACTATGACCTTTTTATGTGTCCATTTTTGCTACCTTTCCTTATTCTTTTGTTTGGATTGAACCTAATTTATCTATATGGTGTAGACTGTGGTTAGATCTCTTGTTAAATATATTCAGTTAGCCAGCACTAAATAAACCCTTTTGGATGAGGGAAAAGAAAAAGATGAAATCCTATCCCAGCTGGTGGCTTTTGAAGGAGACCTAACCATCATCAAAATAGAAAAGGTTGAGATTTTACGACATGAGATCAAGGTTGTTGAGAAAAATAAGTATTTGAGAGTCGAACAGACTGGTCTTCAAAAAGACTTAAATTCTGAAAAGGTTCTCAAAGAGGCTACCAAATGAAGAGTCACTAAGCTTAATGAAGAGCTGCGGGATGCGGGGAATAGAGTAATTGTTGAGTTCAATAATACTAACGAATATCAAGCCTCGCTCATCCTCATCTTTATGTAAGGATTCGACCACGCTTAGGAGAAGTTCTTGGCCTTTTTCCTTGACTTGGATATATCTGGAATTAGGCAAGGTAAAGCTACTCCCCTTGAAGAACAAGAAGAGGAATCCGAGAACATGGGGACGATGAGGGAAATAGCGCTCAAGGTATGGAACACACTGAGAAAGTTGTAGAGCATGTCGAGAAGAGCACAGAACATGTTGAGAGGAATGTAGAAAATATTAGTAATGTGACCAATGAATGAGCATTCCTCATTTATTTCTTTTTATCTTGTGATTTGAACATCGAATAATGTAATCTTCGATTATGCTTGAATCTATCCTATGTTTCAATTTACTACAAATCGAACTTCTATTTCTTAAACTTACTTGCATGGTTTACATTTTATTCTGATTTATGCGGTATATGTTTGCGTGCATGCCTCACTGTCACCAATAAATACTGAGTGAGGCCCCCAATTTGTTTGGCTTTAACGATCGAGCATGATCTGGTCTTCAAGCCTTTGCCACACTGCTCGGATTCATGAGCCGAGCAGGATCTTTGCTTTGTTTGGTTGCATGAACCAAGAAGAATATCTTTGCCTTCTTTAGGCATTAGCCACATGATCCATCTTTGCTTTGCTCGGTCGCGTAAGCTGAGTAGGATCTTCGTTCTACTCGATCTCGTGAACCGAGTAGTATATCTTTGCCATTTTTTGGCATTGGTCTCGTGAGCCATCTTTTCTTTACTCAGCCTCGTGAGCCTAGCGAGATCTGCACTCTGCTCAATCACGTGAACCGAGCAGGATATCTTTGCCATTTTTGACATTGGCCTCGTGAACCATCTTTACTCTGCTCGGTCTCCTGAGCCAAGTGGAATATTTGCTCTACTCAGCCTACTCGGTTATGTGAACTGATCAGGATATCCTTGCTATTTTTTAGCATTGGCCCCATGAGCTATCTTTCCTTTGCTCAACCTCGTGAGTCAAGTAGGATCTTTGTTTTACTCAGTCACATAAACCGAGCAAGATATTTTTGTCATTTTTTGGCATTGGCCTTGTTGGCCATCTAGCTCTATCTTTCCTGCATTCATTGCAGAACATTGAAGCTCATAAAAAAGGTAAATTTCATTGATAAATTTTTTAAAAAAATTACATTCTTTCCAACTCATGTGTATTATCTCCTCAAGTGCTCTACGTGCCATAGATGTGGTAGCTCTTTGCCCCCAAGGATTCTCAGCTTATAGGTCCCTTTCTGAGTGGATCATTCCAAAGCATTTCTTGTCAATTGATTCACCTGTGTTTGCACTGATTTCCTGGCTCAAAATCTCTCGAGTGGACTTTGAAATTGTGATACCAGCGCATTCTCTACTGATAAGATGTTATCCTAATTACAGCTTGTAATCTTTTTTCTTCCAACAAGTCAATTTCTTTGGCCATCATTTCATTGTTTTCTTGTAGATCAAAATTTTGCACTCTCAGATTGGGAAGCCCATTTTCAACTGGGATTATTGTCTCCATACCAAACGCGAGAGAGAGTAGTGTCTTGCCAATTGCAACACTTTCGATCATTCTATATGCCCATAAAATATTAAGAAGCTTTTTTGCCTATAGGCCTTTGGCTCTATCCAATCTCATCTTAATGATCTTGAGGAGAGATTGATTTGTGACTTACACTTAGCCATCAGCTTGGGGGTGTTCAAGGGATGAATAATGGTGGTTGATGCCCAATTTTTCGCACAATCTGTTGAACTGCCTTCCCTCAAATTGCTTACCGTTATCTGTGATTATCACCCTGGGAATTCCGAACCGACAGATTATGCTTTGCTATAAGAACTTTCTCATGGTTTGCTCGATTATAGTTGGCAAGGCTTTTGCTTCTTCCCATTTGGTAAAGTAATCAATTGCGACCATTACGAATTTTCTCTACCCTTTCCCCAGAGGTAGTGGCCCAATTATATCAATTCCCCACTGAGTGAAGGGCTACCAGGCTTTAGAACGACATTAACTCCTGAGCTGGTTACCTTGAGACACTAGCGAACCTCTGACACTTGTCATACCTCTTCACAAAATGCTAAGCGTCATTCTCTATGGTGGACCAGTAACATCTAGCTCTCAAGATTTTCTTAGCCGAAGCTAAGAAAATGTTCTTGTCTATCTTTGAACTTCCTGCTTCATCGTTTTCTCATTTTGCTCTTAAGCTATCCTCCACATTGATGTGCTTCTAAGCTCGAATCATTAGCTTAGCCATATCAGTAGGAGGTTTCTTCAGTAGCGAAACCATAAATCTAGGCGTTCTCAAACCGCTCATGAACGTGGTGATTGCCAACTTATCGTCAACCCCGTTTACCTCTAATATTTCCTTATTAAATCTTCCTACATACTCTTTGAGCATCTCATCTTTGCCTTGCTTGATCATCAAAAGATGGGTGGCTGGCCTCCTCTGCCTTTGGCCCCCAATAAAATGGTCTAATGAAAAGTTTACTGAGCTGACCAAAACTAGTGATGGTACCAAGTGTAAAGACTTGGATTTATTTAAATATTATTTCTTTGTTCATTCATTTATTAAATTTATTATTCCAGTTTAGGGATTTTATTGATTTGATTAAGTGACTTGCTAATGTAATATTTTAATTTTAAGGCGTAACTAAATTGCTCAGATCCAATGTGGACATGAGGGTGAGTGTATACATATTTTTTTTGGGTTGGTTATTTGTGACATTTCAAATTTTAGGAGTTATGTTAATTCATAATTTTTGAAAATTTTATGAGTAATAAAATAGAATTTATTTTAGATTTTAATAATAAATTTTAGGATTTGTTTAGAACCTTAATAATAGCTATTTAGAGTCTATCTATTTAGATATGTACATAGAGGTATATATATAGCGGTCCATATGTAACAGCTTGCAAACCCTATTATATATATATATATATATACACACAAACTTTTACATTAGCAGAATGTAAAGGAACGAGGGGTAAGGATTTGAGGCGGCTGATTATCCCCACCGATTCTCTCTCTCTCTCTCTCTCTCTCTTTCTTTCTATTTGCTTTCTTTATCCTATATTTTGGTACCCAATTCAGGCTGGAATTGGCAGTAGTGCATTGAACACAATTTAGTGCTGTTAAGCCTCGATAGCTCTTCCATAATGAAATCCAGCCAACCCAGGTCAGCAGTGGTTTTAGAGCACCAATCTAGTTCATCACAGATCTTTTTATTCGTCTCTCTCACACAAAACGTCACTGGAACCACCGTACATTAGCAAAACTTTAGCCCGACATTAGTTCAAGTTTGTAGCCTTGTCCAACCTTGCAGTGCCACTGATTTTGTGTATATATATACACATAATTGCTTATTAAAGAGGTAAAAGGCAGAACCCATTATTACTGTTTGATTTAAATATATATATGTATTATACATATATTTGTATATAGATCTTCTTGTCAAAATAATAATAATAAAATAAAATATGAAAAGTTTCATGTTTTCACTTTAGCAGAGGGATTCAAATATTTTACAATACTTAGGTATGTATATATGCATTTAGTTTTGATGAGCACACATACATATATGTTCATGTAGACTTGGTGAACTTTTGAAGATATTCTGTGAAGTAGTTTGATGACAATCTATGAATTAGTTTGAAGGCTCATTGGTTTATTTTTGTTTTATATGTGTAATCATTGTGATAGATTTGCCGCAAGTCAAACAAGTTTTTATAAGTGTAGATGTTTTCATTTGTAGCATACAAAGTGATGTGTGGAGGCGTAAAATTATAAACTTTACTTTGAAAAGTTTAAATTATAAAATTTATTACAAATATAGTAAATAATATATATGCATATTTATCAATTTTTTGTGTGTTCTGTTGCATGATAAGTTATTGTGGTTTTGTAAATTTTTATTTATGTGTTGAGATTTATTGATTATTTAAAATCGTTATGATGAATTAGTAAGAAATTTGATAAATAATAAATTTAAAGGAAAATTTTATTTAATGTTAATTTGAAGTAAAATTTGATGTTATGTTTTGTTTGGGTCGAGGGGTACTAAAAATATCGAGTATACGTACCTAAGGTGTTGAAAGTCCTGAAACCCACGCGGGGTTAGCAATTGAGTCTAGTAGGCTAGTAACCTACAAATTGAGTAGATGCCTAAGGGTGGCATATAATATTCCTAAGAATTCGGTCTAGGAAGCACACATTGAATGATGGTGTAATTAATATTCTTAAGACTTTGGCCTAAGAAATAGAAATTGAAGGATGATGTGTATTGGTTAGGTCTTCTATCTATAGGACAACCAAGCAGCAATATCTAAAACCAATTTGTTTTATTTTGATGTGTTATGTAGTGTTTGTGTACGGTTAAATTGTAAAAGAAGATAAATAAATAAATAATTTTACTTTCTTATTTAAGGTTGTTGTATGAGATTGTTATTTTTGCTGAGATATTTCACTTAGTAGTATGCTACGGTATTATTGCATTTATATCAATATTATTATTATTATTATTATTAGAGTTTTATACAAACGTGGTATTGGTGTTCATCCCCTTACAGTTTGTAATGCAGATAGTGAGTTTGAGTCGCTTATTAGACCTGCTAAACATAGGAATTAAAATTTTTATTAATTTTTATTCACTTACATCTAAAATTTCATAAAATTATTTAAGAGGATAATAACAAACCTCTATTTGTGTGGTGGATATTAATTATTTATGTTTGATTTTAAAAGACTATTTGGGCCCAGTTTATATTTTGGAGCATTATTACCAAATTTGTTTTGACTAAGACATTTATTTAAATTTAAAATTGGAATATATTTATTTTTATAATTTATTTATATTTATTGCCCCATAGTGTGTGTGTATAGCTCTGATGTGAGATTAGGAAAAGTCGTTAAGTTGGTGTAATATGTGTTCTTTTGGTCGCATACTCGAGTCATGGAATTCGGGGCATGACACTAGGCTTTATCTTATTAAACCACAATCTGGCTAGGTCCTTAAGTTTGCCCGAAACACTCGGTACATGATCTCGTCAGGATATACTTGAATGTCCATCAACATTTTGTATGTCTCTAAATGATCAAAAGGATTCTTTAACCCGATAAAAGGAATCAAGGGTAGGCATCTTAAACTTCGGTGGTAAAGGGCAATCCATCACCGACTGAGAAAATGGTGAGTTAGTTTTGCCAATCATGTCATTTATTGCATTTGGAGCTTTGACCGCCATAAGGATGCTTTGCATTCGAGCTTGTATGACCCTCATAGACGCTTCCCACGAGTTGACATTGGTCTCCTTGGCACTAGCCGCCTTAATACGCGACACATCTATGTGATTGCCTGCTAATTCTTTAGTACCAACTGTCCTATTTTTCCTCCTGGACTCTTTTGGTTGACCCCATTTGCTTGCTTGTTGGGGACCTTATTCTCTCCTATGACTCTACCCCCGTTAAGGCCGTTCACCACTTCAGGCTCGCCTTCCTTAACTTCAGCATCTCCCCCACCATTTCCACTGTTGGTGGGAGGATTTGCTAGTGGTAGGGCTTCCATAGCGTTTACCTCGCTGAATCAATGCTTAGTTTTGAGCCACAATTGTCTGTATCACCGCAATCATCTCAACCATCTGCCTTTTCATGGCCATTATCATGTCGTCATTTGAGCTTTTCATTGTTGCTGCTAACTGCGATCCCTGTTAAGTGTTTATACCAGACCTAGTTTGGACCATAAAAATTGCGAGAAAATCATTTCCCACAGACGGCGTCAACTGATAAATCAGTAAATTCGTTTCCTCCTGATGGTCCAATCCACAGCCTGGAATGTAACTAAGTACACTAGTGTGATGTCTGTCAAAAAGCCTCTGATACTTAAATTAGCCATGGAGTTGAGAAAATAATTTGGCAAAGTTTTCAGTAAGTACAAAAAGTGTGTGTTTGCCTGGGCTCTTGTAGAATGGCTATATATATAAAGGTATGGAACCTTATGTAGGACTAGTGTGCATGACTTACATGTGATCATGCCTTTTTATCTAATCTGATGATGACACGTGTATTATAGATCTTGAGGTTGATTCCCCACTTGGTTAGCTAAACCGTTAAAGAACAATCAGCATCTTTATAAGTGCATGGCTTGAAATATGTTAGAAGGTGGTTATACACTTGAACTGTGATGTAAGCTCTTTGTTCGTTTCCTAGTTTATGGTTGCTTGGGCCTAATCGATCCTAATCTCCTTAAGTTGGTTTGAATCATAACCTGGTTCGATCAGGTATCTTTGCTCGATCGGAAATCACCTCATCAATAACAATTTGCAAATTGAAACTAAAAAATTCCCTTTTAGATGCATATTTTGCTATTCATTAACTTTTTTCTCTCTCTCTTTTTTTTTTTTTTTTTTTTTAAGCAAGAAGTAGGAGCAAGACATTATATTCATGTTGAATTTAGCCGATGTCTCTCATTTAACAATTCAATCTTAACATTGAGGAATTAAATATTTATTTTTTAATCGTCATGTATTTTTTATTAGGATAAATTACACTTAACTTCCCTTAATATTTGAAGAATTACACTTACTATTATTCAACTTTCAGAAATTACACTTACTCCTTTATTTTGAAATGTTGTTAACATTTATTCCATTTTATTAAATTAATGATTAAAATTTAACAAAAATATTAAAATAAACAAAATTTTAGGTGTTTTTTCTACTTTGACCCTCTCTCTCACATCTTCATCAATTTTTTTAACTAAAATTCAAAAAAAAAAAACCAAAAAAAAAATTAAATTTTTATAAAGAAAACTAACAAATATATAAGAGATGAAGTGGTAGAATAGGAAAAGCATCCAAAATTTTAGTTATTTTGATATTTTTTTGTTAAGTTTTAACAATTAATTTTACGAAATATAGTCAATGTCAATGTTAATAATATTTTAAAATAAAGCGGGTAAATGTTATTTTTAAATATTTAGTAGTAAGTATAATTACCCAAATGTTAATGAGAAGTAACCATAATTTGCCTTTTTTTTTTTTTATCAAACTACATAAAGTAAAGTATAATTATCTTGTAATTTTAGTAATTACACAAATAATTTACATCTTGTTTGGAATAATAGATTTGATGGAATATGATTCATCTGATTAGAATTTTCACCAATTCTTATATTTGGATTAAAATAAAATTTATGAGTTAAATTCGATTTATTTTCATAACTTAAATTTTGAAATCCTTGTATCATTTAAAATCCAATCTAAAAACGATATATTTAATGAGAATTCATTATTTTACTAAGTCATCTAAGTAGGTGAGTAAATTTATTCTTATATATCATATTTATTATATTTTCTTCTTCTTATTAATATAATCAAATTTAGTATTTCTCTTAAATCAAATTAAATTAATTCTTCAATTAAAATGTGCTTCAAATACAAATTTTTGTTTGCCAAATCAAATCAATTCTTTATTTTAAAATAAAATCAATTCAAAGGGAGAAATGTTTCCAAACGGAATATTATAAGTTTTTAAGTTTTAGATGGCTGGGAAAAAGGAAAAAAGATAATTGATGAGGTTAAGGATTCGGAGGACCAGTGCATAATTGCACTGGATATTGGTCATTGAGTCATTTAATTTCCTTGGACGAAATATAATGGCTCTCATTTAAATTCAAGTTTTTTTTTTTTTTTTTTATTTCACTCTCTCTCATTAATTATGTCTGTCACACACTAAATTCTTTTAACTGTTAAAAAATAATTTTCCAAATTATGATTTTTTATTAATATAAATTTGAATATTCTTCTGAAAAAAAATAAAAATAATATAAAATAACTAACTAGTAACTAAAAATAATAAAAAAATATAATAAATTTGCCTTCATTTGATGAGAGAGAAGTTTACAATATCCTTTCTTTATTTTTAGTTACCAATCTATTTTTTTTATTTTTTCAAAAAAATTCAAATTTATAATAATAAAAAACCATAATTTGAAAAATAATTTTTTAACCGTTGACAAAATTTAGTGTGTGAGAGAGAAGGAATTAATGAGAGAGAGTTAAATAAAAAAAAAAATAAAAATAAAAAAACTTGAATTTAAATGAGAGCCATTAAATTTCATCCAAGAAAATCGTATGACTCAAAAAGTACACTTTGACCAATATCCGTTGCAATTGTGAATCAGTCCTTCCCCGGATCCTAAGATAGTGTCTAAAAACAAACATACAAATTATCCAACAACCTGGTCCCCTACCTTAAATTATTAAAAAAAAAAAAAAAAAACTGACTCGTCCCCTCTTCCAATCAAGTAAATAAATGACCTTCCACTTTTTATTACTATGACACCATCTGAATGATTTGATAATATGTTAATAAATAGAGTTCCACCCAACTACCATCCGAACAAATGTAACAGACTAGCCAACTTACAAGTTACAATCAACTATCAGAATAAAACAAATGCAGCACCCATAATTAAATTATTTAAACTCCGAATAAAACTCACAAAACAATCAACCCAATCGAAAGTAAGTACGACGCCCAAAGTATCAAGCAACAACATTTCTTCAACACTGGCATTGTTTCGCTCTGTTTTCCATCTTAATTAACTCACAAATTTCCATATATAACAATTGAAAGAAACAGATTTAGTAACAAACAAAACGTTCTACCCACATTTTTTTTTATATAAATTTAATAAACACTCTTCACATTAATAAATAGATGATCAAACGAACCAAACCTGATTCTCCTTTGACAGGCATGAATTCCCCAGCCCTTCCGCCTTTGAAGGAAACACAATAAAAGAAAGTAAAATTGAAGTTTTTTTTTTTTTTTGAACGGTATAGCCATCAGGTTTTATCAGCTACAGTCATCTGCTGAAGAAGCTAAGGTCGGCTGTAAAAAAGAAATAATAATAATAATAAATAAATAAATAAAAAATAAAAAATTAAAAAAATGAGGTTACTTAGCAAGTCCTCGTACCAACTTACAGAACATCTAAGCCGCCAAGCACCTTGATGCTAGTGGCATCCAGTTATTTATACACATACATTACCCCGCTGACAATTAGCTAGGAGTCTTGAAATACGACCATTTCGACTTGATGAAAACCCAGGTGAGTTTGAAAGAATTGGTGTAATATATACTGAGAGAGGGCAACATAGCATGAAATCAAAATGATTTACAAAAATGGCACCCGTGCTTAATTAGCAGGCATTTATAGTGAAATAAATGCTCATGTAGAGCTCTCAAGAGGACCATCTCCAATACCAAGCAGAATGTGTGGTTTTTGCAATGATAGTATAGTATATCGATCATAATGTCTGGATTTTGCAAATGACAGCAGCATCTTTATTGTTTCAAGGAATTTGTAAATTTCTTAGTTGGTCAGCAACCTCAGCGGAACAGCTTAGCCGCTGAAAATCTGACCGTTGAAGAACATTTGCTTGGATATGGCCAGGCTTGTTTTTACTATCCACCAGTATCTTCTTGCCCGAGAAGCTGTGACGCACACGGATACGGTGAGTTCTAGTGTCTGTTGAGAAGTTACCCCGGACTCTGACAACTAATATAACTTCCTTATCTCTAGCATCTTCACACCACCAGTTTTGAGGGACACCATCAACAAACTCCTCTAGTGTGTGAAATTCCTCGTGATGAACCGATATCTCCGCAATATGATCTGGTGTGATTATTCCAGCTGCTGGACTGACCTGTTTAGAAGCAAAATTAACTGCTAAGCCAACTTTCAATTTAGATATAGCAAAAATTCCAAATTCCCACGGCAGTAGTGCACAACAAAACAAATGAGCAAATCTTTCAGCTTTGTATTGAACAAGCAATGACATGTTTCAAATCAAGTTCCCATTGTGGCTACCTGAGGGAAGCCCCTATTGAGAGTTTTCTAGACCTAGAGTAGGGTTAAGGAATTTTCCCCAGTGGGAGCTTCTACCCAATCACTTGGCTGGATCATTGGGGATCAGTTGTTTGGTGCCTAGAATAAAGAGATAGGTCAAGCTCCCTCGATCGATCCAGAGAGAGATCGATGGAACCAAACAAAAATAGGGCTGAATCCCGGCAAGGGGGATAGAATGCCCTAACCCTAAACTCCTTCCCAAGGAAATCATCATCAATACCATCAACAGAACAGTACTTTTTATCTACGATCTTTCTCTTTTGCTATCGATTGCCTTAATTCTCACTCCACTGGCCTCTGGTGACTCGGCCATAGACGACACTTAACATTGTTCCCACATAGTCAAATCATTTCTTTTTTGATCTGCTCACCACAACATACTTCACTAGAGAAGAGCGAGAATCATTTTTACCATGCTCCAAACACCCCCACCCCCCCCCCCCCCCCCCAAAAAAAAAAAAAATCTTTTTCCTACCGCTACAGGCCAAAACAGGGATGGTGCAACACCTCAAGACGAGAAAGCGACGACAGAGAGAACACCCACTGCAACCATGGCAGACCAGGTCCATGCTCTCACTGAGCAAGTATTGGCATTCCAACAATCTTAGATGGCCACACAACATACCCAAGAAGCTATGCTGGAAGCACTCATGGGAATAACAATATCTTCCACCAATCTCACCACCATCAGCACCAACACCAGCTCACTTTGGGAAAAACAATATCTTCCACAACCAAAATTCTCTAGGTCTTCTTGGCCATGAGAATGATCCCTCATCAACTCCACCTCCCAGTGGTAACGGGCAGCAAACTAATCCCCCTCCCCCGAAAACACAAATTTAATTCATAGTATCATCGAACCAGATAATTCTTGTCAGTTTTGTCCCTTCTTCCCAGAATGAAGTACCTAATCCCAACATTTGTGCAGCCAGGATCTGTTTCAATATGAAAACTCCTGCTAGGCCTGGCAATGTTTGACATGACCCGATAACACGACCTGAACATGACAACTCACAGCATAAAAACCTGATTCTGACATGACATGAATACATAAACCCGAAATTGACAGAATTTAACACGACTTTGACCCGATTAAAAAAATAAATTAATTGTTTAACACATCCATTAAGTTTTGAGATATATGAGCATTAAAACCTGTCAAGAACAATATTGAATGGAACGGCTTCACCCTTTAGGGTCTAGCACTATATCTATTTATATTCACAAAATTGTACATTATTAGGAAAATCACATCTCCTATTCTAGGAAGGAATTAATTTACGACTTATTCTATGCCTTATTTTTATATTTACAATACTATTCATATCTTTAACACTCCCCCTCAAGCTGAAGCGTATATATCATACGTTGCAGACTTGTTACAAATATATCTAACTTGAGGTCCCCAAGTGCTTTGGTAAATAAGTCCGCAAGTTGATCTTCTGACTCAATATAGCCAGTCTTGATAATGTTCGATAGTATCTTCTCTCTAATGAAGTGATAATTTACTTCGATGTGCTTGGTTCTTTCATGGAATACTAGATTAACTTGATTATTACACAATAGTTCCATATGTTGTAACTAATGAACCCCCAATTCTTCTAACATATGTTGTATCCAAATTAATTTGCATGAGGTATAAACCATAGCTCTATACTCTACTTCTGTGCTAGACCTACCAACTAAAGTTTGCTTCTTACTTTTCCATGATACTAGGTTTTCTCTGATAAAAATGCAATATCTTGTAGTAGAATCTGTCTAATGGTGATTCCAGAAATTGAGTGATCACACTCATAGGAAATAAAATATCTGGTCTTGTCACTGTCAAATAATTCAATTTTTCTACTAGTCTTTGGTATTGGCTTGGATTCTCTAATAAGTCCCCTTTATTTGTAACAAGTTTTGTATTTGGATCCATTGGACTATCCACTGATTTAGAGCCCAACGTACCTATGTCAGACTAGAACACACTTCCTTTGTGATAGAGTTATATCCCTATGTGATCTAGCCACCTCAATGCCCAAGAAATATTTCAATGGCCCCAAATCTCGTGTTGAATCTGCTTTGAAGGAATAATTTCAAATCAACAATACCTTGTGTATCATCTCCAGTGGTAACTATTTCATCTACATATACAAGGAGCTAAATCTTCCCATGAGCATAGTGACGATAGAAAATAAAGTGATCAACTCCACACTAGATTAAATCGAACTTTGTCACCATAGTGCTGAATCTACCAAACCAAGCTCGAGGAGATTGTTTGAGAGTACACAAGGATTTCTAGTGTCTACACACTAATCCAGACACCCCCTGAGTAACAAACCTAGGTGGTTGCTCCATATAAACTTCTTCTGCCAAATCATAATGCAAGAAGACATTTTTGATATCTAACTGGTGAAGGGGCCAAACATAGATTGTGGCTAACAAGAGAAATAGACGAACATAAGTGATCATAGCAACAGGAGAAAAAGTACTAGAAAAATCTACGCCATATACATGTGCATTCCCTTTGGCAACTAGTTGAGTTTTCAATTTATCAAGAAAGCCATCATGGTGCACCTCAACATTATAAACCAATCTACAACCAACAATGAATTTTCCAAGAAGAAGACGAACCAAATCTCAAGTATCATTGGCCAAAGAGAAGAAATCTCGTCCTCCATGGTAGAGCGCCATCAGAGTGAGATAAAGTTTCATGCATAGAGTTATGAATAGCAATAACGAGGAAAGAAAGGTGCCATAAGATGGAGATAAGACATGATAGAAAACAAATTAAGAGATAGGATATGAGGTACAAGTGCGTTTACTTTTCTGAATAGTAATGGGTAGATAAAGATCACTGATAAGATCAAAAAACTTTGGAGAATGTGGTGGAGCAATTGAAATAGTAGGAGGATTAACAACCTTGCATTTGGTGTAAACCTGCAAGTTGGGATGGTTGAGGCGACCATCAGGGAAAGAGGAATCCGACGTTTGACTAGAAGTAGATGAGGGTAGGACAAGTAAAGGGAGATTCTCATTCAATGACGATAAAGACTAAGACATAGAAAAGAAATTAGTAAGACATAGAAAAGAAATTAGTAGACACAAAGAAGGTGACATCAGCACACACAAAATATCTATAGAGAGAAGGGCTAAAGCATCGATATCCTTTTTGGTGACGTGAATACCCAAGAAAAACACATTTATGAGCTTAAGGAGCAAGTTTATCAACCCCAATGTGAAGCTGGCGAACAAAAGCTACACAACCAAATATTTGCAGTGGAAGAGAAAATAGGGATTGTGTAAGAAACAAGATAGAATGGGGAGATTGACCTCGTAGGATAGATGAAGGAATATAATTAATCAAATGGTATGTAGTGAGAATAGCATCAGCCCAGAAGACCTGTGAGACATGCATTTAAAATAGTAAGCATCGTGCAGTCTCAATAACGTGAAGGTTCTTTCTCTAAGCGACTCCGTTTTGTTGTGGAGTATGAGAGTAAGATGATAGAGCATATTAAGGGACATCATAAAATTAGTAAATGGTTTTGAAAAATACTCCTTTGTGTTATCATTATGAAGAATTTTAATGTGCTTACCAAATTGAGTTTATATTTCAGCACAAAAAGATCGAAAAATAGAAAATAACTCAAAATGATTTTTCATTAAATAAAGCCAAGTGGTTCAGGAAAAATCATCCATAAAGATTACAAAGTATTGAAAATCCATTTTGGAGACAACACAACTAAGACCCCAAACATCTAAATGGACTAAATTGAAAGACTGTAAAACTTTATTATTGACTATAGGGGAGAAGGAAGCATGGTGATGCTTTCCTAATTGATAAGACTTGCAATTCAAAGATTACAATTGACTCAAACTAGGAACCATATACTTTAATTTAACTAATGATGAATAACTAAGACGACAGTTAATCTCTAATGGTGAGGCCACAGCGGAACAAGCACTAGAGACTGGCCCAACTGGGGCATCAAGATAGAAAACCCTTTAGCTTCATGTGCGCCACCAAATCTTATCATTTGTCATCAGATCCTAAATAATGAAAGAAATTGAGCTACTTAAAATTGATGATCATCCCATCACTCCTTCATAAAGGGTTCGTTCGTGAAAGCCTGAGCCCCTGTGCTGTCCCAGCTCTCTTGACGCCAAAGAAAGATGGCTCCTGGAGGATGTGTGTAGATAGTAGAGCCATAAATAAGATCACTGTGAAATATCGTTTCCTCATTCCTAGGTTAGATGACATGCTAGATATGATGGCAGGTGTCACAATTTTCTCTAAGATAGATTTTAAGAATGGGTATCACCAAATTAGGATTAGGTCAGGAGACGAATGGAAGACAGCCTTCAAGACGAAGGATGGTCTTTATGAGTGGTTGGTAATGCCTTTCGGGCTTTCTAATGCCCCCAGTACTTTTATGAGAGTCATGACCCAGGCACTTCGGTCTTTTTTGGAACGATTCTTAGTGGTCTATTTTGATGACATCCTTGTATACAGTAAGTCTAAAGATGAACATGTGGATCACCTATCTCAGGTATGTTCTATTCTTAGGAAGGAAAAATTGTATGCTAATCTGAAGAAATGCTCATTCTTTGTTGATAAAGTTTCTTTCTTAGGTTTCACTGTCTCCTCTGTGGAGTTCTGTTGGCCCCCAGAAAATTCAAGCCATTGTAGATTGGGCTGAACCTACATCCATTCATGATGTTTGAAGTTTTCATGGGATAGCCTCTTTCTATTGCCGTTTCATCAAGGGTTTTAGCACGATTATGGCTCCTTTAACGGAATGTATGAAAGGAGGTGATTTTAAATGGACAGAAGAAGCTGCTAAGGCATTCAGGGCTATAAAGAAAAAAATGATGGAGGCCCCTGTGATGCGTCTTCCAGATTTTTCTAAAGCGTTTGAGGTAGAGTGTGATGCTTCAGACGTGGGTATAGGTGGTGTTCTTAGCCAAGAGAGTCACCCTATTGCCTATTTTAGTGAGAAGCTAAGTGAGGCAAAGCGAAGATACTTTACCTATGACAAGGAGCTATATGCGGTAGTATAGGCTTTACGACATTGGCGATATTACCTACTCTCTCAGGAGTTCGTACTCTACTCTGATCATGAAGCCTTACGGTATCTTAACTCTTAGAAAAAGCTTCATTATGGGCAAGGTCGCTGGAGTGAGTATTTACAAGCCTATTCTTTTGTTTTAAAACATAGGAAAAGAATTGAAAACCTAGCCGCTGATGCTATAAGTAGACGCATTTCGTTGTTAACTGCCATGAGCGTCAAAGTCATAGGATTGGAAAGGCTTAAAGAAGATTACATGTCATACCCTAACTTCAAAGACATTTATGTGCTAGTGCTTGAGGGCTGATTTGACCCTTCCAGTGACTTTCGCCTTTAGGATGATTTTCTCTTTAAAGCTAATAAATTATGCATCCTTAGGACGTCCGTTCGTGATTTCGTAGTTTGGGACTCATGCAGGTGGTCTCGCTAGTCGGCGTAATAAGACTATGGAGGAAGTTGAGCGTCAATTCTATTGGCCTAGTTTGAAACGAGATGTGGTTAGAATCATTAGTCAGTGTCGCACTTGTCAGTTGGCCAAACAGAAGAAGCAAAACACTGGCCTCTATACGCCCTTCCTGTCCCTAGTTGTCCGTGGCAAGATGTGAGCATGGACTTTGTACTTGGCCTTCCACGTACTCCTAAAAAGCACGACTCTATTTTTGTTGTTGTGGATTTTTTCTCCAAAATGGCCCACTTCATTCCTTGTAGTAAAACCTTTGACACTTCTAGGGTTGCGCGGTTGTACTTTGATGAGATTGTCAAGTTGTATGGCCTTCTTAAAACTATTGTGTTTGACAGGGATGTGCGCTTTACTGGTCATTTTTGGAGGACCTTGTGGGACTTGGTTGGTACTAAATTAAACTTGTCTGATGCTTACCATCCTTAGACAAATGGCCAAACTAAAGTAGTCAATTGTAGTTTAGGAAACCTTTTGAGATGTTTGGTCAAAGAAAACCCTAAGAACTGGGATCTAATCCTCCCTGTAGCCCAATTGGCTTATAACAGTTCTGTCAATAGGTCATCAAGTAAGAGTCCATTTGAGGTCGTGCATGGCTACAAACCTAGGAAAGCATTCGACCTGATTCCCATGTCTATGCATTCCCCTGTGTCTATGACTGCCGAGTCTTTTGCACAATATTTACATGACTTGCATATTGAAATCAACAAACTTGAAGTGAGTAATGCATCTTACAAACTTCGAGCTGACACACATAAAAGACATATTGAATTTAATGTTGGGGATTTTGTTATGGTTCGAATTCACTCGGAACGGCGTCCATCTGGGTCCGGTTCCAAATTGCATTGTCGTAGTGCTGGTCCTTTTAAAATTTTAAAACGGGTGGGTCTAAATACTTATGTTATTGATATTCCACTAGAATTTGGTTTTAACTCTACATTTAATGTTGAGGACCTCGTTGCTTATAAAAGCCAAGCTATTATCCCAGTTGATCCTTTTGCTTCTTCTCCAAATGAGTCTAACCCTAATCCTGTGCCCTTTCTAGTTGAACCCAACTATGACTGTATCGAACCTAACCACGAAACTAATTATGAGCTTGATTCAGTCCCTGAGCCAATTTCTTCACCTACATCAACACCTGTTAATTCCACACACACAGATAAAATTGATGCTATTATAAGTGACCAGGTTGTTTTTACCAAGGAAGGAGTGGTTCAGCGATATCTGGCTCATTGGGTGGGTTGACCTAATTCTGATTGTACCTGGATTTCCGGTGACACTTTGCAGAGCATTGATCCTGATTCATTGGAGTTTTATCGTAGTCAGCAGGATCTTTCTTCTCTAGCAGTGAGCCATACCAAGGTCATATTACTTCTGACGCGCGTCTACGAGCGTCGGAGGAAGGTAGCATCACCTTAGCTTGTGACTAGGTGATTGACTGACAGTGTCCTTGGTTCAGTTTTCACTTGACAAAGTCGAGTTCTTCTCAATCCGAGAGAGTTGATGAGGACATCATCCAGATTTTTATTTCCTTTATTATTATTATTATTATTATTATTTTATTTATTATTTCTATTTTTACTTTATTTTAGGAAGTTTGTTGAGAATAGCATTTTTTATTTTCTTGTAATCTTGATTTGATATTATTTTTAGCTTTCTTTAGAAATTTTTAGCCTATTTATAGGATTGAATTGTTAGGGCTTTGGGGACTTGGCTGATTATTTGAATAATATTGGTGGCTATTTTTTCCCTCTCTTTCTTCTTCCCTTCTCTACTTTCTTCTCTCTCTTGCTTTCAATCTGTTCTTTCTTTACTTTCAATTCCTGTTCCGCATCAATACTCCTGTGGATCCTTTTGTTCATTTAGATTTTTGAAAGTGATGAACTCTTCTATGATATCGGAAGATATCGTCAACTTATAGGTAAGCAGATTTACCTTACTGTGACACGATTTGACATTACATATGCCATTAGTGTAGTCCTCAATTCATGCATGCTCTTTGTCAACCTTACTTTGATATTGTGCGTCGCATTTTGAGGTATTTGAAGAATTCACCCGGTCAAGGTTCACTAATGATCTTCCACAACCATAGATGTGATTGATATAGTGATGCAAATTGGGCTGATAGTCGTTCAGATTGGAAATCTACTTCTAGATATTGTACCTTTGTTGGCGGTAATCTCATAACTTGGCATGTAAGAAACAAACTATTGTTGCACAGTTTAGTGTAAAGGTCGAGTATTGTGCCATGACTCATACTGCGTCTGAGATACTCTGAAACTCCGATGTCTACATTCTGTGACAATCAAGCTGTGATATTTGTAGGAAAATATTGTATTAATTAAGAGATTTAAATTTCTATAATTATAGGATTTGATTAGGATTTAATTAGGCAGTTTTCTTATTTTGTAGTTAGGGTTGAATGTATATAGACAGTCTTGTGGTGATCAATGAAAATACACAGAAAATTTTTCTTCAATTCGTCTTCTTTCTTTCACATGGTATTAGAGCCACAAGCTCTCTGGGAAATATTTTCTGATTCCCGTTGGTTTTCATTGCCAGACATTTTTTTCAGCCTTAATCGTTGTTTGGCCTTTATCGCCGTCAACGATTCAGAGATAGTCGAGCTTAACTTTTGCTAGAACATCGTTGAATCTTCAATCAATGGTTACAATTCATTCAGTCAGTGTCTAAATCTCTAACTTACAGTCAACGTCAAAATCTCCAATCGACAGTTTTGCTGGTGTTGTTGATGTAGATTGCTTCAGTCGTTCCTTTTGGTTCAACAATCTACAGTCCCTAACGTTGTCGTCAATTGCCATCAATCGTCGATTGTCATTCACGATTGTTGATTAATCGTTGGTGATTACTGATTGTTGTTCGTGGACGATTGTCAATTATTGATTGTTGACGATTGTTGCTTGTTGACGATTGATGACCGTTGATTATTGTTCATTGATAGTCACCACCGAAAGTCGCAACTTCTGTTATCGTTCACAATCATCGACTATGGAAGTGGATCAGGAACCTTAGCCGACTTTGCTGTTCTCATCGATTGAAGCAGAAACTCTTTCTAAAGTAGCAACTGTGTTTCTCTCGGTCACTATGGGTGTTGCCCAGGTCACCGTCGGCTACTGTCAATGTTACTCAGATCATTGTGGATCTTTGTAGGGCTCACTGTTGTCACAGTAATCGATTCCCTCCAATTTCAATAGCCAGTTTGTTTCTTTATCATGATGTCAAAGCAAAGGAGACTGCCACTCAGCTTCTTGTTGAGACCGGAGAACTACAATAAATCCCAGCTGCATATTGGTTAAACAAGAAGAATTACTTGAAATGGTCCCAACTTATTCGAACCCTTTTGAAAGGCAAGGGCAAGATAAGTCATCTTGCGAGATTAGAACCAAAACCAGGCGATTCGAATTTGATGCCTAGGACGAGGAAAAGTTGATGATTATGGGATGGTTGTGGAATTCTATGACTCATGAGATAAGTGATACCTGTATGTTCTTGGCCATTGCAAAGGATATTTGGGAGGCTGTTCAATAAACGGATTCAAAGGCCAAAGATGTAGCTCAAGTGTATGAGATCAAGACTGTAGCAACAAAACAGGGAAACAAATCCGTTACGGAATACGCTAATATGCTAAAAAACTTGCAGCAAGAACTTGACCATTATACGTGTATAGAGACGAAGTGTCCTAACGATGCAGTAGTTCTAAAGAACCACATTGAGAAAGACTGAGTCTATAATTTCCTAGCCGGACTTAATATTGAATTCGATCAAGTTAGAATTCAAATACTTGATAAGAATGAAGTTCCCTCTCTAAATGAGTTTATTTTTATCGTTTGGGTGGAAGAAAGCAGGAGAGGAGTCATGCTTCAATCTCCAGCCTTGGAAGGCTCAGTTACGGTAGCTAGCGGAGGGAATCTTAAAGCGAACTTGGAACAAACAATAACCTTTGAGAAAGGAAGGGCAAACCTATCAGTGAATCCAAACCGGGACAACAAGGATAGTTTGTGGTGTATCCACTGCAAGAAACCGAGACACACTCAGGAGATGTGTTGGAAACTTCATGACAAACCTTCTAGTAAAGAATGGGGAATCAAAAGGGGGCAGAAGAAAAACAATAGGCAAGTTAACATGACCATAGAGCAGTAGAATGAGACAAAAACTCGAGAGCAAGTAGATTTTAAACGAATTGAGATCGAGAAGCTGAAATCTTTGCTTGGAACTCTTGAAAAACCTTCAGGTACCTGCTCCTCGGTACATTTAGGTAAACTTCCTGCTTCCATTGGATTAAATGTCTCAGATGCAACCTTTCTCAGTTCATAGGTCATGAACTCAGAAGCCATTGACCACACGACTCACTCCGTGGAGAACTTTTACATATATAATCCTTGTCCGAGCAATCAAAAAATTGTCACTGCAAATGGTTCATTAACCACAATAGTAGGTCTAGGATATGTTCAAACCAATCACTCACTTGTCCTAAAAAATGTTCTTCATGTCCCCAAGCTGTCCACTAATCTTATTTCTATACAAAAACTTGCTCGAGATTTGTGTTGAAACGTTATTTTTCACCCTACTTATTGTATATTTCAGGACCAGGAATCGAGAGAGACGATTGGACGTGATAAGGAATGAGATAGACTTCATTATCTCGAGACGACAAGCAATTCGAAGGACAACAAAAGTAAATCACTTTTATTATTTCTTTCTGAGCATTGTTTATCTAATTAAGAAAAGGTCTGGTTGTATCATCGTAGACTTGGACACCCATCATTCATGACTCTTAAAGTTCTATTTTCTTCCTTGTGTAAGGGGTTAGAGTCTAAGAATTTTCAATGTGATATGTGTGAATTTGCGAAACACAAATGTGTACCTTTTCCCATTAGCAATAAAAGAAGTTCAATTCTTTTTTATCTTATTCACAGTGATATTTGGGGACCTTCTCCTATTCCTAATGTTTCTGGTGCATGATGATTTGTATCATTCATTGATGATTATACTAGAGTCTCTTGGATTTTTCTACTCAAAAACAAATCTGATGAGTTTTGTCCTCCCAAATTTCCATGCAATGATACAAAATCAATTTGGGGTTAAAATCAAACGGTTTCGTTCTAACAATGCAAGGGATTACTTTAACCAAACCTCGACTCCATTTTTTCAAAGAGAAGGGATAATTCATGAGCCATCATGTGTCAACACTCTACAACAAAATGGAGTCGCTGAAAGAAAGAATGGCCATCTTCTTGATACCACCCGAGCTTTTCTATTTCAAAATAACGTGCCTAAGTCTTAATGGAGGGAAGCTATTCTAACATCTGCCTATCTCATAAATAGGTTACCTGCTCGAGTCTTGAATTTTCAGAGTCCCATGGAAATGCTTTCAAAATTCTATACTAATAAGTATTTCCAACTATCTCATTCCTAAAACATTTGGTTGTGTATCATTTGTTCATGTTCACAATTCAAACAGGAGTAAATTAGACCCTCGAGCAATCAAATGAGTTTTTCTAGGATATTCTCCACATCAAAATGGCTATAAGCACTACCATCCACTTTTCAAGAAATTCTATACCTTTGTAGATGTCACTTTTCATAAAAGTGAATCTCACTTTTCCACTCCGTATCTTTAGGGGGAGAATCTAATCATGGAAGATAAGGATTCTTTTCTTATTGACTTTCCTTCATCACCGAAACCTGTGTCCCTAATGTTGCCGTACCTCCTACTCCTATTAATGAATATGTCTCTGAACCTGAACCTACCTCTAAACTAGTTCCTGCTCAGTTGCCTCGGTTTGCTAACGTGTACTCGAGGAAGAAGTATTCAGTTCCTAAACTTGCACCAATCCGAGAATCTGACCCGACTTTTGGAAATGAGGTAACAATTTCTAATTTTCCTTCGCAAAGAGTCAGAAAGTAACTCTTGTAGCAATTTAAAACAAGATCTTCCGATTGCTATTCGGAAGGGAACCAGAAAATGTACCAAAACCCCCTCATATCCACTCTGTAATGTTGTATCGCTTGAGAAATTTTTACCTTTCTATAGAAATTTTTTTTTGTGAATCTAAACATTTCTATTCCTACCACATTATCTAAGGCATTATCTAATGAAAATTGGAAGTAAGCTATGAATGCAGAGATGGAAGCCCTAGAGAAGAACAAAACATTGGAGCTGGTAAATTTACCTGCAGGAAAAAACGGTGGGATGTAAATAGATTTATACAGTGAATTACCTAGCAGATGGGTTACTAAAAAGGTACAAGGCAAGGTT
Organism: Vitellaria paradoxa; assembly: GCA_019916065.1. Taxonomy (NCBI): domain Eukaryota; kingdom Viridiplantae; phylum Streptophyta; class Magnoliopsida; order Ericales; family Sapotaceae; genus Vitellaria; species Vitellaria paradoxa. The sequence continues at coordinate 29,826,000 of CM034242.1, forward strand.
AGTAGCTAAGGGATACACTCAAACATATGGCGTGGACCATCAACAGACTTTTGCTCTTATGGCCAAAATGAATACTGTCAAAGTTCTGTTATCCTTGGCGGTGAATTATGACTGGGGGTTGTAGCAATTTAACGTGAAAAATGCATTCTTGCATGTAGATCTCCAAAAAGAAATTTATATAGAAATCCCACCTAGATATGGAAACAACATGGCTACTAATCAAATGTGTAGATTAAAGAAAGCTTATATGGGCTTAAACAGTCTCCAAGGGTGTGGTTTGGAAGGTTTGCAAAAGCTATGATAGGTGTAGGATACAAACAAAGTCAAGGGGATCATACATTGTTTGTCAAGCACTCAAGGTCAGGGGGGTAACAGCTCTTCTAGTATATGTAGACGATATAATTGTAACTCGGAATGATGAGAAGGAGAAAGAATCTTCAAGACAATGTTTGGCTAGAGAATTCGTGATCAAATAATTAGGAAGACTAAAGTACTTCCTAGGGATCGAAGTTGCACACTTCAAGGCAGGGAATCATTATCTCCCAAGCTTGTCCACTGAATCATCTTCCTTAGCTTCTCCAAGCTTGTGATTGGGATCTATTGATGTGCTTGTACACTCAAGGTAGGGAATCTTTATCTCCCAACAAAAATACGCTACGGATCTACTGAAAGAGACAGGGAAATTGGCATGTAAACCAGCAAGCACATCAATAGATCCCAATTTCCCTGTCTCTTTCAGTAGATCCGTAGCATATTTTTGTTGGGAGATAAATATTCCCTACCTTGAGTGTACAAGCACATCAATAGACCCCAATCACAAGCTTGGAGAAGCTAGAAAAGATGATTCAGTGGACAAGGAGATGTATCAACACCCTATAGAAAGACTAATTTATCTTTCCCACACAAGGCCACATATAGCTTATGCAGTTAGTGTGATCAGTCAGTTTATGCATAATCCCAAGGAAGTTCATATGCAATCTATAAATCGAGTACTACAGTATCTTAAAGGAACTCTAGATAAAGGAATTTTGTTAAAAAAAAGCACAATGCTAATACTTGAAGTGTATACAGATGTAGACTATGCCGGACCAGTTATTAACAGAAGATCAACTTCCGGTTACTGCACATTTCTTGGTGAGAATCTTATGACATGGAAGAGTACGAAACAAAATGTGGTCGCAAGATCAAGTGCTGAAGTAGAGTTTAGAGCAATAACTCAAGGCATTTGTGAACTGTTGTGGCTAAAAATCTTCTTAGAAGATTTGAAGGTTCGATGGGATGGCCCAATGAGACTTTATTGCGATAATAAATATGCAATTAGCATATTTAAAAAAAAAAAAAATCTGCAATTAGCATAGCACAAAATCCAATGTAGCATGATTGAACAAAACATATTAAAGTAAACTGACACTTCATCAAAGAGAAGCTAGACAGTAATTTGGTTTGTACACCTTACGCGTCTACTGATCAGTAACTTGCAGATGTACTTACCAAAGGCTTGAGCAGTACGAAATTCCAAACAAATGTACCCAAACTAGAAATGGAAAATATCTATTCACCAGCTTGAGGGGGAGTGTAAGAAAATATTGTATTAAATGTATTCCCATAATTAAGGGATTTAAATTTCTATAATTAAGAGATTTAAATTTTTATACTTATTGGAATTGATTAAGATTTGATTAGGATTTAATCAGGCAGTTTTCCTATTTTGTAATTAGGGTTGAGTGTATATAAACAATCTTGTGGTGATCAATGAAACTACAAAAAACTTTTCTTCAATTTGTCTTCTTTCTTCCACAATATTCGTTGCCAACAATCCTCTTTTTCATGAACCAACCAAGCATATTAAAGTTGACTATCACTTCATCCGGATTATTTGCTTTAATGTGACATTGCCACTTCGTTTATATAATCTGATTCTCAGTTGGGGGATATTTTCACAAAACCCTTAACTCGATCTTCATTTCAAAGGTTGGCTACCAAATTGGGCATGCTTGACCTCTATACTCTAGTTTGAGGGTGAGTGTTAGAATGTTTTAAATGTTCTAGAATAGTTGTGATTATGAGCTGTGAGGATTTGATTTAGGTTTTTGATTTGCTTTGACTAATTGCATTTCCTAAGTTGGTTGTAATCTTTAAGTATAAATACAAAACAAGGGCGATGAGGATTTCAACTCACTCCCTCAATTCTTCCTTTATGTAAGCTGGAGAGAAATTGATTGAATGGCTTGGTACCTAATTAGGTTATCCATGATTTGTATTTATACACATAGAATAAAGACTTTACATATAACATACATCATCTCTAGACTAAATACATTGCTCCTATACTGGATATATAAATACAAAGATACATGAATGACAACAATACATGAATGTACATCAACTTTTCGCAATCTCTAGAATCAGAGTTGGAAATCACCAACACTCCCTCTCAAGCTGGAATGTAAATGTTTTTCATTCCTAGCTTGTCTAGAATCCTATAAAGATATGGACTTGGTGGACCTTTGGTAAGAACATTTGCTAGCTACTATTTGATTGAAACGTAGGGCATACATAGTATTCTACTTTCCAATTTTCTACTTTCCAATTTTTCTTTAATGAAATGACGATCGATCTCTAAATGTTTAGTAGGATCATGATGTATTGGATTATGAGCTATGTTGATAGTTGATTTATCATCATAGTAGAGCTTCATACTTCCTTTCCAACAAATCCCTAAATCATCCAAAATGATCTTCAACCATAAAAGCTCACAAACTCCCAAAGCCATAGCTCGAAATTTTGCTTCTGCACTTGACTAGCTACTACTGCCTGTTTCTTACTTATCCAAGATATAAGATTTTCTCCCAGAAAGGTACAATATACTCAAGTTGATCTTCGATCCACTATTGATCCTGCCCAATATGCATCAGTATATGCCTCACAATTAAGTGAAATGCCTTTCTTGTAGAGAATTCCTTTTCCTAGAGTGCTTTTCAAATACTTCAATATTTTTTAGACAACTTCTAGATGTTGTTCTTTTGGTGAGTGTATAAATTGACTCGCTACGCTAACTACATAAGCAATATTCAGACGAGTGTGTGACAAATAAATTAGCCTTCCCATGAGTCTTTGATATATCCCCCTGTCTACCAACGTATCATTTGGTTCTTCACCCAGTTTATAAGAATGCTCAATCGGAATTTTAGATGGCTTGCACCTAAGCATCCCTATTTCGTTCAATAAATTCAAGATGTACTTTTGTTGAAAACTTTTGTTGAGAAATAAATATAACTTCTTTGGAATATGCCACCTCTATTCCCAGAAAGTATTTGAGTTTTCCTAATTCTTTAACTTCAAATTCTTCTGCTAATTTTCTTTTAAGTTTTCCAATCTCCACAAGGTCATCACTTGTAATAATGATATCAACAACATACACAATTAAAATTGTGACACTATCATTTTTGGACCTTTTAGTGAAAAGAGTATGATCACCTTGAGAGTGTTTAAATTGCATCTTCTTCATTGCTTGAGTGAATCTCACAAATCATGCTCGGGGAGACTGCTTTAATCCATACAGAGCTTTCTTTAATCTTCATACGCTACTTCTTCCAAAGGTGTTACTGAATCTTGGTGGTGCCTCCATATAACTTTTTTCTTTAACTCACCATGTGAAAAAGTATTCTTTACATCAAACTATAGTAATGGCCACTGAAAGTTAACTGTTGGAGATAGGAGTATTCTGAATGTATTCATCTTAGCTACTGGAGCAAATGTCTCTTGATAATCCACTCCATACGTCTGAGCATATCCCTTAGCTACAAGACTTGCTTTGTACCTTTCTAAGGAACCATCTACCTTATGTTTAATAGTATACACCCATTTGCAGCCTACCAATTTCTTTCCTTTTGGTAATTCCACCATATCCCAAGTTGCATTTTTCTTCAGGGCTTCCATTTCCTCTTATCATTGCCTTCTTCCACTCCTTATTCTGTAATGCATTATCAACATTTTATGGAATTCTACCTAAATGTAACTCGGTAAGGAAAGATCTATGAGATGAAGAAATATTCTCAAAGGAGATAAAGTTAGCAATTGAGTGCCGTGTGCATTTCCTCATCATTTCCGGATAGCAATAGGAATTTTAAGATCTACTAGATCATTACATACCTCTTCATTACCAGCCAACGATTCAGACAACCAAGCATGCCATGGTTCAGGATAAGCTCTCCTTCTTCAATAGACCTGCAGTGGTAAATTAGGAGTTTGGTTCCCTATTTACTCATTTTTATCTAAAGTCAGGCAAAAACGTGACTGATTTGACTGTTTTGTGGCTGGAACGGAAGACTCTGAAGAGGATATATTTGGATCTGTATTAAGCAGAAGAGGTTGTTGATTGTTTGGTTGGAGTGGAGGATTGAAGACATTTGTGACTAGAAAAATTGTGGATTTTGTGACTGATCCCAAGGCACACTTGATAGATCCGATTGTTGGGAGTCAAAACTAGGGGCAAAATCAGGTTCAAGTTCTTCAAAAGAGGAGGCAATCATCTTATCTTCACCTGAGAAGATAGGTCAAAAAAGGATTTATTTTCTGTAAAGGTAACATCTTTTGTGGCAAAAATCTTCTTAGTTGGAGGATGGAAACATTTATATCCTTTTTGTGTGGAAGGATAGTGAATAAAGATGCATTTAAAAGCTCTCGGATCTAACTTGCTACGATTGTGAGAGTGAAAATGAACATATGAGACACACCCAAAAATTCTTGGTGGAAGTGGATGAGACAAACCAATGTGAGGAAAGAATTGTGAGAGAACTTCAATGGGTGTGTTATTCAGTAAAAATTGTGAGGTGACCATATTTGAAAGATGAGTGGTTGTTAAGGTGGCTTCCACCCCAATAATGTTTAGGAACATTTTTTTTCAAACAATAGGGCCTAGGTTGTGTCAAGCAAATGTCAGTTTTTTCCCTCAGCTACTCCGTTTTGTTAGGGTATATCAACACAAGATGATTGGTGTATAATTCTTTCTTTTTGCAGGATGGGTGACGAGATTTGGTTGAAATATTCTTTCCCATTGTCTAAACTGAACATTTTAACATTGGCATCAAACTGGGTTCGAATCATGTTCAAAAAATTAGGGATAATGGTACTATACTGACATCAGATTTGTTTTTCATGAGAAATAACCAAGTGACTCTAGGGCAATCATCAATAAATATAACAAACCAACGAGCTCCATTAAGACTAGCAACTCTAGATGGACCCCAAACATCAGTATGAATGATAGAAAATGGAACCAATGATCTACTATTAACTAGGGAAAAAGTGGATCTTTGATGTTTAGCATATTGACATATTTCACATTGAAAGGAAGATTCATCAATCCCTTTAAATAACTCAGGAAACACGCTCTTGAGGAAATGAAAAGATGGATGTCCTAGTCTAAAATGATGAAGCCAAATTTGTGATTTATTTAATGATTGTTTTTCTGACAAATGAGATGAAGGTACTTGAGCTCCCTTTCTACCACTGCTAATTTCCAAGAAATACAGCCCTTGCTTTTCCTTAGCAAGCCCAATCGTCTTCCTCGTTGCCGGTTCTTGGAAAAAACATTTATCAGATGAGAATACCACCTTACAATTTAAATCTCGTCAATTTTGGAATAGACAACAAGTTTATTGACAACTTAGGAACATGAAGTACAAATTCTAAGGTGAGAGAAGGAGTGATTGAGATAGTTCCTTTTCCTGCTATTGGAGCCAAAGTTCCATCTGCCACCCTAATCTTCTGATGCCCTGAACATGGAGTGTATATGGAGAATTGATCGGATGAATTAGTCATATGATCCGTAGCTCCCGAATCCAACACCCATGCCTCACCGTGATTGCTGTCCAATGAAACAATGGAAGCTTGATCATAATAATTACCGGCATGTGCCAAGGAACGAGAGCCAACAGGTTTGCCAATTGTGGTAAGCAAACTTTGGATCTTCTCAACCTCCTCCTTATTAACTGCACTTAGTTCCAGCTGATAATCTGTTATCTCATTCGTCACAGCCATATTTGCTTGTTTATTTAATGGTTTTTGATTCAGCTGATTTGGTCCAGTGTTATTCCAATTGTTGTTCCTGCGAAATGGTGGTTTGCCCTTTAATTTCCAGCAAGCCTCTTTCTATGTCTAGATTTCTTACAATAATGGCACCATAAGTCATCTTTGTTGCTCTTTGAAAGATTACAATTGTTTTGTTTTGGTTGGTAAGGAGTCTGACTATTGGTCAAAAGTGCAGATCCTTCTGGTTTGGAGAACTCTACCACAACTGACCTCCTCCCTTCTTCCCCTCTAATTATGGCAAAGACTTCGCTAATTGAAGGAAGTTCTTCTTTTCCAAGGATTTGGATTCTAATCGGATCATATTCCATGTTAAGACCCACTAAAAACTCATAAATCTGCTCCCCTTCAATGAACCAAAATAAAATAGTTGCATCTGCAATGCATTTCATCTTAATGTTATGGTAGTAATCAAGTCCAACCCATAGACTGTTCAAAGTACTATAATAGTCAGTAGATACCATACCTTGCTTGGTTGAATGAATTTTAGTCTTTGTTTCAAAGACAAGTGCAGCATCCTTCACCTTAGAGTACGTTCTCTTCACTGTTTCCCAGATTTCTTTAGCCGTGGCTAAGAACATACAATTCCCATTGATTTCAGGTTGCATCGAGTCCCATAGCCACAACATAATCAATGAATCTTCAATATCCCAAGCTTCAAACTTTGGATCATTTGAATCTGGTCCTGGTTTGGTCAGATGGTGAAGCTTCCCCTTTCCTTTTAGTTTAGTGCGAATCACTTGTGACCAGATTAGGTAATTCCTTCTGTTGAGACGGTAAAATGGCTGAATGATACTTAAATCATTTGAATGAGTTGGCTGTGGCTGAACGGTTTCGGTTGACACAATTTTGGAAGATTCAGAAACTGTTGACATGGTGAATGGCACAAATGGACGCAACTGAATTGGAATTGAGGCTATGATTCAAAGATAGAGAAGCTGTAATAATCTGGGCAGGAACACAGAAATCACCAATCAAGGCTGAGTGTTTATATGATAATGAAGGCCTGTTTTATGGCGATGAAAGCTGAAATAAATACTCTGTTTTGACGTCAAAAAACAGAGTAGATAAACAGATTCTTTTCAGTAATGAATGAGCCCAAACGAGAGGAATTAACTTGGCTCTGATACCATGTAAGCTGGAGAGAAATTGATTGAATAGCTTGGTACCCAATTGGGTTATCCATGATTTGTATTTATACACAGAATAAAGACTTACATATTACATACATCACCTCTAGACTAGACACATCACTCCCAGACTAGATACATAAATATAAAAATACATGAATGATAACAATACATGAATGTACATGAACTTTTCACAATCCCTGGAATAAGACTTGGAAATCACCAACACTTTATTTCTTTCAACTAATACTAAGTGATCAACCCAACAATAAGTCATTTCAAATTCAGTTACTACATAGCTGAACCCACCAAACCATGCTTGCATGAATTTTTTCAAGTCATATGGTGCTTTCTTCAATTTACAAACTAACTTTAGATTCCCCCAGAGCGACGAACCTAGGTTATTGCTTCATATAAACTTCCTCAGTCAGTTCACCATGAAGAAAAGCATTTTTCACAACAAGTTGGTGAATGGACAAATGATAAACAGTTGCAGGAGAGATAAGAGGAATAGAGGCAATCTTGGCAACACGAATGTCTTAGAAAAATCCAAACCATAAATTTGTGTATCTTTTGGCAACTAAACGAACCTTCAGTCTATCAACAGAACCATTAGCCTATTTTTTTATTGTATAAACCTATCGACAACTAGCAACAAACTTTCCAAGAGGAAGAGGCATCAGTTTCCAACTATCATTAAATTGGAGTGCAGACATCTCATCCTTCATGGTAGAACACCATCTAGGGTGAGATAAAGCTTCAAACACAGAATTAGGTACAGATATAGTTGATAAAGAAGAAACAAAAGAATAATATCAGGAGACAAAAATGCATAAGATATGGACTGAGAGATGGGAAGAAATGTGCAAGTATGTGTAGCTTTGTGGACAACAATAGGAAAGTCTAACTCACTGGTAGGATTTGAAGTCATAAGGGAAGACTATGGAGTGCTCGAGGATGTAGTTGGAGGCTCATTTACCTGATGCCTAAAATAGACATGCAAATGAGGACAAGAAAGACGAATAGAGGGAGGAGGAGGGAGGAGGAGCAGGAACTAAAGGAGATATGGCTAGAAGAATAGGTAAACAGAGACTATTATCAAAAGAAAACAAAGACTACGATGAAAGAAGGGGGCGGACTTAAAAAAGGTGATAATAGCACTCATAAAGTACCTATTGAGAGATGGGATGTAACATCTATACTCTTTTTATAAACGAGAATATTCTAGAAATATACATTTACAAGCACGAGGGTCCAACTTATCAATCCCACCAACCATTGGGGTAAACAAATGCTATACACCCAATGATACGAGGTGATACTAAGAAGAGTGGTCCCTGAGAAAAAATTACAAAGTGGGAAAAACGCCCACAGAGACTTGAAGTGGACATTCTATTAATCAAGTGACATGTAGTAAGCACAGCATCGCCCCAAAAAACTTTGGGTACATTCATTTGTAATAATAAGCATTGGGTTGTCTCACTAAGGTGTAAAATCTCTCTTTAAGCAACTCTATTTTGTTGTCGAGTGCGCGAGCAAGAAAACTGGTGAAGTATGCCGAATAATGATATGAAATTAGTAAAGGTTTGTGAGAAATATTCCTTGGCATTATCACTACGAAGAACTTGAATTGACATATCAAATTGAGTTTTAAATTCTAAACAAAAGGTTTGCATGACAGAAAATAACTGAGATCGATCTTTCATTAAGTAAAGCCAAGTAATTCTAGAGAAGTCATCCACAGAAGTGACAAAATACTTATAACTCAATTTTGTGGTTACACAGCTAGAATCCCAAACGTCTTAATGAAGTAACTATGAAGGGCGTAAATACAGATTATAAATTCTAGGATAAAAGGAAGTACGATGATACTTTCCTAGCTGACATGACTCACAAGCTAAAGATCGCAAGTGATACAAACTAAGAACCATAGACTTCAATCTATCCAAAGAGAGATGACCAAGGCAGCAGTGGGTATCTAACGGAGAAACAACCATAGAACATGCAATAAATGATGGGGGGTGTAGTAAAGCCCCTGACTTTCATGCCATTCGCCAATCTTTGCCATTCGCCAATCTTCTCCGTTGTCTAATATACTAAATAATCAAAGAATCGGTCAAGAAATTTACTGAGTAGTTTAATTGTTTAATAAGTTTACTGACTGACATATGATTATAAGAAAAGGTACACAAAAAACAGATGTGAAGTGGTAGATGAATACTAAATGTCTGAAAACAACTTGGATGTCCCAAATAAATGATTTGAGGTACCAGGGTTAATGCCAAAATTAGGAGAATAATTGGATAGACAAGCTATGTGGTTATCTTAGTGAGCAAGAAAGTAATAAAAAGAGAAGCCTGATGAGATGTCTGATATTGTAGGAGTCTAGAATACTCTTCTCCAAAGAGAGTAGTTGTTTATGGATGTTTAGTGGTAGTAAGTGCCCTTACCTCTGCAGAAGAATTAGATGTAGCATGTGCTATATGAGGAGGTTTGCCAAACAAGTCCCAACACTCATCCTTATAACAGCCATCTTTACTGCAATGGGTGCACTTTAGTCGTTGGCCTCGACCACAACCGCCACATCTACCCCGTGTATATAGTCACCACGCCCACTACGACTATCTGAAGAAGAAGAAGAAGATGTATAACTGCCAGTACTTCTATTACCAATATGTTACCCCATAAGAACAGAGCAAGTAGAATTTGGTTCTAATGATGATTTTCAAAATACAGCTTGCATAACTCTAGAAAATGTCTCAGTCAAAGTTGGAAGAGAAGCACCACCGAAGCACTACCAAGTATTTGTGCCTTAACAAGTTCAAATTCAGGATCAAACCCTACAAGAAATTGAAGAAGAACTTCATTCATGTTCTTTTTGCATCTCTGTTACAACAGTGGACCGTGGTGGAAGAGCATTCAATTCTTCGGAAGTTTGCTTCAGGAAAGCAAAATAATCAGTGATTGGCCTACCAAACTATTGTAGTCGAAAGAATTCTAGTGACAAATCATACATGTGAGTTATATTGCTCGAAAACAATAAATAGACATATTCCCAAATCTCCTTGCATGTCCCAAGATGAGTACATGTGTATGCAATATCAGGCTTCATAGAATTCCATAACAAGGTGATTATATAAGTATCTTCTTGAATTCATGCGTCATATTTTCGATTAGTTGAGGGACGAGTAGATTCGATGAGATGTTTGTGTTTAGCATACCAGGTTAGAGCAATCTTAATAGCTCTAGACCAATGAGAACAATTGTTTACATTCAACTTCCAAGTGGTTAACTGGTAAGTGTACTAGTAGTCTTAAAAGGGTTTCATCTCCATAGACTTGGCTTCATATAAACTTGGGAAATTTTAAATACTTGAATTTGGGTAATTTGAAGAACAAGACTTCGGTTGAAGAGTGAAGATAAATGGAGATAGAGAAGGATTGCCGATGACTAGGTGAGGTAAGAGAAGACTAAGCGAAATCACTAAGAGTGTTGCCAATAAATAGGCGATTATACAGAACATTGGCAACGTTGCGATGGTTATTGATGATCAAGACAATGAGGGCTTCGATGACTTGTGACGAATGACTAGCAACAAACTTTGCGATGACAAGGGTGATTGGTAATGATGAACGACAAACCTCGTGGGGACAAGGATGACTGGACATGAAGATGTTAGGTCTCGAGTGGAAACTAGAGACGACGATGTCCGATCTCGAGCTTCATTGCGACAATGATGACTGGAGATTGGATTTAAATCTTGATGACGACAAGATGACAACAACTAGGGTGTTTCTATGATCGCTGCTCTGATACCATGTTAGATGATAAGGTATTGAATGAATGTTTGACAACCAAAAGGGCTGTCTCTTTTTTATTTATGTTGTTAGTGTCTGTACACAATAAGAAACACAATCCTATAGAAACTAGAAAATGATTCTAATCAATCCTATATAATCCAATACAACTTGTGTCCCTAGAATGATAATTAGCTCCATCCTTATGTCAAGAACAAGGTTTTTCCTTATTAACGATACGGCATTGCATCAACACTTCAGCAAAACCTTGCCCATTTTTCAATACACCCAAAATCTGAAGCAACGTGTCGTAAGTAGGGAATACCCCAATGGAATTCTCATTTAGATTCATATTACATTAATTGTCAAAAGAATCTCAAAATAGTTAATTGGAATGTGGGGCCTCAACAGAGGTACAAAAGGGTAGTGACCAACGCACGTATGAAGAGATGATAACCTAATGTGGTATGTTATGGGAGACTAAATTTTACAGCATGATTTATAAGAGTTGTGAGGGGGATTTGGGGTAGCTGGTGGATGATCTAATTGTTCCTGCCTATTCTTGACCCCTTATCACCTTTGCAAGTCTATCAAACCATACTCTTGGTGATTGTTGGAAACCATAAAGAGTTCACTTATCCAATTTTCATCTTTTTTACAAAAGCCCATTGGTATTGTCTTGAAGACCTCTTCTTCTATTTTCCCATTCGGAAACGCGTTCTTAATGTTTAGTTGTTGAAGAAGCCAATCTAGATTAGCTACCAAAGACAAGGAGAACTCGAACTGTATTCAACTTTGCCATAGGTGTGAACATCTCTGTGTAGTCAATGCCATATGTTTGTGTAAACTCTTTTGCAACAACACGGGCTTTGTAACGTTCCATTGTCCCATTGGCTCTATACTTCATAGTAAGAACTCATTTGCGGCCAACTGGTCTCTTCCTTTTTGGTAAATCCATCACATCCCAAGTTTCATTTATTTTCCAAGGCTCCATTTCTTCCATACTGCCTCTCACCATTCAAAACCCTCCAAGGTCTTCTGAATATTCTTCGGAATTTTTGTATTATCAAAGTTAAGGTAAAAGCACGAAACTTAGTAGACAAAGCATTGTAAGACACGAATTTTGAGATAGAATGAAGAGTACATGACCGAGTTGGTTTTCTAAGAGCAATAGGTAAAATGATACCGAGAGAATCAAAATTACTTGAATTGAAAGGAAACTCATGGACAATTGGAGCTATCATTGGTTCCAATTCTCTTGGTGCTTTAGGTGTGACATTCTCCTTATACCTTAGTTTTGGCCTTCGCGAACAAACAAGTATCTCCTTATCATTTTGTTTTCCTACATCTCCCCCTGAGTTCAAGTTTCCTTTTGTAAATAGTATAACAGAACGAGAGAGTGTTACAGGTTCAATATTTGGAATAGGCTTAGAAAAGGAGAGATCAAAGTCCAAAGAACAAGCTTCACTCAAATTCTCCACCTGAAGAAAGCATGGCACTTGTGGCCTTTCTTGTGGACGGATCATAGCACTTGTATCCTTTCTTTGAGTAGGAGAATATCCAATGAAGACACAATTATAAGATCTAGGATCTAATTTACTTCAATTATGGGAATGAATATGAACAAAGGCTGTACAACTAAACACTTTGAGAGAGAGACTACAACTGAGATGAGAGGCAAGAAAAAGTTTTTGGAGCTTATGAATAGGTGTTTCAAAAGAAAGAACATGGCTAGGCATAGTTTGATGAGATAGGTAGATGTCAAAATGGCATCTCCCGAGAATATCTTGGGCATGTTTGTGGCAAACATCAAGTCACGAGCAACATTGAGGAGGTCTATTTTTGCATTCGGCAACCCTGTTTTGAAAAGAGTGTCAACATGTGAACTTTGGTGAATTATCCCAAACTTTTGAAGATAATCTCCCAACGTAGGTTTGAAATATTCTTTCCCATTATTAGTGCGCAAAATTTGAATTTGTGTCTGGAACTGTGTAACATTGAATGAAAATTGATAAACACAGAACGAACATCAGTTTTTTCTTTCAACAGATAAACCCAACAAACTTGAGTATGGTTATCAATAGATGTAACGAACCCTTTTATATGAGTATGATCAAGAATACGAGAAAGTCCCCATAAGTTATTGTGAATCACAGATTCACAGTAAATGGTTTGGACGATTGATACTTGAATTTTGGAAATGAGGTGCGTTGACGTTTTGCAACTTCATAGATTTCACAATGAAAATCGAAAGACTTTTTATTTGAAAATACAGAAGGAAATAGAAGTCTCAAATATTGAAAATTGGGATGAACCTTTCTAAAATGCCATGACAAAATTTCACCATCCCTAGAAACAAATGTAGAATCACAAATTGTAATTTGACATTGTCTGTACACAATGGCCTTCTCAAAGTAACAGTCCCTCACACTCTTTAGCACTGCCAATAATCTTCTTCAATGATAGGTCCTAAAAAACACAATGTGAGGGAAGGAATTTAGCAAAGAAATTTGAATTTTTTGGCCACACACGGTGAGTATGAGGAATACAAGGTGGTAAGAATTAGTCATGTGATCAAAACCATCAGAGTCAATAATCCAAAGATTCTTAGTCCGAGAAGTGCTACTTAAGGCTCTAAAAAACTTAACTCTACAGGCTAATGGACTAGAAGGAACATTGGTGGAAGACTGACCAGATGTTTGGAGGCTAACAAAAATTTTGTGAAGTAGTTCTACCTATTGAGAGTTAAATGTGCACTGCTTGAGATTGTTGCTTCTTCCCTCCTGAGGTTTCTTAGCCTGATGTTTAATAGCAGCTTGGTAGTCACGATTTTTATTATTCTACCTTGGTTTCCAATTAGTTGGCTCTCTGTGTATCTCCCAATAAGTATCCTTTGTGTGTCCAAGCTTATGGCAATGCTCAAACCAAGGACATCTTTTTTGTTGGTTTGGTCCTAACCCAGCTAGTGTTCCTCGACTCATCAAGGCAGACATCTCAGGCTTAGTAGATCCATTAGAAGCATTCTTCTTCAGCATCACTTAACGCCTATTTTCTCCTCGCCTCAATTCTGAAAAGATTTCTTGTGTTGAAGGCAAATGACGTCGACCAATAATTCTTCCTCTAACTTCGTACAATTCGCGGTTGAGTGCAGCAAGAAATTTGCACACTCATTTATTTTCGAGTTTCTTCTTGTATCTAATACTATTGTTGGAAGATTCCCACTCTTATTCAAAACTCGGATCAAGTTCTTGCTAGAGAACTGTTATCTCCATGTAGTAGTCTGTGACCTCTCTCTCCCTTTGCTTCATTTGCCATAATTAAGCATGGATTTCGAAGATCTGAGAGAAATTTTCAACATTAGAGTACGTCTCTCGAACTGCATCCTAGACATCTTTCATTGATGGCAAGAACAAATAGGTCTTTTCGATGGAGGAGTTCATGGAGTTAACAATCCAAGCAGTTACCATTGAGTTCTTTGACTTTCACTTTTGAAGAGAGATAGCATCAGTTGAGGTTGGCTTCTTCCTCTCACTGGTAAGATAACCCAGTTTCCTTTTGCCATCAAGCACAAGTTTGATCGATTGACCCCACTTGAGAAAACTTTTTCCATTCAGTTTCTCCATCGTGAGTTGAAAGGACAAGTTGTCAAGTCCACTTGAACCTATGGTGGAGATTGCCTCTTATCTTGCTGTTAGGAGTTTCCATTTAGTTTCGGCAGGTGTGATCGATGTTGAGATAAGTCGACGACACAGGATGACCCGATGACGAACCACCGAAGCCAATGATCAACTGCGATCGACAAATATAAGGCTAGGGCTTCAGCAATCAAAGACAATGCCGATGAGGAAGCAATAGTTGTCAGTTGTTTGGAGTCCACAATGGCAATGTCTGAGGTTACAAGGGTAGTTTGTCGTGACAGCCATCTAAGGTTGCGATCATAATCAATGATCAATGATGTTTGAGATGACACGATGACTAGGGTTTCTTCACAGAGACAAGAAACTAAGAAATTCTCAGAACCAATAATATAGATGAACAAGATTTGCTTCAAGTCGTATAACGATGCCACTTTCCTTAAGGCAAAATTCGCCCTTATACTGTGCAACGAAGGATATGTGAATTCCCTTTCAGGATAGAATGAAGCCCTTAATTACACTTCGCACTTGTGAAATCAAGACAAAAAAAAAAAAAAAAAAAAGAGTTCGTATTGTTACAGAACTATAAGTGAAAAAAGAGTGTGTTTTTCTGCAACAAAACAAAAACCAGTAGTAATCTATTTATAATGTTTGTTTTCAACTAAATGGATGCGACGGAGAGTTGTATCTATTGAATAAAATGGATGTGATGCATAATTGTATCTGTTGGATAAGTGGCAATGATGGACAGTTGTACCTGTTGGATAACCAGCAGTAATGGATAGTTGTGTCCTTTGGATAAACATGGAGCAGTTATTTTTATTGAACTAATAACTATAATAAATAAATAAATTATTTTACATCTATAATACTCAAATATACTCAGGTCCTATTCGAATATTGTGTGAATTATCCAAATATAAAAGTCCTATCCAAATACTATGTGAATTATCCAGATATCTTGCTATGCATAGAAGATTACTTATCTCATCCGGAATCCTATTCGGATATTTTTGTTTATATCCACATACAGCAATCCATATTCAACAAATTGTTGAAAATATCCAACAGAAATCATACAAAAGACTAGGATCTTTGCTTTGATACCATCAAATCAGAATAATCTTTTCTGTATTTCCTAAATAAATTGAATAAATAAACTACTGCCCTCTATTTATAACACCAACGGGGAATTAAAAAAAAAGGAAAAAAAATCTCCTAAATTAAGAACAGAAAATCTGCCTAATAATATACAATAAATCCCTAATCAATTTCTATCACTACTCACTCCATACAAACTGGGATTTCAACATGTTTCACACAAAAGAGAAAACTATATTGCTAAAAACTCCATTGATGACAAAGTCCTGGAACAAGTTCAACTGTTCAAGAAATAAAGGGAGGGATGGTGAGCTTTTAATCTATGTTGTTACTGAAATGGAGCAATGGAAACCCCGTTTAGATGGCTTGTTTTCTTCAATTTCTAGTGATTGCAGTGAAGTGTTGGAGGGGGAGTTTCTACAAGATGAAAAGTTGTATGCTCTAAAATCATTGGATAAGGAAAAAAGCACCTAGCCAGGATGGCTAGTTTTCTTCAATTTCCAGTAATTGCAATGAAGTGTTGGAGGGGGAGTTTCTAGAAGATGAAGAGTGGTATGCTCTAAAATCATTGGACGGGGAAAAAACACCTAGCCTAGATGCCTTTTTTTTTTAATTCCTCTTGGGATGTGATTGAGGGGGATATCATGAGAGGTTTCGGGGTATTCCATAAGCAAAAGAACTTTTGTTAAGAGCCTTAATGCCTCACTTGTAGCACTACTTCCCACGAAGTGGGACTGTGGACATCAAAGATTATAGACTAATCAGTATGCAGGTTGAAGAAAGCTTTGGGTAATTTAGTTTCAGCTTCCCAAAATGCTTTTGTTAAGAACCGGCATATTCTAGATGTTCTTGTGGCTAATGAAGTGGTTGATGCAAGTGCTAAAAGTTGGAAGATGGGCCTAATTTGTGAGTTGGACATTGAGAAAGCATATGACCACGAAAATTAGAATTTCTTGCGATACATCTTGGAGCGCATGGGTTTCAGTCCAAAATGGAGGTGGTGGGTATTCTGGTGCATTTCAAATGTGAGGTATTCTATTATGGTCAATGGATCTGCAGCGGGATTTTTTGAATACTAAAAGGAACTAAGATAACGGGTTGCTTCCCCCCATCCAAAATCAAATTATGTTCGTTCTTGTTATGGAATTCCTCAAGTTAAATTCAAAGGTGGTCCAGGAGGGCTATATTGAATAGTTCAATGTAGAAAATGTTAGAAATAACACATTTTAAAGTATCTCAACTATTGTTCGCTAGCGACTCTCACTATCTTTTGCGATGTGAACCCTCTTCGACCAGGGTGTAGGTTTGTTTTGTCACGTTTTAAAGTGGTGTCAGGTTTGAGAGTGAATCTTGACATATCCAAATTGATCTTTGTATGGGATGTTCAAGATGTACATAGGTTGGCAACTACCATGGAGTGCAAAATCAATCATTTACCATTGTCTTATATGGATATTCCATCAGGCACCAACAAATCAACAATAGTTTGGAATGGAATAGTTGATAAATACAATAGAAAGCTCTCAGCCTGGAAGCATGTCTATAAATCGAAAGGGCTTAGAATTACCCTTATTAAGAGCATATTGTCTAGTATGCCTATCTACTACATGTCACTTTTTAAGATCCCAATGCTGGTAGCGAACAGATTGGAGAGGATCCAAAAGAAGTTCTTATACGGAGGCCTAGAGGAGGAGTTTAAATTCCCTTTGGTCAACGGAGAGATGGGTGCGCAAGCCTATTAGGTAGGGACAGGTAGGTCTCCATAGGCTAGCTCTTTGAACAAAACTTTGTTGGAGAAATGGCAATAGAGGTTTGCTTGTGAGAAAGGTGGCTTATAGAGGGCAAATTGTAGTGGCTAAATATGGACTCAAGAGGGAAGATTGTACCACCAAGGAGATTAGAGGGACACATGGCTCAGGCATATGGAAAAGCATCTGCAAGGCTTGGTCAGGGTTCTTTCTAGTCTCATTTCTTTTGAAGTGTGGTGCATGAGGAGGGCTAACTTCTGGAATGATAATTGGATTGGAGATGGAGACAGCGAGACGCTTCACAATAATAATAGTCGTAGTATGGGATATTTTGCAATGAAGAAGTGTTCTTAACATGGAGATTGAAAGCCTCATTGGGTTGCTCACAACTTCATATTTGGCGAAGGTTGGCGTAGAAGAGGACAAAGTGAGATGGAAATCTACCAAATCAAGCTGCTTCGAGATGAAGGCTCTTTTTAAGAGGTTGGCAGAAGATGCTGAGGGAGGCTATCCCTATAAGGGCATTTGTTGCAATGGAGCACCTTTAATGTTTCTTTATGTGGTGCATGATCCATGACAAGATCCTTACCATTGACAAGTAAAGATGTTAATTTTTAGTAAATAGGTGCTACTTATGTAAGAGAAACGGAAGTCTATCAACCACTTGTTTGTTCATTGTGGTTAGATTAGACACTTTTGGCATTTGGCTTTATCATGCTTCAGGATGAATTGTGTATTCCCATTTGAGGCTAGAAAAGTCTTTTCAAGAGTTGTGGGAAGCAAAATAAATGCTTGGCACCTTTTTTGTATAGTTTGGCTTTTTTTTTTAGGAGGGGGGGGGGGAGGAGGGAGCACAGGATAAATTTTCAAGATGACAGAAGTTTTGTCCATAGAACTAGTACTCTTTTGACTAATTTCATAGTTGGTCATATGAGGGCTTGGGCAAGCAAAAAATCACGTGATTTTTTGCATCTCATTGAGAACATGTCTATTTCTTGATTCTTGGTGTTGGAGGGGCTTTTTGTGATTGGGCAACATTGCCTTGATGCCTTCTTTAATGCAAATGTCTTTATCTTTAAAAAAAAAAAAAAAAAGATCTAGTGACGATAGCTTTGTATGGTATGCTATCACTCTTCGAAGGAATTTAAATGATTGGGAATTGGGGAGGTATGCGTACTTTATGAATTTGCTTCAGAAGATAAAAGGAGGGGAGGGAAAGATGAGATGAAATGGCTGATTTTGAGAACAGGCAGTTTTTAGGTGAGGAAGAAAAGAGATGGATTTCCCATGAGAGAAACTTTGGAGGACAGAAGTAGCTCCTAAGGTGACATTTTTTGGGTGGTACGTGGCACTCCAATTGAGAGAGCTGGCCCCAATAAACTGGTGATTCTTCTGCAAAGAAGAAGGGAAATCCACTGAACACCTCTTCATTCATTGTGAATGGGCAAACAAGTTCTGGGATTTTCTTTTATTTGGTTTTGGTGTACAATGGGTGTTTCCAAAGGACATTAAGCATTTGTTTTCCTCATGGTGGCGTTTAAAACCAGCTGGCTCCACTTTGTTTGTTTTGGATAATTTGAAAGAAAGAAATAGAACTTTTCAAGGAACATAGATGTCTTTATATAGATTAAAGAGCTTGCCATCGTCTACTTTGCATATGGTTGGTCTGAGGCAGGTATAGAACCAGATTTGAATTCCTTTTTGATCTTTTCTGTGAGTTTTTCTAACTAGGTTAGCGAGTACTATTGTATTTTGAAGGTTGGCATTTCTTAATGCCTTTTCATTAATAAAATCCTATTTACTTATCGAAAAAAAATAAACTCTTGCAAGTATAAATATATGTATAGACAATCATAATTGGGTGTCAAGCCATTTCATCCAATCTTTGTTTCTTGGCAGTATCATTTTTCTTCATTTAGATTATATAACATTATTTTATATTTTTTTTTGGGTCCAACAAAGAAAATAAATACAGGGATCCTTTTTATGAAAGAGATTTAAGTTGGCCGGTTGGGTCCACGCCGAACATTATGAATTTACCAATCTACAGTCTTGGCCCAAGTCTAAGAAGGTTATATTGGAAATGTTTGTTATCGATCAACCCAAACCTGAATGTTTATTTATTTATATACACTAGAGGTATCTGTAGCATTGGCATGTGGTGAGGACTAATCCCTCAGAACTAGGAGTGAGATAATGCCTAGGGGGTACAAACCAGTGACCTATACCACTGAACTGCCTGTGTTGGCTAACCCAAAGCCACAGTTTGCTAACTCAAAATTCTACATGCTGGAATAGAATTCATTTCCATCTAAAAGTTGGATAATTACCTCAAGCCATCGAGGAAAGCCAAGAGAACCTCTTGTGCAATGATTGGACACTTGTCCATCCTTAATGGTGGACTGACCTTCACAAAGTATTTCAAACAGAGCTTTGTCTTTTCCACATTTATTGGTAATCCGCAAAATGGATGCATCCTGGTTCTGAAGAATTATGTTATTTGTGCTAACAATAGTTTCTGGAACCTCATGTAGTTCTTCGAGCATACAACTGATGTTCTCATTAGATCCAATAATTTCTCCAAACTCTTGTCTCCTTATTGACTCGTCTACTCGAGCAATCTCAACATTAAACAAGCAGCGGACAGGCTTGTGATCACTGTCCGTCACATCCATGCAAGCCTCATACCTAATAAAAGTTATAAAACATGTTAATACTTAAGAAGGGAAAAAAGTAGGCTATACACAGAGACTAGGAATACCAGGCGTAACAGGGGCTTGTTAAAAATTAAAACCTTCATGCGAAAATATTTATATGTTTCATGAGACCATAATTGAATCAAACTCAACCCCTTCGCTCTTCTCACCCAACCCACCTCCTCAACAAGTAACAAAGCTCCAGGAAAATAGAATCAACCTCAGAAACCATCTGAACTAGAGACACATTTTCCCTCAACAAATAAATAAATAAAACATCGGTGATTGAGTAATATGTAGCTGATAGCTATAAAGAAAGCTGAGGTGAATGCCACAATGGGTGAGCATGATCCCATGGTGTCAACAACTGACATACATCATTTTTTACAGTAGGAAAAAAGAATCAACCTCAGAAACCATCTGAACTAGAGACACATTTTCCCTCAACAAATAAATAAATAAAACATCAGTGATTGAGTAATATGTAGCTGATAGCTATAAAGAAGCTGAGGTGAATGCCACAATGGGCGAGCATGATCCCATGGTGTCAACAACTGACATACATCATTTTTAACAGTAGGAAAAAAGAATCAACCTCAGATACCATCTGAACTACAGACACATTTTCCCTCAACAAATAAATAAATAAAACATCAGTGATTGATTAATATGTAGATGATAGCTATAAAGAAAGCTGAGGTGAATGCCACAATGGGCGAGCATGATCCCATGGTGTCAACAACTGACGTACATCATTTTTTACTGTAAATATCAGTTTGTAAGCTAGATGTAATGTACACGTCGCATGCATACAAGTTAGCATTATACATGTAATGTGCTAATTCATGCATGTACATATGATACTAGAAAACTTACTGTGAAATTGACGAGACTACAGGACAATCTAAACCACATGAAGATACTGAAGCTGAGCGGCTATCACGGTATAGAATTCTATCACACCACGCAGGAATACGTTTCTTTTCACCAGAATCGTACCCTAAAAGAACAACAGTTCACCAAGATCAGACCCTCAGAATATCAATTCAAAAGTCTACACCAAGGGAGTATAGAAACGCAAGAATGTTCCCATTTGACCATAAACAGCTTCGACAAGATTATAAAAGAAGAGAATAAAGCTAAGTTGAGAGAAAACTGATATAACCAAATAAAATCTCATACAATCTAAAACTAAAAAAGGTACCTGCTAAACCAGCTTGACCCTTTTCAAATTTGTACGTTGGAGGAAATCTAATAATTGCTTCACGCATTCCTTGAAAGACATTCCCAGCTTTCATTTCTGCTTGGAGTTGATCCCTATCTCTAAGCCAATCAAAGCATCTTTGAGATACAAAATCCCTTGCTTCATCATAAGATATACCATCAAGCCGATAATTGAAGTCACCAAGAAATACAACCATATCTGCCTCAGACAACTCGGGTATCCCTTCCATGGAGTTGATAGGCATGAGCTGTAAAAGCATAGAAGTGTTAACTTGAAAAAAAAAAAAAGAGAATGAGTTCCCCAATAGATAACTAAAAGACCAGATATCTGCAATACCAAATTGAAGTATGGGACATACATTTGCACCACGAAGCAGTTGAATGGAAGATGAGATACCAGCTGCAATAAGAAGGACCAATAGCAAGCGAAAACAATAAACAAGCCAAAACAAATATGTTGAGCAGGCAAGCAAGCAAAACAAGAACAGGTATGGCACTATACCAGCTGCAGCATTGAAAAGGTTAGATGGCCTACTGAAGATCATTGTTCGATAAACATGATCAAAATCAGCATTGCGACGACTGACTGCTTCCAAGTGTGCAGCAAAGTGACAATTCACGAAGCACATCATCCGTCCATATACTCTCATCCTCAAACCAACAGCTCCCTAGTAAGATAACCTTTAGCCAAATTAATAATGTGAATAGGAAAAGATACACTGATAGCAAAAATTCAAACAGTATTTCCCCAAAACTGGTTCCTAAGAAGCATGGACGCAACATGAAGACACCCATACAACAATTTTCAAAAGATAGGGCACGACCAGCAAGCGCACAACAAAATTTGAATATATATTTTTATACATTAATTTTTTTTTCTATTTTTATACATTTATATTTTGATTTGTATCATAGTACTGAGAAATCATTTTTCATTTTACGTATTGGAAAAGAAGCGTGAATATGAAGTCTTAAAATCTATATTCGCAAAGCTTCATTCAAAAACAATTTGAAAGTGTTGGGTTTTATAATTCCTAAAAAGTCAAGAAAAATGTAGATGACAGATTAATAGGTATAAATCCATGGTTTTTTACTTGATTATTTAATTCCAAATTCACATGTTTTCCCAAACATGTTGTACGTGCTTAAAGCAATAGTCACATGTGCTCGCTACGTGTCCAAAAAGTATCCATTTCAAAAATAAAAAATAATGGGACACGTTGGGACAGGTGCCTAGTACATCAAGAAAGTATCCAACACGTGTACAACAACACTGACACAACACATATCTAGAAATGTTTGCACTTCTTAATCTGGTTCTATGGAAAAATAAATGACTTATGGCAAACCGGTGTTTCAAGGAGACGCACATACAAGGCAGACCATCTAGGAGAAAATTAATGCAATGGGGCAATTTCACAGAAGTTATTCATTTTACAATACCTAATATCAGAACCAGAGTTATGTTTGCACCTTCCTTTTAAGGAGATACAGGACCATCAGGTTGCTACATTGATACGTCATACAGCAGTTTGCAATTTACCAGAGGTGGCAAATGAGCAGGTTTGTAATGGGTAAAAACGGGTTGTGGTTTAAAAACACTCAATCCATTTAAGCCCATTTAAATAATGGGTCACATTTGGGTGGTCTACATATGGGCCCATTTAAACCCGATAAGCCAAACCCAACCCATCTACTGATGACTCAATTTTTTTTTTTTTTTATAAATATAATCAAATATTCTTCTTCTTCTTCTTCTTCTTCTTCTTCTGCTTTTTTTTTTTTTTTGGGTGCTGAGCTAAGGAATAATTTGCATCCAAAATACAGTATAAGAAAGTCCAGTCCTTGCCAAATGGCTTGAAACAACAAAAAAAGAAAATTGAAATTAACAATAAATCCCATTGTTCCCAAATATATATATAAATATTTAGATAAATATATATAAATAAATAATAAACGACAAATTTCGTTACATTTCTGGTTGCTTCTTGAAGAAAATTATGATCATTAGGAAAAGGCATAATGATGAACAGTACTGAATGCCAATTAACGATTATCTTCATTACTTTCATTCTCTTCCTTTTTCCTTTCCATAACTTTCTCATATGGACCAAACAGAGTTTAACAAAAAATCAGAAAAGGACCTAAGCAAAGAAAATAATGGAAATGTCCTCTGTCTCGATGAGTCAACGAAAACTTACCAAAAAGAAAGAAACAAAGCATAGCTATTTATGAACAATCTACACACAAGTAGACAAAAAAAAAATGGCAAAACTAGAGAGAGTCCAGGCAAAACAGAGAACAGAGGAATTACAGTGACAGAGAGATATCCCTTGACGTTAATGGCATTGTGGCTGATGATACACATATATGATATATCTATATATAAATACACGCATACATGGATGATGCAGTGGCTTCCCCCGTTTAACTCTGCCACTTGGGTTGGGCCTGCAATGAGGACAAACTACAGTAATAGATGCCCAATGAATTGCACATCTCAAAACCCAAGCAAACCCATTTATAGTTGAGTCTTTTATTAGAAGGCCCATTAGTAGCCCATTTACTAAGATAGGAAGACAAACCCATTTAAGTTTGGCGGGTTTCCACAGGTTCATATCTTGGGCTCACACTGCCAAGCCTACGATTTACCCAGAAAGCTATTTATCTGATGGACATTTGGCCTGGCTTTTGTACATATATAAAAAACTCCCTAGAAATACTTAAATAGCAAGGGTACCAAGCATTAGAACACTATATAATAGTATACCAAACCATCATGATTTAATGATGAAACATTGAATTGGGAACTCATAAAATTTCATGGCTATTTAATTTTTTTACGAAGGAAGGTTTTGGGGTCAAGCCTGTAGCATCATTAACGTTACATGGACTTTTATAATCCATGACAAATCAGAAGAATGAAAAGGCCAGTGTACCTTATTACCAATTGCACGCCCCAACCCACATGGAACTGCCGCAACATCAACATCTCCAACATGACCTCTAATACTGTTTCTGATCCTACAACATAATTCTTTAGGGATCAAAGCTAAGATATTCAACAGGAATTTAAAATAATAATAATAATAATAATAATAATTACGTAAGTCACGTAAATTAGATGTGGAAATCCCTTAACAGTAGAATCTGCAGAATTTTTTTCTTTCCTTGATAAGAAAAAATATTTGATAAATGCTATGCATCCATTAACAAAGCATTCGAGGACTATCAAATCCCTAAGCCTTTGCAAACATGACAAAGTGAGGCATAAAAAAATAAAAAATAAAAAATAATGACTATAAACTCTTTACATCTCAATTAGGGAACACTCTCTGCAAATTCCAAACATGCAATAGCCAAAAAGAAGTCGCTGTTCCTTATGCCAATGTAGTGAAGAAACTATAGCTCACTTATTCATGCACTGCTCTTGGACTACTGAAATCTAGTACTTCGTGCTAGCATGCTTTGGTGTTCACTTCTACCCTACTAATGATCGCAAAAGTTTTCTCTCATCCTAGTGGGGGCAACCTTTAGCAAAACATAAGAAAACTGTCTGGAACCTGGTTCCACTATGCCTAATGTGGTCAGTTTGGAAAGAGCGCAACAGAAGAGTTTTTGAAGCCAAGGAAAGTAACGTGGAAAGAGTCAAAAGCTTGTTCTTTAATTGTTTATTTACATAGGTCAATGTTGGTAAAGAGGTTGATCTTTCTTCCCTAATGCAATTCATAGATTCTTTAGGAAAAGAGGGAGAATAGTTTGTATTTGGTCTTGATTGTGATGGCATCTTTTGGATGCTGTTTACAACATTTCCATCAATAAAAGCTTTACTTATCGTTTTAAAAAAAAAAAAAGAAGCTCCTCAATCTATACAATGGCTCCTGAACTCCTTGAAATAGCCTCATCAAACTTGTCTTCTTCTTCTTCTTTTTCTTCTTTTAATAGCATCAAGCTATTAACTTCTGGGTTAATATGGATCAATTAAGATAATCACAATAAAAAATAAAAAAAATATATATTTATTATTTACAAATGCAACGGGAAAAGAAATGTGCCCATACAGCATGGCCACAAAGTGCCTTCTCTTAGTTCTCTACAAGGATTATGACAACATGAACTCAAGGTTGAGTGGTCAACTGAACCACGAACCACCATAGAATTGGTTGACTTAATGGATTTATTCCCAAATTATGTTAAAAGAGAGCAAACCACAGCCAAGATCCTCAAAAAAATACTCACCATACAGAAATAAGCAAGCCGGCTAGCTGCCTGGAACCAACACGTTCAAAAGTTGACCCCTCATCCAAAGTTCTCCCAATCATATCCAGCCACCACTGTCCAGCAGAACTTCCCTCAAGACCTACCTATAAATTGATGTAAGAAAAAATTAGCCACCCACCAAAATCAAAAATGAAGAGGAGCTTGTGGAAATTTAAGATTCATACTAATTTTCTTTAATTTTACATAACAAACAGGGAAGCAAAATTAGCAAACAAGAAACCCCACAATCACACGAAGAAAGAGCATTTTTCTTTTTCTTAGATTTCCATCATGGATTTTTCTATAAACGCTTTTATGACATTTTCGATGACTGCACTAACCTTTTTGTTTCTATAGTTTTGATAATTAATAAAACCAAGGAACAAAATACCATTTCTTTTCCAATAAGACACCGAAATGAAACCCCAATAGAATAATAGTCCTCATCTTTCTATCAAAATTTTGTAAAACAAACCAAAATATAGCATCACATACTATAATAATCTTTTAATTAATATATTATTAAGCTTTCATACATTTAAATCCAAGAACCATATGCTTTGGATAAAATTTGACAGTTCGGGAAGGAATATGAGTGATCAAAAAGAAGAATCTACTTTAGCAAATATGCCCTTAGGCACGGCTATACATAACATTAGAAATCACACTGAAAAAGCGTGGACAACATGGAAATTCTGACAAAAAAATTTTCAAATAATTCAAAACTCAATATTACAATGACACATTAACAAATAAGTATATATATGTATACATGAAAATGATGAGTATTTACTTATTTTTTATTTTACAAATACATCAAAGACGTTATTAATATCATAACGGTAAGAAATCCTTTTTCTAATATACATATTGTTACGGAAATGTGAACAGAAGTGCAATTATCTATCTTAGAAAGCTACATATGTAAACAAATTGGTGTTCCAATTTATACAAATTTTAATTAGGAAAAAAAATAGGGATAAAGGAATAACAAGTACTTGATTTCAAGTTTTTCTCATCAAAACTTGCAAAGTATTTCATATATGGATATGAGATGGACACATCCACCAAGTGTTGGTGTAAAAAAATTTAACAATAATAAGACACGTTTGAATCAGTGTTCGCGATATATGATGAGTGTCACATAAGTATTAATGTACACAAAGACGAATCTTCCTAGAAATATCTTCACTTCTTAGCTTTTGCATATTTTTATAAATTTTCATATTTTTTGTGTTTACGAAATTTTACCATTTCCATTCAAGAAAACTGGCCAACATCATACTTAACACTCCTTAAAAGTCAATTACAAAATAGACAAATATTATTTTCTCAATTTACAAAATGGATGCTTTATACTGGAGAAGTTTTTCTATTCTTTTCTCCCCATATCAACGAAAACAAGCAAAAATGTGTGAGACACCAAGCCTTCCTCCTCCTCTTACGAACTCTAACCTCCACAAAATTTGTAAAGTCTCCCACCATCCCCACTGGTAAACTGAAAACATTCCAAAGATAGTTAAGATTAAAACTAACAACCTCCTAATAATGGCATGATACTGAATAATTGAGGCTTAACCTTCCTATCTTGCTTATTCAAGATTTCTGACCTTTTATTTGATGGAAATACTTTACATAAGATTTCATATTATTAGTTCCCACCTAGTGCTCCCACAAATCTATTTCCAATCTCAGTTCACAAATTTTCAAAAACAAATGACTTTTAAGCATTGTTTCTCTGTATTTACTACAGAAGAAATGAAGAGATTTCATAATAACAAGTATAAGAGAACTATCCTTTAAAAATTATAAGATATAATGATTGGTACTAGTTGTATGACAAACATGATCATAAGGTTATGTCTTTTCACATGAAACGATAAAGTTTTTCCATGAAAGCTATATCCATTTAATTAAGAGATGTCATACATCAATATTTCACTTATTTGCAAATGGTGTAGAAATAGCCATATGCCATTTCGTGAAAAAAAGATGCAAAAGTGATTTAAAAGGTAAAACCTCAGTTGCTAGAAAATGTCTATTCATATATGCGCAATTGAAGGTTGTGATCTTACATGAAACGGTGCAACTATTGAATGGATAGAACCGTCACAAAAGGCCCTAGAAACCTATAACATGGACAATAAGAACCATTCAAATGCGTAATTAATGTGAAGGATATTACGACAATTAAGGTATAAAGTACATGGTTTGGTTTTTTAATTATAATTAGGGTTTCTTGCATTTTTTTATTATATTTGAATAAAATACATATATCTATGATGTAAAAATATATAGAAATATATTTTTTTTGTCCCTGCCATATCATGTCCTGCATTTTTTAAAGCTTTATGTGTCATGTGTCCAAATCGTGGTATTTGTGTGTTGGTATTAGTGCTTCTTAGTCTATCGCCCAATAGGACATCAAACTTTAAGTCTCTACCAAGAAGTGACTATAATGCCTTGAGTCAAGGTATCAAGCTTAAGTCCACTCCACCAACATGAAATGGCTTGGATCTAGGATTACAAAGCCAGACCCCATAAATTAGGGAAACAAAATATTAGGTAGCCTGAGTTTGGTATTTCTTTCGCAAAGTTGGTTTTGAAAACGTGTTTTCAGAAAGTGTCATAAAAAGTAGTTTGCAATCAAGAAAACATATTTGGTAATTATATCCAAAAACTAATTTTGAAAAGAGAAAGTTAAAATATATATATATATATATAAATGCAAATAAGTATAAATACATAATTTAAAAGGCAAATAGGAATGTAAAAGGGCAAAAAATGCAAATTTGGTCTCGGAATTATCAAAAACATGTTTTAAATTGTATTTAGGTGCCAAATTCCCCACGCCAAATTCCCCACCACCAATTATGTTTTTAACACGTGGCATAGACAGGGGTATGACACTTCTATAAAATTAGGGTTTTACTGCTTCTACAAAAGACAGATTAGCATTTTAACATCAACTACAATTGGTGCTAGACTGATTTTGACAGAGGCCAGTGTTTGGTCCATTAAAATAGGCCAGGTTGATTAAAGGTAGGTGTAAATTAGTCCAAGGTTGGGTAATCAAAATGATTTAACTATAAGTTGCAGAGACCTTGGGCGAGGGCGACTAGGAAAGGAGATAGCAGTTTCTGCTAAGCGATGAGATTGGCCTGTTTGATGAAAGACAAAGACCAGTTAAAGGCAGCTATGGGGCACATTCGGTTAGTGAGTATTTATGTCAGGCGACTAACAAAGGGAGCAAACAAGGCACACAAGTCTCAATTGCCCCAAAAAAAAGAATAGGCCAAAGATGACCGATTGTGGGCAATAGGCCATTATCTATAGAAGGCAAATGAGATTATTGATTGAGTCAGCCAAGTGATTTAATTGCAAAATCAGTCGAAACTGGCTGATCAACGGCACTTACTTTATAGTAGTGAGGAAGTTGTGACCTCTCCCATTTCCACCATTTTTGTGGTAGTTAAGGGATATGTGGCACATTTAGCCACCTTGAGACATGCAGAAAGTTATGGAGTAATACGCGGTTGGACTTCTTCTCTATAAAGAGCCCTAGAAGGTATTAACAAACACTTTCCCAGTGATGTTTGCATTTCCACAGCCCTTAATCTGCAGTTGTTTCAGTTCATATATGTAGGAGTAGATTACCAATAGATTAGCTTAGTTCTCTCAAGCTTCAACTTGTATTCATGAGAAGTCAAGGAATGAAAGTGGATTTGCAGATATAAATGTATCTATCTTTTCATATCCCAATGTTTGTTCCTTTTTGAATACAGTTCCACAATTGAACCATTGAATGCTCTGTAAAACCAAAAGTCCTTCAGTCAAGGCACATCAATGCACAATCAGTCTGATTCACAGAACTTATCATCTTTACAAGCAATTGAATCACTGGATTCTAGCAAGTCCTCATACACACACACACACTTCGGAGTCCAAAACCATGAGAGACTAAGATTGTTTTGACCAAAAATAGATAGTTTTTGATTTTTGGTTTCTTTGGTCCTAATTTTTTTAAAGAATATAACCAAAAACAAGAAAATGAAATGCAGTTTCAGAAAATAAAATCGAAAAACTAGTACTAAACCGAACAGGGCCTTAGTGTCCTCATTTCCATCTCTATACATTTCTTTAATGCTCAGCAGCCAAGACCATCCAACACAAACCTGTCAATTCTATAATCAAAGTATTCATATCATCATAAGTTTGTGGTAAATATCTCCAAGAAATTGAATAGCCAAGTGAAATGCTTAACATGTTATTAAAATTAGTTTGCTCAAAATCTAATGGCTTCTGTTGGACACTTGCTTCAATATCATGTCATAGATGGTCAAATTCATTAATTAAAGCGTTCATAAGATATATGCTTCCAACTTCAATGGAATTTTAGTTACAAGAATGAAATTTTTTTCATTCCCATCAAAATTTTTATTAAATATATTTAAACTAAAGAAAAGATCTCTGGGAAATCATTATATCAACTGAGAAAGGAAACATAATAGCTAAGAAATTACAAAATATCTTACAGTTTCTTTTGCTGCAGACATTGCAAGGAAACCAGCACCCATTTCAACTTCCTGCAAGCCGACAACAACAATGCCAACATCTGCAGCTGCAGAACTTAACCAGGCTATAAGGGAGTCGTGAGAGGCTCTTCCTTGTCCAACATTCCATGTACCGGCCAATATTTTCAAATTTTCTATCTTAGTATATATAAATTCTTTGCCAGCTAATTCAGAACGTAATATGCTATCAAGAGGTCCTGGAGATGTGATATTCCATCCACGAATACCACCATGGTTAGCCAAGGTGAAAATATAACCAGCCCCAACAGCCATATCTATTGCAGGATTGTCGTGGGCTACCCATCCTCCAAGTAAATTGCCATTCAGATCCAATACCTGGACAGTGCCACTCGCATAACCTACCCATATACGAGATCCAAATGTACTTAAGCATTGCACAGCAAAAGAATGGTGCCGGACATCTTGCAAACGATTTCCATTTCCATCCCACTGCACAAGGAATCCATTTGAACACCCAGTCCAAATCATTCCATCAATTGTTGTAATTAGAGCTTCAGTTCTCCGATTATCATCTCCAAATGTTCCTTTCACTGCAACTCGACGAACAGCGTCAGCAGCTCCCATTATGGCATTGCGTGACCGCTGAAAGAAACTCAAAGCACTTTGTGGTCGCTCCTTCCTTGAAACAGAAACAAACTTCACTTTCACCTCATCTTCCATTGCAGGATCCTGTACTAATGATAAGTTCTCAATCTGACCATCTACATTGAACACTTTCAGTAACTCCTTGGTACGAGAATCCCTGCAGAACAAAAAGTCTTACACCAATTCAAACACACTAATGATATAGAAGAATCAACATAAGATAGTAACGTGAAAGCAATGAGGAACTCAAAAGCTATACCAGCATTTTCATCTAGCGTCTGGACAAAATCCTTACAAGCAAGCTGGTGAATTTTCATTTTTGTGTTTCATCAACTGATTTTCCAAATGCAGGAGGCCCATAAACTCAACGATAAATGATAAAATTGAAACATAATGTTTGTTCCAAACAAGTTGAATATAATAATGGCATTCCATTATCATATCTCTACATGTCTTTTGCACGAACAATGCATGTAGGCAAGCATATGGGTACACAAGTAGACAAGATGGAAAGAGTTCAAATTACAAAAACAAATATCAAACTAGAATGTGAAACAATTATATGTCTATTAGAATAAGAGATTTCTTTCCTATTTTGTTTCTATATTTATCATTAATTCATTGTCAATTAGGATCTTAATTATTGGAAACGTATCATGTATTTTTGGATAGCCAATTGGCATTCAACAGTATATATACAAGGTTAATGGTCTGGTGGAGATCAATTAACCCTTTTCTATTATTCTCTGAATTTCAACTTGGTATCAGAGCCTTCTCTCCAATTCCTTTTCTTTTTTTTTTTTGAACCTTTTCTATTATTCTCTGAATTTCAACTTGGTATCAGAGCCTTCTCTCCAATTCCTTTTCTTTTTTTTTTTTTTTCAAAAAAAAAAAAAAAAAAAAAAACCTACTTGATGGCGGCGGCTATCGTCAAGGCAGACGAAGTCCTTCGGTGAGATTCATCAGTATTCAATTTCGCCCAAGGCTCGATCTTCGTTGATCTCGCGGCTGCTCCTCGTCGATCTCGTCGTGCCCGAGGCCCGTCGATCTCGCCACTGCTCCTTAACGATCTTGCAACTGTTCGTCGCTGCTCCTCATCGCCGCTCGTAGGTCGCTGACTCCTCATCGATCTCGCCGCCGTCCGTCGCTGCTCGCCGCCAGTTATAGGTCGCTCCTCGTGTAGGTCACCGTTCGTCACTGATGCTTCTCGTTGCTCCTTGACGATCTTGCAGCTGTTCATCGCTGCTCCTTGTCGCCGCTCGTAGGTCGCCGGCTCCTCATCGATCTCGCCGCCGTCCGTCGCTGCTCGCCGCTGGTTATAGGTCACTTCTCGTGCAGGTCGCCATTCTCGTTGCTGGTCGCCGATCATTCAGACCCCTCGTCGTTTCTTCTCGTTGTTGCTCATTGATGTGTGTCGTCACCCTAAATGAACCATCACAACCTGATCGTCTTCGTCTCTGGTGGTTCTCTCTGATGGTTTACCACTGATTATGGCGTTTCTGATATTTATCTGGTGACACGATTGTCGGTGGATTTTATTGGTATTCTGTTTTTCGATACTCTCCTTCTCGGGTGATTTTCTATTATTTTTCTTTCCACATGGCTGAAGGGAAAATTCCTGTTATTGATTCAAAATCAATTTTGATTAAAAATGAAGATGTTCCTCGTTCTATTACTTCAAAAAGGCTTAATGGTGTAAATTATTTAGCTTGGGCTCATGCAGTGAAAGTGTATCTTCGTGGGAAAAAGAAATTAAAATTTCTTACTGATCTTCCACCCAAATCAGATGATAGTACATACGATGATTGGCTTAGTGAAGATTCTATTGTCATGGGATGGTTATGGCATAGTCTTGAACCTCATATTGCTACTACCGTAGAATTTTGTGACTCTTCTAAGAAAATTTGGGACTCTCTGGCTGACTCGTTCTCACAATAAAGTAATGTTTCACGAGTCTTTGAATTATACGAGCAGATCTTCACCACTAAACAAGTTGGTCGTTCTCTTTCTGAGTATTATAGCGTTTTGAAGAATCTTTGGGACCAGTTGTTACAATATCGGCCATTTACTACAGATTTGGACCAGCAAAAACGACACTGGGAAGATTTTATGATTGCTTCTCTTCTGTCTGGACTTGACCTAGATCTGCGTAGTTTCAAAGATCAAATTCTTGCCAGTGAAACATTGCCTACTGCTGCAAATGCTTATTCCCATCTGTTGCGATCATCCTTGGGCCATCATTCACCTGCTCAGCCCTCCACTTCATAATCATCTGCCTTGATCTCTAGTGAAGCCTCTCGTGGTAATACGCGTGGACGTGGGGGTCGCTCTTCTCAGAATTCAAACCGTAGTGGTCGTCCTTCTCAGGGGCGAGGAGATAGAAAATGTACTCGCTGTGGTAGAACCAATCACACTGAACCATACTGCTGGGCTAAGTATGGACGGCACCAGATCAAGTTAATCATGTGTCAGATAGTTCTCCCACTGTGGGATCCAATCAGTCAATGCCAGTTGGCTCAGAAACCTCAGAGTCTAGCACTCACAAAGATCTTACCACCCAACTTAGCGAACTGCTGCAAACCCTTCGGACATCCCACTCTGCTTCTACTGCTACACTAACAACTTCAGGTAATGTGGCTTGCATTGTGTCCACTCCTTCCTGGATCATTGATTCTGGAGCAAGCTCTCATATTTCTGGTAAATTTTCTTCCTTTTCTCAATTAAACTCCATTAATCATCATGTTGTTTTAGCTGATGGATCATCTCGTCCTGTACAAGGACAAGGTGTTCTTGCTCCTCATCCTTCAATTCATTTACCTCATAGCCTTTATGTGCCTAACTTTCCATTCAATTTATTATCTATTAGTCAGTTGACTAAAACTCTACATTGCTCTGTAACCTTTACTCCTACCTTGTGTGTATTTCAGGACCTCAAGACAAGGAGGACGATTGGTTTGGGGCATGAGAAAGACGGGCTTTACTACCTAGATCCAGCAAGCTTTTCTATCAAAAATTCTCCTGTTTTGAGTGCAACTGTCTCCCCTCTCCAGTGGCATTTTCGCCTTGGGCATCCATCTTTAAATAAATTAAAGTCTGTTATTTCCCATTTGAGTCATGTATCGAGTCTAGAATGTGAGGCTTGCCAACTTGATAAGCATCATCGTAGTTCCTTTTCTAGTAATGGTGTCAGTCGTCAAACAGAGCCTTTTGATTTAGTTCATACAGACATATGGGGACCCTCCCGTATTACTAGTATTAATGATTACCGATATTTTGTTATTTTTGTTGATGATCATTCTCGTATGACTTGGTTATTCTTGATGAAAAAGCGATCTAAATTACCTTATATTGTGACTCGCTTTTACAATGAGATTTTTACCCAATTTGACAAACGTATCAAAATTTTTCGTTCCGATAATGCTTTGGAATATGTGCAATCTGTTATGGCTTCCTTTTGTGCAGATCGAGGGATTATTCACCAGACCACTAGTATTCATACCTCACAACAAAACGGTGTTGCCGAAAGCAAGCATCGTCATTTACTTGATGTTGCTCGTACCAAGATGTTTAACATGCATGTGCCAAAACTTTTTTGGGGGGATGCTGTCCTTACTGCCTGTTTCCTAATCAATCGTATGCCTTCTGTCATTTTGGGTAACAAATCTCCATTCTCTATTCTTTATTCTGCTAGTAATCCCTTTCCTCTTACTCCTCGAGTTTTTGGTTGTGTTGCCTTTGTTCATATTCTTGATCCTGGCTTAGATAAATTGTCGCCTCGTTCTCGTAAATGCATTTTTTTAGGTTATTCTCGCACACAGAAAGGATATCGTTGTTATCACCCATCTTCTCGTCGATATTTCGTGAGTGCTGATATTACCTTTTTTGAGTCCACTGCTTTCTTCTCTACTTCTGGAACCTCATTATCCTATGATCTTATTCAGGGGGAGTCGTATCCTTGTTCCCCTGAGGGGGAGCCTGGTGAAAGGGCGATTAGTCCCACTTTACCTCTTTCTCAGTCTTCTTTGCAAGAACATCAACACAATCTAAACAATCAGAGTGTTCCTTTACAAGTGTATCAGCGGACTCCAAAGAGACTAGTTGTTTCTTATGGCCATCCACTTCGTCTAATTTCCCTGAGGATCCAACCCCTATCTCTGATGATGAGCTACCCATTGCTTTACGTAAAGGTAAGCGTGCTTGCACCCACCATCCTATTGCCAAATTTGTGTCCTATCATCGTACTTCTCCTTGTTTGCATTCCTTTGTTTGTGCTCTGTCTTCTGTTTCACCTCCAGACTCACTCCAAGCGGCATTATCTTCTCCTGGATGGAAGCATGCTATGGATGAGGAGATACAGGCACTTTACCAGGATCATACCTGGGAGCTGGTATCATTACCTCCTGGTAAGCAACCCGTGGGATGTCGTTGGGTCTATAATGTGAAGTACCTTCCAGATGGTGCCGTTGAGAGACTCAAAGCACGCCTTGTTGCTAAAGGTTATACTCAAACTTATGGAGTTGATTACTTGGAGACCTTTTCACCAGTTGCTCATTTGAACTCTGTTCGTATCCTTCTTGCTGTAGCTGTGAGTCGTTCTTGGCCACTTTACCAGCTAGATATTAATAATGCATTTCTTCATGGTGAGCTTCAAGAGGAAGTTTACATGAAACAACCCCCTAGTTATGTGGTCCCTAGGAATGAACACCTAGTTTGCATATTACAACGTGCCTTGTATGGTTTGAAACAATCTCCTCCTACCTGGTTTGACCGCTTTAGTGATGTTCTATTGAAGTATGGCTTGAAACGGTCCATCTCTGATCATTCTATTTTCACTCAGCACTCGTCTTCTGGTTCTATTATTTTGATTGTATATGTGGACGACATCATTATTTCAGGGGATGACATGTCAGGTATTGCTAATTTGAAGTCTCATTTACATCAACATTTTCAAACTAAAGACTTGGGTGCTCTTCGCTATTTTCTTGGCATAGAAATAGCACGGTCTCGGGCAGGACTTACTCTTTCCCAGCGCAAGTATGCGTTAGATCTTTTATCTGAAACTGGTTTACTTGGTTCTCGCCTTGCGGATACTCCTATGGATACATCTGCCAAACTTGATGCTACTGGTGGCCAGCCTTTCCCTGATGTTGGTCGGTACCGACGCTTGGTTGGTAAATTAATCTATCTTACTGTCACTCGCCCAAATATTACCTATGCTATGGGTGTTGTTAGTCAATTTATGCATGCTCCCCGTACATCCCATTTTGAGACAGTGTGTCGTATCCTACGTTACTTAAAAGGTGCTCCCGATCGAGGTTTGTTGTATCGGCCGTCTTCTCTTTCGGTGACTGGTTACAGTGATGCTGACTCGGCAGGCAGTCGTACTGATCGGCGTTCTACCTCTGGCTATTGTACCTTTATTGGTGACAATCTTGTCACTTGGCGAAGCAAAAAGCAAAATATTGTTGCTCGCTCTAGTGCAGAAGCTGAATATCGTGCCATGGCTCATACAACAACTGAAATGCTTTGGATTTGTTCACTCTTGCATGATTTTGGTATAACGATTCCTCGACCAATGTCTATGTTTTGAGATAATCAGTCTGCCATCTTCATTGCCAATAATCCTGTATTTCATGAACGCACGAAACATATTAAAGTTGATTGTCACTTTATTCGAGACTGTTTGAAGCGAGGTGATATTTGCACACCATATGTGCGTTCGGGCTCTCAATTGGGCGACATTCTTACCAAACCTTTGTCTCGATCCTCTTTTCACAATTTGTCTGCCAAGCTGGGCATGTTTGATTTGTATGCTCCAGCTTGAGGGGGAATGTTAGAATAAGCGATTTCTTTCCTATTTTGTTTCTATATTTATCATTAATTCATTGTCAATTAGGATCTTAATTATTGGAAACGTATCATGTATTTTTAGACAGTCAGTTGGCATTCAACAGTATATATACAAGGTTAATGGTCTGGTGGAGATCAATTAACCCTTTTCTATTATTCTCTGATTTTCAACTATGTCCATGCATAACATCAAAACAGAATGTGAAAAGTATAAAAACACAGCACACATCAAACTAGAACTGGTTTTTTTCTCTGGGCAAACAGCTTTCTACTGTAGAGGGAAGGGAAATCAAAAGGATTCCAAAGAGCTTTTGGTTAATACAAAATTGTCAGCTATACCATTAGTTGGGGACACTGAACTGGACACAATCTCTATGTCTAAAGATCCATATTCAATGACATGTAACCCTGATAAAAGGAAATGAGTACCGTGCAAGGAACCTGATTATTTTTCCTACGCCTCAATTCAATTTTCTGAAATGGTAAAGGTGGAAAATCTATTATATCTGGAACACTATAAAATTGTATTAAAAATAACTTCTACCAACATGCACCTAATTTATGGACAAAATTACAAGAATTTGGGATAATTTGAACCAAAACCAATATGCTGGAATTCCTACAGAGGTTTCGTGCTGTTTTGAAACCAAAACATCATATTCCAACATTTTAGCATGCATCCATAACTCTGGTGAAAGATTATGGGCCTGTTTGGATGGCAAAAAAGTTCAAGAAAAATACAAAAAATTGATATAAAAGTAATATGTAGCGAAATTTGATTGAAAGAAGTTGAAAAAAGTAGATAACTTTTTGTAACTTTTGACAACTTTTGGTATTTTTTTCTTTTTTTTAAGTCCAAACAGCCACTATATTCTCACAAATGTTGACTGACAAAATGGGGTCATGGGATCAGCAACAACAATAGTAGCATTAGTAGTAGTAATTATAACAACAATTACAATTATAAACTTGAAATCAAGCAGGTAATCCCATAAATTTCCAGGACAACCCCCAATAAAGCTGATTACAACAGCTATCTTCTTGGGGCTTCGACTACTATAGTAGTTCAGAATCCATGAACCATTCCAACAGGCATAAAAAATCAAAATGTATAAAACAATATATTTACACCTTCATAGAGAAATCATTAAGGAATTATCATTTCCAAGAAACTAAACACTAATGCAACAACTACTGGTAATTAATCTTCAAGTGAAAATTAGCTAGAGTGAAGACTTACCATAATGCAAATGAAAGATACCCAGCACTCCACACTTTGGCTCCAGAATGATCAGACACCATATACTTAACATCAGAAGTAAAAGTATTAGACAGTACATTCATAGTGACTTGGCTTCTAAGGTCAATATATGACCTCTCCGCGATTAGAGCAGCCATGTGCCTTTCTTCCACAGTAAGAGAAAGAGATTTTTCAATGGACTCCCATGGCCAAATCTTGATTACACCACCCTCAGAACCAGACCATAGATCCCCTGGAGCAAAGTAAAGGTCAGATAGCAGCACAAGAATAATCATTTGAATGGATTAGAAGTTCATTATGATTTTTCTCCTTGTGTTTCACTAAATATATAATGCAACAAATTTTAGGAATAATGAAACCCAATGTCGGTACCTGGCCCGTGGCTGTTTGGCCCAAGCCTGTCCTACCATACTCCCCCATGGAATAACCACTCTCCCCCAACAATATTGAGTCGCCGCAAAAAGACTGCCATATGAACATACATTGCCACGGGAATGGATGACTTACCTCCTAGACTTGGAACAAGGTTCGAGAGTTTCTCTAACGATCATTAGAGATTCAACAGATTAAAGGCTAGAATCAGGGGATTTTTGGAGATTCGCCTCACCGGTCAAGAGAGAGATTTGTGCAGGGAACCTTTATCCCATTATGACGTGCCGAGTCAAGGCCGGATATCCTTCTAACGGATTTAAGGCCTTGACTCCCGTCCAAAGGCTCCCTCCATACTTATACAAACCCTCCTGCTTTGAAGGGTCCGGCATCGAGCATTCACCATTCTACTACCTATACTTACAGCACTCTTTTTCTCTCTCTTGTTTCATATTGCCCTGATTCTCACTTCTCCTCCGTATTCTAGTAATTCTTCCATATTCGATAGTTAATATTCTTCCCAGAAGGCTAGACCCTTCAAGTCTACCTACCCCTCTCCCCCAACACCCAGTTTAGATACCACAAGAAATCCTGGTAAAAAATAGATAGAGCACAATTACTTACAACAAAAATAAGTTATTAGCTTTAATTTAAATAACTAGCATCACAATGTTAGGAAGATTATCAGGAGATCGCATTTTTGGTTTTTTATGGTTAACAGCATATTCTGTATTATTTGAATTTCCTTCTTATATTTGGAACTTGGCCATAAATACAATACGGGGGAGAGGGGAGATTGAATTCTCTCCGAATTATTTATTTCTTCTCTCTCAACTTGGTAGCATATTATTTTCCCGCCCTTTTTTCTCCTTTCTTGCGATATACACAATGCCACTGTGCAATCATAAAACCCCAGCTACTGTTAACATAGTTTTAAAAAGCAATAACGGGTGTCATAATGGTATCAGTTGTGGTAACACGAAAGCAGGGTGTAACAGGTGTCACGTAACAAAAACAAAAATCGAAGGCATGATTTTTTCCCCCCAAATTCACAATTCACCTAAATTAGGTATTTTTTGATGTTTTAACAATTAAAATGTATAAATATAGCCAAATATTCCTTAATACATATAACGCCCCATTTAATAATTTTTTTACAAAATTTACATTTCGCGTCACGCCTAATGTCAACAGGTGTCGCAAATTTCCAACCAATATCACTAGGATTAATCTTAGAAGTGTCACCACTACTACCACCACCAGGAGTTGTACCATTACTATCACTCCTACGATTTAATTGGCAAGTGGCATTGTTATTCTATGGAATAAATTTTAATATTATATTATTTCATTATTTTGTGTCATCAAAATATAAATATTTGGTGTTATATTTTTTTATAGCTAAAATCATAAATTAAATTTAATTAATTTGCTATAACAATAATGCTTAATTAATAACGTTTAATATAACGAATATAAATTATATGATATATTATTATATTGTTATAATTATACTTAAATGATCTTTTTGTTAATATATTATGGTGTAACAATTATGCTTAATGAATAAGGATTAAGATTATTATATTAAACTAAATTTATACAACTATAATTTCATATAATTTTTAGTATAACTAGTATTTTTGTTAATATATTATGGTGTAATAATTATGTTCAATTAATAATTTTAATATAACTAATATAAATTATATAACATTAATATAATGATATTATTAGTTATATTAAATTAATATTTTTTTTATGTTATTGTATAAAAATTATGCATAATAATTATGCATAATTAATAATTTTTAATATATAATGTTATATAATTTATATTAGTTATATTAAAATTATTAATTGAACGTATATTAACAAAAATACTAGTTATTACTAGTTATTACATTTTTAGTAATATAATTTTAATAACTAGTATTTTTGTTAATATATTATGGTGTAATAACTACGTTCAATTAATAATTTTAATATAACTAATATAAATTATATAACATTCTATATTAAAAATTATTAATTATGCATAACTTTTATACAATAACATAACTAAAAAATATTAATTTAATATAACTAATAATATCATTATATTAATGTTATATAATTTATTATATTAGTTATATTAAAATTATTAATTAACTCTGCCTATGTTGGGGTATCCTTGACATAGCCGGTCCCAAGCCCGGACAAAGGAGGAGGGTTGGTGCGTTAGGTAGCCAATAGCCAGCACAATATTCAGTCGGATTTTTTTCATGGATTTGACACCTAATGAGATTTTGTGGGGGCGTCCCCTACCTAGCGACGCGCTGTATGGTCCGAGTACAGTGTTAAATAAGCAAGGATTACTGTATCGGCGCCCGGGTGCAGTCGTAAATAGGCAAGGGTTCTCACACTTTGTTGAACGAGTGAGGGGGCTAAAGAAGTTAGTCTAAAATAGAATACTGAGATTAGGTACTTGGAACATTGGGAGCTTAACTGGGAAACTTATGGATGTGGTGGATACAATGGAAAGGAGACAAATCGCAATTGCTTACTTGCAGGAGACAAGGTGTGTGGGACAGAAAGCTAAAAAGATTGAGAGGACTGGATATAAGTTATGGTATACGGGACTTAATAGATCAAGGAATAGGGTCGGCATAGTAGTAAGCAAGGACCTAAAGGAAGATATAGTTAATGTAAAACGCTGTGGAGATAGGATTATTGCAATTAAGTTAGTGTTAGGCGAAGAGATAGTAAACGTAATTAGTACTTATGCCCCCTAGGCGGGCTTAGGAGATGAACATAAGGAGAAGTTTTGGGAAGACTTGGAAGGAATGCTATTAGAGATACTTTAAGGAGAGATAGTCTTCATAGGAAGAGATTTGAACGGTCATGTAGTACGCGACATAGATGGACACATAAGAGTACATGAGAGATATGGATACGATAATAGAAATAAAGCAGGGAAGGATATTTTGGAGTTTGCAGTGGCTTATGATCTCATGGTGACGAACACCTTTTTTAGGAAGAGAGAGGAACATTTGGTGACTTATAAGAATAGCTCCTCAAGGACACAGATTGATTTCTTCTTAACTAGGAAAAGAGACCGCGCAGCTTGTAAAGATTGTAAGGTTATACCGAGAGAGAGCTTTGACTTTCCAACATAGGTTGTTGGTCATAGATGTGCAGCTTCAAAGGTGGACTAGAAAAAAAAAGTTGTATAGATGCTCAATGACTAAATGGTGGAACTTGAAAGGTGATAAGCAACTAACATTTAGGGAAAAAGTACTAGAGGAAGACATTTGGGCAGTAAATGAGAGTGCAAATGATAGGTGGGATCAGGTAACAGAGTGTATTAAGAGGGTAGGGAAAAAAGTCTTAGGAGAATCCAAAGGGAGTATTCCGGCACAGAAAGAGGCATGGCATTGGAGCAAGGCCATCTCAGACAAGATAAGAGTTAAAAGAGAGTGTTTTAAATCTTGGCAAAATGATCGAAATGTAGCGAACTTGGAGAGGTATAAAGAAGCAAAACGAGAAACCAAAAAAGCAATTAGTAAGGCTAAGGCAAAGGCATTTGAGAATTTATATAGGCGACTTGACACTAAGGATGGCAAAAGAGAGATATTCAAGCTTGCTAAATACAACGATAGGCGGACCAAGGATTTAAACCAAGTTAAATGCATTAAGGATGAGGATGAAAAGGTATTAGTAAAGGAAGAGGAGATAAAGGAGTGTTGGAAGAACTACTTCTGCAAGTTATTTAACGAAAGCAGTAGTACATACAATTGGGACAGTTTACCACCTTTAGGGAAAAATTAAATCATATGTTCTATAAGAAAATTAATAGGGAAGAAATAAAAGAAGTTTTGAAAAAGATGAAGAATAGGAAAGCGGTCGGGCCAGATGGTATCCCTACTGAGGTTTGGAGGTGCCTAGGGGAGTGTGGCATAAGTTGGTTAATAAAACTTTTTAATGTAATGCTAAAGAGCAAGAAGAAGCTTGATGCATGGAAAAAAAGTATTCTTATACCCATATACAAGAACAAAGGAGATATTCAAAACTATGCGAACAACCACGGGATTAAATTGATAAGCCATACGATGAAATTATGGGAGAGAGTTATTGAGAGAAGACTAAGAAAGACAACAATAGTTTCAGAGAATCAATTTGGTTTCATGCTTAGGAGATCAATCAGGAGGCTATCTTTCTCCTGAGGAGGTTAATGGAACAGTATAGAGAAGGTAAAAAAGATTTACATGTGGTGTTCATTGATTTAGAGAAGGCCTATGACAGGGTTCCTAGGGAGATTCAATGGAGAGTATTGGAAAAGAAAAGAGCGTATGTCGCATATATTGAGGTAACAAAAGACATGTATGATAGAGCCATGACATCTATACGGATGACTGGTGGAGAGACAAAAGAGTTTCCTATCACAATCGGTCTACACCAAGGCTCAACGTTAAGCCCATACTTGTTTGCTCTAGTTATGGATGAGATTACAAGACATATTCAGGATGAAGTGCCGTGGTATATGCTATTTGCAGATGATATTGTTTTAGTAGATGAGACGAGAGAATGAGTGAATGCTATGCTAGAATTGTGACGAGAAACGTTAGAGACAAAAGAGTTTAGGCTAAGTCGATGCAAAACGGAATATATTGAATGCAAGTTTAGTCAAAGTAGAGTAACTGGTAGCATAAAAATAAGTTTAGGCACACAAAAGATTGTAGAGAAAGAAAACTTTTGGTACCTTGGATCTATAGTGCAACAAGATGGAGGGATTAATACTGATATAAGTCACAGGATTCAGGTCGGGTAGACCAAATGGAGGAGTGCTTCGGGGGTCTTGTGCGATTGAAAAGTCCCCCTCAAGGTGAAAGGAAAGTATTATAAGGTGGCGGTAAGACCAGCGTTGCTATATAGTCAGAGTGTTGGGCAGTAAAGAATAATCATGTTCAGAATATGGCAGTTGCGGAGATGAGAATGCTAAGATGGATGTGCGGGATTACAAGGAGAGATAGGATTAGGAATGAGAAGATTAGGGATAAAGTAGAAATATCACCGATTAAAGATAAAATGAGAGAAAATCGATTAAGATGGTTCGGCCCTGTTAGAAGGCGTCCAACAAAGGCACCTGTTAGAAGATGTGAAAGTATGGAGATTGCCAAGAATAGGAGAGGAAGAGGAAGACTCAAGAGAAGTTGGAAAGAAACTATTAAACATGACCTTACCTACCAGGATCTAACGAAAGATATGACCCTAAACAGATTTAATTGGCGTCGTCAAATCCATATAGTCGACCCCACCTAGTGGGAAAAGGCTTGGTTTGGTTTTGTTTTGTTTGGTATATTAAAATTATTAATTGAACATAATTATTACACCATAATATATAAACAAAAATACTAGTTATAGTAAAAATTATATTACTAAAATGTAATACATCATACTTATATATTGAACTAGCAGTATATATCAAAACTCCGTTTCCAATACCAACAATTAATGCTAATGGACAGATGGAGTCCAAAATCAAGGAACCCACTCCCGCTATCTCAAATCAATTGCAACTTCTTTAGTTTTCTCCAATCTTCTTTTCCAGACTCTTCGTTCTTTGTGCTTCTTCTCCAGAGTCCAAACTCTTCGTTCTTAGTTTCTTTCTTCTATTTTGCAATTCAAAATTTGCTTCAAATTTCTTGTAATAATAACCAATTGAGTAGAAGAGGAGAGAAGAAAAACCTGAGGAAGAAAATAGGATTTGAAGAAAACTTTGTGGTCGCCGCCCAAATCAATTTTAGGTGCTTTATTTTTAGACTTTGGTTTGAAGTTTTGTTGAAAAATTAGGGTTTTCTTTTTGAATCTTTATTGAGATATATAGGGTTTCAAATCAAACCATTTTTTTCCCTCAATTTTTCTGAGTCTCTTTGATTTCTCTGTGTAAGATTTGCCCGTAACGTCATGTAACACTATCGTAATGGCCATTATAGCACTGTAATGTGTCATTACGGTGTGATTGCCACTTCACACTCTGTGATATGACCTTAACGGTCTCAGGGTGTTCCGATTCCATTACGTAACAGGCGATACCATTACATAACAACGTTTTTTAATACCTTGGCTGCTAACTTTCACCAGGAAACCCCATCTTCGACAACCCTTAACACATTTTAACACCACCCCCTTCTTCTTCTCTATCCAACAAACCCACCGACCCCCGCAACAAAAAAAAAAAAAAAAAAAAAAAAAAAAAGAAAAAATCAATTCAATTCAATTCCCATCTCCCTTACACAAGTCTTCACATGTCACTAGCCTTCCTACGAGTGGATCTCACTCACAGCCACCTTCTAGGTGTGTGGCCTGCCAACGCTCTTCCAGACTTCTCTCGTTGGATCACTAGGACGCGAGGAGTCTCCTCACATTTTTTTTTTTTATCTTGTTCAGTCACCAGTTGTTTGATTTGCATTGTTAGTTCCCTATGGCTACATAATTCAATCACAACAAGATTTACGTTGTTAGTTCTCTGTGGCTACATAATTCAATCACAAAGATTGTTATTGGATTTACATTGTTAGTTCTCTATGGCTACATAAGGCATCTACCAGATCACTCTCAACTCAACAATCATGAATGGCA
This sequence comes from Vitellaria paradoxa, assembly GCA_019916065.1. Lineage (NCBI taxonomy): Eukaryota > Viridiplantae > Streptophyta > Magnoliopsida > Ericales > Sapotaceae > Vitellaria > Vitellaria paradoxa. Next base: position 29,870,962 of record CM034242.1, read on the forward strand.
GCATTTTGTTTTATATTTGGCTTACTTGATCATGGTTTATTGAGTTTTTGGTTGCTCGTGGCTATGCCTTGTTTGATTTGCACTTCATTTACTCGCTCATTGCTTGTCTTTTGTTTGTTAGTTCCTCAATTGAGACGTGCGTGTAGCCACCTATCGCTATTTATCTTTGTGGATATGCTCGTTAATTTGATTGATCATGCTTGTTTGTTTGGCTTTGCTCTTGATTTGGTTATTTGAGTTTTTGGTTTATTGATCATGGTTTATTAAGTTTTTGGTTGCCCGCGACTATGCCTTATTCAATTTGCACTTCATTACTTCCTCGTTGCTTGTCTTTTGTTTGTTAGTTTCTCGATTGAGACTTGTGCTTAGCCACTTATAGTTATTTATCTTCGTGGATTTGTTCGTTGATTTGATTAATTCTGCTTGTTGTTTGACTCTACTCTTGATTTGATTATTTGACTATCATTGGTAAATAACTATCATTGGTACTCCTTTCTCTTTTCAATGGTTGTCAATCTAACGGATGTTAAGGCTACTTCTGAGGGAGATTATTCTCTGGTCTCTTCGACTCCGATAATGCCTATTGTGCTAGTGAGAAATCAGAGTATTGAAAAGAATGTAAGTTTTCTATGTGTTTTTCATTGATAACACATGACTATTTATATACACTCAACCTTAACTACAAAATAGAAAAACTGCTTAATTAAATCCTAATCAAATCCCATAATTATAGAAATTTAAATCCCTTAAGCATGGGAATACAATTATTACAACATTTTCTTACACTCCCCCTCAAGCCAGTGAATAGATATTTTCCATTCTAAGCTTGGATACATTTGTTTGAAACTTCGTATTGTTCAAGCCCTTGGTAAGCACACCTACAAGGTGCTGATCACTGGATACGTAAGGTGTACAAACCAAGCCACTATCTAGCTTCTCTTTGATTAAGTGTCAGTTTACTTCAACATGCTTTGTTCGATCATGCTGCACTGGATTATGTGCTATGCTAATTGCAGATTTATTATTGCAATAAAGTCTCATAGGGCCATTCTATCGAACCTTCAAATCTCCTAAGATGATTTTTAGCCAAAACAGTTCACAAATGCCCTGAGCCATTGCTCTAAACTCTACTTCAGCACTTGATTTTGCCACCACATTTTGTTTCTTACTCTTCCATGTCACAAGATTCCAATCGAGAAATGTTGCATCTGTATATGCTTCAAGTATCATCCTTGTGCTCCTCTTGAACAAAATTCCATTAGCTGGAGCTCCTTTAAACTACTGTAGTACTCGATTTACAGCTTGCATATGAACTTTCTTGGGATTATGCATAAACTGACTAATCACACTAACTGAATAAGCTATATCTGGCCTCACTTGGAAAAGATAAATGAGTTTTCCTACTAGTCGTTGATACATCTACTTGTCCACTAAATCATCTTCCTCAGCTTCTCCAAGCTTGTGATTGGGATCTATTGGTCTGCTTGCTAATTTACATGCCAATTTCTCTGTCTCTTTTAGTAGATTCGTGACGTACTTCTGTTGTGAGATAAAGATTTTCTGCTTTGAGCGTGCAACTTCAATCCCTAGGAAATACTTTAGCCTTCCTAATTCTTTGATCTCAAATTATTTAACCAAACATTATTTATCATCACCAATTACAATTATATTGTCTACATATACTAGAAGAGCTATAAGTCCTCCTAAGCTTGAGTGCTTCATAAATAATGTATGATCCACTTGAATTCGTTTGTATCTCATGCCTATTATAACTTTAGCAAACCATCCAGGCCATGCCCTTGAAGACTGTATGAGCCCATACAAAACTTTCTTTAGCCTACACATTTGATTAGTAGCCATGTTGCTTCCAAATCCAAGTGGGATTTCTATATAAATTTCTTCTTCGAGATCTCCATGCAAGAATGCATTTTTCATATCAAATTGCTGCAACTCCCAGTCATAATTCACCACCAAAGATAACAGAACACTAATAGTATTCATTTTGGCTACGAGAGCAAAAATCTCCTGATAGTCCACACCAAATGTCTAAGTATATTCCTTAACTACTAACATTGCCTTGTATCTCTCTAGTGACCCATCTGCTTGGTATTTCACTATATAAACTCATTTACATCCCACAGGTTTTTTCCCAGCAAGTAGACTTACCAGCTCCCATGTTTGTTCTTTTCTAAGGCTTCCATATCTACATTCATAGCTTGCTTCCAATTTTCATTAGACAACGCCTCAGATAATGTGGTAGGAATAGAAATGGTGTGCAAATTCACAAGGAAACTTCTATGAGAAGGTGAAAATTTCTCAAGTGATACAACAGTAGAGAGCGGATACAATGGAGTTTTGGCACATTCCCCTTGTTCCCTTCCTAATAGCAATAAGAAGATCCTGATCTAAATTGCTATAAGAGTTACTTTCTGACTCAAGTTGCAGAGAAAAATTAGAAATTGTTGCCTCATTTCCAGAAGTCGGGTCAGATTCTTGGATTGGCGCACGTTCAAGGACCGAATACTTCTTCCTCAAGTACACATTAGCAAACTAAGACAACTGAACAGGAACAGGTTCAGTGGTAGGTTCAGGTTCAGAGATTGATTCACTAACAGGAGTAGGATGTTCAGGAACATTAGGGAACATAGGTTTGGGTGATGAAAGAAGGTCAATAAGAAAGAAATCCTTATCTTCCATAATTAGATTATCTCCCTGAAGTTAAGGAGTGGAAAAATAGGATTCACTTTCATAAAAGGTGACATATGCAGAAGTAAAAAATTTCTTGAAAGGTGGATGGTAACACTTATAATCCTCCTTAGTTGGAGAATATCCTAACAAAACACATTTTGTTGCCTGAGGGTGTAATTCAACCCTATTTGAACTATGAACATGGATAAATGATACACACCCAAATATTTTAGGAATACGAAGGTTGGAAATACTTAAGTTAGGATAGAATTTTAAAAGCATTTCCATGGGATTGAGAATTCAAGACTCAAGAAGGTAACCTGTTTGTGAGATAGGCAGATGTTAGAACAGCTTCCCCCCAATAAGACTTAGGCACATTGTTCTGAAATTGGAAAGCTCAGATGGTATCAAGAAGATGACCATTCTTTCTTTTAGCGACACCATTTTATTGTGGAGTATTGACACATGACAACTCATGAATTATCCCTTCCTTTTGAAACAATGGAATCAAGGTTTGGTTAAAGTAATCCCTTACAATGTCAAAACGAAACCATTAGATTTTAACCCCAAATTGATTTTGTTTCATTGCATGGAAATTTGGGAGGACAAAACTTACATCAATTTGGTTTTTGAGTAGAAAAATCCAAGAGACTCACAATCATCAATGCATGACATAAACCATCATGCACCAGAAATATTAGGAATGGGAAAAGGTCCCCAAATATTACTGTGAATAAGATAAAAAGGACTTGAACTTCTTTTATTGCTAATGGGAAAAGGTACACGTTTGTGTTTTGCAAACTCACACATATCACATTGAAAATCCTCAAACTCTAACCCCTTACACAGAGAAGGAAAAAGGACTTTAAGAGTCATAAATGATAGGTGTCCAAGTCTACGATGATACAACCAGACCTTTTCTTTAATGGATAAACAATTTTAGAAAGAAATGATAAAGACGATTTACTTTTGTCGTCCTTCGGATCGCTTGGCATCTCGAGGTAATAAAGTCCATCTCATTCCTTAGCACGTCCAATCGTTTTCCTTGATTCCCGGTCTTGAAATATACAATAAGTAGGATTAAAAAATGACGTTGCAACACAAATCTCGAGCAAGTTTTTGTATGGAAATAAGATTAGTGGGTAGCCTGGGCACATTTTTTAGGACAAGTGAATGATTGATTTAAACATTTCCTAGATCTGCTACTGTGGTTAATGAACCATCCGCTGTGACAATTTTCTGATTGCTCAGACAAGGGTTATACATGCTAAAGTTTTGTCAGGAGTGAGTCATGTGGTCAGTGCCACAAAATCCATGACCCAAGAGCTAGCAAAGGTTTCACCCGATACATTTAATCCAATGGAAACAAGAAGCTTACCTGAATGTACCAAAGAGCAGATACCTGAAGGTTTTTCAAGAGTTCCAAGCAAAGTTTTTAGCTTGTCGATCTCATCTCGATTAAAATCTACTTGCTCCTAAGTTTTTGTCTCATTCTACTGCACTGTGGTTTTGTTTGCTTGCCCACTATTTTTCTTCTGCCTCCCTTTGTTTCCTCACTCTTTACTAGAGGGTTTGCCATGAAGTTTCCAACACATCTCCCGATTGTGTCTTGGTTTCATGTGATGAGTACACCACAAACTATCCTTGTTATCCCAGTTTGGATTTACTGATAGATCTCTCTTTCCTTTCTCAGAGGTCATTGTTTATTACGAGCTTGCTTTGAGATTCCCTCCGCTAGCTACCATAGTTGAGCCTTCCAAGGCTGTCATTCAGAGAGGGAACTTCATCCTTACCAAGTATTTGAATTCTGACTTGATCGAATTTAATATTAAGTCCAAACAAGGAAGTTATAGACTCGGTCTTTCTCAATGTAGTTCTTTAGAACCACTGCATCTTCAAGGCACTTCGTCTCAATACATCAATAATGGTCAAGTTCTTGCCATAGGTTTTTTAGCATATTAGCATACTCCGTAACGAATTCCCTGTTTTGTTGCTACAGTCTTGACTTTGATCTCATATATCTGAGCTGCATTTCTAGCCTTTGAATACGTTTGTCGAACAGTCTCCCAGATATCCTTTGCAGTGGCCAAGAACGTAGAGGTATCACTTACCTCAAGAGTTATAGAATTCCACAACCATGCCATAATCATCCCTGGCATCAAATTTCAGATTGCCCGACTTTGGCCCTTTTCCCGTGAGATGGCTCATCTTGTCCTTTCCTTTCAGAAGAGTTGGAATAAGCTAAGACCATTTCAAATAATTTTTTCCGTTCAACCGATATGCAACTTGAATTTGTTGTAACTCTCCGGTCTGCATGACAGATTATATGGTAGTATCTTTCGTCTCTGACATGACAAGAGAGTACTGGAATAATCTCAATGTCGGAGAAATGGTGGGGCGAAGCCTACTGTGATCGACAATGCAGAGATAGACAACCACCACGATTGTCTACTACGGTCAACAACGGAGAGAGAAACAATACCCACAATTAGTGAAGATGAGAGAGACAATCAAAGAGAAAACGTCTACTGTTGTTGACGATCAACAACAATGGAAGAATTGAAGACCGATGATGATGTTGAACAGATCAATGATCGATAATGATAATGGGAGAATCAACAATCGACGACGATGATAAAAGAATCAACCCCCACTATGATTGACAATCGATGATAGTGATGGGAGAATCGACAATTGAAAGAATCGATATTTCACTGTGATCGACGATCAAGGAGAATCGACGATCGAAGGAATCGATCTCAATGTGTTCACCGAAGAAAGATCCAACACCCTTCGACTGACGTCAATTCGATTCTAGGCAGCGATGGTGACTTTGGTCGCTAGGGATTCTGAATCATCACCACGACTGATGACAATGGATTTCTAGGCTGATTCCCTTTGCCCAATTTCTGGATTGTTGACGGCGATGTTCTATCAGCGGCAGTGATGCTTCCAAACTTTCTAATTAATCAGCAATTAAGGCTGAGAAAACCTAATGAATAATTAGCAATTAAGGCTAAGAGAAAAAAAGATTTATGCCTAGCAATGAAGGCCAAACAAGGAAGAACAATTTTGTTTTTTTTCAAAGAGCCTAAGGCTCTGATACCATGTGAGGAATCAGAGAATTGAAAAAGAATATAAATTTTCTACGTGTTTTTCACTGATAGCATAAGACTATTTATATACACTCAACCCTAACTACAAAATAGGAAAACTGCCTAATTAAATCCTAATCAAATCCCATAAATATAGAAATTTAAATCCCTTAATTATAGAAATTTAAATCTCTCAATTATGGGAATAAAATTATTACAATATTTTCCTACAGTGCCAATTGACAGTCTTGCAAAGTTAATTTTTTAATAAGAAATTGAATAGGGTTAACTACTTAACCTAGTCTCATGCAGTTGAGGCATTTCATATTGAAGAAAAACAAAGAGGAAGACTCTATTGTGCCGTTTCCAACTTTTCATGCATTTTTTATAACATCCCTATGGCATTTATATACACAGGATGACTACAACTACTAATTTAGACTTCTAAAAATTAGCCTAAAACAATCCCTTAAAATCACGGACAAAACAAAAAAGGTAAATTGAGAGATTAGAATTTGAAAAATCAAATCCTTATCTCTTTATTTAAAATAGAAATTATTGAAATCAAACAAGAGAAAATATTATTCTAATTTCCCAAAATATAGGAATTTAATTCAGACTTTCTACACTACCCCTCAAACTGGGAATAGATGTTAATTATTCCAAGCTTGGATGTTAGTTCTTCAAACTTTACTCTTAGAAGAGTTTTTGTGAGGATATCGGCCACTTGAACATGTGGAGTATGAATCAAGTTCAAAATTCCTTCTTCAATCTTTTCTTTAATGAAGTTTTGATCTAACTCTATATGCTAAGTCCAATCGTGATGAACAGGATCTTCTGCAATATTGATGGTAGCTTGATTGTCACAAAACACTTTCATAGACTCCTTAGTTGGAATCTTTAACTCCTTAAGTAGTCTTCTCAGCCATATTCCTTCACATATGCCCAAAGCTAAAGCTTGGAATTTTACCTCAACACTACTCCTTGCAACAACTGACTATGTCTTATTGTGCCATGTGACAAGGTTCCCCCAAGCATAAGTGCAATAGCCAGTTGTTGATCTTCTATTAGTAACTGAATCAGCCTAATCTGCATCTACAAACATCACCACTTCCTTATTTGCTCCCTTTCAAAAAAATATACCCTTCCCAGGAGTCATTTTTAAATACTGAAGTATTCTATATATAGCTTCGAAATGTTCTTCATTAGGCTAGTTCATGAATTGATTGACCAAACTTTTATTACGAAACCGATCTCAGGTCTTGTGTGTGATAGGTAAATGAGTTTTTCACCAAGACACTGGTATCTCCCTGTGTCAACTAGCGGACTATCTTCCTCAAGTCCAAGTTTACAATTAGAGTCCATGAGAGTGTTGGTAGGTTCGCATCCAAACATGAATGTTTCCTTGACCAAGTCCAAAACGTTTTTGCGTTAAGACACCTCAATTCCTTTCTTTGAGCAAGCTATCTCCATGCCTAGAAAGTATCTCAAATCTCCTAGGTCTTTGATTTCAAATTCCTTGACTAGAACTTTCTTTAAATTGACTATTTCCTCTACCAAGTCCCCAATTACAATAACGTCATTACCATACACAATAACTGCAGCAATTCTTCCATCCACAAAGAACCCCTGAGAATACCCATGTTTATTAACTAGCTTGGTGAACCTATCAAAGCATGCTCAAGAAAACTGTTTGAGTCCATACAAGGACTTCCGAAGCCTGCAAACTTTGTTTATGTTTGTTTTTGTCTCAAAGTCATGAGGAATTTCCGTGTACACTTCATCTTCTAGATCATCGTTGAGGAACGTATTCTTGATATGTAGCTGGTGGAGAGATCAATCTTGATTTGCTTGTAAGGATAGGAGAACACAAATTGCATTAAGCTCAGCTACAGGAGCAAATGTCTTTTGGTAGTTTGATGGGTCATTTGAAGAGTTTTTTCTGGAGTTATTGTATTTCATTTATGAGCATTGTATTTTGTTGATTGTTATTGTATTTTTGTTGATTGATAGTTGCCCAAGGAGTTCTTGTCCCTTGGTCTATTGAAGATGACTCCTAGTCGACTTTATTTTGCCTATATAAAGATTGAGGTGATTTTGCCTTAAATAATGGTTGAATATAATGTATTGAAAGTTTAGAGCTAATTTCCCTTTCTCTTCTTGGTGTTCTCCTCCTTCTTCTCTCTCGCCTATTTTCATCTCCCCTTGCTTAATTTCTTTTTTGCTTCACATCAAATTAGTATAAGAACTAAACCTGGTTATTCCAAAAAAAAAAAAAAATCAGTTTCAAAACGCATCAGTGTTCAAAACTGAAAGCTGCCAATCAAAACCCTAGATCCAAAACCAATGAAGGTCCTCTGTGCACATCGTTATTCTCACCCAAAATCAACTCCGGCAAACCCTCTCACTATAATCGCCGCCCTATGGCAAAGCTCCAGTGACTGGCCGACGAAGCTCCAATGACACTCTAGAACACTCCAGAACATTTTGAACACCTTCTAAGACACTCCGACTGTCCTTTTTGGTTATATCTTGCAGCCAAGGTGCACTTGTTCCCTCTCTTTGTTGACTACTTTCTATACCATGATAGTATCAAATCTTGTTGTATTTTGTCCTCAAGTGAGTTCCCAAGTATTCCTTTGATCTCAAAAAAAAAATTGATAAACTTTTTACCTCCAATTTACAAAAAACACACATTATTAAATTTGGAGCTTAATTGGACATTCGAAAAAAATTTAGTGATTAAAGTATTAGGACCTTGCTTTAAAATTTTGCCTTCAATTGTTGCCTTTGATTGTTGCACCAATCCAGATTATCACTAATCCAAAAAAAAAAAAAAGGAGACAAGTTACTTGCCCTAATTGTTCCTGGATCTAAAAATTCATAATTATTGTGTTGCATGCATTTGCGTAGTGGTCGTCTTGTCACATCAAGTACATCAACCAATAACATGGAATCTCAACCCATGACCCTCCCCCCAAAAAATAGATGCATGAGTGGTCCAAATGTTAGCCCAACTTCAAGACTAATTAATGACTCTCCAAGAGGAGTTTACTACCAATCAACAAACAAGTGAGGACTTGGCTGCTAGGATAGAAACCCTTGAAGGACCCCACCATGCGTCGAATGCCTCGCATTCGGATGCCTCCAACAATCACGGTGATAGGAGAGGTAATCGATTACATCGTAGGCAAAACTGTGAACATAAGACCTCTGACAGAAATCATGGTAAATATCATAATGAAATTAAAGTCCCTAATTACCTTGAGGATAGACTTTTCAAAAGCATCAAGTTAGATGCCCCATCCTCTTATGGTCTTCTTGACCCTTCCATCTTTAGCCATTGATTTCGCGACATGGACCGGTTCTTTAACTGGCATGGCATGTCTGAAGCAAGAAAGGTGGACTATGCAAGTGCAAAATTGACTGAAAATGCTCAACTTTTCTGGGAGAGTATGAAGGATTTTTTTGGTCAGGCACTATGCGCCCCCTGTTAGGACGAGGGATGAAATGAAGCGTCGTCTTCGTGAAAAATACTTACCCATTCTGCTAGATCAGTGGAACAACCTTAGGCAAGGCAACCAACCTATTGTTGAGTACATGACTAGATTTGATGAGTTTCGTATTGAAATGCAATGTGATAAAGGATGAGGCCATGGCTTTGAGCACATTTAGGCAAGGCCTTCAGGTAAACCTTCGGCAAGAATTAGTCCTTAGGGGTGTCACCACTTTAAATCATGGTTATACGCTTGTTCAAGATTATGAGATGGTCACTAAGAGTCCTAGCGTCTCGAACGACCACGATCGCCCATCTTTTAACTAGGCTTCATATTCCAAACCTAAGTTTGTGCGAGGACTTGGTCCATCTAATGTCTCACCTATTCTTGATGCTTGAGCCAAGAGGACCTCATCTGATGGTCCTAGGGGTTATTCTCGTGTGCAATATTTTAACCGTCAGGGTTTTGGTCACCTGTCTACCAATTGTCCCAAGAAAGCCCTGATCCTTAGTGAGACTGTGGGAGCAATTGATGAGGAGCAATTGGAAGAACAAGTCTATGAACCTAACCCCAAGGACTTTGAACAATTGAATGATAACTCTAATGAGACATTTTTAGGATACCTCCATGTCTCTTCTCCCAACCTTGACCTTAATAATGCTACTCCTTTGTCCCCCTTGATTAGGCATAGTGCATTGCACCCTTACTCAACCTAGGGAAACTGATGATTGGCGTCGTCACGACATTTTTCATACCTTCATCAAAATCAATGACAAACCATGCAAGATCACCATTGATAGTGGCAGTTACATTAATGCAGTTTCTATTAGCACTGTAACCGGCCTTAGGCTACAACCCATTCCTCACCCTGCCCCATATAGTGTCTCTTGGATTGACAATTTTTCCATCACTATCAAGCAGCGTTGCCTTGTGTCCATCCACTTCGTTGACTATAAGTACAATATTTGGTTTGATGTTATTCCCATGGATGTGGGAAACCTCATCTTAAGTCGACCATGGCTATTTGACCTTGCTATTACCACTTAGGGGTGATAAAATTCTTGCTCCTTTGTGTTCAATGGAAAGAAAATCAGTCTTCACCCACTTCCTCCAAAACCCACAAATTCTCACAAAGCAAGTCCCGTTGGGCAAAGAAAGGAACTACATGTAATCAGCCCTAAGGAATATGAGCGAGAAATCCTTGAGAAATTAGTTGTGTTTGCTCCACTCCTTAAAGAAACTTCTACTAACTCTCCACCTGTCCTTCCCAATGAAGCCAAACAAGTGCTTCATGAGTTTCATGATGTCTTCCCTAAAGATTTACCTCATCACTTGCCTCCTCTTGGGGATATCTAATATACCATAGATTTTGTTTCAAGATCTTCCCTTCCGAACTTGTCCCATTATCGAATAAACCCTTCTAAACATGTCGAACTCCAAATGCAAGTGAGAGAATTACTCAGTAAAGTGTCTATCCGTGAGAGTTTAAGTCCTTGTGTGATCCCATCTCTTTTAACCCCTAAGAAAGATAGGACTAAGAGAACATGTGTTGATAGTCGAGCTATCAACAAAATCACTATCAAATATCATTTTCCCGTCCCAAGACTTAATGACATGTTAGATATGATGGCTGGAGCCTCTGTGTTTTCTAAGATAGACCTGAAAAGTCGGTACCATCAACTCAGGATTCGACCAGGGGACAAATGGAAGATTGCCTTCAAAATGAAGGATGGTCTTTAAGAATGGTTAGTCATGCCTTTCGGTCTTTCCAATGCTCCTAGCACATTTATGAGATTAATGACCTAGGCACTCAGGCCTTTCATGGGTAGGTTCTTAGTCGTCTACTTCGATGACATTCTTGTGTATAGCAAAACCAAGGAGCAACATTCTGAGCATCCATCCCAAGTGTGTTCTACCCTCCGGAAAGAAAGCCTATACACCAATTTAAGCAAACGTGCCTTCTTTGTAGACAAGGTTTCCTTTTTCGAATTCATCGTCTCCTCCAAGAGTGTTCCTTCTAACCCTCAGAAAGTACAAGCAATTGTAGAGTGGCCTAAACCTTAATCTATCCATGAAGTTAGGAGTTTCCATGGATTAGCGACTTTCTATCGTTGTTTCATTAAGGGTTTTAGCACCCCCATGGCCCCTATGACTAAAGTCATGAAAAAAGGAGAGTTTCTTTAGTCCGCTGAAGCTTCTAGAGCTTTTGCAAATGTGAAAAAGAAAATGACCGAAGCACCTGTTATGCGCCTTCTTGACTTTTCTAAAGTCTTTGAAGTTGAGCGTGATGCGTCAGGCTTAGGCATTAGTGAAGTTCTTAGCTAGGATTGTCATCCTATTGCCCACTTCAGTGAGAAGTTGAATGACTCCAAACAACGGTAATCTACCTACGATAGAGAGTTCTATGTTGTTGTACAATCCTTACACTAGTGGCGTCATTATTTGCTTCCTCAGGAATTTGTCCTATATTCTGACCATAAAACTCTTCGATACCTCAATTCTCCACAAAAAAAAAAAAAAGAACAAAACTTCCGGCATGGCTGCTGGATCGAAAATATCTAAGCCTATACCTTTGTCCTCAAACATCGCCAGGGCATTGAGACCCAGGCCACCGATGCTTTAAGCAGACGAATCTCTTTATTGTTTGTTATCAACGTTAAGGTCATTGGGTTTAAGCAACTCAAAGAAGAGTATAAGTCTTGTCCCAACATTAAAGAAGTCTCTCTTCAATTGCCCCATGGACAGCAAGATTCCACTGTTGGTTTCCGTATTCAGGATGGTTATCTGTTCCAAGCAAATAAACTTTGCACCCTAAACACTTCGGTGAGGGATTTCATCATTTGGGAGATCCATGTTGGAGGTCTCCCTGGGCATTTTGGATGCTATAAAACTTTTGAAGAAGTTGAGTGCCAATTCTATTGGCCGAGTATAAAGAGGGATGTGGCTAAGATAGTTAGCCAATGTTGAGAGTGCCATCTAGCCAAACAAAAGAAACAAAACCCTGGCCTTTACACTCCCAATTGCCAGTTGTCCATGGCAAGATATTAACACGGATTTTGTGTTAGGACTCCCAAGAAACATGACTTCATCTTTGTTTTTGTGGACCATTTTTCTAAAATGGCTCACTTCATACCCTGCAGCAAGACCTCCGATGCTTCTAGCGTCGCTAAGCTTTGCTTTGATGAGATTGTTAAGTTGTATGGTCTCCCTAAGACTGTTGTGTCTAATCGGGATGTTCGTTTTACTGGCCATTTTTGGCGAAATCTATGGTCCTTAGTTGGTACTAAGCTCAAATTCTCTACTGCCTACCATCCCTAGACTGATGGGCAAACTGAGGTTTTCAATCGCAGTCTTGGCAACTTGTTGAGGTGCCTAGTACAAGAGAGCCTTAGGAATTGGGATTTGATTCTCCCCACTACTCAACTTGCCCACAACAGCTGCATGAATAGGTCTTTAGGTATGAGTCCATTTGAGGTTATGCATGGATATAAATCTAGGAAGCCTTTAGATCTTATTCCCATGTCTCCACATACTTGTGTGTCAATGACAACTAAGGTATTTGCCTAACACTTGCATGATTTACATTTTGAGATCAATAAACAACTGGAAGCTAGTAATACCCCTTACAAACTTCATGCTGATGTCTGTAAGCGGCATGTGAAATTTAAAGTTGGAAATTTGTGATAATTCGAATTTGCCTGGAACAGCACTGCTCTAGCACCGCTGCCAAATTACAACCTCGGAGTACTAGTCCATTTAAAATTTTAAAGCAAGCTGGTCCTAATGCTTATGTAATTAATGTACTTCTGAAGTTTGGTTTTAGCTCCACTTTTAATGTTGAGAATTTAGTTGCTTGTTCTGGACATTTCATTCCCCCAATTAACCCTTTTCCCCCTTCTCTCCAATCCAATAATGAACATCCTCCGATCCCTACTATACCACCACCACCTTCTAACCGGCACATATAGATAAGATTGATACTATTTTTGGTAATCAAATTGTTTTCACTAAAGAAGGGATGGTTCAGCGTTACTTGGTCCGCTGGGTTGGCCGACCAAATTTTGATTCTTTCGGGATCTCCCACACTACGTTACAATAGCTTGATTCGAATCTATTGGAGCTCTATCAAAGCAAATCAAATCTTTCGCCTAGCTCCAGTTCTTCCCACCCCGTGAGAGATGGTGGAAACACCACCTTTAAACCTCCACTCATGTGCATCTATTAGCGTCGCAAGAAGGTTACATAGGCACTCAGTTTATGGTTAGGAGATTGACTGCTATGTTCCATTTTTGCCACTCAACAAGGTTGAGTTTCTTCCACCCCAGGAGAGTTGATGGGTCATCTGGAGAGGCTATTTTAGAGTTATTATATTTCATTTATAAGCATTGTATTTTTGTTGATTGATAGTTGTTCGCCTTGTCCCTTAATTTATTCAAGATGACTCCTAGTCTACTTTATTTTGCCTATATAAAGGCTGGGGTGATTTTGTTTTAAACAATGGATGAATATAATGAATTGAAAACTTAAAGATGATTTCCCCCTCCCTTCTTAGTGTTCATTTTCCCCTCTCTCTCTCTCTCTTGATATTTCTTCTCTCTTAGCTATTTTTTTCTCCCCCTTGCTTAATTTCTTTCTTGTTTCACATCATAGTCTATGCCATATGTTTGGGTGAATCCCTTAGCAACTAGGTGTGATTTGTATCGATCTATACTTCCATCTGGTTCATGTTTGACTATAAATATCCACTTACAAACAACCAGGCATTTCCTCTTGGCAAGTTTGCTTGTTCCCAAGTGCCATTATTCTTTAATGCCCTAATTTCCTCTCCAATGGCAGTTTTCAATTCTAATTTCCCCAGTGCATAACAAATGTTATGTGGAATTTCAATATTGTATAGATTAGTAACAAATGCCTTGTATCTTGGACATAGGCCATTATATGACACAAAGGAGGCATTTGCAGTTACAAAAGTTAAGATAAAATGTAATTTGGATTACTTTTTGGTCTTTGGAGTGTAAACCACAAACAACAAAAAAATAAAGAAAAATAAATCCATTTGAACAGATTTTTGTCTAGTCAAACGGATTTAGGCATAAACTTTTTTACTTTTCTGTTAGAACTTTTGAAACTTATAGAAATATTATTGGGATTTGTAGAAACATTATTGGAATTTGTAAAAACTTTATTATGATTTGTAAAAATTTGTTGGGAATTGTAGATATATATAAATTTATAGAGATTTATAGAGATTCACGTAGTTTGAGGTGAAAAAAGTTTTGTAGAGAATTATAAAGTTTTTCCGAGTTTTCAGGTGCTCCAAACGGGCCCAAAGTTACCAATAGGATGCTTAGTACATTCTTGAACACCTTTTCTTATTACAATAGGAACATCAAGATCATTATAACTGGTAGTGCCATTCGAATCATCATAAGAATTGTTACCTGGACCATCTGAACTTAGACTAGACTCATGGCTTGATCCAGGAAGAAATAGATTCTCCACCTCCTCATAGGATATGTTCCTCCTAGTATAAACACACAACTTATTATCATTTGTAAATCGAGCGTACATAGGAAAGACAAAGTTTTGGCGTTCGGGTTCAAGTAGACTGATTGGGATGTCAGTTTCAGGTGGGTTGATCTCGAGTTCAGACCTTGTTGTGGTGACTTCAGGTTCTGGAAGGCCAAATGTGCATTGCCAAAAAAATTGCATTCTTCTGAGCTCTCCCCTGAATGGGATTTTTAGGGTAATAGGCTTGATTTTCAAAAAATGTTACATCCATTGAAGTATAAAATTTTTTAATTGTGGGTGAGTATCTTACGTAGCCTTTTTTTGTTGGTGGGTAGCCAAGGAAGATATATTTGACGACTTTAGGGTCTACTTTGCTTTGGTTTTTTGAATGGATATGAACAAAAGTTGTGCACCCAAACACTTTTAATGGTAAGGATGAAATAATTTGGGTAGAGGAATAACATTGAATGAGTGTTTGGCACAGTGTGTGGAAGTTCAACACCCTAAATAGCATTCTATTGATGAGATATGTGGCTGTGAGAACAGCCTCACCCTAGAACAAGCTGGGAACATGCATAGTGAACATAATTCATCTAACTACTTCAACTAGGTGTCTATTTTTCCTTTCTACCACCCCGTTTGTTTTGAAATGATAAGTAAGTATTATTAAAAAGTATCGAAGGGATGCCAAAGCATGAGAATCAAATTACAAAATCCCCTACTTACTGCATACTAGCTATAAAAAGTAGAAAGGAACTAAGATCTATCTCTTTTCCTTCTTCAACCCAACTAAACAAACAAGAAAGGAATAAACTTTTAGAATGCAAAACAGTCCTTTCTATGTTTTCAAAAATCCTCCTGTTACGTTCCTTCCAAATCAACCAAAAAAGACAATAAGGGATCATATTCCAAATCTTCTTCTTCCTCCTTCCCATTGGTTGTCCCCACCAGGCTGAGAGAAAGCATTTTAAGTTGGCGGGGAAGCACATTTGAATACCAAAGCAAAAGAGAATTAAGCTCCAAATTTCAGTGGACCAGCAACAATGGATGAACAGATGTTCAATTGATTCTTCGTGTCTGAGACATAATGAGCATCTATTAGCTAATGAGTAGCCCCTTCGCTTTAGATTGTCCAAAGTCAAAATCCTTCCCCTTGCGGCACACCAAGAGAAAAAAATGACCCTTGTACGAACAGGAACCCTCCATAAATTTATCCAAGGAAGTCGTCCTTTTCTCCTCTCTGTAAGAATAGGTAAAAGGATTTTACTGTGAAGACTTTATGCGTTGATTGCTTCCATATCAATGTATCTGCCGTGTCATCCATTGGTAGAGAATACAGTAGATCCATCAATGTCCAGAAACTATCCAATTCCCAATCATTTAATCTCCTTCGCAGCTGAACATTCCAAACTCTATTTGAACCAGAACCTATGCAATAATCTAAGACTAAAGCATTATTGTCCATTGCAATTACACAGATTTCAGGAAAAACTTCAGAAAGACAACCACCAGCCCACCAATTATGTTTCCAAAACAAAATCCTATCTCCCCTTCCCATCTTCCAATATAGACAGCTAACAAATCTGGACCATTTCCTTCTTATACTTTTCCATAAACTGACACCATAATAGGAAGGGCCTTCAGTAGAAATCCAGCCAGAAAAGACTGGAATCTTCATGAGCAAATCTCCACAGCCACTTCCCCAAGAGTGCTTCATTATGCAGCTTCAACTGTCTAATTCCAGCTCCACCCAACTGAATCGGCTTGCAAACAACTTTCCAATCCACTAAGCTGTGCTTTAAGACTTCCACACTCCTACCCCAAAGAAAATTTCTTTGTACCACCCCATTTGTTGTGGTATGTCAACACAAAAACTTTGATGTATTATCCCATGATTAAGCATAAAGTTAAAATAATCATTGGTATTATTAGTTCCAAAGACTTCTTTTTGCCTGAAATTGGGTTTGAGTAATGGCTTGATAGTCTTTAAACCTATTCCCAGCTTCTGATTTTTCGTTCATTAGGTGTACCCATGTTAACCTAGTATGATCATCAATAAAAAGTAAAAACCACCTAACTCCTGAAACATTTTTTATTCTAGATGGTCACCATATATCATTATAAATCATTGCTGAAGGATGGGATGATTTGTAACCTTGGATTGGATAACTATTTCTTACATGTTTGGATAATTGACAAGTTTCACATTGCAAAAATTTAGCATTGACATCATTGAATAAAGTGGGAAACAATTTTTTTAAATACCAGAAGGGGTGACCTAATCTATAATGCCACAACATGATGGCACTGTTTTCATTGGAAAGGTTCGAAAAAACAAGTAAAGACACACTGGGATAATGAACTTGTTCTTTCCGATTAATAGGACCCTTGAGAATATAGATTCTGTCACACCCTTTACCATTGCAAATCGTCCTCCCTGATTTCAAGTACTGAAATTCACAATGAATTGGGAAAAAATGAATAATGCACCTTCAATCCTCAGTGAGTTTGCCACTAGACAATAAATTGTAGGTTAACTTAGGAACCAAAAGAACCAACTTTATAACCAAATCTTTAGTAACAAAAACAATCCCTATTCCAACCAATTTCGATACTGTTCCATCAGCAATCCGCACCATATAACATCCAAGACAGGGATTAAAAGTGTGAAATAAAGTAGAATTACCGGTTATGTGATCAAACACACCAAAATCTACAATTCAAGGGTTGTTTTCTCCAATGGGGAGCCTAAAGTTATGGAAAAATTACCTTGTTGTGTCACTATACTAGCACCTATAGTCTAGGGTGTGGAGGTGGATAGGTTTTGTTGGCTTATTAGTTTCTATAGCAGTTCAAGCTATTACTTGCTGAACAATAAACTTGCACATTGCTCTTCACCAGAAGTCATTACACCATGACATTCATTAGGAACCTGATTCCCATGATTACCAATCCTTGGTTTCTAGTCAGCAAGCTTCCAGTGCAATTTCCAATAGTTGTCTTTTGTGTGTTCAAGTTTTTGACAATGCTCGCACCAAGGTCTACCATTTCTACACTGTTGGTTTCCATCACAAGGATTATTGAACCAACGGGCAACAAAGGCAGAGTCTTTTGCATTGGGGTTTGGTAGTCCTTGATTCCCCATCATAACTAGACCTATCAATTGGTCAAATTTGGGCTAAAACCAATTAGTTCGGTTCAGTCCATATCCATTAAGCAAAGACCCAATCCAGACCCATAATTAAATGGGTCTAGCCATCATACTCCAGATCCGGCCCACAACCAACAGGTCTTGACTTGTTTACCAAATCCAATCCATTTTTTTTAAGTGTATCCATCAAAAAAAAAATCTTTGTACTTCTCTAGTTTAAGTGTATAAATTAAACCAAACCAAGCCTTTTTCCCACTAGGTGGGGTCGGCTTCTAGTTTAAGTGTATCCATCAAAAAAAATTCCACAAACTCCACCAATATATATATGCACATATAAATAAAAGAAAACAAAATAAAAAGAAAAAGGTTGCCGCCAATACTATCAAAAACCAATAAACACCACAAACTAGATATTAAAAAAAATACGAAAATAAAAAAAAAATTAGAAAAGAAACTTGAGTATTTAAGAGAGAGAGGGGTTAACTGAAAGACAACAAGGGCTTGCAATGGGGGTATCCTCTAATCAAATCCCTAGCTTCACCTCCATCTGAATCAAACCCTCCATCAATGGCATCAATGTCTCACCAATGGGCCTCAAGCTTCCGAATCTTGCAATTAATGCTCGGGATTGGTCACCTTGGGATGCTTCCCTTAACAGAGTAGACCCAACATTGGGCTAGGAGACCCGCTCTATGCCAGACACTTTGAACGTGACCTTGCTGGCGATAGTCCTCATATTCTACATTTAGAACTAAAAAAAATCCATGCTCTCTCCATTGTAAAACCCTACCTCCAACATTGTAATTTACAAGAACCAAATCTAGCTCACTTTCACTATGTCAGTCGATATTTATACACTTCTCCAATGAGAAATGAGAGGGAGAGAGAGAGAACAAAAATAAATATAACTAAACTCTCTTCATAAACGAATCTTCTTACATAGTCCCAAAGAAAGACACTCACTCAAATGGAAGTAGAAGACAAAGTGATCACTAAAATTTTGCTTGAGATTGAATGCGAAGCTTGAGATGGAGATGGAGATGGAGATAGAGTTTCCGGTCTTTCCCAATGAAGATGAGAGTGTTCAGAATCAGTGACAAGAGAGTTGAGCAAGGTGTGATGCAATCTAGCCTCTAGGGTTTTAAAACTAGAAAATAAAAAATAAAAATGGATCTTTGGGTCAAAAGTGGATCCGTCAAATTTATCCAAATCCGATCTAAAAATCAACAGATCAAGTGGATTTGGATCTTTCGGATTTTTAAAGCAGGTCTTAAGGGTCTAGATCACTATTAATGAACCGGATCCAGATCGAATATGGGTCATAACCAACTTGTTGACAAGCCTAATCATAACCTTCATTCTACTTTCTTCTCATCTAACCTTTGAGAAGACTTCTCGGATTGAAGGAAGGGATTTAATACTAAGTATTCTCCCTCTTACTTCATCCAAATTTTTATTAAGGCCAAACAAGAATTGAAAATTCTCTCTTTCTCAACTATCTCCTTATACTTAGTACTGCACTTTGAACAACAAAATTTTTCATTATCAAAGAGATCCAACTGCTACCAGTATCAGAGTATTAAAATATTGACTGATGATTAGTTCTTCTTGTCTTAGATCATTCAAGAGACCTTTTACCTCAAAGTTCAGATGTATTTTCATTGTCGGAATATGTCTCCTTAGTAGAGTTCCAAATCTCCTCAGTTGTCTTGTAGAACATAAAGTTCTCATTGGTTTCTTTAGTCATCGTATTGAGTAGCCAAGACATTACCATGCTTTTCTTGGTTTTCCAGGCCCTGTATTTTCAAGCCTTAGTAGCTCCAGTGAGATAATCATCTTTCCCTTTGTCTCAAATAAATAGCATCACAGATTATGACCATTGCATGCTGTTTTTATCGAAGATCTTGTGACCAGTGATTGGCAAAACCAAGGTTTCTAGACTGCCATTGCTGTTGGAAGTTTTGACCCCTTGAATGGAGGATACCTTAGATGTTTTAGATGTCACCATCCCATATTTTACCATGTAATAAACAATTGGTTGACGAAGAGAAGGATTGGTGATGAAAGCTTGTGGCGACGAGAACTTAGACGATGAAAGAGTCAATTGCAAGCTATGAAGCACGGATACAGATACAGGAGCGAGTACGGGTACGGATACGGGATATGGCAATTTTCAAAAAATGAGGATACAGGTACGACAAAGATATGGCAAAAAAATAAAATAAAATATATATTTTATTTAAAATAATTTTGAAGATAGCATGTCTATCTAACCAAACATTTTATAAATAACAATTATATAGCTTGAAAAATACTATTCAATCCATAAATTAACATCATTCATACTCAAAACTACCAACATCATTTATACACAAAACACAAATATAACAAAAAGTATTAAATATAATTTCATACATCCTGAAATAAAAGTAGTTTTTTCATTTCCTAAATTTTAGTTAGATCAAACTTCAATCATATCAATCTATTTTAGTTACTTATAGTTTGGTCCCTACTAAAATTTTATCGTATCAATTGTACCCCCAAAAAGGTTTAAAATATTACATTTGGACCCCCACCGTATCCTAGAAGTATCCTTGCCGTATCCTGGCCACATCCCAGCCGTATCCTATGCAAAATTTAAAATAAAAAATTAGAATACGCCACGTGACATATCTGATACGTATCCGGCCGTATCCTAGCCGTATCCGTATCCCCGAAGTATCCAATACGAGTGCAGCGTCTAATTTGAAGTATCCATGCTTCATAGATTGCAAGTGACTAGGGTTTCGACAACTAGCGATGAGGGTCAACTACGAGCAAGAGCAAGAGCAAGAGCAAAACTTCGTCTTCATCGACTGATCTCCTTACAGCGATCGACTTTGAGGGCTTCGTCGATTACGAGACTAGCTTCGTTCACTGAGGGGAATTGAGCAACTAACTTTGGCGACTAAGCACGATGCGAACGATTGCGATGACTACAACGATCAGCAAAGTGATGATTTAATGAACGATTGATGATACCACGATCGATCGATCAACGAGTGACTTAGGTTGCGATGGATGAGGCTACTAATGAACTTGATGATGGATCAACAAGTCACCCGCTCTAATACCATTGGGGGGGGGGGGGAAAGAGGAAAACTCTATTATGCTATTTCTAATTTTTCATAAATTTTTGATAACAGCCCTAGGGCTTTTATATATACAGGATGACTACAGCTGCTAATTTAGACTCCTTAAAATTAGGCTAAAACAATCCCTTAAAATTAGGGATAAAACAAAAAAGGTAAAGTGAGAGATTAGGATCTGAAAAATCAAAGCCTTACCCCTTTATTAAAACACAAATACTGAAATCAAATGAGAGTCATAAGACATATAATAATTCTGATTTCTAAAATCTAGGGATTTAATTCAAACTTTCTACACGTATTGGTGACAGATGGAGTATTATCTTTTCAGTTCTTTACCTATTCACATTGGTATGTTGTAAACGTAGTTGTTATAAGTTGTTTGTGGCACAATTTGAAATCTTCAGTTTTGTGCAATGTTGCCTTATGTAGTACCTCCAAGGCAATTTTGGATTCTCTAGCAGATAACTTCTCCCAATGAAGTAATATTTTAAAGATTTTTTAGGCTTATGAGCAACCCTTTTCTTTCCACTAGAGTGACCGTTCTCTAAGTACTACAACACTCAAGGCACTAGGTGATTGCCTTCTCCAGTTTCGGCCCATTCTAGAGACTAGGCTGAAATGATGAAACAATGGGAGAAGTTTATAATAGTTTTGCTTACGGTTGGTCTGAATGATTATCTCCATGGCTACCAAAACTAGCTCTTGGTTGGTTAGACTATCCCTAACATGGCCAATACTAGCTCTCGCCCACACCCTTCTTCTTTAGGAAATCATTCTCGAATAATGCCTTTCACTTCTGCTGATTCTACTGCTTTGGTTAGTGGTTCTAAAGGCTATAGTAGCTCTCATGATGGCTCTCAAGGTGAAATGGTGAAATGATGATATGATGAAACAATGGGAGGAGTTTATAATAGTTTTGCTTACGTTTGGTCTCAATGATTATCTCCATGGCTATCGAAACCAGCTCCTGGTTGGTTAGAATATCCCTAACATGGCCAATACTTACTCTCGCCCATACCCTTCTTCTTTAGGGCATCATTCTCGGATAATGCCTTTCACTTCTACTGATTCTACTTCTTTGGTTAGTGGTTCTAAAGGCTATGGTGGCTCTCATGATGGCTCTCAAGGTGAAATGATGAAACAATGGGAGGAGCTTATAATAGTTTTGCTTACAGTTGGTCTCAATGATTATCTCTATGGCTACTGAAACTAGCTCCTCGTTGGTTAGACTATCCCTAACATGGCCAATACTTTTTCTTGCCTATGCCCTTTTTCTTTAGGCCATCATTCTCGGATAATGCCTTTCACTTCTACTAATTCAACTGCTTTGGTTAGTGGTTCTAAAGGCTATGGTGGCTCTCGTGATAGCAGCTGTCACTCTAGACACGATGCCCAAAAATGTGACTATTTTGGTGGTACAAACCACACTCGATCATACTGCTAGGAAAAGTATGGGTATCCTAATCAAGCCCATTATGTTACTATTAATACCACTGGCTCTTCTTCTGGTCCAACTACTTCTAATTGGAAAACACCCTCTACATTGGGTGGTGCCTTCCAAGGTCCTTTCATTATTGTTAAGTTAGATGCTATCATATAGGCTCATTGCATCTCTTGCTCTTCCACCTCCAATACAACTCTAGCCCATTTAGGTAATTTTGCTTCCTTTGCTTCTCCATCTTCCCTCAATTAGGTCATTTATTTTGGAGCTAGTGCACATGGATCTATGACGGCACCAACTGCACCAATTAAGCAGTACACATGCCATCCACTGTGTGAGGCTTGCTCAAAATTAGAGGCACACGTTCCTATGGGACTGGAGGATGATGTGCAAGATGTTACACATGCAGCAGGAAACATAGTTGTAGAGGTTCCCGCACTAGATATGGCCCTTAGCATTGACATACCACCTACACAGCCACTGCACCTTAAGCCTCGACCACAACGTGAGCCGAAGAGACCTCAATGTGGAACAGAGTGATTTAGACACCACCATACTGATATACTTTGGATTATATAATTATGCATTATGAATTTTGGATGATTTATATGAGTTTTGTAATTCTTGCCTTGTGCCTAGTATATATACCGTTTTGTAACCATATATCTTAGCATTGTATAATTATTGCACCCATTTTGGATATATAAATTTGTATTGATGAATGGTAGCTTAGGGGAAGTTTATTTGTTGTTTACAGGTTTGCAAGTTTTCTTGTTTGTTGTTTGTTGTTCAGGGCAAACTTAAACTGATATATGCAGCTTGTTGTTTGTTTGTTGTTCCGGTTGTTGTTTGTTGTTTATCATCGCTGCGAGGAAAGTGGACTAGCTGGACTGTGCAGAGAAGTGGGTTGGTCTGAAGCCATAAGTGTCATTGACGACTTTAGGGCAATCCAGATACCGCTGATTTTGCCTCTACTTTGGTAATTAATTTTCAGCTGACTTCATTACGGTATTTTATTTTTTTATTATCTCTACTGGGATCAAAAAAAAAAAAAACTCGGGAAGAAGAGAAACAAAAGAAAAAGTAAGTAGCAGACCCCACAGTGTCCAACCATAAACTAAAAGCTCAATAATGGCAGCAGCAATATCTCTCTTATACCTTAAGTAAGAACATCCACTTAGAAAACAAATATTTAAATATCAAAAGGAAAAATTGCTCAACAATCACCATTTTCAAATCCCGAATGCATCTATCCTTAAAGGGTGCTGTTTAAGCTTCCTCTTCGACAATGAACTGGTCATGAAATCTCTAATTCTTCTTTTTTTCCCTAATATTTTTCAACAACCCTCTTTTATCAGCCCTCTTTTTGTCATTTTTGTATTAATTAGCATTTCTTGTTAAATAAATTCTTGTGCACATGTTTTACTCATGTTATGCTGCTTGATTTCATCTATTTTCTAGCATTTGTAACTCCGTCTGCCATAAATTAAAATTTCGGACCTCAAAAGAGAAAAGAAGAAAGATGCTTATGCTCTTCATGATACTAGGAAATTAAAATAAAACTAGATGTGTACCAGTTTACTTATTTAATCATTTTACATTGTGGAAAATTCAAAACAGAAAACACAATCCAACATGCATTAGCATATTTATTAGAACAGTCAAAAAAATTATTAACAAGGGAAGGACTAGTCCAAGTGGCTAAATGCCATACGGTTCAGCGCATTATTGGGCCTCTTTTATTTGGTTACGCATAACTTTTAGAAGAACTTGCAGGTTCTCTTTTATCTTGGCCTGTTTAGTAGTAGGTTTAGTTGCAGGTCTACTTCTCACAAACATGGATTGTATATTATTGAATTTGTTAATTGTAAAGACAGAGAAAGTGGGTCCCTCTGAAAAATTTGAATTGCAATTGATACAAAGGTAGATGGTTGTTTACTGAACTTCAAAAAAAAAGTCCTGAGGGTCATATGAATATTCTTACTTTTTTTCCTTCTTTTTTCTTTCCAGATTTTTTTTCTTCTGTTTAAATATATATATTTTAGGAACAGCAAAAAATAAAAATTTCCCACCTTGCTTTAGTATTAATGTTGAAAGTTATTTATCTAAAAAAAAATGAATTATGGCTGCCAATATAGCATTGACATACACTCTTATGTATTCATTTCCTATTTGTGCTGTTGGTGATGGCTTGGTGAACTGATTTCTCAACATTAGCTCTGCTCAGTTAGAAATTATCAACTATATACTTTTGTAAAAGCATGTTACCGTGCCAAAGCTAATGTTGCTTGGCGCTTGCTGTTGTTTTGTTGGCACTAAAGAGGTGGTGCTCATGTTAAACCATTTTGTTGCTTGATAAATCCGAATAGAAGCTCTGCAAGAAAATGAGGAAATGACTGAATTTTAAGAATCTTACCATACGAAGTCATAACAATGGAAAGAACAGGACCCCGATGAGCCTGCCACGAGAGGGCCTCCCTGAAAGGAGTTCCGTCCAATGGTTGATCCATCTTCCAGGACCTAATTCTGCCGTCCCTGTGCCCGCTCCACAGCATCATATTCCCTGCATCAGCAAACAGACATAGGGTCGGCGAAGTATGTACTGATTCGTAAAAGGGGGCAGCCTCTTCATCTCCACTCCGAGCAATCCTTCCCAATTGAATGGGGGAATACAATTCGGAAAATTTCCAGAACCTGACTCCGCATTCCGATCCCGCCCACAATTGAGAGTCTGTAGATTGTAGAGTCCTTAGAAGACACCCCATTTGGGTCTCCCTGAGGGGGTGCGGCCTCAATTCGAGGCTCGGTGGTCGACCTGGATGCACCGCCGCTCGGAGTGGAACCTTGAAGATTCCAGTTCCGCCTCCACTAGCCAGGAACTCCGGGAGCGATCGATTTCCGGCATTGTTCGGGTCATTATCGGTGCTACTATTATTGGGGGAGGAGAGCTTGCGATCCAGGAACTGAATCATATTATCGAGGCGCTTTCCGGCACTCTGCACCGTCCCATTATCAAGGCAACAGCCGCCGCCGCCGCTGCCGCTGCCGGTAGAGTAGTACTCATCGTCGGAGGAGGACGAATCGTAGAAGCGATCGAATATCTTAATAGGGGTGCGAATACTGTTAGAATCCTCATCCAAGCTAAATCTCTTCACTTTGCACCGCAATTGTTCTTCTTTGGTGCCGCCGTCATCTTCTTCTGCGGATTCATGGAGGTTCGCCGAGCCTCCCAATCTTTCACTATGAGAGTAGTGGAGTCTCGTGTAAGAAGGGGCAGGGGCCGTGCTCAGCGATGCGAAAAAGTCTCCGTCGTCCTCTTCGATCCCACCTTCCATATCGATCGATCGTTATGGTTAGCTTCCACAAGAATTTAGAGAGAGAGATCACAGCCGAGAAAATCTAGAAGAACGAACATTGGGGGCGTCTCTTTGCAAATTTAGGCTTAGGGTCGCTAGGAGCTCTATATTTTGTCATAAATTTCCATAAAAATTCATGAGACTTCTTATTTTTTCTCAATTCTTTATGACTATGGGTGGCAAAACGGGTGGGTTAGTGATGAGTTTAAATAGATTAGAGGTTAGATAGGTGCAACTCAAACACACCCATTTAAAAGACGAGTTAGATATAAGCGGGTTAAATACAAGTTATTACAAACTCATAAACCTATATCACAACCTATTTACTTATAACCTAACTTACTTTAAAAAAAAAAACAAACCCATGAACCCATATCACAACCCATTTACTTATAATCTAACTAACTTTTTAAAAAAAATTAATCATTTATTTCAATTAACGTATATATATATATAAATACATCAATATTTATTTTAATTAATATAATATTATATTTTATATTTACAATTTTCAGTTAATTTCGAATTTATACGAATTGATTTATTTTTTGTTCAATTTTAAATCAATAACTCTCTCTTTCTGTGTGGGTGTGTGTGCGCGTGTGCTCAAATATGTGTGGGCGTGCATGCGTGCACGCGTGTATGGGTGTGTGTGCGGGTGCGTGCGTTTGTGTGCGTGCGTATGTGCGCGCGTCTGTGCGCGCGTGGATGTGTGGGAGTGTGCGCGCGCGTGTGTGTGCCTGTGGGTGTGTTTGCATGTGCGTGTGTATGCACGCACCCGCACACGTGTGTGCGCGTGTGTGTTAGTGTGTTTGCATGTGCATGTGCCCGCACACACGCGAGTACATGCGTGTTTGTGTGTGTGTGTGCGCGCGCGCGCGCTCTTTCTCTCTGGAGAGAGAGAGGTGAAAGAGAGAGCAATGTAAAGAAGGGGATTAAACTAATTTTTTTAATTTAAATTAGTATTTTAACAGGTCCTATTTTATAACCCAATTGCACCTGTTTATAAATTGGTATTTTATAAGTTACCCAATTACAACCTAATTAGTAAAATAATAGGATCCAAACCTATTTATTATGAGTTTAATTGGGCGGGTTGATGAGTTTGAGTCAATTTTGTCACTCATATTTATGACCATCGTAAACTTTCACAAACACATGTGCACCATTGAAAAAACAAAATATGACAAAATTAATTATTGCGTTATCATAAAAAAATGTAACATAATAACATACTTTTCAAAATTCAAAATAATACATATTGTACTTTATAGTTTACCAAAATTCATTCAAACTAATCACTTACCATCCATTTAAATGGATTTTGAATTAACTTATAAAAAATTGACACGATTGTGTGGAGATCCAAAAATTCTTATAAAATTCTAACTTTTCTTAATTTTGTCTAATCAAATTTCATCACTTGTTATTTTTACAACAATTTTTAATAATTTTTTTGACAAACTAGACACCAACATCCAAAAAATTTCAAAAGTTGGTTGACGATGTAAACACCAAAAAGTTATACTTTTGAGACTTTATGACAAAATTTGAAATTCCAAACGAGGCCTTAGGTTCCATTTGGAAACCTAACTAGCTTTTTCAACTTAAAAAAAAAAAAAAAAGTTAGTTTTTTTCATATTTGAGAAGAGAAAAAAAAATTGACTTTTTAGTAATTAGCATTCTAACTTTTTATTAATTTAAAAATTTTTACCTTTTATAGTTTAAAAGAATCTTAAAATTTAAGAGGGTAAATTTGGTTATTTAAAAAAATCAAAAAATTGGGTAGTTAAAAATTAAAAAGCTAGTTAATTTTCCTAAATGGAGCCTTGTATTAATACTAGTGCACATGTGTAAAAAAAATGAAATATTTATTAACTTTTTATTTTTAAATTATTTCTAAATTATAAAAAATTAATTAATATCTAAAGAAATAGAAATATCTATGTTAAAAACAAAGAGTGACAATTAAATATATTTTGAGTAAATAAAGAGTATTTCAAAAAAAAATATTGAGAAATTAGGGTGCATTTGAAGTGCCAAATTTAGTCAAAAAACTCTAACTTTTTTTAAAAATCTCCAACTTTTTTTAATTTTTCCAACTTTTACCCAGATTTTTCAATTTTCTCTAACTTCTGTCGACTTTTTTTTTTTAATTTTTATCAACTTTTTTATACTTTTCAATAAACACCAAACATTTAACAATCCAAATTTTACTTGGTTTTTTTTCTATTTTGTTAACCAAAATTTGGCACTATAAACAAGCACTTAAGGGGTAGAAGAGAAAAATAAAAAAAAAAATTACAAAGATAAAATTACTTAAAAAACCAATACCAATTCAAAAATTATTTCTACAACTTTTGTAATTCATGGTAATTGTTGATGGTTAAGGGGTATTAAAAAAATTAAAAAAAAAAACACTAAATAGTTGGCTTCACCAAATTTTTAGGTTAACCAACTTATCCTACTCTTTCCTTATCCAGGGTTTTTTTTTTTTTCTCACCTGAATAAATATATAACAAAAGCATATACCAACTTGAAGTTAGCTGAAATAATACTAGTAGCTAGGCTCGATGAGTGCAACTCAGCCTGTTGAGGGATCATAATATTTGGTATGTTAAAGTTCCCACTGATTGCTCATGAACTTGGAAGAAAGTTTTACAAATGGGAAACATTACCAAGGCCTTTATTCAAATATAAAATTAGCAAAGGTATTTTAATATTCTTGTGGTATGATTGTCAGTTGCCTACGTAGCCTATTTGTAAAAATGGAAATCATAGAGTTATCTATGATTCTAGTCTAACTAACATAGCTTGAGTCGAAGTTATTGTAGATGGGAAGTGATGGAGATAGCCTTCTGCTAATTCACTGAAACTCCGTAAGCTAAAAAGACAAACTGAAAGACTTTCTACCACTGACTCCCACAAGCTAATTATTTTCTATTAGATCAAGTTGGAACTCTATTAGATTAGCATATCCTCAAATTGACTGACACCATCTTGTCAAGTTGAAAGACTTTATACCTAGACATTGTTTCATCTTATGGCTAGCCATTCACTAGAATCTCTCCACCCAAGATAAAACTAGTTTCTTATGGTTTGTTAGAGCCTATGAAATGTCCCCAATGTGATGAGCTTGTTGAGACTCATAACCACCTCCTTATATAATGTCAATTCTCACTTAAGATTTGGAAAACAATCATAGAGTCTATGGGATGCAACTTTGAAGCTAGAAATTAAGAAGAAGCAACTATCTCGGCCAAGCTGAATTTTCAGTCTAATAGTTTACAAAGTAGATTGAGGCGAGTCACTTTCGGAGCTGTGGTCTTACCTTTTGAGGTTTAAGAACGATCATTTGTATGAGAATAAGAAAATAGATGTTGTTAAAGCCATTAAACTCATTTTAGAGATTGTTAGAATTAAAAAAAATACAACCTGAGAAAAGACCTCTGCTTAGCAATATACAGAGTTAGACAAATTCTATTGCTTGACATCCTCTGCTAGCTAGGTTCTGTTAGTTAGCTTAAGATACCAACATTTGCCTTTTGTTATTTTGTACACGGTGGATCCTTATCATCATTTGTAAAGGCAAGAACATTTTTTAGCTTTCTTGATTGGAGCTTATCCAGTTGGAGGTCCAGGTGTATGTGATGGAAGCCTTAACTTATGGCTAGAAAAACCAATAATGTAAACACAAGTCTACAAACGGTTTAAAACTTCATTCATAATACTTGAATGGTTTATATAATTGACTTGTCTTATATAAGACAGTAATTACCTACCCAAACAAATCCTAACTACTACTCAAACATGGCAAACTGCCTATAACTACTGTCTGAAAGTTTCATTAATGCTATGCAGACATCCCTAGCTACCTGTCTATACAACTGGTAACTATTGCTAAATGCTATTACATGTTAGCAACAACAGCCTTATACAAATGCTTGTCTAACTACTCTTGCAACTATTATTCAGACATGTGCAACTACTGCATCAGTTGTTGCTGGGTGACTGATGTTGGTTGGCATTGTCCACTTTTGTTACTGGTTGTGCTGAGTTGCTAGCATAGCATTGCTTGCTTTTCCCCTAATGCTGCACCTAAATGCTCATGAAGGCTAAGGCACTACTGACTTGTTCTTGCATAACATATCCGTGGCTAACCTGAATGTTGTCTACATTGGCCATGACTTACTACTATGGCCTGCTAGCATACCTCTTTGTTGTTGCCTGGGTAAGTTAGCCTGTTGAGTCCCTAACAGTCTCTTTCCCTTTGGCAAACACCTTTTCCTCAAGGTGCAATTTTGGAAATTACTACCTCAAGTAATTTGCTTCTTCCCATTTTGCTTCTGTTGGTGGTAGCAATTCCCAATAAACAAGGGCTTTCAGTATTTGTCTTTTTTCACTTGCCAATAGTCCAATACTTGTAAAGGTTTGATGATCAAATTGGCATTATCCTTAAACTCTGGGAAATCATAAACAATTAGGCTGGGGTCTCTTACTTTGTGCTTGAGAAATGAAACATAAAAAATGGATGGATGCCTGCATCTAATGGTAGTGCTAACTTGTATGCCACTGGCCCAATTTTCTCCAAGATCTCATAAGGCCCATAGCGGTGATGGCCAAGTTTGTAATGTGCTCTAAGAGTTATGGTTTTCCGTTTGCGAGGCCTGATTTTGGCATAGACCCAATGTCCAACTTGGTAATGCTCCTCACGATGTCCCTTGTCAGCATAGCTCCTCATTCTATTGTTGGCCTTGAACAAATTGTCTTTCAATTTCTTGAGCATATTATCCCTGTCAATTGTTGGTCAATATAGTTTTTCCTTGATGTCCCTAATGGAAATGACACCAACGTTGGTGGGTTTCTCCCATAAAGTGCCTCAAAATGGCGCATTTTGGTTGAGGCATAAAAGTTGTTGTCAAACCAATATTTTGTCCAACTGATGTGCTCGTTCCAGCACCTTAGGTTATTCTGTACAAAGTAGCATAGATATTGCTCTAAAGATCTATCGGTGACCTCGGTTTACCCATCTATCTACAAGTGGTGGGATGAAGTAGCATCAAGTTTTGGCCCTTGTAGATGGAAAAATTCCTTTTAGAAATGGCCGATGAATATCCTATCATAATCTGTGATCATTGAGCAAGGAATTGTATACAACTTGACGATATTGTCAAAGAATAACTGAGCAATCATTTTTGTAGTAAATGGGTAAATCAAAGGAAGAAAATGTGCATACTCAGTAAGCATATCTACCATCACCACATTGGCTCTGTAGCCACTTGAATTGGACAGTTCCTCGATGAAATCTATTGTTATGTCTTCCCAAATTTTATCTGGTATTGGCAAATGGTGCAACAGTCCACTGGGTTTCCTTACGTCATTTTGACACGCTGGCATATGTCACAACTTATTACATGGTGCTTGACGCTAGTCTTCATCTGTTCCCAACAAAAGGACCGTGCCATTCTTTCCCAAGTGTGATAAACCCCTACGTGGTCTACTTATCTAAAATCATGAAATTGCCTAAGCAATATCTTCTTAAAAACTCTCCAACAAACAGAGCATAAACTTTTCTTTTGAATAGGACCATGCTATCTTTAATTTGATAGTCTGAAACTTGCGGGTTGTTTGCGTTAAATTTCTGCTTCAACTTTGCATTGTGGGAGTCATTAGCTGTGGCATCACGAATTTCTTGCTATATAAACTATATGTCCTATTATGGGCGCCAGTAAGGGACTGTCCTTGCGGCTTAACAACGCATTTGTAACTCTGTTGTTGTTGCCTAGCCTGTAGAGTATCTTATACTCGAAGCTCATCAATTTGGCAACCCATTTCTGTTACCCAGACGTGACAATTCTCTATTTTAGTAAGTGTTATAATGGTTGCTGGTTTGTTATAATCAAAAATTTCCTACCAAACAAGTATGGCCTCCAAATTCAAACTACTTCCACAATGACAAGCAACTCTCTAGCATAGACGCTCTAGTGCTTGTTGGCTGGTCCCAATGCCTTGTTGAAGTATGCAATTGCATGCCCTTTCTATGACAGTATTGCACCAATCCCTATGTTGTAGGCATTACTGTAGGCCTCGAACTACTCTTGAAAGTCAGGCATAGAAAGCACTAGTGTTGAGGCCATTGCATGCTTTAGATTATCAAAGGTCTTGACTCCTTTGGTTGTCTACTGGAACTTCTCTTTCTTTAGCATATTGGTCAGGGGTCTTGTAATTAAGCCATAATATTCCACGAACTTGCGGTAATGGCCAATGAGGCCTAAGAAACTATGTAATACTGTGATATTCTTTGGCAACAACCAACTCTGCATGGCTTTTATTTTTTGTGGATTGACCTTAACACTTTGACTTGTGATCATGTGGCTTAAGTACTTCACGTCTTCTTGTACAAAAGGCACACTTAGAAGGCTTAATGTAAAACTAATTTTTAACCAGGACTTCAAGAACTCGTCTCAAATGGCGACAATGATTATCTACGTTTTTTGAGTAGATGAGAATGTCATCGAAGAAAACTAAGATAAACTTACGCAAGAAATGTTTGAAGATTTCATTCATGGCCACCTGGAATGTCGCTAAGGCATTGCAAAGACTGAAGGGTATTATAAGATATTCATAGTCTACTATGTGTTTGGAAGGCACTCTTATGGATATGTGAATCCCTCACATGGATTTAGTAGCCTTAAGTCGAGTTTTATGAAAATTATTGATCCCCTGAGTTCATCTAACACGTATCAATAGTGGGGATTGGAAATCTATTCTTGATAGTGGCTTCATTAAACACTTTTGTAGTTTGTGCACTACAATTTATCCTTCTTCTTCACCAACAAAATGAGTGAAGAGAATGGGCTGGTGCTGGGGCGTATCAATCCACTGTTTAGCATTTCACTGACCTGCTTCTCAATTTCTGTCTTTTGGAAGTGAGCATATCGATATAGAGCCACATTAACAACTTGGCCCTCATTCTTCAAATTTATCTTATGGTCAAACTAGCGTTTGGGTGGCAACTCCTAAGGTTCTTCCAAAACAGAATGGTATTCTTGCAACAAATGTTAAATGGCTTGGGGCAGTTCGTGCAAACTTGATGTCCATACTGTTCTTACTACAGGCCTATGATGCAATCTGAATTGCATAACACTCAGTGTTTGATCGGTTTAAGTTTTGGAAGGCATTGATGTCTATGTCTTCACTGCTAGATGGTGGTTGTATGACCAGCTTGAATTGCTGGCCCTTCTACTCAAACTCTATGGACATTTTCTTATAATTACAGACTATGTTCTTGAGTTGTTGCAACCATTGCACACCTAATACAAGATCTACATCAAGCAAAAGTAAGGAGTAAAAATGTACATTCATTTTCAACCTTTGGTAGACTAGTTTTTCAACACTGACAATGTGAACATCAAATGGCTCTATGGCTGTAATTGGCAGCTGTAAACTTCTCGCAATGGTTGCATTGATGAAATTGTGCATTGACCCATTATCTATCAATACCATGCTTACTTGTTCCATGCAATAGTTCTCATGGTCTTGGGTTTGTTGGCACAAGCCAAGTCATGGATGAAAATTTCAAGATCACATTCTTGGTCTATGGGCTCTTCATACTCGTTATCTTCTTGACATGAATCTCCATCAGATGAAATCTGATGCATTTTTAATATGGAATGTATTGGTAACCTTGTACTTGTGCCCTAGGTCAAATTTTTCATTGCAATTGAAACAGAGGACTTTCTCTTGTTTTTTTTTTTTTAATTTCATCTGAAGATAATCTTTTTACTCTTGGAGGTAAGGGCTTCTTCTCCTTATTACTGCATGATTCAAATCTTATTGTTAGTTTGAAGGAATTACGCCGACTAGTAGATGCTGTCAGCTTCTTTTACGTAGCACAGACAGTTATTCGTCCTTCAACCGTACGTATTTCATTACTTGTTTCATCGTGCGTGGCCTATAAATCTTCACTTTTGTTGTAATTTCTGGTTTGAGGCCGCCTAAAAAGTCCCAAGAAGGGCTTTTTCTAGCCAACCCTTAACACGAATGGCAAGCCTTTTGAAGATTGTTTGGTAATCCCATAATGAACTAGTTCGTTAGATCTTTGATAGCTCCTCTTGATAATCTTCAAACTCAGTAGGCACAAAGTGGTTGAGTATTTTAGATTTAAAATGCCTTAAACGCAGTTTGCGTTGTTGGTCCTTGTAAACTCTTGACACCCACTACCACCATTGATTGGCTTCTCCTTCGAGGAAAAATACAGCATAGTCCACTTTCTCTTCTCGTGGCATTCACTGGTAGTTGAAGAATTGTTCTACCCAGTTTAACCAAGTGATAGGATCGTCCTCGCTAAAAAAAGAAAACCTCAACTTAGGCTTGGGAATGTCACGTTACTGCCTCTGACGTGGTCGTAGTTCTACCTATCGTTTTTGTTACTATTCTTGTTCTTCATTAACATCTATGGATCTAGCCAACTCTGAACTAGTTCCTCGAGCAAAGTGGTGTATGCTTCGGCTTGCACTTCTCTTACGTTGCTCACCCTAATTGTTAAGGTCATCAACAATGGTCTATAGCGACTTTTCAATGCATACAATCGATCATTATTTTGGGTGGAAACATCTATAATATAAGTCTTCAAATATTTAATGCATTTTCTGTTTGTCATTTGAAAATTTTCAAGTGACTATGGGCTTCCAAAGAATGATGGGTGGACACTCTCAATTGAAGCACCAATGACGGAAGCCTAACTTGTGGCTGGCAAAACCAACAATGCAGACATAAGTCTGCGAAGGGTTTAAAACTTCATTCATAATACTTGAATGGTTTATACTGTTAATTTGTCTTATATAAAACAGTGATTGCCCACCTAAACAGATCCTAACTATTACTCAGACATGGCAAACTGCCTATAATTGCTGTTTGAATATTATATAATTGCTACGCAAACATCGTTAACTGCCTGTCTATACAACTACTAACTACTAATAACTACTATTATGTGTTGGCAGCAACTGCCTCATACAACTGCTCGTCTAACTGCTCTTACAACTGCTGTGTTAGTTGTTGCTGGGTGGCTGATGTTGATTGGCATTATCCACTTTTACTGCTGGTTGTGCTAAGTTGCTAGCATGGCATTACTTGCTTGTCCCTTGATGCTACGCCTGAGCACTCATGAAGGCTAAGGCATTACTGACTTGTTCTTGCATGTTATATTTGTGGCTAATCTCATTGTTGTCTGCGTTGGTCATGGGTTGCTATTGAGGCCTGTTGGGATGCCACTTTGCCGTTGACTGGGTAGGTTGGCCTGTTGAGTCCTAACAATATGACCCTTGATATATGTACATTTTTATTTTCTATTAATTTAATCTTTAATCTTAACCATAAAAAAAAAAAATCTAAAGTTCAATAATGGAAGGTCATTTTTGTTTGCCATATAGGTTTCTAGATCGTATGGCGAATAATAATAATAATAACAATAATAATTAAAAATTCACAAATTTGTTTTGAAGTTAAAAGTTGGGGTGTATGATGGAGTAGATAATGATTTTGAAGGAGGGGTGCAGCAATTGGAGTGAGTCGCACCCATAAGCTGTCTAATTCAACATCCGCCACCTTATTAGACCATGGAGTGAGCTTCACCATGCTCAACCCAACTCTGATCCTCACTCTTCTATGCTCCTTTTGCCATCGCCAACAAAAAATTAAATCATCAACCACCACTACTAAATATGCAACAGTTGAGTCAGCAGCAGCTCCTCAAAGTCTTTACATTAATCCTCCCAATTTTGTTTAAATGGGGAATGCTTTATTCAAAATTTCCTACTCAATGATGAGGTAATGCTTGTCCCAAATCCGTGATAAGTATTGCTCTAATGCCACACCATTTGATGTGCAAGCTACATTCCTTTGAACACATAGTGCTAGATTGAAGAAGGTGTTACCTCGTCTCACAATACTAATAATAATAATAATACCCAATAATAAAGTAATTATAATTCCTCTATTTGTGTTGAATTTAGGAGGTTTGTGAATCCACCCATCCATTATGGGTATTTTGGCACATGGCAGGAATAGTACATAGGCACTTGTCCAAGCTCAAAGATGTTTGGTCGTATATGGAATGATTAGAATCGAGAGAAAAATGAAAATGTACCTCCTCCCTTGAGAATATATGGTTTTCAATTTTATGGGTGGCAATGATTGCTTAGATTTATGAATCCGCTCAATTAAA
Source organism: Vitellaria paradoxa (assembly GCA_019916065.1). Classification (NCBI taxonomy): domain Eukaryota; kingdom Viridiplantae; phylum Streptophyta; class Magnoliopsida; order Ericales; family Sapotaceae; genus Vitellaria; species Vitellaria paradoxa. Next base: position 29,907,060 of record CM034242.1, read on the forward strand.
CTTAAATTAAAGTTAATTAAAATTATTAATAGATATAATTAGGTGGATAACATAATACCTACTAATTAAAAGATTTAAATGGGTTGATGATATAACCCATTAAAAAACACCCAATTATCTACTTCAAAAATTGTGAGATGAAAATGAAAAAAAAAAAAAAAAAAAAATTTCACTTGGTGTTAATTGACTTACCAAAATCTACCAAAACTTAACAAAAAATTACAAACTTTTTTTTAACTTTCTCCAATTAAATATTACTATGCTACGTTTATACTAACTTTCTCAATTTTTTTGCCATCAAAACACCACTCAAGATATCCAATATTTGAATAAAAACATGTAATGCCCTCTTTGGAGTCCATAACACATATGCATACGTATACATTCATACACCTTTTTTGGCCGGCAACGTCTTTTCTTGGCCCGAGTACAAGCATGTGGTGGACAATGCAAATGGACTATCCTTTGCCCTCGGCTTTTTCAGTTCCCACCTTGACCCGACTTCGTCTTCCCCTTCACTATTCTTGCCATCCAAACACGCAACTTCAGGTCCTAAAATTTAATTCTCACGTGGACAGTCTCAACCGTTATGAAAAATAAAAATAATAAAATGAATTTTATTTCCATTTTATTTAGCATTTAAATTGACTTTTAGTTTATTAATTTTAAATTATATTAGACATTACATAAAAATATCTAGCTTAAAAAGTTATAGACTCTAAAAAGATTCATACACCTTTAATTTTCAATTTGCCAGTTGTGAACTCGCATGCACTCGCATGCATGTAAATTAAATTATAAATATACTTAAAACATTCCCCCCCCCCAAAAAAAAATTTGTTTAAAATTCACAAAAAAAAAAAAAAACTTTAAATCCAGATTAAAAAGTTTCATAATATAACTCGTATCTAACTCGTCCAATAATAATTATTTATTAAATGTATTACTATTGAATTCTATCTATTTAATCACAATCTATTAAAACCTGACTAAAATCTTCTCAAACCCCCCCCCCCCCAAAAACCAATTTTGCAGCTCAGCTCTATCCTGAACTAACAATGTGTTAAGAGCCCGGAACTTACAGCAAACCAACCAACCAGAGGATGAAAAACCAGTGCACGTGTCGTTCCCCATTTCGGAATGCGGTCAATGCCCTCCTCCGCATCAGAAAGATGGGAGGCTTGGCCAGACAGTAATGGTGGTATTGCCTCAGGATCAGATTGCTGAACTGTTCCTATCTGAGCCTAAACCCTTCTACATATTTTTGTTAACCATAAAATAAATTATTATACCTGATATCTTTATTCTTCTTTTTCCTTCGCGCACACACGCAGAGTGCATAAAACAATTGAAATGTCAGGAACCAGATGAAAATGTAATTCAGAAATTCATCATTATCCACAGGATTAAAACTTCTAAAATTTCAGAAATTTATCATTTATCCATGCAATTAAAAGGCTGGATGAGAACATGTTCACGTATGATTGCTACAGTCATGAGAGTTTTGAAAGCTAAAGCTGACACAAAAAGTCTTCAGAAGTAGTGGCATTGAAAGAGATGGGAGGAGCCCAAAAGCTTAAACCCTTTCCCAGGTATCAATTGCGCCCTGCCAACAAAACAGGTCAAAAAAACTCCATATGAATAAATTATGCTAATAAGAGCAGATATGCATAAATAATGGGCAAAGTCCAGTAAGTAGCCAAACCATCTGTCAATAACAAGTGTGTGTGTGTGTATATATATATATATATATTTTTGTGGCATGCAAGAACCCACCTAAGGTAGGGCCCCTTGGAACTCCCCCGAATCATCGCCATTGCCCAGCTCCTGCTAATCACAATAGGCCACATCATAATACAAATCCAAAATATTATATATTTATCAAATTTCAAAATTTCAATGACAGGATACCAAGCTGATTTCTATTTGTACTATGTTGCGACCTTGCAATTGTCTAACAGCAATAATGTTGGGGAAATTAATTTATCACCAAAGCAGGCCAAAACAAGCAATGAAAAATACAGTCAGCTCACCAGAATGGGCCAGTACATCACTTCGGATAGAGAATGTCGTAGTGACCTGGTCTGTACAACAAGATAATAAATGGTTTGATGATCTGAGAGCTGCCACCAGCACCAGCACCACTAGAGGGATCACCAGTAGTAGGAATGAAATCATGATGATTTACGCTGACACCACCATTATCACATGAGCTACGGTCAAGATATACAACACGGATTGCCACACCCAATGCATCTGACAGAGCAGTAATGTGCACATGATCACTCTCCTCACCCATTGGTTCCACAGAGGACTTGCAAAACTGAATGAAAATGGAAAATCAGATTAGATACAGCTAGGAGGAGAAAGTCCTCCAAAAGTGATGGGGAAAAAGGAACTGATGAAGCGTGAACTTAATCTCAAACTATATGGATCTAATCTCACTTTCTGGAGTTTGAAAATAATAAAAATCACTGTAACAATAATGCTGATGATATTTGCACCCCTCTACTACTATTAGCTTCCTCCATTCCATAGTACTTCGCCCCCCCCCCCCCCCCCTTTTGTAGAGTATGTTTGTTGTGAGGATTTGTTGAGGGAAAGGAAAAGGGAACAGACAAGGAAAAGAAAAGGTAATTAAAAAAGGGAGACGCAAAATCCCAAATACGTACTTATTTGAATGGAGTAAAAAATATAATAGAATAAAAGGTATTTAAAAGAAATTAGATTTCTAATATAATCATCTTTAGTTTCTTAAATTCTTTTATTTTTTTCCTTTCATTTTCTATCACAAGCCAAAGAAAAGACATTTTGAATCTCTATCTCTTTAGTTTTCGTCTCCAAATCCTTACTCCAAACATACCATTAGTAAATTAACACTAATACAGAGTGGGGGAAGCTAATGGAGTGCAAATATCATCAACCTGACCATAGTTATAATATGAATGTGCAGAGGCAAGTTAGAAGTTCAATGATACCCAGTGAATGTTACCATAATTCCCTAGAAGTAAGTCACGTCTGTATTGTCAGTAATTAAAAACCCAAAATCAATCATAACCCATTCCTCATTTTACAAATAACAACAATTTATCACTGGGAAGCAGTAATTTTTAGTCTAGAACACAAGTAGCTCAAATATCTATTAAAAATAGAGCTACAGTTGTAATTAATACCCATTAATAGAAATCAAAACATCAATGAATGAAAAATGTTAGGTGTTTGATAGGTATAACCATGTAAATTCAAGTGGGGAACAGACCTGCTCGACTGTTCCATTTGTTAATCCCATAATAAATGGATCAAAGAACTCCGAGCGTTTGCGAATTTCACCAGATGTAACAAATCTGAAGAACATTACAACTAAACAAGAAACTATGTAAGGAGAAGTAGATGGAGAGGACATCAAAACTTTGTGTGCTTAATGCTTTCTTTCTTTCAGATGCTAGGATCATGTGGAATGTCACTTACCATAGTCGGATATAGACTGATCTCGGCTCCTCTGTAAAAGTTCATCGTGACTGAAACCAGAATGAGAGGAGTCATTTCATTTTCATTAATAGAAATAATGGAAGAGTAAAAGTTCAGCTCAAATTAGAACATTTCAATTCACTCCTCTCAAAATAAATGCAAGTTTAAGGACCTTATAGATGCTTCATTTCCTTGAAGAACACTTTCCAGTTGCTCAAGAAATAACTGAAAATTTTCACACATATAGAGATAGTTATCAAACAGAAAAGATTACATATAGGATGCAGCATCTTTAGAAGGCATGAGTAATACAATAATGACCACTACTACTAGTAAATAATAGTAGTACTAAACAGTAGCTGATTGGCATGCAATAATGTGTATTTCTATAGCTGTTTAGCATGCTCATGACGTGCCTTTACTCACATTTGGGGCATATTTATAGTCGAAATTATCTTTTGTTACATAATGGGATGATTGTTCAATTTCAGGTCTTAACCGACATATTAATGGAAATTGAATACTCAGTAATGCAATAAGGCAAAGCCCAAGTGAATCAGAAGCCAAAACATGCAGGTGAAGTGGCTAAAAGAGCACTACAAGGTCTCTTGGGAATTTTGTCGAGCATATGACGTGCACATCAAACAACAACTCCAATCCATGCTCGTGCAGCCTAGGAGTCACCTAAGATAAACCCAAGGCCGAAGGTATGCTTCAAAGCTAATGCTTGTTCTTTATAATTAGAGTCAATGCCAATGCCAATGCATGGAAACCTGAAGGCCATGACCTCCCAAGGCTTTAAGAAAACTTCACAAGTCAGCTCCAAGGCAGCCCATACCCTTGCTAAGACTCACAAGTCAAGCTAGGCATAGAGAAGCCCAAATGGACCTTAAAAACTCATTTGGTGAATTTTTACAGTCACTTTGCATGCATACAAGAATATAACCTTCAGACCAATTCCCATGAAGCCAAACCATGCCCAAGCAAGATGACTAAGTGTTAACAGAGTACAACACCTAAACTTTACCGAAACCATGGCCTAGAATAACCAAAACAGGATGTGGCACAAAAGCCCAAGTGGCATAGGTGCGGCACTACCCAGCAGAAAGGCAGCAAAGCCAGACAGCAGCCCCATGAAAGCACACGGACATGCCTACAAACAGCCCCTCGCGCACAGATTCTCGGCCGGACGGGCATGCGGACAGCCCACATGTGCACGCAATTGTCCAGTGTGGTGCTGCATTTCCAGGACCTCTTCCAGTTGTGACCCGCTCACTCAGACACGAGGAAGCAATAAATTGGGGTTTATCAGGACCAATGCTACGAGCTTCCAGAATGCAACGGTATCTTCGTAAAGTTGATCATTACGGATGTTATAACGAATTTGCCTGGAAGATTTTTTCTTTCGACCATATTTCAATTGTTAATACAATATACAAGGACCGCTACTACAAAGAGTATTACACCCTTGATCGTGTGTCCTGCATATCTGGCACTCCACAAACCTCACAGCCGTGTGTCCAGCCCAGTGACCACCCTCCAATGCACCAAACTTGCCTACCTCCGCATGGCTAGCTCATCATACAACAGTGCCAACAGTGTTTGGGGCTTATTTTTGGCAACCCAGCTTCTTCCTTGCCTATATAACACCCCCCCCCCCAAAAAAAAAAAAAAGTCTCTGGAATTTTTTTTCAACACACCATTGCAAGATATTATTTTCCCTCCTCTCTTCTCCTTCCTCTCTTCTCTTGTATTTTATTTTTTTAGATTAGGTTATAATTCTTGAAGACAAGTTTGAAGATTATTTTTGAATGTTCTCAAGGTAGGGTTTTTAATTTGTCTTCCCCTCTCTTCTCCCTTTCTACTCAATAAGTGTTCTTTAATTTTTAGTTTTCAATTATGTCATTTCAATTCCATTGTAATAGATTAAAAAGTTTAATTTTAATTCTTTTTTCCTACTTCAATTTTTTTTTTTCAAATTTCAATTCTTAATGTTGTAGGCCAAGCTCCCCTTGGCTCCAAATCAATGAAAATGATTTGTAGGGTTGGATGGTTGAGCATACGTGGCCATGAATTCTAGATCTCAAATCAAATGGGTGTAAATTGTAGGGGTTTCAGTTATTGAAATTGCTGAGCAATATTATAATTAGGTTAGGGATTCATGGATTTCAATTTCATGTGATCCTAAACCTAATTCCTACTTCAATTTTTTTTTTTCAAATTGCAATTCTTAATGTTGTAGGCCAAGCTCCCCTTGGCTCCAAATCAATGAAAATGATTTGTAGGGGTGGATGGTTGAGCATACATGGCCATGAATTCTAAATCTCAAATTAAATGGGTGTGAATTGTAGGGGTTTCACTTATTGAAATTGCTGAGCAATATTATAATTAGGTTAGGGATTCATGGATTTCAATTTCATGTGATCCTAAACCTAATTCCATATGCTTAGATGTCTATATGAAAGAGGCCTTTTCCGGGTAAGAGATGAATGAGGCCTTAGGAGGGCTCTTTCCCACTCATTTATTCATCTTATTTATTATTTCTTTTTTTATTTTTATGATATATATATATATATATATATATATATATTTAATATTTATTTATATAAAATTTTTTAATATTTATTAAATTAATATTTATTTTAATTTTATTTTGAATATTTTAACAAAGGCTTACTATTAATGGAAATGGAAATGCAGATATCCAATCTTTCAGGTTCAAAGAATAGGCTCTGATGGGAAGAATAAAAAAACCCATACCCCAAAAAGATAAGCATTTGCTTTAGCCAAAGCTGGGACCGGGATAGATTTTATAGAGGAAGAGCTCTTTATGCGGCCTCACTTTACTGCCATCAAGAGTCCACTGATGAGAAGGGGCTGGGGAAAGCTTGAACCCAATTCCTATAGTGATGAATATTAATTTTGAAACATTAGTTAATCAATCGTACCCCCATGGCATTGGAACTAATATTATATATTGGATTTTTTATTGCCAATTCAAAGACTAAGTATGGTGTGGATAGAAATCCAATATTATGTAATAGGAACAAGGTAAAGAGGTGAATGAGCCCATTCATGTGAGGCACCATTACAGGATTCAAACAATGACTTACTGTAGGGTTTCGCTCGACCAGACCAGAATAGAGACATACATTCTCATTATAAGAAGGGGTTATTTGAGCATAGAACAAATCATCTCAACTCTAAGAAAGTACATTTTCACCCCGATGAACTTCATTGCTAAATCTTCCGACATATTATCACTAGAGATTGATATTAGGTTGAGATAAATAGCATGCTCAACTTACCCACTAATATACTATTATTGGAATCAGTTTGGGACCAAGACTTCAAATACAAGTCTTTCAATTCAAGCACTTTAATCTATAGAATTTCAATTATGTAATTTCAATTTTTGTTCTTCAATAATATTAATCAATTCAAAGCAAACCCAAACAAGCAAACAAATTGAATTTTCTCTTCCTTCTTAACCACCTAAATGTTCAAATTAACCAAATTACAATCATCAACTAAGTATCATCACCTAATCTCATTTAAATTTAATATTGAATCTAACTCCGTGTGGACCCAACTCAAACTTAACTGGTTTATGTTGCTACAGTTAACCCCTGCACTTGGGATAAGCAACTAGTGGCGTAAATAAATGAAACTGAACAAGAGAAATGCATCAAGTTATACACAACAGCCTGTCGCTAGTAAATACATACTGGACAAGTAGCAAATCCTACTTACAGCCATAACAAGTTCACTGCTTTCGAAAGTAGCAGTCCACCACTCTTAAAAAAGAACTAAGATGCAAATTTTGAAGATTGTTCCAAAGGATTGGTTCCTTCAATTTTATCCACATAGCATGCCTAAGGTTGAGCATAAAGCAAAAGGAGATAATACTGGTTAGGATACAAAAACAATGTCTCAAGTAGGGGTTTCAAGTTAATGGTAGCAGCAGTTGTAATGATACCAGTGGTGGTGATGCAATATCGGGGTGTAATGGATGTAGCGTAGAGATAGTGGAAACTGGAGCTATGAATTGCTTTTCCTTCCATAACTCTCAAAAATCTCACTGTTACACAAGGGTTTTTCTTTCAGAATATCATATGTCGAACAGCTTTTATGGGTTTCATCTAATTTATAAACATGATTAATAAATGTCCTACTAAATTGGCTACTATTTGCAATCAGGTTTTACATATTTTCTTTCAATAATGAATAATTTCATGTTGTACATTGCAATTACTAATTTAAAGCTCAAATAATAATTTAAAATACTCAATTAAATCCATTAAGCATTGTTATTATGCATACATGTGACACATTACTAATATTCACTTATTTACTAACGATTTTGTTATCATAAAACCCAAATGATAAAGCATAGCAAATTGAAGCAATGAATTTTCTAGAAATCAAGTATCATAAAACATAGCCAATTATCTTAAAGGCAAGTAAATCATCATAAAGTGTAGCCAATTAACCATAAAAACAAAATCAAACAAAGCATGATAAATTAAGGTATTATAATAGAACCCAAATAACAAAACAACAATTGGCTTATATTTTTTTTTCATGTTTTCAATGTGCTTGCATTGTAAATTTATTTATTTATATATTATTATTTTTTTGAGGGCGGTTGTAAGATAACAAGTCTAAAATTATTTCTCATGCCTGGTTATAATAGAAACTATAGGGAAAATTATAAAATTTAAGAAATAAAAATAGATAAAAATGGAGAGGCCGTGACCATTACAGCAACTGTAATTGCCTTAACGGGTGTATAACAGCCCATTATGGGTGTCACAGTTCCTTACGCCTGTGAAATTCAACCACATCACTAAAGCAGGGCGTAAAGGGATCAAAGGGGACTGAAAGGTAACAAGTGTTGAAAACCTTGGTATGGATGGACTTCTGTTTGCTTAATTCTCAAGTTTCAACGCTTGCTTGCCTACATAGAACACCGACGACAGGCGAGAGAATAAAGGCATGTAAAAAGACAAAGGAAATATGGAAGTTACAAATTACCGCAAAAAAATCTTCAAAGGTAAACTCTGCATAGCCCAAGCTCTGAAGTGTCTTTCTGCACCGTTCCACATTGGTTTTAATGCGATTAACTTCTTCCTGGTCTTGCGATTCCAAAACATGCTCCTGTTTTGGCAACCCACTATATTTTAGCAGCTAAAATTACAGAATGAATTATTTTCCATCTAGCAACAATTACATAAAAACCACAGGAGAACTTCGTAAGATACAAATATAAAAATATACCAGGTATGAGAACATAAAGCTTCGGAAGAAGCAGTTACCATCTCCCCTAGTTCGCCTGATGGCAGCAAATTGTTCATCAAGAACCTGCATTGATGTCAAAAACAATTGAAGATCAAAGAAGTACTAGGAATCCAAACCACAAGGCAAACATGACAAAATACCTTTATTTTCTCCAGTAAAATAGGGCTTCCAGACTGATACTCAGCTGCTAAAGAAGAGAGAGGTTCCTGCAGTTCCCATCAATACTTATAGTTTTAGAAACAAATTTATTAACCAAAAATTGAGTGCCATCATTTCAAAAATGATGGTCTAAGTTACAATACACCACAACTATACAAAAATGAACTTTTGAAACTTATAATGAGCTGAATTAATTTTAGTTGAGTGCTAATACTGCAAATGCTGTAAATACTAAACCAATTTTTTGCAAGTTCACAATACCTATACTAATCCAAAATTACAAATCATGTGACAGAACAGCTACATGACACCACAACTATACAAAAACGAACTGTTGAAACTTATAATGAGCTGAATTAATTTTAGTTGATTGCTAACACCGCAAATGCTGTAAATACTAAACCTTTTTTTTTTTTTTTTTGCAAGTTCACAAAACCCATAGTAATCAAAAATTACAAATCATGGGACAGAACAGTGGTGATGTGGGTGGACCAGCGAGGGAGTGGATCAGCTTGTTGGATTGTAAATGTGCCCTTAAAGCCATTTTTATATGACATCACTTACTAATAAATAAGATTCTCTCTTTTGCAATATCCATACTGTTATTGCAATTATATCGATGCATGAGATGTGCCAGTGTCCTTGAGTTACATTCTTGATGAATCAAGTGAGGGAATGAGATTCACACACAAAGAAATATCCCCGGTTGCTTGTGTTTCTTAATTAGTTCTATTCTTGAGTGAACTTGGACAACTCACTTGGTAGGCTATATCACATGTAACCCCCAAATTGGTAGGATAGCTTATCTTGACCATTGGAGTAGTGTCTTTGAGATTAGTGTGTTAGCGTGCGTACACTGAGTTGGATTGAGGGTAAGAACACACTACTGCTGACAGTGGAAGTGTCACTTCTTACACAATTGCTAATTGTAAAGCAAGTCTTAGCCCTGAAGGATTAAATGATTGCTCATTTTGATTCATTAATGATTGGGACTTCTACATGGCCAATATAATGATATTTTTGCGTGTCAATTGTCAGGGCATAAGAACTAATTCCAACACGGTCACCAAACTATTGGAGAGTTATGATATCCCCTTGATGTAATCCACAGTAGCGATCACCTGGTACATGAACGAAATCAAGGTTTAGATGTAAACAATGAATTGATATCATACTACAATTCCAAGAAAAACGGAGTGGACTCAAAGAACGTGACATCAGCACTAACAAAGGACTAATTGAGAGAAATGCTATAACATCAATAACCCTTATACAAACAAGAATACCCAAGAATACACACTTGTGAGCCCGTGGTGCTAGTTTGTCAACTCCACTAGCCAATTGATGAACGAAGGCAACACAACTAAATATACAAGGTGAGACAGAGAAAAGAGATTTACGAGGGAACTGATTATATAATATAAAAGATGGCATTTGATTAATTAAATGGCATGCAATGAAAACAACATCACCCCAATAGATGTGAGAAACATGCATTTGGAATAACAAGTAACGAGTTGTTTCAATAAGATAAAGATTCTTCCATTCAGCCACTCTATTTTGTTATGGTATGTGAGAACAATAAGACTGATGAAGTCTGGCAAGAGAAAAAATAATAGTAAACGGTTTAGAAAAATATTCCTTGGCATTATTGCTATAACGAATTTTAACATATAAACCAAATTAAGTCTGAATTTCAATACAGAATGATTTAAACACACACACACACAAAGAGAGAGAGCGAGAGAGAGAATAATTTATAACGATCTTTAATTAAATAAATCTAAGTAGTTCTTGAAAAATCATCCACAAAAGTCACAAAATACAGAAAACCAAACTATTCCACTCGACTTGGACCCCAGACATCTCAATGGACTAAAGCAAAAGGACACAAGACTCGATTATTGACTCTAGGTGGGAAAGATGTTTGGTGATGTTTCCCCAACTGACAAGACTCACAATTTAAAGATTGCAAGCAATGCAAAGCAGGAACCATAAACTCCAAACGATCAAGAGAGGGATGCCCCAAATGACAGTGGATGTGGACGGGAGAGGCAACGGCAGAACAAATTGTAAGAGATGCCACACCTAATATATCAAGGTAGTAGACTCCTTTGGATTCATATCCTCCACCAATCTTATCCTCTATCTTCATATCCTTTATCTGCTTATCCTAAATAATGGCAGAATTAGGGAAAAAAGCTACTGAACAATTTAATTACTTAGTTAACTTATTGATAGAAATAAGATTATGAGAGAGGATGGCACATAGAGAATAGAAAATAAGGGTAAGGATGGGAAAGAAATTGTGCCAATACCTCCAACTGGATTATGAGAACCATTGGTTCTAACCACAGGAAGATTAGCTAAGGAATATTGAAGTTCAGAAAATAGCATAGATGTGTCAATCATAAAATCAGATGCACCAAATTCAAGAATCCATGGTGGGGAGGAACAAGTGGTTATACAAGTAATAGATGTACCTCGTTGTGTAAGAGAAGCGATAGGATACGATGTTTGCTAAACTACCTGATACTGGAGGAACTTAAAGTCCTCCTCGCTAGAAATTGTGACCATTGTGGAGAGAGCATTAGCATTCTCAATACTACACTGACCTCGTACAGGAACAAAACTATCAAAAGAGACGTAATGAGCCATGTGTACGAGCTTACCATAAAGAACCCAACATTTTTCACGAAGATGACCCATGTTCCAACAGTGTGCATTTAGTGCCAGACTCGCGACCTTTACTATTACGATCTCCTCGAGTATCACCCGACCATCTTTATTATCACGCCCATCAGTAGCTAACTAAGTAGTAAGAATTGAGCATCTAGTCTCAAAGTCATGAGACAAATTCTAAGACGCAACTAGCAAAGTTCGAGAATATGTTTCAACAAAAGATGGAAGAGCACCACCAAGTATCTATGCTCTCACTGATTCAAATTCGGAGTCAAGACCAACAAAAAATTTCAATACCACCATTTGTTCTCTCTATCGTTGCATCTCATTGATGTTAGTAGATAAAGGCTAAAGGGTATTAAGCTCTTTGTACATCTTTTTTAAAGTAGCAAAATACTCAATGATGTCACTATCAAACTATTGGAGTTTGAAGAAGTCGCTAGACACACAATAGATACGACCGAGATCACCAGAATACAATAATTGAATATACTTCCAGATTTACTTACAAGTGTCCAAATGAGTGCACAAGTCAACAACTTTAGTTTCCATAGAGTTCCATAGAAGGCTGACGATATTAGCATCATCTTGTATCCAAACATCATAAGTTCTCGCATTTGAGGTCGGGGCAAGTTCGATGAGATGTTTTTGCTTACCAAGACCAATCAACGTAATTTTAGTTGCCTTAGACCATTGTAAATAGTTTTTCCCGTTCAACATTCGAATAGTTAAATGATGAAGCCAGTTAGTGGAGCCAAGTGGCTTGGATTCCATACGAGAAGCACTGGAAATGGTAATATGGACAGTCATTACTAAAAATCCAAGAAAAATGACTACAAACTGAGAGTTGAAGAGTTAAAAGGTTCTAGAGTTGCAAGAAAAACTCAATGAAGTTTCACTTGAGTTTGGATGTCATCAAAAAAGGCATCGGGGTGTTCGCCAAAGAGAGGAGATCACACTGGTAGGTGTTAATGATGATGATGAAGCTTTTGCAATGGAAGTTGAGGGTTACGACAACGATGAGAGGTGCTGCGACAAACCTTCTGATGACGAGGGTTGTTGTGACGACGAGTCGAAGTTAGCGACGTTGGCTAGGGCTTTGATTGCAATGAAGTTGTTGTCTAGAGTCGACAACTAGGGTTGCTGTGAGACAAGGCTAAATTGGCAATGATGACTAAGGCTCCGACGATTGTTGAAAGAAGATGAAGATCGCTAACTACAATGAAGAGAATGACGACGATCGATTGCAAAGCTCACCCTAAAAATGGAATTTGGTTCACACAAAACTTAAAAAAAAGTTCAAAGAATTAGGATCTTTGCTCTGATACCATATCAAGAAGATTGAATTGAGAGATGAATTGTTGTATTGTATTGGAGTTCATCTTAGGTTGAGTTTGGGAAGCAAAAAAGCTAGCTTTTTTGTGTTTGGGAAGAGGAAAAAAAAAAAAACTAGTTTTTTAGTAGTTAACTTTTTAACTTTTTCTTAATTTGACATATTTGCCCTCGATGGTTTAAAAAAAAAAATTTTAATGTAAGAAAGTAATTTTGGTCATTTTAGAAAAAGCCAAGAAGAAAAGTAGCTAGTAGCCACTGGTTTCCAAATGGAGCCTTAACCTATTTGTATATATAGGAATCTTGCGCATTAGTAAACTATTACAATCAATCAATCAAATATTCCTGCAATCAATCAAACTAGGAAACCAATTATTTTCCTACCATATTTACAACAATATCTAAAAAGATTCAATAATCTTAATCGTCGAGTCTACTAAACCCCTAACAATTACTTGCCTTTACATAGGCTAATCTCAAGACAACTACAAATCAAATCTCTGAGAAAATCAAATAAAAGATAGACATCAATCAAATCCTATAAAAAACAAAACAAAATATAATCCTAATGATATAAAGTAAAAGAAAATCCTAATAATAGAAGATAAAATTATTCCTCAATATCCTAGTTTCATTTTGCATCACAATCACACAAAAACTTAACTTTGTTTCTTTTCCAACTCTAGAAAGAGCAAAAATATGAGCCTTCACGTCAGGTCGTCATCTCACTCTATGGTAAAGAATATCGAGATGAACGACTAAATTTTCATTTCAATAGGTTGTTTTGGAAATGGAATGAAAAGTTGATAGGACATCAACCATATCCATCTCCTTAGGTTCTTAATTAGATAAATCCATCCCCTGTAAGTTGTCTCTTGGTTGTCCTAGGACAGACTCATAGTTTTCCCATAATAAACCCCTTAATTTCCCCCCTCTATGTCCCTATTTAAATGTTGCTTCTATGTGGTTCTAGGGAGACGATGAATGATAAAGATGAATGAATGATAATTGGCATGAACTGTTAATTTTCCCTCCTCTCTCTTCTTGACTTCTACCTTTCTCTTCCCTTTATTTCTTTCTTATTTCACATCGCCATGGCATCAACGCCCAAAAATTCCATAATTTCTCAATGTCACTAATTCTAGCAATTCATTGTATTTCCAGTGACGGTTTTTCAATGAAACTACAATAACCTCTAGTACTCTTAATGGCAACCTTTAATGCTCTCAATTTCATATTTATATTCAATTTAAAAAAAAAAAAAAAACAAAAGGGATTTTCTTTTTTTCTGTTTTTATATTTGGTAGTATTATAAAAACAAGAATAGGATAACCCGTTCCATGGATTCCATCCAGAATGACATAATAAAAAGACAGTTATCTCAAATTCATCCAATGCTTTCAATTTCATACCTATCTAATCCTCTTTCCACCACGTGAGAGTTGGTGGGACACCGGGTTCATTCCAACCGGGACACCAGGTTCACACCACCCCTCCTACACATGCACAAGTTGTTGGAGAACCTAGCGCATCTACTCTATTTGTGGTCTGTGATTGAAGGAAAGAGTGCATGTTTTCATCCCATCCCATCCCAGGAGAATTGTTAGGACATCAACTATATCAATCCCCCTAATGTTCTTAATTAAATAAATGCATCCCCTATAGGTTCTCCTGGTGTTCCAAGAGAGACTTAACTTTCCCATAATAAACCCTTTAGTTTCTATCCTCTATTTCCCTATTTAAATGCTTCTTGTATGTGATTCAAATAGGATGACGAATGACAAAGATGAATGAATGATAGTCAGCATGTGAGCTGTTAGTTTTCTCTCTCTTGCTCTCTCTTCTTCGCTTCTACCATTCTCTTCCCTAACTTTATTTGTATCTTGTTTCACATCAACCTAGTATTAGAGTCCAAAGATTCTATAACTTCTCAATTTGTCACTAATTCGAGTGAGTCACTGTTTTTTCAGCAATCTCCAGTGCTCTCAATTTCATATATATCTATACATCTGTTTGATTTTAAGTCTTTTTTGTTTTTAAAAGAAATTTATTTTATTTTTTTCTATTCTTATTTCTGCTGGTTTAAAAAAAAAAAAAAATGGGATTACCTGTTCCACAGATTCTATCCAAAATGACACAATAAAAAGAAAATTGGCTCAAATCCTTTTCTCTTGCAAGAGAGACTATCAATTTGTTGCTATTTGACAAGAGCGTCAAAACTTGGCTACAACGTTGGATACCCTTAAGACATCCTATAGTTCGTTGGATGTGTCTTCTAATTGGAACCACTATAATAATAGTAGTAGAATGCAATCTAAGCATGACTAAGCCAATTTTTTATCAAACTTGAAATCAAAAATATATCCTGATGCAGTGGCCATGGAGGAAGAATTTTTTAGGCATTTTAAGCCTAGAGTGGCAAAGTCGTAAATACCCGACTTTGGATTTTTGCATTGGGCCCACCTAGGTTCAATTGGAAACGGTCCAATGGTCAATACCCATTGCGTTGCGATGGCCTCTGCTGGATTTCGGGCTTTCGGCACTGTTTGAGCATTGAAATGGCCAGATTTATTATTTTTGAAAAGTTTCTAGGCCTTAGCTACTTGGGCCAAATGAATCCGTTTTGGGTTGGGGTTTTGGCAAAATCCTTGTATTTTTTCTATATTTTTCAGATTTATTTTTATTTCATAATTTCTGTTTTTAGTAATTTTATTAATTAGTGAATCTTATGCCTTTTTAGGCCTGGCCCATTAACGTTTGGTTTTCTTTCTTTTTTATATAAGCACTTGTAAGCCTAAGGACAAGTCAGTTCTGGGTTATTGAATGAAATTTGAGTCTTTTAAAATTCTTGTTCGTGTAAGCTTCTCTCATACGCTTCCCTGCATCATATCCTCCACCTTGTAATGCCCCGCCAATGAGTAATAAAATGAAGGAAACATGATTGAAGCAATGGGCAAGCGTGATTTTGTCATTAAGAAACATGTGAAAGAGTTTGACGAGGACCAACTAGAAGTATTGGTCTATGAACCTAACCTTACTGAGTTTGATGATTTAAATGAATTTGGTGATTTCGTCAATTAGGTGCCTTGTATTGCTACACCACCTAATGAGGCTATCGAGATTGATGTGATAATTTACCATGAGAAACATCTTAAAGAGCTGGTTTTTGAGCTTATCCCTGAAGTGCTTGTTTATTTGGATGCATCAAGATGCCTCTTTTTGTACAGTGCCAAGTCTTTGGTTCAAGTCTATGCCTCTTACCTACAATTCATCATGGGATTTTGTCATCCTCATTGCAATATCGCTTTTGCGATTTGCACCAGTTTTATTGGACTTCTTTTGGGTTCAGCAAGATCTCGCACCAGATTGTGCCCCTTTCCACCACAGGAGAGTTGCTGTGACACCAGATTTATGCCACCTCACGCACATGTACAAGTTGTCGAAGAAGCTAGCGCATCCTCTCTGTTAGTGGCTTGATGATTGAAGGAAGAACTGCATGTCTTAAACTCGACAAAGTCGAGTTTCATCCCATCATGGAAGAATTTATAGGACATCAACTATATCCACCCCTTAGGTTCTTAATTAAATAAATGCATCCCCTGTAGGTTGTCTCCTGGTTGCCCAAATAGAGAATTAGTTTTTCCATAGCAAACTCTTTAATTTCCCTCCTCCACTTCCCCATTTAAATGCTACTTGTATGTGATTCCACAGAGACGATGAACGATAAATATGAACGAATAATAATCAGCCTGTAAGCTGCTAGTTTTCACTCCTTTCTTCTTGGCTTCTATCTTTCGCTTCACCAACTTTATTTCTTTCTTGTTTTACATCAAAACCTTTCGAAACTATTTCAAAAAATTTTGGAAAGCAGCAAAAAATTATGAAAATATATAAAAAAATATATGAACACATATAAATTAAAATATATCCAAATGTATGAAAGTTTAAGGCCTGCTTGTCAAAGCTGCCAGTTTTCAATTTTTATATTCAATTTGTGTGTTTCATTTTCAGTTTTTGCATTCAATTTTTGACTTTCAGTTTTCATTTTCATAGTAGAAAAGACACAAAAACAAAAACATGAAAACATGTTTCATAACAATAGTTGCTGGTTCATATTTATAGTATTGGGTTGGTGGCTGGCAACAATGGGTAGCAATGACGCAAACTTGTAGTTGGAGGTGAGTTGCTGCTAGTTGTAGCCAGAGGTGGGTGGTGACCAGCGTCGGAGGTGATGACTAGCCAAGCAATGGATGGAGGGCAGTGGTTAGTTGACAGTGGTTGGAGGTACGTGGGTGCCAGTGGCGGTGGTCGAAGGTAGTGGCGACCGGTGATAGTTGGCAGTGGTGGATGGGTGATGGTCAACAGTAGATGATGGTTGTGACTAGTGGTGGTTTTAGACGAAAATGTAAACTAAAAATGAAAACTTGAGAAATCACCTTTTTCATATTTCCATAATTTTTAATAATTTGGAAAATAGTTTTCATTTTTTGGAAACTGAAAACTGGAAACAAATTTATCAAACAATTTTTCGTGTTTAGTTTTCAAAAAAATGAAAACAAAAACTGAAACTATAAGTTTTTTCAAACAGAACCTTAACAGTCCACAATTACAAAAAAATAAAAATCACATGGTGACTTGAGTTTTAAAATGCATGGGTTGCTATAAGTGGAATTCATCAAAATATGGTTTGCCAAAACATAGCAAGCTAAACTTGGAAAACGAGGAACCACAAATGGGTTAAGAAGTTATATAAAACTTGATCTTTATAATTCATATAGTTCCTCTTAGTGGAATTCATAAAAATATTAATTACCAAAAGTAGATGAATTTTGATAACATAGAACCATAAATAAAGAAAGAAGCATATTGAGAATTCAAGCTTTATAATTCATGGTTTGCTCTTGCCTTATCTCCTACAAAAGGAATTTTCTCAGCTTCCTCAGCACGAATTGCAGATTGCTGCTGCATGATATCATCATCCCTAAAATTTGCCCAATCATCAACTTCAGATGATTCAACAGGTGTTATGAAGTCCATTTCTACATCATCTAGGAGCCCATCCTGATTCTGCATCTTGCTTAATGTCACTAAAAAACAAATCACGTTTCGAATGGAATGTGATTAAATAAATGAACCCAACAGAAAAACTGTTCATGAACAGGAAGAAAGGAAGAGAGGGAGAGGCTAGACCTTCAATTATCAGCAACGATTAATAAATTTTATTTAATAGTCACATTGGAATGCAAATAAGCATAAATTTAAGCATGAAATATGGTTACAAGTGCAAAATATATGATATTGGGGGAAAGGTAAGGATTTTCCTGTAGCATAGACAAACCAATAATGAAAAGTATTCTTGTCTATGTTCTTTAATCATCCAAAAACTATCTTATATAATCTATCTTAATTTACTTATCATGCAAGTCAAGTGTACTAGTCAAGCTCCATGATCACAGGGGAATTTTTAATAATTTTTCAATATCTTGCATTGCAGGTTGAGAACAAAGGATTTTAAAATCAAAAGCATATCTCAGTGTCTATCATTGTGCATTTGATTTATATTCTAGCCTGTTTCTAGCTTGATTTCATTACAAGCATTGCAAACCAAACACACTACATTGGAAGCAAGTCATTAATACGACTTAATTCAACAAAACCTCAAATCCAACTACTCAAGCCAAGTTCGAGTGAGGAATTTCATGAAAGGTTTAAACATCTTAACTAGACTTCTGAAAGCTTTAAAAATCTTAACTTTAAAAATCTGAACAATACTTCTTAAATCCTACAAGAAATCTAAGAAGGGATTTGGAGTAACCAAACCTATGGATGAACCAACATTCAAAATAGATGCTTTTAAGAATGTGTAAAACAAATAAATTGAGAAAACAAACTCTCCCCCACCACCCAAATAAAAAAAAAAAAGAGGAGGAAAAGAAAACATAACAACCGCACACGCACACGCACACGCACACACACACAAAACAGAACTTGTACAAGCCTCCTCCACACCTTCGCACATCATTTTCATTCACTTAAACCATAGCCCCTTTTTGCTTTCTTTTGATGCTTTATTTCATTTGATTTAGCCTATAAAGAAAGGGTTTTATCCAACTAAAGATCTTGCTTTTAATTGGATCAATCCGCTAATAAATTTTTAAAATTTTGTATTTTCACAGCACTTAAATCAACTCCCCCAAGAAATATCAAAATTTTAAATTTTTACCAAGCCATAAAACAAAAGTACATATATTCCAGAATATCGTCTAAAAATAACATTAAAGTAGAAAAGTAAGATGAAGGCCCCAAAAAAAGAGATTTTTGAACACAGTTCCCCTAAATATTATCCGATGAGATACCACAATAAACAGCTAATCAAAGAAGATATTGTGCCATCTTTTTTTTCTTTGTGTTGGGGGGGGGGGGGGGGATCACACATAGCCTATTCATTTTTCATTTTTAGCAAGCATATTTCGCTATGATGAGTACCACCAGATATGCATTCAGTGGCATGAAGCCTCTCCCACTGGACAACTTTACAGATTATCCATGAATTAACTACTAGACCATTAGAGAGTTGTTTAGACATCAACTAATTTTGCAACAGACATGTTTACTTCTTGCATAGAATTTAAATGAGGAAAACTGTCATACAGAGGAGAAACAGGGAATTTTATGAAAATTTCGCCACCTATTTGCGTTCTGAATTCTTAAAAGAGACCCACAAAAACTCAATTAACGATGGCAGAATGAGGAATTGATATTCTAAAGTAAAAATAAGTGAATTGTTTAAAACTTAAGTGAATTGTTCAAAACTTGCATGATTCCAAAAAAATCTCCAAGAAATTCAAAAATCACCGACGCTGACCGAAAGAAAATTCAAACAGATAACAAAGCACACGAAAGGCAATCAAGAAATCCAAGCATAATTGCAAGTCAACCCTGGCGCATGTAGAATTCAAATAATTAAATGGAAATAACCCTAGCGCAGAAAAGTAATCATATAGCTCTATTTACCCAATTAAATCAAACATGCATATGTCCATGTTTACATATAAGTTAAAACATTGCGAAAGGGAAATCCTTAAAACCCTAGTACCAAATTTTCTGCTACAAGTTGGCTCGTCGAATTTCCAAACCCTAAAATTAAATTACCATCAAATCGCAAATTCGATACATAGACGTACATGCACACACATACAGAGAGTAGAGGGAGAGACCATACCACAGAGTGATCACAAACGATCTGACAACGACCCAGTGGAAGAGAGAGAGCTCTAGTGAGTGGGTTTGCGGCGAGAACTGCGGCCAAGAGGGGTACCGTTGGCGTAGCAGGTCCTCACTCTCCAGAGTCCAAACCGAGCCTAGTTGCTACCTTTACCGTGGGGCTTGCTTTTCACTACTGGGGCAGAAGTTTAGGGCAAATTACGGTTGCCTCCCCGGATCTCTATTTTACTTCCCAAAATCTCCAAAATATCTAGGACGTATTTGGTTTATTTTTCTATTTTTTATTTTCTATTTTGAACTATTTTTTATTTTATATTTTTAAAAATAAGGAAAACAATTCAAAATGATTTAGTCACTTAGGGCTCATTTAGTTTATTTTTCTATTTTTTGTTTTTTATTTTTGTTTTATATTTTCTGTTTTGAACTCATTTTTCATTTTATGCCTTTGAAAATAAGGAAAAAACTTAAAACGTATTTGATCACTTATATTTTTAAATTTTATTTTAGAAAATAGAAAATGAACTTGCACGTAAAATGAAAAATGATAAAAAGTCATTTTGAGCGTTTTTAATCCAAAATAAAGAAAATTTGAAAATAATGAAAATATAGCATTTTTTTGTTTCTTGATTTTGAGATTTTTAAGACATAAAATGACAACAGAAAATAGAAAATGGAAAAATAAACCAAATGCCACCTTATATTTTCAAAATTTGTTTTAGAAAACAGAAAATGGGATTACACATAAAATAAAAAATAGCAAAAAATCGTTTTAAGCGTTTTTAACCCAAAATAAGGAAAATCTCTAAATAAAGAAAAACATGATATTTTCTATTTTCTGATTTTGAGATTTTTAAAACAAAAAATAAAAATAGAATATTAAAAACAAAAAAAAAAAAAACCAAATGCCACCCTAGTTTTTCATCAAGATCACTGAAATTCTTAATTAATGTTCTTCAATAAAATTGGTTCAAGTATTTATTATGCCCATTGTATTTATAATTGTCAGTCCTGATTTCTTAGTTTGGATTAAGAATATCTTTATTTTACTGCTTTAATTTATTTATTATTATATTTTATTTATTTTGAAAATATTTATTACTTATTTGTTCTATAATTAAAAATAAAATTTTATTTTACTAAAAATTAATAAGTGTCTAGACTTTAAGTTATAAAATCATTTTTTAATTTGGGAATTCAATCCGTTCCCCATGGATGGGGATTCAATCTGCTCTCGTGGATGGGGATTCAATCGTGTGCACTTTTCAATCGTGTGCACTTGTACTTAGGGATTAATTTTAATGATAATATCTGAATGTAGCCAGTGATAAGTGAAGATGATGGTGGTTATGTAATAATTATATTCACATTAAAATTAATGATGAGGATGTTAATGAATGGTTAATTATCTGAATGTAGCCAGTGATAAGTTGAGATGATGGTGGTTATGTAATAATTATATTCACATTAAAATTAATGATGATGATGTTAATGGATGGTTAAGTTGAATGATTTAATTATGTCATTAGTTTTATTATATTATCAGATGTTGAGATGTTATTATAATGTTATTATATTTCGATGTATTGGATTGTCAGATGTGTGATCATGATTAGTAATAATAAGACATATTTGTATGTTATGTATTGTATAATGAACACATGTGTTTATAGTACTCACCCCCTAAAATTTGATTGCAGGTTCCAAGGCAAGACTGCCTGCGAGACCTATTGGTTGAGAGATCTAATTTTCCTAGTTTTTTATATATTTCAAATAATTTTTATATTCTTTTGATACCTCGGATGTAAGATCATTTTGAATATTATTCTTTTGGTCTTTTGATGAGATATATTGTTTATATACATATCATTGTTTGATGGGGTTATGTCAGGGCCAGTTTGAGTCCAACATGGTTTCTTTTGAAGCTTTATGCCTATTGAGGTTAAGGTTGAGGTTTTATTTTGTTACATTCTTTTTTTTTTTTTTTATGCTCTAGTTGTGGTTTGAACATGATTGGGACAGGATTTTATGATTTGAATATATACTGGCATATGTTTTAGCTTATGCCCTTAGGTTGCAAAATTCGGAGCATAATAGATTAGTATTAGAGTCTAGGTTAGAATACCAAAGGACAATGAAGTCTTTTGAGGCGTACTACATGATTTTGTGCCTAAATGCTTAAGTGTTTTCATTTTCAATTAACTCTTGAATATTCGAGATGTTGACTAAGTTATTCTTGTTGTTCTTGTTGTGTTATTTTAGAAACGATGCCCCCTACGCCACCCTAGGCTGCAGAGTTAGAAGTCAAGGTAAGGGTTGAAGTCATATTGTGGTTGAGGCCATGGTCTAGAGTTCAAGCCAATCTGAGTCGTGGAGTTCCTGAGGTAAGGTGGTGTTCTAGTGCATCCAATGGTGACTCTGGATCAGGGGTCCCATGCTAACATTGGTATTGGCGGTGAGATTCCGCTTGCGGAGCTACAAGAAGAGGGGTTGTAGGCGTGGGGCACTAAGTGTTCATCAGTTAGGAGTGTTCAAGGTGGAGGTGTTTGCACAATAGATGGCAACGATTATGGTCATGTTCTCTAAGGTAATAAGGGTCAGGCCATGATCTTTTTCTGCTTTGGGGAGTTCTGGGGGATAAGGCCTCCCACTTATGATGGTGTGGCCGATGCACAGATGGCAAAGGATTTTATGGATCAGTATAAGCGTATCCTAAAGGTGATACACATTATTGATAGCTAGACTTAGATTTTATTTACGACCTTTCAATTGGAAGATAGAGTAGCAAACTGGTAGAGTCAAGTGGCGTAGTCCGTTGGTACAGCTAGACTAATATGGGTTATGTTTTAGAAGTTGTCTAGAGACTATTTCTTTGCACAATCCCTAATGGATAGAGAGAAGGAGTTTCTGTTTCTTGCATAGGGTTCTTTGGTAGTATTAGAGTATGAGTGCAAGTTTGTAGCTTTGGCTAAGTTCGCACTAGAGTTGGTATCTACAGAACATCTGTGAAGGATTGTAAGAGACCTATACGTGTGAAGGACTACATGTGAGAGAGTGAAACAGAAAAGTAATGCCTTCTATTCCATATCGCATAGGTGTGGAATAGGAATGCATTATATATGAGGATACAATAATCTACATGATGTAAGACTTTTTCTAAGGTGCCTACGTGGACCTCAAAAAAAAAAAAAAAAAAAAAACAAAACAAAACAAAAAACAAAACTGTGAGGGTTGCAAAGCCTAGAGTAAACAATATTATACTATGCAGATTGTAGGTCGTTACGTCTGCAAGGTAGAAAATTTGAGAGAGGTTTAAAGCTTACATTGAGGACAAAGATGGTTGCATTAGGTTTGAAGGATTACAAGGTTTTAATCAATCGCGTTATGGCAGTTGAAAAGGAGGTGCAAGCAAAGAGTAAGCAAACTGGAGGTGCAATTTCACAATAGGAGGTTCAAGGTAACAAGAGGTAGAAGGATAATTCTATAGGGTCCCATGTTCGGCAGAGTGGTCATGGTTTGGTTCAAATAGCAGTGACAAGGGTTCCTCCTCAGATGGCCTATACCTATTACCATTATAATCAGTTTGTGGTATCGGAGTTTTAAGTGTCCTTTAAAGGGAACATCTGTCATGTTGGAGCAAAGGGTGGAGACAAAATCTTGTTTTTGTGTGGCCAGTGAGGCCATATTCAGTGGTTTTGCCCGTAAGGGCAACGAAGCATTAGTATAGCGCAAACCCAGCAATTAGTGCATAGTTGTGGGCAACAGGACTGGGCGTCTGTCCAAATGACATTTCAAATGGGTGCTCAGGGTGAAGCCTAGCATTTTCATAGGACCATGTAAAATGGGGTCCAACAGTAGAAAAGAGTTCCAGGTAGGTCTTATCATGGACAGAGAAGGGGTAAGTCATATGTTCTAACCCAGGGATGTGTTTTTGCTGCAATTCAGTAGGAAAGACTAGCAAAGTCTATAGTTATTGGAGGTATATTCTTGTTTAATGTTTTGTTCTTTTGTTGTCATTACATCTATTGTTGTGCAAGTTATCTTGTGCATGAGTTGGTGTTTTGGGTCGTAGAGGGACTATTTGTTCTTGGGGGTGTGTTATGTTGTGGGTTCACCTAGGTGTTAGAGATAGGGTCCTGTTGGTTTCGAAAGAGAATGCGTAGCAGAAGTGGGCGCATGATAGGCAAGGCCATATTTCAAAATTTCTCTTTTTAATGTTATAAAATAATTTTATAAAATAAACTAATCACAAGTTTTATTTGTCTAATGGTTAATAACAAAAACAATGATAAAAAAAAAAAAAAAAAACTATTCACAAGGATTAGTATACAACCTTTGCAACACTTCTGTCTTTGACCCTTAATCTTCCTTGCCTAATCCCCTCATCACGAACTGGATGTTTAGGCGTTGGAAGAATTTACGAACACACTTAATATAGAAGCACTAAAATTTTGAGATTGTCGAGGAGTTTTCTAGAGAGAGTATTCTCCTTATTATATTCTAGGCCAAATAAAGGAAATAAAATGTTTCTTTTTTTCTTTTTTGAAAGGTAAAGTTTTTTTTTTTAAAGGGAGAGGGGGAAGACTCGAACTCGAGTCATGAGCAAGCAGGAAATGCTCTTAACCACTGAGTTACAGGCTACGCTCGAAATAAAATGTTTCACCTTTTAATGAATTAATGAAAAAATGTTTCATCTTTTAATGAAAACAAAAACATTCCAATTTCTAAACGAGCTTCTGTTTTTATTGGTTAGCTAAAAAATAACCCCTTATTTATGTTGGAATCCCTCAAAATGGCCTAGAAAATAAATGTCCATTGTATCCTCTTAATTTTGTTTCAAAATTTAAAAATAAGAAATATTTTGAGAGATATTAAATATTTTAATATCACACAATATCCTAATAAAACAAACCTTTTAATTAATTAAGATAATCCAAAAATATCTTTTATTTAAGATATACTTTAAATATAATTAAATCAATATTTAATTATAATTATAATATCTACTAAGAGTGTTTGGACACACTCTTAGCCATGTACCTAGAAATGGTTACAAGTAACCTTGCTTTGGATAAGTGCTAACTCAAGATCACTATTTAATTTTTAATTTAATACACATTAGAGTGTTTTGCAATAATTAATCCAAAATTAATTATTACATTTGTTGTTGTTCTATATCGTTCATATGATGAAAAAAGACGACAAAGGGACCAATGGACCTACAAATCTTAACCTCCAATAATTTCGACAATCAATTATAAGCTCTTTTATTAATTGACGAAATTATTAATTCTAGAGTAATTCCACTAAATACCTAGAATTGCACTTTTTAAATTGTAGAATTGATTTCTTGAAGAAGCATCCATTGTTATATACATTGTATATGAGTCGATCCTTCATAAACGATTGGTAACTAGAGCTAGGTCAAAGATCAAATTCGTTAACCTCTCTAATTACATCTTTATCCTTGACTACCGTTAGTCCCTAGTGAACCACTAAATTCATGATCTAATCATGAATTTAGCACTCTAATTGTTCAATGACTCGAGCTAACTATTCCAAGAAAATCGCAAGATATGGATTCCATAACATTATAAAAAGCATTGCCAGCTATTTACACAAGAATGTTCCCACGATACAAGGATTATAAGTTGTAATTGGGTACGAACTTACCCAAGTAAGTCAAAGAACATCTCATAATAAAATTGGAGTCTACTAGAATATAATGGATTAATACCGTTACATATATGACCATTAGTTGACAAAGTTAAATGTTCTACACATAATGAAAATTATTAGAGCATTCAATTTTGTTTGGTCCTATCCTATATAATCTTATTACATATAAGTGCCTTTCATTTAATATTGCCACATATTATAGTCTAGATGAGACTGTGCCATTCTTAATGGGAATGAACTGTACTAGCAACTATATATATAAAATTCCCAAACTTTAAACATTAGTCACGGACTCGTTTTGATTAATACTCTTTAAACTTGATTCTCACATCTACAACAATTATATGTCAAGTTTAAAGTTACATTTATAATTAAATGATTTTTATGAATTTTATAAAGTAAATCTAATTACATACAAAAAAATGAATAACAACTTTATTTATTTTAATTTCAACAATATAGTTCAATAACATTTACTTGTAGGGCTTACAAAAATCCCAATAGGTCTTATGTTAGCATCCTCATAAATAATTATGATTTTGAATTTTATTACTATTTTGTCGTTAATTCTCACACCCTAAATTTTGAGTATGAATTTTTGTAGGGTATGGAATTTTGAGTGTGAAATTATGCTTAGCATTTATTTATTATTATTTTATTCGTGAGGGCATAATTGTCATTTCGCATTATGTTGACACTCCAATTTTGTTCCCTCATTTAAAATTTACAATATTTAATACTTTTAATTGAATGGTGCTCTACTGACTAAAAATTCTTGATCGTAGGATAAGTCAAAGCGTCAAAATCAACAAAAAGCGAACATTCAGTAAAATGACGATTGTACCCTTGGAGATGGAAAGAAGTCAAGTTGATAGACCAGATCAAGGCAGAAGGCCACCAAACTGTACAAACATGTCCTAAGACATCAAATTAAGGATCCCCACATCAACTGAAGAGCCAAAATCCAGAATCAGGGGTCAATTTGGTCTAGAAGTCAAAAATAGCCTCTATCTACACAACCAAAAGATGATATCGACTAGAATACCCAAATCAATCTAGAAAATGGGCAAGAAGATACACAGCATCCCAAGACATGCCAAAGGACATAAAGGTGGCCCAAAATAGCCAATATGCCACTTCAGAGGTCATCCAGGCTCCGCCAACTCAAAATGGCTCATACCAATAAAAAAGAAGCTGCCAGTGCACCTGACATAATCTAAGCATCCAGACAAAGTCAGAATACCTTCAATTGCACAAGAATATAAAGGGTAATTTTCTGAGGTAATGGCATAGCTAGGTCTAGCCAAGTCAATACTTAGGAGGTCCTTTCAAAACCCTAACTCAAAATTTCATTAGTATTTTATAAATTCTTAAAAGGTCCTAGAGTCCTGCTGATGGTATTTTTGAATTCCTCATACCCAAAAAAGGGCAAAAGGAGTCATCTTGATGTTGCCTCCATAGGTCAAGCTAAAGGATTGGGTGACCCCTCATCCGTTTCAGCCCGTTTCGAAGTAGTAATTTTCAAACAAACCTAACTTAGTCCTAGAGATTCCAAATTAAAACAAATTTTGACCTAATTGGTTTAATTCTCTCCAAAAAGTTCTTAAGAGTCTTGAAAGCTCTCGAAAATTATGCTAAAGGCCTTAGAATGGCCTAAACTTGTCAGGATAAAATCCAAACTTCGCCAAGCATGGCCTGGGCCCTGGCTGCCATTTTACTTGTCAAATAGGCATATGGCGAACTTTTTCATCTATCTCAAATGACATAAAGTTTTGCCCGGCTTATTTTGCAATTATAGTTGCCTGTGGCACTGTGCATGCATGTTCGCTCGTCCTGTTGAGCAGAAAGAGCTACTAAATAGTCCTGGCAAAGAGTTCTACCCATTTTGTTTGCCAGACAAAACAAGCAATTCTCTTTACCTGTTTGAATGGGCGAAAGTTCTGTTCGGCTAAAAATCTTATAAAAATGGGCCTCTTTTTCTCATTTTCCCATTCAACACTCAATGCCTTTTAGAGTTTCTCTCTCTAGAAAAAGCTCGCGTTAGTATAATTTTCTCTCTCTAGAAATTTTTATTTTATTTTTTAATTTAATGTATTTGCATAATTAGAATAAAATAATTTTAATTGTGTAAATAAATTTTTTTGTCAATAAAAAGTATCCGGATCATAATTCAAGATCAAATTGTATCTGATATATAATATTGATCGGATTTACTCGAGACAATTTTATAAAATTCTAGACATCATATATATGTCATATCTACATCATACTGACATGCCATACCATACTATAACATCATTCTATCATGCTATACCATGTTATAATATATGTCCAGCATGTCATGTCATTCCATAACATCATTCTATTATGCCATACCATGTCATAATACCATGTCTACCATCTTATGTCATTCCATAATACCATTATCATGCTAAGCCATGCTAAATATCATATTTACCATACTGTGTCATCTCTACCATGTCATGTCATGTCATTTACATCTTATACTATGCTAACATGCCATATTGCCATGCTATGCAATGTTATACCTTGCTATGACCACGCTATGCTATGCTAGCATATCATATGAGCATTCTATTCCATGCTACCATGCTCATTTACCATCCCACATCATAGTATAATATGTTAAGACATAATTTACCATGCTAGCACATGTCGTGACATGTCATACATCATGTTTTGACATGCCAGCACATGCTTTGACATGCTAGAACACATTCAAACGTGCAAACACACACCTATTAGGGTTGACACAAACTTTGAAATTAAATGCTAAACAATTCAAAGCATTTAACTGAGTGAGCAGGGCTCTAGAGATTGGGAATGATTTAGGATTAGCTAAGCTGATTTCTAAGTTATGAATCCCTTAAATATAGATGACATACATCTTTGAACTGTCATCTATATTAGAACTTGATCATATCAACTGCATCATTCACATCATATTAGGATCCTAGGCCCTTTACATAGACTTGATCATCATCACTAGGAACTGAGCTCTTAATCTAAGCTGAGTTTCTTTCCCAAATGATAAACACTCGCATGCGCTGGCTGCATCCTTGGAGCTAGGCTCATTTCTAGAGTAATGTGCAAGGCACCAACTGTCTCTTCCTTTGGAGTTGAACTCCCCAGCAGAGTAAACTCTATCTCCAGTTATGTGCAAGGCACAAATTGTTTCCTCTCATCTGGAGGGAAGCTTCTTTCTTTTCCTAATTATGCGCTAAGTGCCAATTATCCTTCTCATTTAAAGCTAAGCTCATATCCTAGTTAACCATTTCTCAGTTATGCATAAGGCATTAACTGCCCATATTTTCTTGAAGTAAGGCTCCTTTACTAAGTTATACGCTAGGCACTAATTGTTTCTTATCATCTGGAGTGAAGCTCCTTTTCCCGAAGTTATGCGCAGGGTGCTAACTTTCATTTTAGTCTTTGAACTAGACAATCATTCCTAATCCACACCTAGAGCTAGGCTCTTTTTTTCCCCTTATCTCATATTTGAAGTGAGGCTCTTTCACACTAACTTGCACATAGCATCGACTTTATCGGTCACTTTCTCATACATTTAGCCTATCTTGGCCAATGATAAGGCTCACTGTGCTTGAGGCTAATCAGTTTTCCATCTATGACATTTTGATCACACTTAAATCCACTCATACATATCTGCACATCACATCTGCATGAGGTACTAATCCTAAAACTACGTAGACCTGATCTCTTTTTAAGGTACGTTTGTAGCTTGAGCGGATAGCTTAATTCCAGTCACCCGGGTCTTTATAGACCATTGGTGCAAGGCGTTAATTCAAAGTTAACCTCTTACACACATTTCAGCACATGGGTCAAACCGTAAGTGTAAGCTATGATGACCTTATCCTTGTCATAAGGTACATTGGCTATTCGAGTAGATAACTTGAGTGTGGTCTCCAGGTCTTCATAGACCATCAACGCGAGGTGCAGCCCACATTTAGAGCTAGATTCCCACATCTCATTAACACTTAGTTTGGACCACCTTAGATCTGAACTACTAGCTTAATACTTTCAGAGGGTATGTAGATAACTTGAGCACATAGCTTGTGTTTGGTCACTTCAATCTTTATAAACCATATTTCAATACACGTTTTCAGCACGCACACTCATGCACAGGCAAACATTTCACCACACTTGCATACATAAGCTAGGCTCAGATGCCTCACATATTTCATTCATCATTTGTATTTATAGGTTATATGCAATGATCATTATAAACCAAAGTATTATATTGTGAGATCACGTCTACAAATAATGGAAAGAGACTGGATATCTCTAGGTATCTAGGCGAAACAGTTTCTATGCACAGCCAAACCCTTAGACCCATTATCTCTAATTACATAGACAAGTCGAGAGTCATTAAAAAGGGCCATTTAACATATCTTTCAAAAACATAAAATAGTACATTTTTAAGTTATAATCAAAACTCAGGTTTCTAGACACACCCCTTTTGAAATTGTCAGTTAGCGATTCCCGATCTCTACAATCAGGCCTTATTTCAAAATTAAAAATATATTTTTATCATTTGGTCGATCTTGGATGCACCATATCACAATAAAGACTCACAACTTGAGCCCATCGGCCCGACGTGAGGATTCGGTCTTGACAGCTGGCAACTCCACTAAGCACTCAGCCCCTGCTTCCAGGGTTCAACTATAGTTTCCCCTTTTCACAATCGTTGTCTCACACCATAATCTCTGATTTATTCAATCAAAAGCATATAACCCCATTTTCTACTAGGTTGCATATATTTTTACTATTTCTTCTATGTTATGCATACTAACCCATTCAATTGCAAATAAACTACGTGCATGTATATTTCATGCTTTGTTTTGCAGGGTTATGGATAAACAGTGTGAATGTTTTACTACTTTCCCTATTTTTCATGAACCTGTCCCTCATAAAATCACACATTGTGCACTACATGGAGCATATTTTGCATCACCCAATTTTACCCTCTAGTTAGTTGACCGAGTTCAGTAGGTCCCTTTAAGGTGTGGCTACGTATGCAATTCCTTTGACAGGCGTATTGAGCTTTTTTGTTGGCTAGATCACCAACTTGAGAATGTTTTCTTCGAAAAACTGGAGGTTTGAAGATCTAGTGGCCATTACTTTTTTTAAAATGCATTAAGTTAAGCCATGAGCCTTATGTCACATGTAGTCATACCATAGGCTAGAGCATCACAAATCCTAATTTTTACAAGAACATTGAAGAGGACAATGCTAACCTATTTGTTTCCTGTGTTGCATTCAACATTCATCTATACACAGTAAAGGAGATAGCTCATTATTGTCTCTGTATAGCAATAAAGCCTATCCATTATTGTCTAAGGGACTAAGTTCCAAATAGACCATTCATTTATGCATAGTGAAACTTTGAGGTTCACTCTTATAAATAAATAAAATAAAGGTATTGTCTCTTGAGTCCAAGTTTGTCCTACATTTATCTACTAAATCTAAGTCAATGCATATCCCAATTCAAACCTAGATTTTATCAAATCTTATCTCTCAAGTATCAAAAGTTTTGACCCGAAACTCTATTGAATTTGAGTTTAAAGATTTGGTAGATTCTCTAAATCTAGGTAGAAATCTCAAGAAAACACTCCCTAGAGTTTTTATAAACAAACCCAGTCAAAGTTTCAACCTGAAACTCTGTTAGATTTGAGATAGAAATCCCAAGTTAAGAGTTTCTCCAAATTTCTATCCAGATTTGTAGTTCTGACAAAACCCTACCCATTTTATAGGTACTATCACTCCATTCACTTTGCTCATCTTCTTCAACACTTTTCTGTCAATACCAGAATTTGAGTCAGAAAGATGGCATCCTCATCTGAGGTAGTCACTTCCATTACCTTTAGAACTCAGGCACCAATCATAGCTGTATTAGAGGGCACAAGTCAACTGCCATCATTCCTAACTCTCAATGTCAGCCCCATTCCATACCAGCCAATCTCTCTTTTTGATTATCCAAAAATGATAAGGATTTGTATAAAACTAGAATCTTTAGATCTACCTTCCATGGATCCCCTTCCATGCCCAAAGCACCCTATTACCTGAGACGATGTGCCCTTTCCATTTTGAGAGAGCCAATTAAGCCACGATGAGAACTTCTTCTCCCCATATCAATTGAACTATAGAACTGATGGTAACCTACCAACTTTAACAAAGATCTGGAAGAAATACAACTTCTCAGCACTTAAGTCCTCATAAGGAAGCACCAGCACCCTGACTTTTGGGAATTTGCCTCCAATTGATCCAGTTCACACTTCACAGTCAACATCATAAATTAATAGCTTCATCTATAAACCAATGTCTAACAGCGACATTAAAGAATTGAACGCAGAAAGCTACTCTGCTTAGTATAAAAGAAGATAGTTAACATTCTTCTAGCTTGAAAAAGTCTACAAGAGAATGAGGTTCGACCCAGACAAAGTGCTAGGCAAGGAACAATAAGGCATAACTAAGCCATTGGAGTTTGAAAATAAGATCCCAGGTTTAGGAATTGGAGCAAAGCTCAACAATTGGGAGGAAGAGAAATTGGTTAAAAGAGTAGAGAGAAAGGCTCTGTACTCTAACCTATGCGTGATGAAGGATCTTAGTCACACCACAACAAGGTCTTCTTCTCCTCCCCATCCCATGGAGAGGCACCAACCAGATCTGAAGAAGGAAGCCAAGGAACCAAATCACAATAGAAATTTATTCTAAGGCAACTTGATTATCAAAGATAAAATAGACAAGTGGCTAGATTGTCTAAGTCCAAGTTCTTTCAAGAAGCAAGGAAGAAGAATTCTCACAATTTGATTAAAAATAAAAGAAAATTGAATAATTTGTCCTTCATGGTTCAGCTTACAATATATATATATATATATATCCCTAGCTTGGAACATCCCTCCAAGAATAGGAAAAGCCAACGTCGTTAATAACCATCATTAATTTCATTAAATCTACCACAAGTATCTAGACTCCTTAAATATAGTAATAAATATAAAACAAACAAAAGACTAAAATGGACATGGCTCTTAAAATGGTAGATTTGAGGCTTGCCGATCATTGGTTCCAATGCTAGGTCTCCATATGTCAATTGCTTCACTCTTGGCCGAATAGGGACTCTCCATGTGGCTGCCATGTAACTTCCAAATTATCTCCTCCTTGACAATTCCCTTCGTCCACTTGGCAAAGAACCATGCACTTGGATCCTTCACAATCACTCTTCATGGCTTTGTTATCACCTTGGCCGATTGCTTCCCCTTGTCCGAATGCTTCCATGATTAAGCTTTGGAGCTCCTTTGCTTTGGCTCTTGTAATGGGCCCTTGATAGCTAGGTAATGATGGAGCTTTTTCATCATCCCCTCCCTCTTGAGAAAAATTCGACCTCGAATTTGGTCCTGCACCAAATAAGGAGAAAGATCAGTAACATTGAAAGTATTACTAACACCATACTTACTTGGCAATTCGATCTTGTAGGCATTATTATTAATGCACTCCAAGACTTTAAAGGCCTATCTCCTCTAGGTTGTAACTTTGATTTCCTTTGTTGAGGAAACCTTTCCTTCTTCAAGTGCACCCACACTAAGTCACCTGGTTCAAACACAATTGCCTTCTGGCCTTTGTTAGCATGTGATGCATATGATAGATTTTTCTTTTCAATATGCAACCTAGCTTGTGCATGCATTTTCTTCACAAATTCTGCCTTACTCTCACATCAAGAGAAGCAATGTGCTCAGTAGGTAATGGTGACAAGTCTAAAGAAGTGAGTGGGTTAAATCCATACACAATCTGAAATGGTGAGTTCCCACTAGATGAATGCACAACTCTATTATAAGCAAATTCAATATAAGGTATACATTCCTCCCAAGATTTTAAATTCCTCTTAACAAAAGCTCTCAAAAGCGTAGACAAAGACCTATTCACTACTTCAGTTTGTCCATCGGTTTGGGGATGGCAAGTAGTAGAGAATAACAACTTCGCTCCTAATTTTCCCCAAAGCACTCTCCAAAAATGGCTCAAGAATTTTACATCCCTATCACTAACAATAGTTTTAGGAATGCCATGTAATCTAACAACTTCCCTAAAGAACAAATTGGCCACATAAGTAGCATCATCAGTTTTCTTACAAGGGATAAAATGAGCCATCTTGGAAAATCTATCAACTACAACAAAAATGGAATCATGTCCCTTTGGCGACCTAGGCAATCCTAAAAATAAAGTCCATAGACAAATCAACCCAATGGTGCTTAGGTACAGGCAATGGTGTGTATAGCCTATGAGGCATCACCTTAGACTTGGCTCTTTTGCAAGTCTCACATTTGGCACAAAAACTCTCAATATCCCTTTTCATATAGGGCAAAAAAAAAAAAGTTCCCTAAGTACATCAAGAGTTTTAGCAACCCGAAAATGCCCCATAAGATCACCACAATGACTTTCATGTACAAACAAATCCCTCAAGGAACTTTTGGGCACACACAATCTGTTTTCCCTAAACAAATATCCATTGTGCCTAAAGTACTTTTGAAATGCAATGTTCTCACATGCCGCATACACTTGTGAAAAATCAGAATCATGCTCATATAATTCCTTAACATATTCAAAACCAAGCAATTTAGAATCAAGTGTGTTAGGGAGATTATACCTTCTTGAGAGTTCATCGGCCACAATGTTTTCCTTACCTTGTTTGAATTGCACCACTTATGGAAATGACTCGATGAACTCTATCCATCTAGCATGCCTCTTGTTTAGCTTTCCTTAGCCCTTAAGATGCTGCAAGGATTGATGATCGGTATGAATGATGAACTCCCTCGACCACAAGTAATGCTGCCATGTTTCCAAAGCTCTCACCAATGCATATAGCTCTTTGTCATATGATGAATAGTTCAAAGCTACCCCATTTAGCTTCTCACTGAGATATGCAATGGGTTTCCTTTCCTGCATCAAAACGGCACCAATTCCTTTCCCAGAGGCATCACATTCAATTTCAAAAGCCTTAGTAAAGTCGGGCAATACAAGTAATGGTGCTGAACACAACTTTGTTTTTAACATGTTATATGCATTCTCATGCTCATCACACCATACAAATGGAACATTCTTTTTCACCAATTCATTCAAAGGAGCGGCTAAGCTACTAAAATTAGGTACAAACCTACGATAAAAACTAGCAAACCCATGAAAACTCCTTACCTCACTCACATTAGAAGGTCTCGGCCATTCCTTAATGGCTTTCACCTTTTCTTCATCCACTTCAATTCCCTTTCTACTAACAACAAATCCAAGGAATACAGGCCTTTCCATACAAAAACAACACTTCTTGAAATTAGCATACAACTTTTCTTTTCTCAAAACATCAAACACAACTTTCAAATGTTGTAAATGGTCATGCATGTTTTTGCTATATACCAAAATATCATCAAAGTAGACAATAACAAATTTTTTGATAAATGACCTCAACACATGGTTCATCAACCTCATGAAAGTACTAGGTGCATTCGTGAGCCCAAAAGGCATCACTAGCCACTCATAAAGACCATACTTAGTCTTAAATGCAGTTTTCCACTCATCACCTATTTTCATTCTAATTTGATGATAACCACTCTTAAGAACAATTTTGGAAAATATGCAAGCACCATGAAGTTCATCAAGCATGTCATCAAGTTTAGGAATGGGATACCTATACTTTACCGTGATCTTGTTGACAACTCGGCAATCAACACACATTCTAAACGTCCCATCCTTCTTTGGCACCAAAAGCACGGGTAGGGCACAAGGACTCATGCTTTCTTTCACGTACCCCTTGGCCAACAATTCCTCCACTTGCCTCTAAAGCTCCTTAGTCTCCTCAGGATTGCTCCTGTAGACAGGTCTGTTTGGAATTTGAGCTCCAGGTGCAAAATTGATTTGATGCTCAATCCCTCTCAATGGTGGTAAACCCGGTGGCAGCTCATCTGGGAAAACATCCTTTTATTCCTGCAAAAGAGAAGTAGCAGTACTAGGGTGACTAGAATCAAGGTCAGAATTAGAAAATAAAGACTCTTTATACATAAGAAGGTATAAAGGTCTCATGTCATGCAAAACCTTTCTCATTTCTTTTCTTCCCACAAACAATGTCATTCCTTCTTCCTCTTTTTCCCATTTCTCTCCTATTTCTTTTGTTCTCTCATTTTTCTCTTTTGCCTCTCTTTTTCTCTCTTCTCTCTTTTCTTTCCTTTCTTTTCCCTCATTTTTTTTATTTTCTACCTCAACTGATTTTTCCTCAATTGCTCTCCTAATCCTCACTTGATCTTCATGAGCCTGAGAAGGGCTCAAAGGATTCAAAGTGTATGTTCGGCCATCCTTCACCAAAGTATACTTGTTCTTCTTTCCATCATGTGTCATACTCCTATCATATTGCCAAGGACGCCCCAACAAAATATGAATAGCAACCATAGGCACAACATCACACACTACCTCATCCGTATACTTCCCTATGGTGAATGGAACCACAACTTGCTTGGTTACTTTCAATTTGTTGCTCTCATTCAGCCATTGTAGTCCATACGGCTTTGGATGCTTCCTACACACCAATCCCAATTTGTTCACAAGAAGAGAGCTCACCACATTGCAACAGCTACCACTATCAATGATCATGCTACATAATTTGTCACTAACGGCACATCTTGTATGGAAGATTTTTCTTTTTGAATAGCATCCCCATCTTCAAACTCACTTGTGCACTTAAAGCCCTCATGGTAACCATAGCATATGACAACCCAACCATAGGATCTTGCTCTCCCATCTTCAATTCCTCTTCATCTTCATATCTGTCTAGATTGGGTGTTTCCTCTTCTTCAACTCATCTCCACTCTCTAAACCTCCATCTTCCCTTATAAACATCACCCTTTGGTTTGGACACTGATTTGCATAATGCCCATGCCTCCAAACACTTAAAACACTTCACCTCTCTAGCCCTAGTAGGAACCCCCTTTTTTTCTTTCTCTTCCACCTTTCCTTTCCCTTTCCATTCTTCTTTTCCTTTCCATTCCTCATTTTTCTGTTTTGGTAGCTCTTTCTCATTCTTTTCCATCTTGCCAACATTCAGCTTCCATGGACTTTTTGTGGTTGAAGCATATAGCCCACTTCCATACTTCAAGGATTTCTTCATTTTCATTTGCTTTTCTGCCTTAATAGCAATGTGTACCATTTCGGTCAAAGTATGGTAGGAATGCAATTCCACCACATGAGCTATCTCCATGTTCAAACCAGCCAAGAACCTCGCCATGGTGGCTTCCATAGGTTCCTCCAATTGTGTCCTTGCCAATGCCACCTCCATGGCCTTGAAGTACTCTTCCACACTTCTACTCCCTTGTGACAACCTCTGTAACCTTTGATGAAGCTCTTTGAAGTAGTTTTGTAGAACAAATCTCTCCCTCATGACTTCTTTCATGGTCTCCCAAGTGGTAATGGGTCTAAGGCCAATATTTCTCCTTCTAACCAACAATTGATCCCACCACACTATAGCATAATCTTTAAACTCCACAGCCGCAAGCTTGACTTTCTTCTCTTCTGAATAATTGTGGCACTCAAAAATTAGTTTTGCTTGTCTTTCCCACTCCAAATACAAGTCTGGATTTTCTTTTCCATGGAAGGAAGGAAACTTCATCTTGATACTACCCACATTTGAATCAACTCTTTCTTCAACTCTTTCCCCAATTCCATAGTCCCAATTCCTATAATTTCTACCAACCCTTCTTCCTCCAAACCTTCTTCCTCTAGACGGCCAAAACCACCTACCTCTTTGATTATGGAGGTTGAATTCATACTCTTCTTCATCATATTCATTCCCCCATTCATCTTCATTAAGTTATTCTTCCCCAATATTCTCAATTCTTACTCCCTCATTTCTGCCCACATGTGGACCGAAACCCATCCTAGGCATTCCACTTCCTCTTCCTCTTCCATTACCTTCTCGAATTGATGATCTTTCTCTACTACCCTTATCCCTAGTCTCTTCTCTATCCTTTGCCTCCAACCTTTCAATTCTATCCAGCAAGGTGGTCATCACAAAATTATTTCTGTCCAATTGTTGCCTTAAAGCTTCAGGTAACATATGGTCATCTCTATTCTGTCCATCACCACTACTACCACTGATTTCTTGTTCTTTTGACATGTTAAAGCTGCAAGAAAGAAAGTATTAGTAGAAAATGGCTCACCCTCTCAAGTGTTTCACTCAAGTAGTGGCTTTTCCCTCCAATACTTTCACTCTCTTGCCTTTTACCTCTCAATTCTCTTCCTTTTGCTTACCTTTCTAGAACTAGGGCAGCATGACTCTCTAATCACTTGAAAATATATCAATGAAAATCACAACAGCTAGGTAAGAACGAAATTGCAAGAAAGAAGAAGATGACACTAAAATTCAATAAAAGATGACTCCAAATTAGAGGGCAATGAAGTATAAATGTAAAACCCCTGGAAACTAAAGTTGAAACTCCCTAATTTGATGATAGCAAGCTCAAAAGGCAGATTGCACACTGTTTTGCAACAAATTTCAAGACTAGAGGGCAATTCGATTCAAATTTAGTTCACCAATCAAATCAAAGAGTTTCAAGCTGAAAATTGGTGGAAAATTGTAATATGATATAAATAAAAAGAGGGTAAAATTTGTGAATTTTCTGGACTGTTTTAGTTGGTGAACTAAATTGTGCCCTTTTTTATTTTTATTTTTTTTGTATCTCTTGGTTCAATACCACCACAATATCCTTCAAACCATTGCAGTTATAATGACTAGCAACAAAAAAAAAAAAAAAATGGCTAATGATTTCAACACTTCAAGAGTTCGGACAAACTTTTGGAATTCCCTAATAGATCTCTCTTTGGCCGAATGCCTTGAAGAGAAAACATAAAACTTGCACTGAGGAATATGAAGAGATGGATTGGACTACTACTACCTTATTGGATGAACAAGCTTTGATACCAAAATGATAAAGGATCTTAGTCACACCACAACAAGGTCTTCTTCTTCTCCTAAATTAACACAACCCCAACCCATGGAGAGGCACCAACCAGATCTGAAGAAGGAAGCCAAAGAACCAAATCACAATAAAAATTTATTCTAAGGCAACTTAATTATCAAAGATAAAATAGACAAATGGCTAGATTGTCTAAGTCCAAGTTCTTTCAAGAAGCAAGGAAGAAGAATTCTCACAATTTGATTAAAAATCAAAGAAAACCGAATAATTTGTCCTTCATGGTTCAGCTTACAATATATATATATATATCCCTAGTTTGGAACATCCCTCCAAGAATAGGAAAAGCCAACGTCCTTAATAACTATCATTAATTTCATTAAATCCACCACAAGTATCTAGACTCCTTAAATATAGTAATAAATATAAAACAAACAAAAGACTAAAATAGACATGGCTCTTAAGATGGCAGATTTGAGGCTTGCCAATCATTGGTTCCAATGCTAGGTCTCCATATGTCAATTGCTTCACTCTTGGCCGAATAGGGACTCTCTATGTGGCTGGCATGTAACTTCCAAATTATCTCCTCCTTGACAATTCCCTTCGTCCACTTGGCAAAGAACCATGCACTTGGATCCTTCACAATCACTCTTCATGGCTTTGTTATCACCTTGGCCGATTGCTTCCCTTTGTCCGAATGCTTCCATGATTAAGCTTTGGAGCTCCCTTGCTTTGGCTCTTGTAATGGGCCCTTGATAGCTAGGTAATGATGGAGCTTCTTCATCAATGTGTCTATCGGGGAATGTTCACCACTTCCTTCATATACTTTTGCAAAGAAGGAGGAAAAGAGGTAGTATATCCTCTAATACCCATACCAGCAATAGGATTTGAGGTTACTTCTGAGCCTAAAGAGTAGAAAGTTCGTTGGGGATCCCGCCCTGATAATGAGCACATCATAGAAGCTGTCATGGCCAACATCATTCTCTGGATTAAGGAAAATAGGTTGCCTTTGGTAGTGATCAGAGCCATGAAATCCAAGATTGCCAAGCAACGTTGGATAGAGTACACAACTTGCTTCCCTCGCCCACCAAAAATATTTCCTCCTCGTTAGTTTTACACAGAAGAAGAAGTCCTTGATGACTTCATCAGAATAACACTGGAGGACAAGTATGATCGGCCGATCCTATCAGAAGGACTCAATGGATAGCGATGCAGACTATCTTTCCTTACTAGATGCGATGATCAGAGAAAAAGACTTCAAGGATTAACCTCCAATAGAGCAAGTTGGCCTTCAAGCATCAATAAAAAAGGCTTATAGGAGCCCAACATTTTTGTTTTCTTTGTCAATTTCTTGTACAAATTAAAATTTCAAAATAT
Organism: Vitellaria paradoxa; assembly: GCA_019916065.1. Lineage (NCBI taxonomy): Eukaryota > Viridiplantae > Streptophyta > Magnoliopsida > Ericales > Sapotaceae > Vitellaria > Vitellaria paradoxa. Next base: position 29,947,256 of record CM034242.1, read on the forward strand.
TAATTCTAATGTCCATGTTATTTTCATATTCTTTTTATTCCATTCATTTTTCAGGAATTCAAGATCCCACATACAACAACATGACAACAAACACATTTCAACAATCATGTTTAGAACATCAACATCCTTTATAGCTACAACTTACTAACTTACATTTTTGAAAATGACACAAAACTAATCCCTGTTTTCTAATCACTGACAAAACCAGGCACTCCTATTCTTAAGACGTTTCAATCACTAGACCTTCACATAAAATAATTGGCACGTTTCCAGTTATGCAAACTTCAGCACATAAAACCAACAAAATTACACTATGTGCACTTTACTTACGCTTTGAAAAAGCCACTGGCCAGGGGCATTCCTCTTCAAACTTACTCGGCACTTAAGGGTATCCTAAAGTCCCTCTTTCCACTTGCACAATGTCATCTTACAATCACAATATTCCGCTAATTGGAATAGAATCACATCATTTAGTCAACTCTTTGTCATGCTAAGTTGACACCCATCTCTTTCAGTCATGTGAAGCTAGTATTTTGTCTTTTAAAAAATAAACACCATATCCATGTGCAATTTTGAACCTGTAACCACATAATACAAATTACTTTATTAGAATCACTGCTAAGTACTAAACATTTTAACACAACAACATGATCTGCACTTTAAGTGTTCAATTAGGTAATCTCGATGTTGGCCAGAACTACGCGTGACCTGATTTTCGGATCACAAATATACATAGGCAGCCAAAATGGTTCAATCACCACTTTCAAGAGATCAAACTACTAAGAATGTTTTCTACTACCTAGAAGTGGTTATTAATGCAATTCTCGAGCTTGACAGATTAATAGATCAAGTTCAATTGACAAGGGACATTCAATCGTCAAAACCCTGATTGAGATTAAACCCTCAAGCAATGTCAAAAATTTGAACCTTTAGCCTATTCTTCTTTTAATAAATAAATAAATAAGTAAATGACTAAATAAATTTCAATACAAACCAACATTCCTAGGGCATCCATGCTTTTACCCATTTTGGTAGCTTAGGAGACTAAGTCTCCAAAGTCAAAATGACTAGAGGCCATCATTTCAACTGTCCTGATTATATTAGGATAATCCATTGTCTGATCATTTGAGCTAAAAAAAAAAAAAAACATCATTAAACTCTACTTAGGATCATCCTGTACATTGGGCAAGCAAGTGAGATGGTTTAGACATTAGGGACATTTTTTGTTGTCATAGTCGTCATCTCGTCTAGATAAGTCAACATCAGGAAGAGGCGTCAACACAACTCCGAGGTGTATTTGAACAAAGTAGTCAAACTCAAAATGAAGAGAGGCTCTCATTTCTACTATTCGTAGATTAAGACAATTAAATCCCTTGCAAACCCTTTAAGCCAGTTGGTATTTTTTTGCTATAAACCCCCAAAGGTCATCCCCTAACAATGGGGTAATAGAAGAGAACATGACAAAGCTACATGTATGAAAAGGAGCTAGGATCAATACGAAAGAAGAAAGAAGCCCAGAGTCCAAATGACAGAATCGAGTAAAGAGTTAGAGTCAAATTCAAAGAGAAAAAACAAGCTCAGAGTCCAATGGATGTAATTGAGTAGAAATCAGAATCAAAGCAAAGGCAAAACAGAGGTACAAACATCATCAAAAACTCAAGAATCTAAAAAATGATGAAAGTAAGCAATGACTAAGCTTTAGCTCCCAAGTATCAAGAACAAAAGAGAATGCCGACTCATTAAATGAAGAATCAGATGACCTTAGGATTGTTACAACCCCAAAAGTATAATTTGAACCTAAATATCCTTCATTTCTTCCAACCTGAACCCATAGCCTACATTACGGTCCAAATAAAGTCCCCTCAGACTGAAGTTGACAACTTCGTTCAAAAACAACCATTGAAGGCACTTGAAGCACTTTCTATGACAGAAGGACATATGCTCAAGCAGAAGACCTTATAAATGATCTTCGGTAAATTTTATCCGAGTATAAATAGGGATTTGAGCCTTCATATTCCTTCTTTTGCTTGAACGCTGAAACTAGGCCTATATTATAACTTAGATTAAAGTCCTCTCTAATTGACAATGGTCGTTTAGTTAGAAAGCTCTCAAAAGCTAGCAATTTTTTCTTTCCAAAGTCATCCAACATTTCATGACTAGTCCAGATTAACTAAAACCTTAATTAACTAATGCCATGCTCCTCAATTCAAACCAAATGACTTTCAAACTAGATGTAATAGTGGTCTATTAATCTAAAATCTCCTAAAGCGAAGAAAGCCCTTAAGGGAATAGAAACTTTACTCAGTCACTAGGCCTCTGGATAAAACTGCAAACCTGATTAGTACCTCATTGGACATTTTAGTAGTAAGGTCATTCATAAAATGAACAATTTTCAAAAAAGTGCTCAAATAGTCATTCTACCACACTAAGTGAGTCACATACCTTGTAAATACCCAATCATTCATTTTCAAATTAAACATCCAGAGCACATTCTTATCAGTACATGCGAGATTTATTTGTTCACATTCATTCATTATTGGTGCAATTTTTGAAGTAATGCACATTATCTCAATTGTATTCAATAATTGTATGTGACTTTGTTCACAAACTAAGATTGTATATGGTCACATTCTCCAGTTTTTAACTCCTAAACAAATTTTCTAAACTCAAATATTTTCAAAATCAAACACTTTAGGATCATGCACATGATAATGCACATTTCATGGGCACCCAAAAATGACCTAGGCAATCATCATAATGAAATTTTTCAAAACAAACCATGAGCACACCAACCCATGAGGCTGGCTTTCTTCTCATTAATGTTCGGTATGAGATGCAAGACCACCAATAACTAAGGAATGAGGCTTTCTTCACAAAGTTAATTGCAAAGCATGGACTCAAATATCAGCTAAGGATCAAAGATCACACAACACATCAGGAATGAATTCTTTCTTCAAAGGTAAGTTTAGAATTGTAAGATAGAGCAAAGCTCAGGAGTGAAGCTCCTTACAAGACCAAATTAGACAAACTTGGGCTAAGAAGTGAGGCTCCTTGTCAAAACCAAACCTAAGCTAGGCTTAGGAGCGAGGCTCCTTCAAGATAAACCAGAATGCGTGAGGCTTATTTTAGGATTAAGTGCCAAGCACTATATCCGCCAATTCAGGAGTAAGGCTCTTTATCAGACTAAACAGGGCAAAGCTTAGGAGTAAGGCTCTTAACCAGACCAGTTAGAGCAAGGTTTTCTAGGAAAACGATGCTCCTCTTTAGATAAAATATGAGGTATTAAATCCTTCCCATATGTAAGTGTACCGAAGAGTAAAACTTCTTGATTGAAGCAAAACTCTTTCCTCGAGATCATGTGTGAGGCATTGATTCAGACCAAATAGAGCAAAGCTCGAGAGTGAAATTCCTTGCTAGACCAAACAAAGCAAAGCTCAGGAGCAAGGCTCCTTACTAGATTAGTTAGAGTGAAGTTTTCTAGAAAAACGAAGTTTATATTTGGACAAAGTGCAAGGCACTAAATCTTCCTTCACACGAAGGTGCATCCTAAGAGTTAAATTCCTTATCAGAGCAAAACACTTCTTTTGAAATCATATCTGAGACACTGATTCAACCTCAAGACCAAAGCTCTTTACTAGATCAAGCCATAGAGTAAAGCTTGAGAACAAACTCCTTACCAAGCCAGACCATAGAACAAAGCTCCTTACCAAACAAATTATAGAGCGAAGCTCTGGAGCAAAGCCCCTTACCATTTCAGACCATAGAGCGAAACTCGAGAGTGAAACTCCTTACCAAGTGAACCATAGAGCAAAGCTTGGGAATGAGGCTCCTTACCGTACTAACCTCGGAGTCTATACTCCCCTTCTGAAGTCTTATGTCGACCATAGGATTTAGAGTCAACCTTGGAGTTTATACTCCTCTTCTATAGACTCGTGTCTATTACAAGGCTTAGAGTCAAACATCGGAGTTCATGCTCCACTTTTAAAGTCTTGTTTCCATTACAAGGCTCAGAATCAAACATTAGAGTTTTTACTCCCCTTCTGAAATCTTGTGTCTACCATAAGATTCAAAGTTAACCTTGAAGTTTGTACTATGCTTCTGTAGTCTTGTGTCCATTACAAGGCTCAGAGTCAAACCTCAAAGTTAAAACTCCCCTTCTAAAGTCTTGTTTCCATTACAAGGCTCAGAGTTAAACCTCAGAGTTTTTACTCCTCTTCTAAAATCTTATGTTTACCATAGGATTCAGAGTCAAGCCTTAGAGTTTATACTCTTCTTTTGTAGACTTACGTCCATTATAAGGCTTAGAGTCAAATCTCGGGAATACTCCCCTTCTAAAGTCTTGTTTCTATTACAAGGCTTTGAGTCAAACCTCAAAGTTTTTACTCCCCTTCTAAAGTCTTGTGTCTACCATAGGATTTAGGGTCAATTTCGGAGTTTCTAAACTTTTATGTTCATCACAAAACTCAGAGTCAACCTCGGTGTTCATACTCCCTTTCCAAAATCTTGTATCAATCTTTGACTCAGAAAATAACCTGAGAGCAATGCTCTCTTCTTATAATCTAGTGCGAGGCTCCTTACTTTAGCAAACCAAACGGAGCAAAACTCTTCATCTACCCAAACTCGATAGAGTGAGACTTGGGAGCAAGGCTCTTTACCTTGTAATATCTAGCTGGACAAAACGTGGCTTGGAGCTAGGCTCCTCACCTTACTAAACTAGGTAGAGCAAGGGTTAGATTTAGTATAAGGTACAAGATCAATCACCAATCAAGGAGCAGAGCTCATTTCCTCCAAACTAGTGTAAAGCATATACCCATGTGCGAGGCTCATTTCTTCAAGATCAAATGCAATGCAAATATTCATTTACTAATCTAGTTTTTTAGATTACTTTTCATAATCAAATATAGAGCACAACTCTTTTATCAATGCAAGAGCAAAGCCTATTTTTCCAAAGACAAAAGGGAGGCACTTCTTCAAATTCAAAGAGGGTAACTCCTACAATAGTTCAAGTGTGATGCACTAGCTCAAGCTGGAAAAGTCAATTTTTTTTTTTTGACAAGCTAAGGCAAAAAAAGAGGGATAACTGTTGACGCCACAAATTTGTGCCTTATTTTAAGTTATAATATTTAATGCTTTTAGTTGAATGATGCTTTATAAATTAAAATTTCTTAATCATAGGATGAATCAAAGCATCAGAATCAACAAAAAGTGAACATTCAACAAAACGATGATTGTACCCCTAGAGATAGGAAGGAGTCGAGCTGATGGACTAGATCAAGGTAGAAGGCCACCAAACTATATAAACATCTCCCAAGACATCAAATTAAGGATCCTTGCATTAACAGAAAAGCCAAAATCCAGGATTATAGGTTAATTCGGTCCATAAGTAAAAAATGGCATTTATCGACACACTCAAAGGATGGTATTGACTGGAATGCCCAGATCAAGCAAAAAATAGGAAAGAAGATACACAACATCCCAAGACATGCCAAAGGTTATAGAGATGGGCTTAGAATAGCCAAAACGCTGCTTTAGAGGTCATTTGGGCTCCGTTGATTCAAAATGGCTCCTATCGACCAAAAAGAAACTGCTAGTACACCAAACACAATTTGAGCATCCAGACGAAGTCACAATGGCTTGAAATTCCACAAAATTATCGAGGGTAAGTTTCTTGAGGTAATGGCATAGGTAATTCTGGCCAAGTCAAACCTTAAAAGGTCCATCTGAAATCCCAACTCAAAATTTTGTTAGTATTTTATAAATTTATAAAAGGTCCCAGAGTCCTATTAATGGAATTTTTGGATTCCTCATGCCTAAAAATAGTAGGAGGAGTCATCCTGGTGGTGCCTTCAAGGGTCAAGCCAAAAGGATTGAGTGACCATTCATCTATTTTAGCCCATTTCAGAGTAGCAATGTTCAAGCATGCCTAATTTGGTCCTGGAGAATCTAAATTAAACCAAAATTTGACCTAATTAGTTTAATTCTCTCCAAAAAGTGCTCAGGAGGTTTGTCATCACCAGATCCACGTGATGAGTTCAATGAGTGTGGGATGTGGCACAGGTTATAAGCCTTTATTGTGGCATGGTGCGTCCGAGATCACGCAATTGTGAAAATGTATTATTTTGTTTGGAGATAGGACCTTGTTTACAAAGACTAGGAGTCGTTACTCGACACTTTCAAATTGGGTGTGTTATGGAACCTCAGTTTTGGTTTAAGTTAGAGGTGTTTTGGTTTATGTTTTTGAGATTGTGATAAATGACCCCCTTTTTATTGACTCTCAACTAGTCTGTGTAATCAGAGATAGTGGGTCCTAGGTTTTGGTTATGTATGGAAACCATTACCCCTAAATACTTAGGGATATCTAGAGTCTATTTTTACTATTTTGCAGTTGTGATCTCATAATATAATACTCTAGTTTGTAATGATCATTGTATACAACCCATAAATGCAAATGATGCATGAAATGCGAGGTGGTTGAGCTTAGCTCGTGTGTGCAAGTGCAGTGAAATATTTGCCTACTTAGCAATGAAACATTATAGTGGATTCTATATGCTGTATAGAGTTAGGCATGTGGACTTATATAATCCTTATGCCACGAATATGTATGTGTGCTAGGAAGTAACGTAAATTGGAAGATGGTTTATAAAATCCAAGGTGACTGAACTCAAGCTATGTGCTCAAGCTGTTTATGTTCCCTGTGAAGGGATCAGGTTGACGTAGTTCCAAGCTAAGGTGGTCTGAACTATATATTGTGAACTGGTATATAGAACGTTAAGAGTCTAGCTCTGAGTCTAAGTTAGCATCTAGCACAGATGGTCTATGAAGATTCCGGGGGCCTCACTCAAGCTATTTGCTTGAGCTACCTATGTAACTTAAAAAGGGATCGGGTCTATGTAACTCTGGGGCAGTGCCTAGTGCGGGTGTGATTTACAAATGTGTATAAGAAGGCAACCGATAAGGTCAGTGTTATGTGTGAAAGAACCCTACTTCGGATATGAGATGAGCGAAAGAAAGTGTCCTAGCTTTAAGTATGTGTTAGGAGTAACTGTCTTTGTATTCTGAGAGTTTAGCTCTAAGGTTAAAATGAAAGTTAGCGCCTCCCGCATAACTTAGGAAGAAAGCTTTGCTTTGGATGATAAAAGACAACTAGCACTTTGTGCTTAATTGGGAAATAGAGCCTAGCTCCAAATGAGAAATAACAATTAGCACCTAGCATACAACTGGAGGAAAGGAGCCTTGCTCTACTGGGGAAAGGATAGTTAGCACTTAGTGTATAACTAGGAAATGATTAATTAGAAAAAAGAGCTTTGCTCCAACCAAGAAGGATAGTTAGCACCTAGCACGTGACTGGGGAATGGAGCCTTGCTCCAAAGAAGAGAAAATGCCTTACATTTAATCAGGGAAAGGAGCTTAACTCTAAGTCAGTGTTTCACGCTATGGTGATCGGACTCAAGCCTTTTGCTTGAGCTGCCTACGTACCCTATGAAGAGATTAGGTCTACATAGCTCTCATCTGTGGTTTGAACAAATGTGTGAAGGTTTAAGTGATGTAGAGCTTAGCTTTAAGTTAGCGTTTCATGTAATGATAACCGTAATCAAGCCTTCTACTTGAGTTGCCTACATAGCTTATTAAGGGATTATGTCTACGTAACTCTATTCTAGAAAGACAGTTAGTGCCTAGGGTATAACTATGTAAAGGAGCTTAACTCAAGACAAGGAGATAGTTAGCACCTGGCGTATAACTAAGAAAGGAAAGGAGCCTTACTCCAGATGAGAGATAATAGTTAGCGCCTCACACATAGCTGGAGATAGAGTTTCACTCTGTCGGGGAGTGCAACTCCAAGGGAAATGACAATTAGGGTTTCGTGCATAACTGTGGGAATGGAGTCTCGCTCTAGGTGAGAGGGAAATAGTTAGTGCCTCACATGTAACTATAGGAAGGAGCTTCACTCTAATGAGGAACTCAACTCCCAAGGATGTGCTTAGTGCAAGTAAGTGAGTATTTATCATTTGGGAAAGGAACTTAGCTCATATCGGGAGCTCAATTCCTGGTGATGATGATCTAGTCTACGTGAAGGGCTTAGAAGCCTAATGTGATGTGAGTGATGCAATTATCATGATCAAGTGCAAGCATGTTGAATGTGATAATTACTTATATTCTATCCTAGATGGCAATTCAAAGATGTATATCAAATATATGTAAGGGAAGTCATGACTTAAAAATCATTGGCTTAACCAATCCTAAGTCATTCCTAGTCTATGGAGCCTCACTCACTCAGGTGAATACTCTGGATTGGAAAGCATTTGATTTCTAAGTCTATATTAACCCTAGTGGGGGTGTGTTTGCATGTTTGAATGTGTTCTAGCATGTCAAGGCATGTGCCGGTATGTCAAAACATGATACATGGTATGTCAAAGCATGTGCTGGCATGGTAAATGACACCCTAGCATGTCAAGGCATGATATAGGATGATGATAAGACATGTTAACATGGTATAGCATGATGATAGCATAGTACAATGACCGTGTCTAAATAGTACGTCTAAGCTAACCCTCAAGTATAAGGGCGTGCGGTGTAATTTTAACTCTGTGAGTCCGAGGTCGAATCCATAGGGAACCTAAGTCTTTAGTTTCTAGGTTGAAACAAAATTTTTAAGTTTAAATTCAAAGAAAATTTTAAGGTTTGATGAACACTAAATTCTAGGGTTTTCAAAAATTTGAAATTAAAAACAAAGAACAAACTAACAATTAATTAATGGAATTCAGAAAATATAATTTTTATTTTTTAGCAAGAATAGCAACTACAACTAAAAAGATTCAACTTAAGCATAAATTACTCAAGACAAAAATTTGAAATTTCAAAGCAATCAATTTACTAAGTAAAAAAAATTAATTCAATCAACGGTAAAAATATCAAGAATAATTCTTGATTCAACTTTCAATTCCGGGTGGTTTATCACTTCACAATGGGATGTGTTAAATGTTACAATCCAAAGTTCACGTAGAAGGAACAAATAGATTGGAAAGATGTCTTCGTTTACGGTTCTTAATTTTTCAATACTCAGTTTTATATTCTCGTTTAGGATTATAAGACCAGAAAAATATTCTGTGAAAACATTTGGGTTCAAATCTAGTTTTTAGTTCGTTCAAAAATATTAAACAAAATTTAATCGAAAACTTTTACCAGTGATTACAGAGAATGTAGTCAAAGATTTTCGTTTTTGAAAGCTTTTGAAACAAACGAAATCAGATTTGAAAGTTGTAGATCCCTACGCAAACGAAATCAGATTTGAAAGTTTTCGCAAACCATGCAAAGGATCTATGCACGAGTTTTCGCAAACTATGTGAAGGATCTACACACAAGCTTTCGCAAACCATGTGAATGATCTATGCAAATCCCATTGTTCGTAGTAATCCACCCTTCCTTGATTCACTGAATCAAGAAACTAGAGTTTACGCTAGCATGCTTTCAAGATAAATAAAAACAACCATATTGCACATAGATCAGTAATCTAAAGAATGAAACGAAAAAAAAAATAATATTATTAAAGTGAAAAGCGAAATATAACGTACTTTGAAATTGAATCTAAAATGTAACGATGAATGACAAAAGCTGTGATGAATCCTATGAAAGCTCCACAAAACTTTAAAAACATTCTTCAACCATTGAAAATCTCTTTAAAACTCTCAAGAAGTTTGAAAACTAAAGTAAGGTAGAAGTATATTTCGGCCATACATCATATGATATATATATATATGCTAACTCAAAACCCTAAAAAGAGCTTAAACAACTTCACGTGGTAGCACACTGTGGTCTGGACCACCTGACAGGGTGTCTGGACCACAGAACCTATTCTTCTTAAGTTCTGCTTCTTCTTTCCAACTTAGCCTTTGACTTGGTCCGGACCATCCGAGGGGGTGTCAGGACTACAGTATCCTCTTCATCCTCTGGCTCACTTTCATCGCTGCTAATTTCAATTATTTCACCCTTTTTCCTGTAATTTAAAAAATAAATATCATAAGTAATAAAATAATAACAAAACTCTAAAACCAATTACTTAAATGCATGAATAAATGTCAAAATGTGGAGTTTAGGTCATGGCATGGTATAATATGGCATAGCATAGCGGTATGGCATGTGAGCATGGTATAGGATGACAATGGCATGTTATAACATGATAGAACGACATGGCATAGCAAATATGATATTCAACATGGCCTGGCATGGTTATGTGATGATATGACATGGCATGACATGGTAAATATGGCATTATGACATGGTATGGCATGATAAAATAATGTTATGGAATGATATAGCATGGTCGTATGATGTGAAGATGTCATTTTTACGATGTTTAGAATTTTGTAAAATTTATCTCGGGTATATCCGGTCAATATTATACATCGAGTACAACTTGATCTTGAATTATGATTTGGATATATTTCATTAACAAAAAATTTTATCTACACAATTAAAATTATTCTATTCAAAATTTATTTATACAATTACAACTATTCTATTCTAATTATGCAAATACATTGAATTGAACAATAAAATAAAATTTTCTAGAAAGAGAAAATTATACCAATGCAAGCTTTTTCTAGAGAGAGAAGCTCTGGACTTGAGAGTATTGAGGGGCACCGGTTATGGATGAGAAAATGAGGAGGGGAAGACCTCTATTTATAGATTTTTTAAACTGAACATATGTTTTGCATAACCCAACAAGCAAAAAACATTACTCATTTTGTTAAGCAAACAAAAGTTTGCTCGGCAAGGCATGCAAAACTCTTTGCCAAGGTCATTTTGTAGCCCTTTTTGCTAAATAGGATAGGTAAATAAGTTTGCATAGCAGCGCGGGTAATTAAGATTGCAAAACAAGTTGGGCAATAAGTTTGCCTTTCAAAATAGGCAAAAAAGTTTTTTAAAAGCCTATTTGGCAGAGTGTTTGGCAACTAGGCTAAAAAGAAGGCCAATTTGGCCTAAGCCCCTTGTTTGGGCCATACTCAACAAAGTTTAGGTTTTGTCCCGACACGTTTGGATCATTCTAAGACCTTTGGCACAATTTTCGATATGTTCCAGGAGGTTCTAGATGTCTCGAGCACTGTTTGGAGAGAATTAAACCATTTAGATCAAATTTTAGTTCAATTTGGATTGTCCAGAATCAAGTTAGATCTGTTTGAAAATTACTATTTCGAAATGAGTTGAAATGGAAGCAGGGTTAGTCAATCCTTTGACTTAACCCCTAGAGGTATCACAAGGCTGATTCTTCCTACAATTTTTGGGTATGAGGAATCAAAAAATGCCATCAATAAGACTTTGGGACACTTTTATAAATTTACAAAAAATTAATGAATTTTGCAATCGAAGTTGTAGAGGGACCTCCTAAGGTTTGACTTGGTCAAACTTACCTATGCCATTACTACAGGGAATGAACCCTCAACATTTCTGTGTAAGTTGAGGGCATTTCGACTTCGTCTAGATGCTTAAATTGTGTTTGGGGTGCTGATAGCTTCCTTCTCGTCGGTAGGAGCCATTTTGAGTTGATGGAGCCCAAGTGACTTCTGGAGTAGTGTTTTGGCTATTCTGACCCTACATCTATGTCTTTTGGCATGTCCTGGGATGTTGTGTATCTTCTTGCTTGTTTTTGACTTGATCTGGATATTTTGGTCAATGTCGTCCTTTGGGTGCGATTGTAGAGGTCGTACTTGACTTCTGGATTGAATTGACCGTTGACTATGGACTTTGACTCATCTGTTGATGCAAGAACCCTTATTTTGGTGTCTTGGACACGTCTATGTAGTCTAGTGGCCTCATGGCTTGATCTGGGTCTTCGGCTCGGCTACTCCCTAGCTCCAAGGGTACAACCTATATTTTGCTAAATTTTTACTTTTTTTTTGTTGATTTTTGGCACTTTGACACATCCTATGATTAGGGGATTTTAATCAGTAGAGCACCATTCAACTAAAAGCATTAAATATTGTACATATCAAATGAGGGGGCAAAATTGGGGCGTTGACAAGGTCCTGGAGGCTCCCACAAACTATGCCAAAGGTTTTAGAATGGCCTGAACTTGTTGGGATAGAACTCAAGCTTTGCCGACCACCCAGCTTAGGCCAAAATGGCTCTCATTTTGGCCTAACCGCCATTTTACTTGCTAAATAGGCATGTAGCAAACTTTTTCTCCTATCTCGAATGGTAGGAAGTTCCATCTGATTTGTTTTGCCATCATAGTTGCCCGTGGCATTGTATAGACATGTTCGCCTGTCCTATTGAGTAGAAAAGGTTGCTAGATGGCGCTTACAAAGAGTTCTGCCCGTTTTGTTAGGCAAACTTATTCACTCAACGAAACGGGCAATTTTTTCACCTATTTGAACGGGCTAAAAGTTTTATTCATCCAAAAATCCTACAAATAAGGGGCGTCCTTCTCATTTTTCTGATTCAACACTTGGCGCCCTTTAAAACTTCTTTATTTGGAAAAAGTCTGCATCGGTATAATTTTCTCTCTCTAGAAGATTTTTATTTATTTTTCAATTCAATATATTTGCATAATAAAATAGAATAATTTTAATTGTGTAAATAAAATTTTTGGTCAATGAAAGGTATCCGGATTATAATTTATGACCGGATTGTACTTGATGTATGATGTTGACTGGATTTATCCGAGACAATTTTATAAAATTTCAAACATCATTCACATGTCATACCCACATCATGCTGATATGCCATACCATGCCATGACATCATTCTAGCATGCCATACCATGTCAAATACCATGTCTACTATGTAATGTCATGCCATACCATCATTCTATCATGTCATACTATGTCACAATGCCACTTCTACCATCTCATGTCATGTCATAACATCATATTATCATGCTAAGCTATGCTGAATATCATACTTACCATCCTATGTCATTTATGCCATGTCCTATCACGTCATTGACATCTTATACCATACTAATATGCCATATTTCATGCTATGCCATGTTATACCATGTCATGACCATGTTATGCCATGCTAGCATATCATATGACCATGCTACCATGCTCATTCACCATCCTACATCATAGTATAACATGCTAAGACATCATTTACTATGCTAGCACAAGCTGCAACATGTCACACATCATGATTTGACATGCCAACACATGCTTTGACATGCTAGAACACATTTAAACATGCAAACATACACTTACTAGGGTTGACACAGACTTAGAAATCAAATACTTAACAATCTAAAACATTCACTTGAGTGAGCGAGGCTCTGACATAGGATTGGCTAAGCCAGTGATTTCTAAGTTATGACTCCCTTACATATATCTGACATGCATCTTTGAACTGTCATCCGTATTAGAATATAAATTGTCATCACATTTAACATACCCATGACATACTTAATCATATCAACTGCATCACTCACATCACGTTAGGCTTCTAGGCCCTTCACATACACTTGATCATCATCATCATCAGGAATTGTGCTCTCGATTTTAGCTGAGTTCTTTTCCCAAATGATAGACACTCACTCACATGCATTAGGTACATCCTTGGAGGTAGGCTCATTTCCATAGTTATGCACAAGGTGCTAACTGCCTTTTTCCTTAGTGTTGAACTCCCCAACTGATTGAAACTCTATCTCTAGTTATGTACAAGGCAACTGTTCACTCTTATCTGGAGTGAAGCTCTTTTCTTTTCCCATTTACGCACTAAGTGCTAATTATCTTTCTCATTTAGAGGTAAGCTCCTTTCCTAGTTAACCAGTTCCCAGTTATGTGCAAGGCACTAACTGTCCCTATGTCCTTGAAGCAAGGCTCCTTTACTAAGATGCACTAGGTGCTAATCATCTTTTATCATCTAGATTGAAGCTCCTTTCTCGAAGTTATGCACAAGACGCTAACTTTCATTGTAGTCTTAAAACTGGACAATTATTCCTAGTCCATACCTAGAGCTAGACTCTTTTTTTTTTCCTCTCATCCTATATCCGGACTTATGCTCCTTCACACTAATCCTATACATAGCATCGACCTTATCAGTCATTCTCTCATACACTTTGCCTACCTTGGCCAATGACGAGGCTCATTGTGCCTAAGGTTAGCCATCCACGACATTCTGATTAGACTTACATCCACTCATACATATTTGCACATCACATCTGGACGACGTGCTAATCTCAGAGCTACATAGACCTGATCCCTTTTTAGGGTACGTAGGCAGCTCAAGCAGATAGCTTAAGTCTAGTCACCCTTGTCTTCATAGACCATTGGCGCAAGACATTTGTTTAGAGCTAAGCTCTTGTACACATTTCAACACATAGGTCAAACCATAGGTGTGAGCTATGGTGACCTGATCCCTGTCACAGGATATGTAGGTAGCTCGAGCAGATAACTTGAGTGTCGTCTTTAAGTTTTCATAGACTATCTACGTGAGGCATAACCCACATTTGGAGCTAGATTCCCATATCTCATCAACACTTAGTTTAGACCACCTTAGACCTGAACTACGTTGACCTGATCCCTTTAGACGGTACGTACGTAGGTCGAGCACATAGCTTGAGTTTAGTCACCTCAGTTTTTATAGATTGTATTTTAATACACATCCTCAGCTTACACACTCTCATGCATAGACAGGCATCTCACTACGCTCACACATACGAGCTAGACTCAGACGTATCACATTTCATATATCATTTGCATTTATGAATTATAAGTAATAATCATTATAAATTGGAATATTATATTGTGAGAGCACAACGGCAAAGAATGGAAAGGACTTTGGGTATCCCTAGGTATCTAGACGTAACGGTTTCTCTGCATAGCTGAACCCCCATATCTATTATCTCTGATTGCACGGACTAGTTGAGAGTCATCATTTACCATATCTTTCAAAAACATAAAATAACATATTTTAAATCATAATCAAAAATCGAGTTTCTTAGCATACCCCTTTTGAAAGTGTCAAGTGGCGACTCCTAGTCTCTGTAATCAGGCCCTATTTTGAAACTAAAAACATATTTTTATCATTTAGGCAATCTGGAATGTATCATATCACAATAAAGACTTATGACCCTCTCTCATCGGCCCAACGCATAGATCTGGTTACAACACATTAATTGAACATTTTAAAACTAGTAATTTTCTAAGTTTGGGAGCTTGTTTGCATAGGGATATATATGTTTGTCCATCTGGATGGCTGTTTATACGTTTGTGTGTTTTTGGGTCTCCTGATAGATTTTCACCAATTAGTTTAATTTAAATACATTTATATATTGCATGGGTGGATAGAGATGGCAACGAATTGGATCGAGGTCAGGTATTGCCTATACTGTTCCCAAATTCGTCAGGTAAAAAAAAAAGACCCAAACTAAATGGGTACCTGATGGGTATTTTTACCTTGCTACCATCTTCTAATTCATCAGGTCTTCGGGTACTCATAGCCTTCAAATATGAGGCGTTTAAATAAAAAGCAAAGATTAATTTTTTTAATACAATAATTTTACAAGTAATTTTACATCTTAAAAGACTAAAATAATTATCTTTCAATAAAAGTTTTTAAATATTTTTTACTTAGTAAAATTTATTACATTTCTTTTATAAAAATAAAATTAAAAAAATTCTCATATTTGATCTTATCTTAAACTTGTACTATAATTAAATAAAAAAATTGTATTCATTCGTTACATCGAGAACTAAATCCTAAGTCTAAAATAAATTATTTGGTATCAGAATCTTGAGTTATTTGGTATTAAATGGACTCCGTTCTTTGAAAACAACATATATGATTTTGTATCCAAATTGATAGAATTATTTGGATAAATTCTAGTATTCGATAATTTAAATTGGTAATCGAGTAATTTAGATGAGTAATTAGGTAATATCCACTGGGTACCTAATAAATAAGCAATTGGTATTGGTTATTTGGGTGGCAATCAGGTAATATCCATCGAGTATCCTATAATCAGGATAATCAGGGTGAGTTCAAGTAATACTCATCAGGTACACTACAATTATCATCCTCGTACCCGAACTCTACAATTATTTTATTTTTATACCATAACTCGCTCCATTACTTATAAATTTTAAAAATATTCGCACTTATCGAAACGGGGTCGAACGGGCATTTGTCAGAGCAGGTTAAAATTGCCATCCCTATGGATGGATAACCCACCCATGCATACTACATATGCTTATGTACAGGGAGATCACTAGGTGGCAATGTGTTGGCTACTTGACCTTATATACCTATATATACACTGTATGCATGAGGGTTATGAAAGGGTGTTAAATTTGAGTAAGAAAAGCAAACTATGAGAGCTGAAGTAGAGACTTGTGGAGAGAAAACAAAGAGTGTATGAGTGTTTGTGGGATCTTGAGTGCTAGAATAAGAGAGGAAAAGAAAAGGGAAAGCCAGAAAGAAAATAGAGGGAAAGAAAGAAAGACAGAAAGAAAGAAAGAAAGAAAAAAATAAAGAAAAAGAAGAATGAGAGGGGTTCATCATCACTAGCATTCTCCACATTATCTACATTTTCATCCTTTTCAGAGTCTTTATTGAGTAGAGATAAGGGTCCTTAAACTCTAAATTCTGATTTTTTGTTAGCTTGTTTCTGTAAAAAGGTTAAAAGTTAGGTTGCACATGTTAGAACATTAAAATTTGTGCCAAGAATGATATTAGACTTTTTGAATGGAGTTAAAATGAGTACTATGTAAGGGTTTTGATGATTTGCAAATCATTTTGAGATGGAATTTTTGGTTCAAATTTAAAAACTTGGTTTTGTTGGGTTTAAAAATGGAAATAGAGCATGAATTGAATAGACATTTAAAAATTTGATCGTTAACATTCGTATGGCCATATAGCATGGCCGTCTGTATGGTCGTTGTGGACATATCCCTAGAACTAGTCTTCTGGATTGCTTTTCTTACTTGTTCTTCTTTAAGAGTTGAATCCTGTTCGAACTCACGTATGTATGAATGTCTGTGCAGATGTGCGTTCAGATGACTATACTCTTTCTACTTATCATTTGTTCTTTTAAAGCTAAATATAGACATATTGTTGTATTCTGTTATATTATTAATAATATTACACACAAATGAATTTTACATGATGAAATAAGATGAGATTCATATGGTGTGTGTTGGATTGCGATGTCCCATTATTATGGTGTGAGGTGGGTATTGATTTTATGTTGGGAGGTACTATTAAACAAAGAGCATATGTACAACAAGTTGAAAGTTCTTAATCCAGTGCAGTGGTTAGTTTTCATTTCCAATAGGCTAATAATCTACAAAGTGATATAGATACTTATGATAGCATAGTGATTTTCTTTGGCTATGGTCAAACATATTGAAACTTATGATGGCATATTTTTCCATAGCATAGGCCTGGATGGAAACACCAAGAAATGGTGTATTTTGATTGTGCATCATGGCCACGGACAAATCATGTAAAGTACTTATTTATATTTGTTTTTTTTGTGTGTGTGTGTGTGTGGATCAATTGTGTGCTGTGATGATGAGTTGTAAAGATGAGTTGAGATGATGGTGGTTGTATAATAATTATATTCATGTTAAAATTAATGATGATGTTAACAAAGAGTTAATTTGAACAGTTTAATTATGTCATTAGCTTTATTATATTATCAATGTTGATATCTTATTATAATGTTGTTATTTCTTGGTATAATGCATTTTGAGATGTAAGACATAGACTGACAGCATTCTCGGCATCCATACTCTTGGTAATGGCAAGATCTCAGATGTTAGTTGCTTGTCTTCAAGGCTCAACTTTATTTTGACTGACAACGATTGCAGATTTTTTGCCCAGACTCCCTTTTGATTAGTAAAGTGCTATAATTGATGTTTTTACCACTTTATTAGACTTTGGAGATTACCTAGACTTGCCCAATATAGCATCTCCGTTAATCGGAGCAACAAGAAGTCACTCACATCCGAAGTTGGATTCGTGCTAGTAAGCAGCTAACCTTCCTACCCGCACTATATAGTAGTAAGCAATTAATCAGTTGTGTAACCCAGTCAATCAAAATTTGAATATATTTTTATTAATAATATCTGTCGTAGACCTACCTAGTGTTATATTATATGTAACCTTTAATCAGTTTTTTTTTTTTTTAAAATAATTTCATTATGCCTCTAATTTTAGGTTCATGCCTTTGTTTAAAATTTCCAATATAATACATAGGTATAAAAATAATATACGTATATATATATGAGATGCTCATTAACAACAATCCTTACATTTAGCTATATCATTGGGACGTTTAAAAGAAAAAATATAAACTTTTACTAACTATTGGTCATTCTCATTTTCCGTGCATTTATTTTAAAATTTTAAAATTTACAAACTTTTATCAATTTTTATTAACTTTTGTCAACTTCTATCAATTTTCTGATAATTTTTCTGATTAAAACCGTTCTAACATGTAGGCAAGACAACGTCCGAATGAGTTATGTCAAAAAATTTGAGTTTACCTTCCAAGCGTAAAAAAATGACTTACATATCTCACTTTTTTCTAAGTTTTTGTCTTTCAAACACACTTATATATCAGTTATTCCATTATCATCTTCAGACTTATCTTGTTTCTGTTGATGAACGGCTAGGATTGGAAAGGTTAGGTCTTACCGACACAAGCAACGGTTTGGCAATCCATATTCTTTGCATCTAAACCATCCATCTCCAAGTACACATTCCTAACCCTAAACATTTATTGTTCTCTTTATTTTTCTCATTTCTTCATTCTCCCTTTGTTCTTTTGATCTTCTTATCTTTCCATCAATTATTTCAGAAGTCATATCAATTATTTCAAAAGTCATATCAGCTATCTTTCTCATTTCTTCATTCTCCCTTCTATTCTTTTGTTCTCCTTACCTTTCCATCAGTTATTTCAAAAGTCATATTAGCTATTTCAAAAGTCATATCAGTCAAAACGGGGGCTTGATATGTGCCTTTCTAACCCTAGATGTAATTTCTTCTTTTGTTTCCACTATGTTCCTCACTTCTTCACTCCTTTACTTCTCTTATTTCATCTCTCCTTCCATTCCTCTGCTCTACAGCGAAATAGCCCTTCCTCTGTCCACTTTCTCTCCCATGGAAATTTAAGCTGGTTGGTTTCATTGTCTAATCCACTTCTGTTCACCTTGTTTTCCTTTTCTTTTGTTCTGCCAGTGATTGTTGTTCTTTCTCCTCGCACTCCTCTGATATACCGGCAAGGCCCCTAATATGGCAAAACTCGGTTGCCATCTTTCCCGTGACTAGGCCCCCCCCCCCCCCCACCAAGGCCCTAACATAGCGACCAAACATATATATACATATATAGGTGGCCATCAACACGAGGGCTGTGTAGTTCTGGGGATCCGTCCTCAACTCAGCCAGTTGACACAAGGGAGTGCAAAAATGCATACAATTTTGGCTTCTTACACTCCAAAAGATACTATTAATTGGGAAAAGGAATATGTAAAAGATACTATTCATTGTGACATATTCATTGTAAAGACAGTGTAAGAAGACAAAAGGTAAAGTGCATTCGACATCTCTCTTAACATAACTCTAAAGACAGACTTACCCCAAAAAAAAAATAATAATAATAAATAAAACTAAAAAAATAAAAAACTCTAAAGACAGAATGGAGAATAAATTTAAATCATCAAATCTCATCGAAAATAAGGCGCACTACACTAAAATCAAATATAACCAGAATTCAGGTACCATATTAAATATACAATGTACCATCCAGCAGTTAATTGAGACAGCAACATAAATAAAATTCAGTAGCGATCAAAAGAAGAGGGGCACCCTCCCCTCCTCGGACGGTCATAAGGAGCTGGCCTGTCCCTGTAGCTTCTTCCCTCGGAACGTGAGGATCCTCCAACTCCTCCATACCTGTCGCTGCTTCCTCTGGGGCCACCATACCTATCATAGGTTTTGCCTTTACCATACCCATTCTGAGGGTAACGGTCCAGATCCCCGTACCTATCACCACCTCCAAATCGATCCCCACTGGATGGATACCTGCATTTTAAACACCACCTCTAAATGACAACTACAGATACGTATAACAGGAGCTTTAACCTGAATGAAAGCATTTCACAAGACATTTTACTTAGCATAAAGCCAATCTTTCAAATCAAATGCTTTAAGTCACTCCGCTTTGAGAAGGACAAAAGCAAAGGTTAGAAAAGCAAAGAAACATGCGAAGGTCAGCTGTATCAATCATATATGGATGATGTGTTTCATGAGCAGGAGACTTTATATCCCACCACATACTGATAAATTATTCAATCTTACCAGTCCGAAGCGTAGCGATCACGGCTCCCATATCTGTCCCTGCTATCATAACGATCCCTATCTCCATAACGCCCTCCATCGTATCTGTCATCAATGTATCGATCACGATCTCCAAAGCGATCCCCACGGCCACCAG
This sequence comes from Vitellaria paradoxa, assembly GCA_019916065.1. NCBI lineage: Eukaryota > Viridiplantae > Streptophyta > Magnoliopsida > Ericales > Sapotaceae > Vitellaria > Vitellaria paradoxa. Next base: position 29,967,687 of record CM034242.1, read on the forward strand.
GCCCACCAAATCTAGAACGCGAAAATCCACCACCACCTCGGCCACCACCTGCTGAAGGGCAATCACGGGCCCAATGGCCTGGGCGCCCACACTTGAAACAATCATCTTGACCTAAAGACTTATCTCCTCCACCATAGCTGCCCCTGCCCCCGAATGAATAATCCGCAACATAGCCACGGTCCGGATAATCACCACCAATTTTGGGTTCAGCCTTGTTCACTGAGATGACACGATCGCCAAACTCCCTACCATGCATACCTCTGATTGCATCTTCCATTCCCCTCCGGTCTGCAAATGTCAAAAACCCAAATCCACGAGGACGGCCTGTATCTCTTTCCACCATAATCTACACAAACAATAGAAGTGAGAAACTGATGCTGAACAATTGCATGAGTACAAATAAAGAGAAGTGGGGAAATTGCTAAAAAGTAAAAGCAAAGCCTTCAATTTTGACTATGATTAGAAGCATTTACAGATTTAGGCGGTGTTTTAGAACATGGATTTGTGCAGGGTAAAGAGAATTAAAGGGACAAAATCACTAGATCCTGCTATTTTGTCATACTTAATCAAGTAAAAAAATCAAAAATATCTATTCAATTCTTATCATTTTCCAACTCAACCCCCCCCCCCAAAAAAAAAGGAAATAAATTTAACTTTTTTACCTCATTTTGCTCTCCTAACATTTTCTTCACTTTTCCTTTACCTTCACAAATCCAGGTTCTCTCATTAAGGACATCATTGAAAATTTGCAAGGCAAAAAAATTGTGGTCGGATAGAAAGACAGAGAGAAATGAATCACTTGAGAAGCAACCCGGCTAGAAACTGACCTTAACAAACCCCCCACAGCCCCCCCCCCCCCCAAAAAAAAAAAAACAAAAAAATAAATAAATAAAGCTGAATCAAAGATGCTGACATTAACATAGAATTTCTATCACAATTTTAGCTTTATGAACATTAAATTGTAATTAGCCAGAATAAAGTAAAGCATTATATCTTCTACTACCAATTTAAATAAGAACCTAAAGGCATAATGCTTTTGGAAAGCTTAATGCACAAAAATTTTTAGGGATGACTTATTTCATATGGACAAGAATTCTTACTTGAAAGGCAAGAATTTGCAGAATAGCAGATACCTATCATTTGACAATGTTATCTCTGACCTCAATTTGCCACATAATCAAAGACTGGTTGCAGCAAAAACCAGACACAGATTACACAATCTCATTTTCAATTATCATACTCAAATTGTTTTCCCAATAAGCCATCTAACCTCAATAATGAATTTTCCAGCATAGCACACAGTTGAGAATAGGAGATAGGACCCATTCTACATAGAAGAAACAACGTCAATAGACGAGGACAAACACGGAAAGATGGTTATGAACTTTTAATATCATTACATCTTCATTCAAACAAAAAATCAACATACTTCTGCTGTCATTTCTGGCGTCTTATCAAGCCAGCTAGCAAAGGGATCCAAGAATCAGCCAGGAATATACTATCAAAAGAAAGCTTCATTCATGTGGTCACCTAATATGCAGAAAGGAGACAATCAAACCAACCTCCCAAAAATGGACCTCAACCATTAAGCGCCTTCACATAGCACATCTACATCAACTTAAATCAACTTAACAGGGTGGAAGCAAAAGAGCTCATTTTCCAACTTTAGTGCTGATTCTCAGTATGCATGTCGTCAGATGATCATAAACCTTTTCACTGTACCTTTAGGCATCATGCTTGGAAGATAGGTGATGAAACACATTGCAAGGAAAAATCTTTTCCCCTGCAAACATCTATTCTGCAAATTCTGATCTCTGTCCAACTGCAGCCAGCCTATCTCAAATACTAAAAAGGCACACAACTTTTAATAGTAGCTGAGAGGATATTAAATTTTTCCATACGATTAAAAATCAGATCTGGTGAAAAATTCTGAGGATAACTTCAAATATTCATTGTCAGCCTCTAAGACTCCTTAGAAACAGGTAAAGATGATCATGTAGACCACATTCCCAGATATGCAGAATGTGCAATAAAATGGTAGATGCACTACTTATACAAATGTTTCTATATTTTGTTTAAATGAAGCTTCTTAAACAGAAGGGACAATCTCACTTGTAAAGCGGTAATGCCACACCCCCCGGGTCGCATCTTTCAGCAATACCAAACAGCTCTGTCTTAGTGCTACAAAATTTATAAGAGGTCTCTTGAAAAATCATCAGTCAACTAATAACTCCCAGGTAAGAATGAAGTCAGGAACCTTGGTAACCATGAAAGAGAGACAAATGGTCGAAATGAACTGCAAAGAAATTCTTTCTTGAACCCATAATAAGTCTACTTCCACTGGAATACTTGCATCTTCATGCAGCTGGTGTTTGACATTTTCCAAACCATGGGAACAATGCAAACAGTCTCTTACAAATCAAAAATTTTAGTGCAAGATGGCTAAGGGAACGCACACAGAGGTTCTCTGAGCTATTTAACAGTGATATTGGTTAAATCAACAAATCACAGTGATGTAGAAGACTTGAAGAAGATCCCATGCACATTTTTGGGCACAAGACACCTTCAAACCACTAAATAAACCCTTTGGATTCAGTGAGAACAAAGAAATATAAAGGTTGATAGCTATTGTCTGCACCCATAGAACGAACATTCAAAGAAACTGTCAAGAATTCCTTTTACTGATTGGTCGCAATTGATCCACAGCCATGGAGCAACCAGTCATAAGACAATGTCAAGAATAATTTTTGCATAAACCACAAAGAACCTTCACCTTTACACCTCTCTTGCAGATTGACGATCACTTTAACATTGCTTATTCATCTTCAAATAAAAAAGAAAAAGCAAATTCCTTCAACTGATTGATGACAACACACATCCGGATCAAGAACAATTACATATCAATTCAAACTGTTCAATTCCTTAATATTAGAATCCAGAATAAATATCTCGAATGAAAAACAACAGAGCCCACAATAAGAAATAAAAATCTCATCAAAAGTTGCTACATCACATGACTTGTTGATAATTAAACCATCCAACGTTGTACCCCATCTAAAATGCATGATCAGGATTCTCTCTAGGATCTCAAAGCACAGCTCTTTTACAGTCAACCAAACATAAGATGTCAATTATTAACTTTTCAGTAGCCGCCTTCAAGCAACCATGCTTCACATTCAGATAGAATTCTTTACGCGAATACTTCCACAAATGAGAATCTCAAGAGACCAACTGAACATAACAAAGCACACAACTCAATACAAGCCAACTGTAGCAAAACTTCCTCAGAAATTCCATCTAAAGGCATCTCAAGTTCACGAGCAATGCAAAAAAGATCAGGAAAAAAAAAAAAAGATAGAATTAATACGTGATAAAAAGAAATTAAAATTTTAGTAAGTCCAACCAAGAACCCTACAATAATATGGAATCTACATGCAAGACCATATAAACAATAAAATGGAAAAAAAAAATTACCAAAAGCTGATGATAATTTATTATTATTATTATTATTATTATTATTATTATTATTATTCACAAGGCTCAGTTATGTATACAGGAAACTCCTTCCTTAAGAACACAACTTTTGTCTGCTGAGGCCATGAACGGAAAGAAACCCAGCCGAAAAAGAAAAAAGAAGGGGGAAAAAAAAAACCTAGGCATATTATACTCAATCCAAACGAACCTAATCGTCGATTTCTGAGAAACTCACAAAAATTTCACTTTAACCGTATTTTTCAACTATTTCAGCAGCCAAACAGACTTCAACAAAGGATGCAGATTTATCGCAAAAGAATTTTTTTTTTAAAGGGGGGGGGGGGTGGGAATGAAGAGGGAAAACCTGAGAGTCGATAATTTTGCCAAAGCGGCCGAAAGCATCTTCGAGCTGACGCTCAGTGATGTTCCAACCCAAACCTCCCACAAATATACGGTTCTCGTGTTCCTTCCCTGCCATCTCTTCTTTTCTCTCGCACAATCAAATGCTGCACCCAAACCAAAAAAAAAAAAAAGGACAGGGTCACGAAAATTGAAGACCCTAGAATTCACACTTAAATAAACAAAAAAAAATATATATATACATATATATATATATATAAGAACCAGAAAAACCCTAAAAATCAGAACGTCCATAGAAGAGAATATTGCCTACAATCGGTCGCTGTGCTGTACGGTTTTGCCGAGAGGCTGTTGTAAACGGAGAAGAAATTTGTAATTGAGAGAGACAGAGAGGGATTGCTGATATGATATGCTTGGCAAACCCTAAACCTGTTGTCATCAGTGGCACACGTGTTAGCTTTTTACGGGGCAACCAACAACGAAAATTGGATTTGAGGCGGTTTTGAAAGGTAAATTTTTAGGAAATTTTTTTTTTTGGATGAAATTTATGGATTTGGTAAGAATTTGAGTGTCATTTAAAATACCTATTTTAACCATTTTGTATTTTATAATTTAAAAAAATAAGAAAAATAATTCAAAACATATTTAATCACTTTTGTTTTCACGTGAAAGGTAAAATATCAAAAAGTTATTCTGAGCATTTTCAATCTAAAATAAAAAGAATCTAAAAATTTTAACATTTTTTATTTTTTATATTTTTAGATTTTCAAAATATAAAACACATAAAATAGAAAATAAAAAACAAAAATAAAAAATAAAAAATAGAAATACAAACTAAATGGCACCTTAAAAATTTTTTCAATTATTTTGGTAAAGAGTTAATAAAATTAAAAACTTTAGAAACTTTAGTCTTTTCGGTTAAAAAAAACTAAGAGAATTTTTGATAATTTTTAATGCGTTGTCAAATACTTAAAAAAGTAAAAATTATATATATATATATATTTATATATTTTTTAAGTTTTAAACGGATCATATTTTAATGAAATTGGGGAAAAAGAAAAGAAAAACTAAAATTAGAGAGTGTTTGGTTCAGTTCCTATTTTAATTTAGAATTATTTATTAAACAAAAATATATAATTTATCCTCTTTATTTATCAACATTTTTTTTAATTTTTTATTTTTAGTTCTAAATTTAAAAAAGATTTTATTATTGCAAAAATCTATGTATATAAATTAACATGTCTTGAGTTTCAAATTTTATTTATTTTTTGTTTTTTTTAAATGATATTAAATTTAATTTTAAAGTTGTGTAGGGATAAAAAAATCTCCGCATATAATCACTACTTCAAGTGAAATTGCCCAAAAGAGCTTGTAAAATAAAGAAACGTCAGAGAAATTGGCTGGAGGGAATCCCTAACCAACGATTCTCCAATAGTAAAGTCAAATTAGGTTTGGGAGAATAATAACCAAGATATAAGTGTTTAGTTGGTAATACTGAACATACTTAATTTTGTGGACAAAGTGCTGTATTTATAGTAAGATAGAATGATTAAACAATTGTGAGAATAAGTGAAAAAGTAATGTTATTATAATCAATGTATGTATATAAGTATAAAGTAATTTGCTTTATATTTAATATCCATCACTTAATATTAAATGCATGCTGGTATTAGAAGAGTGGGTGCGATGTGACAATAAGGAATGTCCGAATCTCACATCGTGTCTAACACTACCGAGCTGACTTAATTATCAAAAATGTAATCAATGAATTACATTTATTACAATATAGCATTTATAATTAGAATTAAACTGGCATTTATATCTCTCACAATAGGACCCAATTTGTCACGCTCTAGATTTTCATAACCCAAATGCCCGAGAGTGACTTAGGATTATTTGTTGGGTATAAAAATAAGATGATAACAACACGCCGTCACACCCCAAAACTTTCCTATAAACTGAGGTTGACTCACAATAAAAATTTAAGGTATTCAAAATCCATAGTTTATCCCAACCAATATTTATAAGCTATTAGGCTAAATCATTTGGTAGGGTTCAACCGCAAAGTATAAAATAAAAATAGATAACAGTATTATAGAGCCATCTAAGCGTCCCAACCATTCGATTAACATTACATATCAAATAAAAGTAAACTGGGTCTAAACTTAATGATTATAATCATCCAACAATTATTATTACAGACCACAATAATAAATAAAGTCTTCTAGTGCTACGTAAGAAAAATAGATAACTCTTCTAGTGAAATATTTAAGAGAAATTAATCTCTTTCCAGCTCATCTTCAATGTCCCTGTGCTTAATATCCTGAAAAAAATATTCCCACAAATGGGTGAGCTACTGAAGCCCAGTAATCAGAATCTCCTAGGTGCCTATATGTAATAGTCGTAATACTACACTGTATTAGGTAACGCAAGACAATGAATGTGATTAGGTGGCATACTGTTCATGCAACAATTACTTCAATAGAACCCAACTAAATAATGTAAATTATACTTACAACGGCTCGATGAGACCGTCACTGCAACTATTATTTTACTTACGCGTCGAATAGTTTCATGTTGTTATTTGTACCACAATGAAATCGGTGTCGCAGTGGTAGGGATCTCATATTCATATCTTTAAGGTCTCAGGATCAAACCCCGTAGTGATACAGGTTTCATATGTATTTTTTTAATAAAATATTCATCAAAATGAATTAAATATAATTAAATAATTCCAACACATCATTCACACATAAGCATGAGAGGTTGCTAGTCATAGTAAAATTAGATAAAGGAGTTTAATCTAAATCCTCCTAGGATAATCATACTCCTACCCTCCTCTACCCCCAACCTTGGGAACCAGTGACTTTACGGGCTTAGCATCCAATGTATTCCGACGGTGTCATCCACTAAAAACCTAGCTGTCGCGACCGGCTACTTGACTAGGCAGGTCAGAAGGGAGCATCTCCCAATTAAAATGCATATGTTCCCATCTCCATCTAAAAGGCCATTTCTACCCACCCATCACCCCATTGCCAAAAATAACTTTAGCACCGAGTGCCTTAATTTCTTCTTACCCTTTTACATTCCCAAGGGTACCTTGTATGGAAATAAGACATTTTTAATAACAACCGGCAATGTTCCCGGACGATGAATCATAAGTGGGATTATTTAGTCACATGCAGTATATTTTTAAATAATTTATCTAAATCTATAATTCAATAATAATTCTCAATAAATCAAAGATTTAACATAGTCACCAATATTATTATCACAAATTTAGGCACTACATGTAAATTAACAAGTAACAAGTAACTAACAATAATTTAGAATTCGAATTAGTATTTTAGTTAATTATTTTGATAAGTTTGCCGTACTACCTTTGATAAGAATGAAATTATTTCTAATGGTATATTAATTAAGCCGAGGTTGGCAGCTTAGCAGGCGAGCGACCCTAATTGCGATTTGAAGTCGCGAGTTTGAACCTCATTGGCTACAATCTCGATTTTTGTCTCTTTTTCCTTTTTATTTTATTAATTTATGGAATATAAAGATAATAAATAGCTCTTTGGACTTATATTTAATTTTAGAAAAATTTATAAGTTTTATTTTATTCTCATCTGGATAGTATAGTACATCAGTTGAACAATTAAGCCAATGTAAGATTATAAAGCTAATTTATTCTAAACTTTTGATTTGGTAGGAGAATAATATTATTCAAAATAATTTGAATAAATTCTAATCATCATCTTATTTATAACCAAACCCTTATCATAGGTTTTCGGCTTCAAGATGTCCACAAATGTCCATAGAATTATTCCAATATTTAGGAAGGTATTAAATATATTTCATTAAATTCACCTAATCATAAAAATATAGTTGTATAACTTGCCAGGTTGACAAAACAATAACCAAAAAAAAAAATCAATTAAAATAGATCAAATTCATTTAAGGAAGACCAAATGAGGAAAGAATAAGTCCATTGTTTCATTTGGACATTTTATCAAATACTTGGTTCTACTTAGCCATTTTATTTTGAATAAGTCATCCAACTATCCATGATGAAACTGATTGTCTAAGTCAGTTATCATAAATATTAGAGTGTCAAATAATACATAATATCTAGTTTAAAATAATTTCATATCAGTTAGAAGATAACTAAGTAGTATCAACTTAACAGTCCACTTCAGTATTATATCAAATAGTATAAGTGTTTTACTATGTTAGGCCTTGTGAACAAAATTACACATCAATAGAAATTATTAACATGACTATAACTAATAGAGGGTAATTGGAAATTTAAATAAATCTTTAAACATAAAATTCTAAAAGAAATTCGAACAAGCATCAATTAAAGGCTAAGAAGAGATAGCAACATAAAAGAAAATTCATATAAAATAGAGTAGAACTTCGATATTTATAAACTTTATATATGTAGAAACTAGACTTTAGGACCTACAACTTTCATATTTTACACTTTTTAAAGTTCTAAAGTCTAAAGGTTCAAAAACGGCATTGAATTTAGTTTGTTTAGAAGATACAATTTTACACGTGTTCAGTATTTTGGGCATAACTTTTGACTCACAAATCGGATTGATGCAAATCTTTTTGGGTTGGAAAGAAAACTTAAAGGGTTACAACTTTTATGTTTTAGCTGAAGCCTAATTCCACCGTTTTAGGGGTCAGAAGCATATCAGAAATTACAAACAGAGAGCTATCAGCATGTTGGGCTATATCAATCAAAGTTTTGGCTTCCCTACCCCCAGTATGCGGGTATTTTTTTTATCACAATCAAGTTTCATACTTCAAACCTAGAAAATGTTTCAGTTTCAAATTGAAGACATCAAATACATTTTAAGAGGCTCGTCATCCTACCTCAATGAAGATATTGGTGACCAAGTCTGAGAAGGAAAAATGAGTTGAGCTTTGAACACCACCCAATTGGAAAGTTCCAAGCCTTTCTTCTTCCTCCAAGCAACACTGAATCTCCAACCACACTAAATAATGATTTTTTTCTCTTATTTTTTTTCTTTTTGAAGGCACACAAATTTATAAGAAGTCATGGGAGTGTAGAGAAAGTATCGGTGGAGAAAATAACCTCAACTTCCCATGCTTCAAAGTCACTAAGGTAGGATCATGCATATACAATAAGTAGCATGATCCAAGAATCATCCTTTGCTTTTTGACTATCTAACCATATAATTTAAGAGAGGTATTGGGGGAGATGTATGGAGGTGCCATGATCTAGAATCATGCTTTGCTTTTTTGACTAATAAGCCAAATAATTTAAAAGAGGTATTGGGGAAGATGTATGGAGGTGGCATGATCCAGGAATCATGCTTTGCTTTTTTGACTAATAAACAAAATAATTTAAAAGATGCTTTAAGGTCTTTAAATCAAGCTTGCTTTTTTTTGACTAATTAAACAAATAATTTAAAATGTGTTTTAAAGTCTTTAGTGTAGGGTATTCTTTTTGACTAATTAACTAAAAAATTTGAGAGATGTGAGAGATGTATGGAAGGATGGATGGATGGAAAATGAAGTTTGCCGGGATATAATTGAGAGTTACTATTCATGAGTGAACTCAATGAATGATAAAGTGAGTTGAAGTGAGTTGAGGTGAGTCAAAGAAAGGGTTGACCCATGGGCTAATGGGCTTGGGTTGAACCAAATAGATAATTGGGCTAGGAATTGTTTGGATAAAAGTTTAGAAAATTTACATTAAACTCCTACATAAGAGAAATTAAATCCAAAAATCTTTCCAACTAATTTTATCATTCCAAAAATTTTCAAATCCTCAATTTTCTGGATTTTTACTGTCATGCCCCGGATTTTCATAACCGAATGCCCAGGGGTGACTTGGGATTTATTTGTTAGGTATAAAAATAAGATGATAATAACACGCTGTCACACCCTAGAATTTTCCTCCAAACTGGGGTTGACCCGCAAGAAAAATTTAAGATATTTTAAAATCCCTTGTTTATCCCAAACAATATTTATAAGTCATTGGATTAAACTATTTGATGGGATTTCAACTACAGAGCACAAAATAAAGATAGAGAAAATTATTACAAAGCCATCTAAGTGTCCCAACCACGCGATTAACATTATATACCAAATAAAAGTAAATTAGGTCTATGCTTAATAATTACAATCATCCAACAATTGTTACAGACCAAAAATAAAGTCCTCCAGCTTTGCGCAGGAAAGAAGAAAAAAAATAGATAACTCTTCTGATGGAATATTTAAGAGAAATTAATCTCTTTCCAGCTCATCTTCTGTATCCCTATGCTTAATATCCTGAAAAAAATATTCCCACAAGGGGTAAGCTGCTAAAGCCCAGTAATCAGAATCTCCTAGGTGCCTATATGCAGTGGTTGTAATACTACACTGTATTAAGTGACCCATTACAGTGAATGTGTTTAGGCGGCATACTGTTTATGCAACAATTAATTCAATAGATCTCAACTGAATAATGTAAATTATACTTACAACGGTTCGATGAAACCGTCACCATAACTACTATTTTACTTACATGTAAAAATAGTTAAATATTGATGTGTGTACCACATTGAAGTCTGTGTCGTAGTGGTAGGGATCTCAGATTTAGATCTTCAAGGTCTCGGGATCAAACCCCGTAGCGATACATGTTTCATATATATATATATATATATATATATATTTATAAAATATTAATCGAGAGGAATTAAATATAATTAAATAATTCCAACACATCATTCATACATAACAAAAGAGGTTGCTAGTCACAGTAAAATTTTGTAAAGGAGTTTAATCTAAATCCTCCTAAGATAATCATACTCCTATCCTCCTCTACCCCCAGCCTTGGAAACCAGTGACTTTACGGGCTTAGCATCTAATGCATACCAACGGTGTCACCTATCAAAAACCTAGCCGTCGCGACCGGCTACCTGACTGGCCAGGTCAGAAGGGAGCATCTCCCAAATAAAATGCATGTTCCCATCTTCATCTAAAAGGTCATTTCTACCCACCCATCACCCCATTGCCAAAAATAACTTTAGCACCGAGTGCCTTAATTTCTTCTCACTCTTTTACATTCCAAGGGTACCTTCTATGGAAATAAGACATTTTTAATAACAACCGGCAATGTTCCCGAGCGATGAATCAAAAGTGGGATTATTCAGTCACATGCAGTATATTTTTAAGCACTTTATCTAAATCTATAATTTAATAATAATTCTCAATAAATCAAAGATTTAACATAGTCACCAATATTATTATCACAAAGGTAGGTACTACATGTAAATTAACAAGTAGCAAGTAAAAAAAAAATTAGAATACGAATTAGTATTTTAGTTAATTGTTTTAACAAGTTTACCGTACCACCTTTGATAAGAATAAAATTATTTTTAATGGTATATTAATTAGGCCAAGGTTGGTAGCTTAGTGGGTGGGCGACCCTAATTGCAATTTAAAGTCGCAAATTCGAACCTCATTGGCTGCAAATCTCGATTTTTGCCTCTTTTATCTTTTATTTTATTATTTTATGGAATATAAAGATAATAAATAGCCCTTTGAACTTATATTTAATTTTAGAAAAATTTATAAGTTTTATTTTTTTTTTCAAAATAATTTGAATAAATTTTTCAACCATCATCTTCTTTATAATCAAACCCTTATCATAGGTTTTCGGCTTTAATATATCCACAAATGTCCATAGAATTATTCCAATGTTTAGAAAGGTATTAAATAAGTTTCATTAAATTCACTTAATCATAAAAATATAGTTATATAACTTGCTAGGTTGACAAAACAATGCCTAAAAATAAATCAAATTCATTTAAGAAAGACCAAATGAGAAAAGAACAAGTCCATTGTTTCTTTTGGGCATTTTATCAAATACTTAGCATTTTAGTTTGAATAAGTAATCCCACTCTCCATGATGAAACTGATTATCTAAGTCAATTATCATTAATATTAGAGTGTCAAATAATACATAATATCCAGTTTAAAATAATTTCATATCAATAGAAATTATGACATTAACTAATAGAAGGTAATTGGAAATTTAAATAAATATTTAAACATAATATTCTAAAAAAATCTAAATAAGCATCAATTAAAGCTAAGTAGAAATAGCAGCTTGAAAGAAAATTCATATAAAATAGAATAGGACTCCAATATTTATAAAATTTATATCTGTAGAAACTAGACTTCAAGACCTACAATTTTCACGTTTTACACTTTTTAAAATTCTAAGGTCTAAATATACAAAAACAGCCTTGAATTAAGTTTGTTTAGAAAATACAGTTTTACACGTGCTTAGTATTTTTGGGCATAACTTTTGACTCACAAATCGGATTGATGCAATTCTTTTTTGGGTTGGAAAGAAAACTGAAAGGGCTATAACTTTTATGTTTTAGCCGAAGCCTAATTCCACCGTTTTAGGGGTCAGAAGCACATAAGAAGTTACAAATAGAGAGCTGTCAGCATACTGAGTTACATCAGTCAAAATTTTGGCTTCCCTACCCCCAATATACGGGTATTTATTTTTATCACAATCAAGTTTCATACTTTAAACCCAGAAAATGCATCAAATATATTTTAGGAGATTCGTCATCCTACCTCAATGAAGATATTGATGACTAATTCTGAGAAGGAAAAATAAGTTGAGCTTTGAACACCACACAATTGAAAAATTTCAAGCCTTTCTTCTTTCTTCAAGCAACACCAAATCTCCCACCACACTAAAATAATGATTTATTATTATTTTTTTCTCTCTTATTTTCTTCTCTTTGAAGACACACAATTTATATGGAGTGTAGAGAAAGTGTCGGTAGAGAAAAACAAGCTCCACTACCTAGACTTGAAAACCACTAAAGTAGCATTATGCATTAGGTAGTATAATCCAAATAATCTAGCTTAGCCTTTTTGACTATCTAGCCACATAATTTAAGATAGGTGTTGGAAGATGGGTGAAAATGGGTGGCATGATCTGGGAATCATGCTAACGTTTTGACAAATTAAACAATCATGCTAGCTTTTTGACAAATTAACAAAATGCTTTAAATCATGCTAGCTTTCAAAAAAAATGCTTTAAATCTTGTTTGCTAAATAATTTGAAAAAGATGCTTTAAGGTCATCAATGTAGGGTCTTCTCTTTGTCTAATTAGTCAAATAATTTTGAAAGATGGTGAGAGTGTATGGAAGATGGAAAATGAAGTTGTCGGGAAATAATTTAGAGCAACTATTCATGAGTCAACTCATTGAGTGATAAAGTGAGTTGAAGTGAGTTGAGGTGAGTCAAAGAAAAGGGTTGACCCATGGGTTAATGGGCTTGGTTTGAACTAAATAAGTAATTAGGCTAGGAAGTGTTTGGATAAAAATTTTAGAAATTCTACATTAAACTCCCACATAGGGTGAAATTCAATCCAAAAATCTTTCCAACTAATTCCAAAAATTTTCAAATCCTCAATTTTCTATATTTTTACTATAACAAATATCACCACCACACTTAAGCAATTTAATTAAGAAAAAAAAATTCAGGTTATTACATTTACTATAACAAATATCACTACCACACTTAAGCAAATTAATTAAAAAAAAAAATTCAAGTTATTACACAATTGATGTGACTGGGGATCAAATAACTCAATCCCTAGCACCCTCTTGCTCGATGCATATGTGGTTGAGGATGATGCCATGTGTCCTAGGTACTTTGGTACCAAAAAAAAGTTTTCATTTATTGGGAGAAAAAAACAATAGGTAAGATAGTGGTAGTATTTGCCTCTTTGGGTTAAAATTTCAATTAAGGGCTATTTGGAAGCGCAAAACAAAAGTAAAAAATATTAATTTTTGGTGTTTAATAAAATATGAAAAGTTAATGCTAATTTTGCTAAGTTGGCAAGTTTCCAAAAAATCAACTTTTGTTAAATTAGTAAGGGATATAATAGTCATTTCTCTTTAACTTAACTCAAAAGTTATTAAAATTTTTACCAAATATTTAAAAATTGTCAAAAGTTACTAAAACTTTTTATTCGTCTTATCAAACATTTAAAAGTTGCTAAAATTACTAAAACTTACCAAACAGGCAAAAAGTTTTATCTACTAACTTTTTTTTGAAAGGTAAAAAGAATTAAATTAATAGATATAAATACAAATTCACCTGGGCATACCCCAGATAATACATTAAGCGCAATCCACTTACTACAAGAAGTAAGAGCCCAGCAAACTAAGCTAGAAAATGAGTAAACTCAACCCATTTGGTGTTGATAAAACATCAAAGTGCCACGGCATAAAGACGCCCAACCAACACTAGACTAGCCTCTTAAACAGTAGACAAAAACACCCACTAACAATAAATTACATCAAACAACAAGAATTAGCACCCAGTAAGCGAAGTTAAATGCTAACCATATTCTGCCACCATAACATTAAAAAGGCACATCATTCACTGCAATAATCCATCTAACAAACCATAAGGATAAAGCATACACAAACTACGCGAAACCAACAGTAGGAATGAAAAGACAAATACAAATTCCAAAGGAGAGCAGCACCAAAGAAGAGCACCCAGCAGCCCAAAAGCAAACCATGGTCTCGGCACGATGAAAATACATCAATGCAGTGAACCAGTAAATAGAATCAGCAACAGTTGATAGGCAAATAGCAAACAACAACTAGCAAACTATCAAAAATCAGCAGAAGACTATCAAAAATTGCTCCTTTGGTGTTTGGCAAAATGTCAAATTTGCCACTTTTCTACTTAGCTATGGTAACTCACTTAATTCAAAAATTATCAAAAGTTGCTAAAAATTGTCAAGAGCTGCTTACTAAAAATTACCAAAAATTACCAAAAGTTGCTAAAAAATTTACCAAACACCCAAAAGTTACAAAAAAATATTGTTAAAAGTTGATACTTGTTTCACCAAATGCACCAAAAATTGTAGTTAACAACTTTTGACAAAAAAAAAAAAAAAAATGCCAAACATTACTAAATTTTGAACTTCCAAATGATACCTAAAATATTTGCCTTCCAAACCAGCTTAAGTATGAATTCTTCTATTGAAAAAGAAGAAAAATAAAAAGTATAAAGTTATATATAATAAATAAAGTTATTAATGTAACACATAAGTGTTACTTGATTTATTTTAGGGGTAGAAATGAACTGAATCAAGTTGAGTTTTAACTTGTTTGAGCTCGACTTGACCTTTTTATATCAAGTTCGAGCTCAATTCGAACTTTTATATAAGTTCGAGTTCGGCTTGCGAATAGCTCGATTAAACTAACACAACCTCATTTTAGTTTAAAATATAATAAATAAAATATTATAAAAAATATAATAAAAATATTATTAAAAATATATAAAAAATATTATTAAAATATATATATCATTTTATCGAGCCCACTCGCGAGTTTTCATGCTAAACTTTTCTAGACTCGAGTTCGAATTCAAATCTAAATGAGGCACAAATCAAGCTTGATTTAAACTCGTTTTAGTTCCGAATCGAGATTGAGTTGAGTTTTTTTCAAGTCGAGTTCGAATAGCTCACGAATGTTTGATTTGTTTCCACCCTTAATTTTTTTTAGTGAATAATAATAATAACAAGTCGTGTAGCATTCTGGTTGGATAGTGGTACAATAAGAATTTTAAAGTGCTGAGTTGGCACGTTGCATGGACACACATTAGTGAGTAACTTTGTGCGTCACTCATGTATAATTTTACCAAACATACACACAACAAGAAAAAAAAATACTGATTTTTTTTTTTTGTTTCCAAACTAAGTCTAAAATTGTTATGAAACCTACTTGATCGATAAAATATTCAAATGAAACATTAAACCTATTTTTTCCCCTTATATTAACTAAAACCTAGGTTCATATTAATAAATTTTTACGTATTGTTTTAAGTAACTTCTATTCTTTATTAAATTATATTTTTGTGACTTGGTCAATTTAATGAGATTAAATTTCATAAAATATTTATTTGACCAATAAAATATTTTTTTGAATAAATTTCAACATTTTCATATATTTAATTTATATAGATAATGTTAGAATGATCATATAGAAATTTATGGATAACTTGAAGGCCAATAATTTATTTTCTAAAAACCTAAATTGTCATACCCCAAACCCACAAATAAACAGTTATATCACAACATAAACCCTAAATCAGAGTAGAAACAAAATACATGAAGTATTTAAAATAAAATACTGCCAAGTCTCAAAGTATCCAATAAAAGAAACTACAACCATAATGCCCCAAATCGGGCCCCAACACCATAATCCATAACATTACATTGCAATGGTTGAAATGTAAACTACTAAATTCATTACAATAATTTGAGACTAGCTAATCTAGCTTACATGTCCGTGACGTGTATTTGCTCCTGCAATATCAACTATAGGGGGGATGAGCACTAATCCACACGTGCTAAAATTGTGCATAAAATCAATAATGCTAAAACATGTCAGGCACTTGACCCTAAGTCAATTCAACCAAGTTCAAAAACTTATTGTTTTAATTAAATTCATATTATATCCATATCAGTCATACCATTATGGTCAATAATAAGCAAGCCATGATCCTGTAGTTTCATGTAAATTAAAGAAATCTTATTACATATACATTTCATCACAATTCAAACACATAATATGGGTCAGATACTTTGTAAGGCTAGTTTGTGCTCGTAGAACTAAACCCAAATCATATCCTTTAGCCTTAGCTGTGGAGTACATCTGGTCCTACAGTCTCAAATGTATTTATCAAGTCAACTTATGGCCTTAGTTTCGCAGTTCTAGTCCATAACATACCTACCTTAAATAAGCAATCCGACCTTGTAGTCCCGATACAAACTTATGCTATAATAAGCTATATGTACATTTTGTAGGTTATTAACCCACTAGACACGATAATCTCCCTGTGCAGATTTCGGGGCTTTCGACCCTTGGGCTCTAGAACCCACTCTTTTAATACCTACTAAGACCCCAGTAGCAATATCAAATCAAATCCAATTCTATCAATCAACAGCACATCATACACATGGTTCTTCTAGTTTAGGTTCTTGTGTTTATCCTTTTATTTAGTACGTCTTATGAATATAATGTTCATTTGAGCCTAAGTTTCATGTTACCCCTTCATAAATATTGTTATTGTTACAAAATCTATCAAATTAAATCTCATGCAATCATATTCAAGAATATATGCAACTAATTAGATAAATAAAATCTATTGTCAAATGTGTCATGACAAAGATAGATTTTATATATAAACTTTGATAATTCATGTAAAATAGAAAATAAAATATTTTCAATTAATTCAAAAGCCTAAAATGCTTAGAATTAATCCTGATTTCATAAAAACAAAATGTAGAATTTATTTATATAGCTAATTAATACAAATTTAAAAAAACCAAATGAGTGTTTTTGTTTAGGACCATATAAAATAGTCAACTTTCACTATTTTTATAAAATTGATTTTAACTCTAAAAGTTATGAAACTTTTATAGAAGACTCTTCCATATGTCTAGTTTCACACTTTCAAAAATTAACTTAACTTCTGTGTGTACCTTTTATACCAAAAATCAGATAGGTACTAGTGCAGTAACCCAAACGAAATAGTCAATTTTTACTATTTTTATAAAATTCATTTTTTCTTTAAAAATTATGAAAATTTTACTAGAAACTCTTTCCCATGTCTAGTTTCATGTGTAAAAGTTTTAGAAATTAATTTATCTTAAAAGTGTAATTTTTTTAATAAAAATTGGGCCATATTTTTATCATCAAGAATATGGTATAGATGACCTAAAATTTCTCTTTTATACTCAAAGATGAATATATACACTTAAGTTAAAAAAAAAAAAAAATCAAGTTCTTATAATTTTATGTTTGAACATGTTAGTTGTTTAATCATATCATCAACACGAATTTTCAGAGAAAAATCTTAACCAAAAACGAGATTTATTCTTTAAACAACGTATTCTCATACCAATCATCAAACACATGCTAAAAGTTTTATACAAACATATATATATATATATATATATATATATAAAATATGTATATACATTAGCAGCATGGTACAACTTACCAAATAAAATCATGTAACCTATACATATATATACATATACCAACATGCTTGAGATTTACCGACTTAATACCCAACCTTACCTACCTTGAATTTACACGTTGAAAAGTGTAAAGAAAATCACCTAACCCACACCAACTCAGGTTGGTCATTTTGAACAAAGTCTGGTTCTACTCCTTTGAACATCATGAAAAAATGGGTCTAATCGCGGTAAGGCTTCCTCATCTTCTTCGCAAGAAAATGTAGGCGCAAAGTGATAACTAGATTCCTCTATCTTTTCTTTAGAATTCATAGGGAAACAAGAAAAAAGATGAAGTGCAGAATTTTCTTCTAAACTTGTGGGATGAAGGAAAGTTTCAAGTGTGGAAGTCTATGTCAAAGAATAAAATATGTTGTGCAAAGTTTTTTGTGCAAAGGAAATAACTCCTGGCAGGTTAATCCCCCCTTCACCCGCCTAGGAGATGTATTGCCATCAATAAACCAAAATTCAAATCTTGTAACCCTTAGCCTTCCCCTATTGGTAACTTCCTCCTACCAACCTTACTTGGCCAAATCAAAACACTTTGCCAACACCTCATGACCAATCAAATACAAGCACCAACAATAAATACATATACATACACAAGCCATAAATCCTAACTTTTAAAACTTGATTTGTTTTATAATCTAATTACAAAAAAAAAAAAAAAATTAAATTGGAAAGTTTTAAATATATATATATATATATATATATATTAAATAAAATGCAACATCAAATAACCAAATAATAAATTCTCCAGATCACTTTAAATAAAATAAAATTTAAAATAAGATAGAAAATTTGAGTCTTTACATCCTTCCATTCTTATAAAATTTTTGTCCTCAAAAATTAAAATAAAAAGAAATAATGTAACAAACTCAGTCAAACAACTTGGGGTAACGACATTTCATCTCTGGCTCGCATTCCCAGGTCACTCCTGGGACCCATGATGCTTCTACAATACCCAAACCAATGGTATAGTTTTCGCTCGGAGAACTTGCTCACAAGAATCCAAAATTCTCATAGGCTTTACCTCGTAGGAGACATCTGTATCAACCTCTAGCTCTCCCTAATCCAAAATATAAGATGGGTCAGGGATGTACTTCCTCAACATAGATATATGAAATATTGCATGCACCCTTGACAATCTCAGTGGTAATGTCAAACGGTACGCCACTTTGTCAACTCGTGCCACAACATCGAACGGGCCAATGAATCTAGGTGAAAGCTTGCCCTTGCGACCAAAACAAAACTATCCCTTATGTGGTGAGACCTTAAGGAACACGTGGTCTCTTACCTCAAATTCCAAAAACTTACACCTTCAATCTGCATAACTTTTCTAGCAACTACCCACCACTCGAACTTCTGCTTGATAACTTTGATCTTTTTTGTTGTTTCTTGAAGCATCTTAGGTCCTAGTAAAGCCGTATCCCACAGCTCAACCCAACTGATAAAACATCTACACGGCCTACCATACAAACACTAGTAAGGCACATTCTTAATGCTAGACTGGTAGCTATTATTATATGCGAACTCCACTAATAGAAGGTGCGCATTCCAGCTACCCTGAAAATCCAGCACGTATACCTCAAACATATCCTCCAAGATCTAAATGATACATTTAGACTGCCCATCTATTTGAGGATGATATGCGGTACTGAACATCAACTCTGTACTTGTGGCTTGTTAAAGACTCTGCTTGAAACGAGATGCAAAACAGGGATCTTTATCTAACATGATCGAAACTGTAGCCCCATATAACCTCACAATCTCCCTAATGTACAACCAGGCCAAGCTGTCCACGGAGTCAGCTAAACAAATTGGTAAGAAGTGAGCTAACTTTGTTAACCTATCCACCACTACCACCCAAATGGTATCGTGCTTCTTGGGAGACTTAGGCAAGTTGCTTTTGACAAAGTTCATTGCAATGTTCTTTTATTTCCATTCCAAAACTAGCAATGCTGTAGCAATTGTTGACCTCTGATGCTTGACTTTCATTTGCTGGCAAGTCAAACACCTGCTCACAAATTCAACCACGTCTCTCTTCATTCTAGCCTAGTAAAATTGTCGATGAAGATTCTGATACATCTTTGTTCCCCTATGATGAACAGTAAATCCAGAGTAGTGAAACTCCTCAAAACTGTATCCCAAAATAGAATAGGCACAAACAATCTTCCTTGAAACCAAAGTCCTCCATCTGATCCAGTCATCTAACCAGGTATGCCCCATTATTGCTCATCTATACCCAATACTCATCAGCCTTGGCATCAGTACCCTGGACCTCTATAACTCTTCTTAACAAGGTAGGGTGTACTACTACATAACAAACTTCTGTATTATCCCTTTTCTCCTGATAGTTTTATCTGAACTCACCCAAATTATCCATCATCCTCTGCTCTTGCACTGCTATACTTGCCAAGGTGGCATGCACCTTTTAGCTCAAGGCATTAGCAACCACATTAGCCTTGCCTGGATGGTAGTGTAATTCAAAATTAAAGTTCTTCATGTATTCTACCCATCTTCTTTGCCTCAAATTCAGATACTTTTAAGTGAAGATGTATTTTAAGCTCTTATGGTCAGAGAACACTTCAAAATTTCCCAATAAAAGTAGTGCCTCCAACTCTTGTGTGCAAAGATAATCTCTGTCAACTCAAGATCATGCATTAGGTAGTTCCTCTCATGAGTCTTTAGTTGCTGAGAACCATAAACTACTACCTTTCCTTCTTGTATTATAACACAGCCTAACCCTTCCTTGGATGTATCATAGTCCAACTAAGACCACCTCTACTGTAAGTGGTATGCCAAGCACATCTCTTCCATCCTTCTTCAAAACCATACCAGCCATCATCCAGGAGTAACAGTTCTTTCACCAAACCTTCCATCCTTTTTCACAAAAGATCAGCAAATTGCAACTTAACTTTGGTCTCAAAGGAGCATTGGCCTATATTCCTACTGATCTACATAGTCAGATATTACCTTCTCCCTTTCGAGCAACTTAGATTTCTGACCCAAGAAGTAATAATTATTACACTAAGTTGCAGGCATTCCATCATCATGAACTTATAATCTCAAACCAATCTTTCATTTTCTTTACCCAACAACTACCACAATACTCAATTTACCAAGTGGTCAATTCTAGCATGCAACCCATGCCATCTTTTTCAATTACCCAACCATTACTACTCCAACCCAATGACTTTCTACAACAACAACCACTTCTTTTGCAACAATAGACCCAACTACCTTTACCTTATACATCAACAAAACTGGCCTTAGCCTAAAAGGTCCAGAACATTGAGGAAGCCTTGAAAAGTCACTCCGATACTTGTACTCACAAGTATATAGATTCTCAAAATTTGTGTTTTCATCTGAACTTGAAGTAGCTTTCTGAAACTTTAGTGATATCATTTTTTGCTACACCAGATCAATAGCACTTGCCCCAGAAAAACGATACAAGACCATCCTCAGTCAAGCCAAAGCCAAGAAGGGTTTTTTTCTAACTTGGCATGTACATGGACTGAGGCCTATCAGCAACTCCTCTCTACGCATCAAATTAAATCGGTTCCATACCATAGGCCAATACTGCATTTCTCTTCTTCTTTTGATCTTCGAAGAGCTGTATGTACCATGGAGGGTTCTTATGTCATGACACTGAAGGTTGTTTTACTTTAAAGTGTAATATTTAAGACCTGGTTGATTATGGGATGATAGTGATTCAAGCTTATGCAATTCCAAATGCCGCCACCAGTTCATTGTCGGATCATAATACTGCCTCAAAAGAGAAAGTGTCAAACCCTCATGACCTACCAAATGCTGTAATAAAAAAAAAAAAAGAGAAAAAGAGAAGGGGAAGGAGAACTGCAAGCGCCCAATTTTTTTATTTATTTTTTTGTACAAATTAAAATTTGAAATATAAATACTAACATTCATGTTTCTTTTTATTAATTCCATTTATTTTTCAGGAATTTTGGATTTTAGATATAGCAACATGACAACAAACACATTTTAGTGATTATATTTAGAACATTAACATCCTCCATAGCCACAGTTCACTAACTCACATTTTTGAAAATAACACAAAACTAAACCTAAGTTTTCAAATCACTGACAAAACTAGGCATTGCCATTCTCGAGACATTTTTTTTATTAAACATTCTTGGTGACAAATTAGTTTGTTAGAATCCTTGCTAAGCACAACATATTTTAACACATCTAAATGACCCATACTTTAAGTGTTCATTCAAGTAATCTTAATATTCGCCAGAACTATGAGTGACCTGATTCTCAGATCATGAGATACGTAGGCAACTAAAATGGTTTGATTACCACCTTCAAGAGATCAAACCACTTAAAATGTTTTCTATTCCCTAAAAGTGGTCATCAATGCAACCTAGAGCTTAACAGATTAATAAACCAATTTCAATATGATAAAGGGCATCCAATCATTAAAATCCTTTATTAAGGTTAAACCCTTAACCATCACCAAAATTTTGAGCCTTTAGCCTATCTTCTTTGGATATAATTGATATGATTATGATGTTGATGCATTAAAATATTGCGTATCAAAAGAATAATATGGATTATTATAACACTGATACATAGAATAACATGGATTATTGTAATAGGATTGATACAAAAATGATGGAATATAGATGAATCATAATCATCGTTAGAATCTGAACAATAACCATTACAAGAAGGCATTATGCCAAGATAAATCCGGAGATAGTGAAGATCAAACTGCTAATGGAAATGTAATTTTATTACATTAAGATGAAAGAAGAATAGAAGAACAACTAAACTACTAAAAATGAAAGAAAAAGATAAGAAATAAAAGAAATGTTTGATGTGAGGTCCAGGGACCATTCTTTGGCTACCTTGATCGGTATTTATCTTTGATGGAACAAAAGTAACCGTCATTACCTATAACTTCTAGCAAGTCCCCACTCATTTGTAATTTCTTTGGGTGGTTGTAACTTCTGGCAACTTCCCATTAATTTATCCACTTCCTTGAATTTAGGTGCCAAAGATAATGATGAATTAGTAGAATCAAAGTTAGCTAAATATTTTTAATCAGAAATATTTTGCACAATTAAACTAAATCGGTCAAATCTATCTACAAAATTAGATAAAATTTAGCTGAATATTGTATGTTAATGACAATATTGGCCAAATTTCTTCCTAGTTGATCAAGCAAACCTTATCAGCTGATTGGGAACCCTAACCAAATCTTATTAGGCTGATATTTTGGGACAAACAATATTATACTGTAAAAATTACAAGAACCTAGTATCGTTATGAGGTTTGCTCCTGAGACCATACAAATATAAAATCTGAGATCCTTACTACTTTGACACCGATTTCACTGTGGTACAAAATTGTAGTACTAAATTGTTAAATTTGTAGGTGAAATAATGATTATATTGTCTGACAATTCTAAATTGCTGTAAGTATAAGTTTACATTGCTCAGTTATGATCCTTTGAATTATTTGTTGCATGAATGATATGTCACCTAACCATGATCACTGTATTAGGTCACACAATACAATTAAATTATTGAATGTGTGGATAAAATAATGATTACAGTGACCGAGTATTCTAAATTGTTGTAAGTATAAATTTACATTGCTTAGTTATAATCCTTTGAATTATTTGTTGCATGAATGACATGCCACCTAACCGCGATTACTGTATTGGGTCACACAATACAATGTAGCATTATGATCATTGCATATAGGTACCTAGGAGATTTTGACTATTGGGCTTTAGCTGCTCACCTCTCCATGAAAATATTTTTCAACATGATGAGCACAGGGATACTGAAGAAAAATGAGAGAATTAATCTATGTTGAATTCCACCAGAACAACAATTTATTTTTCTTTTTGTCCAGCATAAGAAGACGATATTAAGAATTTTGATTTATAATAATATTTATTGCATGATTGTTGAATACACTTAAAAAGTGTAATTGTAAACCTTGGTTTCTATGCTAATTCTGATAATTTGTGTTTTAATATGTTTATTTTAGTTTGATTTTGTTTATTTCTATTATTTTGTTCATTTATGTAGGTTTTACTAGAAAATACACTAGAATAGCTTGTTAGAATGGGAGAGATGCACAATTTTGACGAGGAAGGAGTTCCAAAAATTAAAAGTAGCCTTCAGTAAAGTTGAAATGGACATCTCAAGCTTTTCAAAAATGTATCGTGGGTCAAAATTCAAGTTTGTTTGGGCCATGAAACATTGCTTAAAAATCAAGGCTGGAAAGTTGGACAAATCCTGATCACGATAGGATTTTGGGCATACCTTGAGTTTCTAGGATCCAGTTTAGGTGATTTAAAAGCCTAAAATCAAGTACACATTCTTAGGTATAACTTTCATGAAGTGCCCAAGTCCAAAAAAGGTCTTCATCTACCCTAAAATCAGCTTGAAAAGTTGCACAATTTGGAATTCTTCGGATGATTTAGCGTGACACACTATCAGTGTTTTGGCCATAATATTTTACTCACAACTCCAATTGATGTGATTCTTTTTGGATTGGAAAGAAGACTCAAAGTGCTACAACTTATTATTGGACCCAAACACTGCTTTCTAGTGTCTAGATGGCACCCTTGGCGTCCGAACGCAACACTTCAAAGACTTTTGTTTTAGGGTTCTACATAGCTGTTTTATAAATACCTATGCTATATCAGACTTTTAGGAGAGCCATTTTACATACATCAGGCTTAATTTTTTGAGAGTTTTCCTTAGTTTTAATAGAGTTTTCTACGATTTTGTATTGAAGTTTGGATTAAAATCACAACTACGTAACTATTCTTCAATACTATATTGTTGAGTTCATTTCAATGGAGTTTAGTTTCTTAACTCTCTTTTTATTTTATGTTTTATTCTTCTTTCGAGTATGCTAGCATAGATTTATACTTGATTCAACCCATCAATGATGGGTGGATCTTTGTTTCAATGCTAGATGTGAATGAATCCATGCATGCAAAGAAAAAACTTGTATGCTGTGGTTCTTGTTTTCCTAGATCGACTTTTTATCTTTTAAAGCCTTTGAAAACTTATGTGGCTTATCATATTTCCTTGAAATTCCTGTTACCCATGTATGATTAGAACTTTCTTAACACGTTAAAAGTATAAAGGTCAGATCTAGGGTTTTCTAGATTTTCTTATTCTTTTGTTTTCTAAAACCTTCGAAAGCAAGTAACCTCGACCATATTTCACAGAAACACTGTTGACATTCACGTGATTAAAACTTTCTTTGATCTTTTGAAAACACGTGACCTTGACTATATTTCGACGAAATCATTGATGACGTTTGCTTGATTATAACTTTCTTCATACTTTAAAATCATTGAAAAGAAATCTGGAGTAAACATTTTAATGATGACATCTTTTTATCACATCTAGCATGAGAATAAGATATCCACCCAGATTTATAGGTTGGATCGAGTCGTTTATCATTCATTCAAAGCTTTAGTGTTTATTATCTTGCTTTAATTAAAATTTTTTAAATCTTACAATTTTGATACTTAGGTTAGAATTATTTTGAATACTTGTTTGTAGGTTAAGTTCACTGTTGCTCTTTAAATTCATTGTTTAGTAGTGACAATTAAAATCGCATCAAAACCTAAACCTGATTTTACTTTTATTACTTTCAAAGAATAACAGTAGATTAGAATAACTTACCAACCTAAAGTTTCAATCTAGTTTCCTTGTGGATATGATCTTGGTCTCACCAAGTAAAGCTACACCGCATACTGATTGAGCACATATAATGATATTTCATCATGATTTTGCAATGGGTTTTAAGTGTTTTATCTACGTAAATATTTTAAGTTATAATGAAGCGAGCTAATTTGCATATTTGTGGATGTTTGCAGGTGTTTTGTGATCAAATTGAGAAGAAAAGAGGCAAATATGAGCTGAAGGAGGCAAAGAGCTGAAGATGGACCTGATGGGTGCCCCACAGAAGTGATGGGCGCCCCACAGAGGCCACGGGCGCCCCACCCAAAAGTAGATGGGCGCCTATCGAAAGGTGTTTTTGGAGAAAAATTCAAGTCTCAGGGAGAATTTTGTCGAGCAGCTGGTGGAGGCTACCCACGGGCGCCCCTCAATGCCTACGGGCGCCCCACCCTTAATCAGATGGGCGCCCGCCGAGAGGGGATTTTGGGGCTGTTTTGTTAGGAACTTCATCAAACACTTTTGACAACTAAGCTACGGGCACCCCACATTAACCATGGGTGCCCATGATGTCTTTTCCAGTATATGTTCAGAATAAAATTTGAGTTGTAATTTTACCTTTATGCCCTCGCAATTTATGTATAGATATAAGGGCAAATTTCTGATGCACTGGGGTCGAAATCCTACGCACTTCTTATTTTTTCTTAGTTTAGTTTAGATTAGGGTTAAGGTTTTGATTTCGCTTTGGGTTGTTCAAGCTTTGTTTCGTCTTCGCATTAAGATTAACTTGTAAGTTACTTTCGTTACTTTGTTTTAATTGAAGGTTCATTACCTTCTATAACTTTGTTCTTTATTTTCGCTTTGTAGTATTTCGTAGTCTTTGTTTGTGATTGATTTGTTTTCGAAATCGCTCTAAACCTTTTCGATCTACTTCGTTTTCGTGTTTTGTTGCATGATGAAGATGATTTTCTTTTCAAAAGGATTTGTTCATGCTTTTGTAATGTTAGGCTAGGGTTTTTCTTGGTTTTAACCTAGGAATGTAATTGAATCGAAGGAGTTGAATTCGGATTGTTCGAACTGAAATTTGTTTATCATCTTTTGAATAAAAATGTAAGGATCGTAATCCTAAATTAATTTTCAAAAACGAATCACCCGTGATAAAGTTGAACTTCGGTTACAATCGTGTAAATCGAAGGTCAATTCCGTGTCCCAGTGATTTCGAATTTGATTTCAAAACCCTGGATTAGCGATCTCCTTACGAAAAAGGGTTTTCGATTGTTAAATCTTTTGACCTAATATTACAGGTGTAAGAATTAGGTTGCGTTAATTACATATCCAAATTCAGCCCTTCGAGGACATTACAGGATTAGGTTAAGGCCAAGTGTTTCCATTCACATGGTTTGTTTAAGTTCAATTTACGTAGTTTGTTAAAGTTTGCATCTTCGTGTTTTCATTTTTCGTCTAATTGGTGTTTTCAATTTTCAAATCATCATCTCAATTCCCTATTCGAAAACTCTAAAAAGATTTTCATCTTTTCTTT
This sequence comes from Vitellaria paradoxa, assembly GCA_019916065.1. Taxonomy (NCBI): domain Eukaryota; kingdom Viridiplantae; phylum Streptophyta; class Magnoliopsida; order Ericales; family Sapotaceae; genus Vitellaria; species Vitellaria paradoxa. The sequence continues at coordinate 29,994,833 of CM034242.1, forward strand.
TTAAGATTTTTGCAAGTGTTTTCGAAACCAAGTTTTCCAAAGATTTAGTCACACCATTGCTCCCTGTGGAAGATGACCTAGGACTCACCTAGACTAAACTTAACCGACCTCTTATACTTGAGAGTGAGCCACTACCAAATTAGAGAGCGGTCAAGTTTTTGGTGCCGTTGCCGGGGAGCAACGGTTTGTGGTGTGCCAATTTTGGAGAACTTGTGACGGTACATACTTGCTTACATCTTCAACGTGATTGCATTTGGACTTCTAAGTGGCATCACTCCATCTCTATTGTGAATAGTTGTAAATTTTATTTTTAATTTCCTTTTTCAATTTTTGTATATATTTTTGGTGTTTAGGATTTGTTAGTAAATTGGGTTAGTTGCATGTTTTTAAGGTCGGGTAGAATAACTGAAGTGATTCTAGACCACAATAACCTTGCTTACATTCTGAACCTGTGGACCCCCTACCTTTTCACTCTCAACCACACAATCTTCAGAACTTATGGTGAATGTAGAAGAGGATAGAAGTGTCAATGGGGATGAGGGAAACCCTGGAATTAGGAGGATTAGGGACCATCTTAACCCTGTTAGGCAAACCACACCATCCTGTATCATTTTGCCTTTGAATAGGGGAAATTTCACCTTAAGACTAGGAATCATCCAACTCCTGCCTAACTTTCATGGTCTTGATTCTGAAAACCCTTATAATCACTTGAGAGAAATTGAGGAAGTGGCCAACACTTGTGTAGACTAGAATGCCAATGAGGTTGTTGTCCGTCTTCAACTTTTCCCATTTTCCCTTAAGGATAGAGCCAAACTGTGGCTCAGCTCCCTTCACCCTCGTTCCATTGGAACTTGGCGCGAAATGCAAACCAAGTTTTTGAAAAAGTACTTCCCGGCCCAAAAGACTCAACACTATAGGCGACAGATCACCACGTTTTCATGCAAGCCTAATGAGAACTTCTGTCGTGCTTGGGAGAGGTGCAAGGACCTCTTGATGGCTTGTCCTCACTATGGCTTTGAGTCATGGAGATTAGTGAGTATCTTCCATGAGTCTTTAACTTCCAGTCTTAAACAACTTGTCTCTACCATGTGCAATGGTACCCTATTTGACAAGTCTGCGGAAGATGCCATGGACTTCTTTGGCATGGTAGCTGAAGACTCAAATGATTGGGAAATTGGCCCACCCTCATCTTCTGAACATAGCTATCTAGTACCAAGTCGCCAATTAGAGTTGAGTGGGAGTGATGATTTGCGGGCTAGGTTAGCCACCTTGCAACATAAACTTGATTCACTTGAATTGAAGAGCAAGGAAAAATTGGTTGAGAAGAAAGTGGTTTACACCGCTTGTGATCAAATGGGGCATGATGCAAATTCGTGCCCCGAGTTGCCTTTGCTTAGGGAGATAGCCTATGGTCAAGCTTACATCAATAAGGCACCAAACCATCCATTCCAGGATAAAGGCCAAGGAAATGTTTCTTATACACAAAGTGGACATGTCTCTTACCAAGGGTGAAACCAAGCTTCCCATGCTTATCCCCCGGAGTAGAGGAACCATCCGGGTTTCTCTTGGAGGAATGATAATTTGGGACAATCATTTCAGCAACAACCTCCTTTACCATCACCCTAATTCCAACAGCCCAATTCAGTTGTATACCAACCTATCCAAAAGAGGCCAATCGAGGATACTCTTAACTAATTTATGCAATAACAACTAAACATCAACAATCAAGTAACTCGGGCTTTGGATGACATTAAGGGCCAAGTCTCTAAGTTGACCCAGGCTATGAGTACCACTTAAAGTGGTAAAATCCCTGCACAACCTTTTCCCAACCTAAAAGGCCAGGCGAACATAACTGAGTCGTCGACCTCGGGTGCTACCACACATGAGCAAGTTCAGGCTGTCACCACTTTGAGGAGTGTTAAGATCATTCACAAACCTAGTGACCCTAGAGTCAGTGCTTCTAATGATGAGTTAGGATCCAGGGGTAGTGAGGGGGTTGAAAAGGAGAGTGATGAAGAGAAAGAGAAAGAAAATGGGGAAAAGAACAGCCATCATGGCAAACCAAGTCTAGAGAAAGAGAAAGATAGAGGAAGAGATGAAAGAGAGGATGAGGGAACCAAAACGGGGACTTTGGGTAGATAAGTTGACCATTCTGATGAGCCCATACCTAGACCACCCTTTCCCCAGAGGTTAGCTAAGGGAAAGAATGAGATGTTGAACTCCGAGATTTATGAAATTTTTAAACAAGTGAGAATCAACATCCTATTGCTTGATGCTATTAAGCAAAACCCCCCTTATGCTAAATTCCTCAAGGATATGTGCACTATCAAACGAAAACTGAATGTCAAGGAAAATGCTTTCCTGACTGAACAAGCGAGTGCCATAATCTAGCGTGACACACCACCTAAATACAAAGACCCAGGGTGTCCAACCATTTCTTGCATTATAGGAGATCACTTCGTTAACAAGGCTTTACTTGATCTAGATGCTAGTGTTAACCTCTTGCCCTACACTATTTACCAGCAACTAGGCCTAGGTGAGTTGAAACCAACGAGAGTGACATTGCAACTGGCTAACCGTTCGGTTAAAATGCCAAGGGGAGTGGTTGAGGATGTTTTGGTTCAAGTGGACAAATTCTACTTCCCGGTTGACTTTATTGTCTTGGACACTCAACCTATTCCAAATCCGATCCAATCTGTTCCGGTCATCTTAGGTAGACCATTTCTTGCTACATCCAATGCAGTGATTAATTGTAGAAGTGGGGTCATAAAACTGTCCTTTAGAAATATGACCATGGAAATGAATGTGTTTCAGGTAGGGAAGCAAATGGGGGAATTGAGGACATTCGAGGGGTGGATGTGATTCATGTGTTGAGTGAAGAATATTTTGAAAAGACTTTCTTTGAGGATCCATTAGAGCGAGCCTTGGTGAGAAGTGAAAGATGTGAGGCTCTTGATGAAGTAAGTTTTGTGGGGAATGAGGAGGTTGTGAGTGTGAGGGAAGAAGTCATGGCCACTAGTGGTTAGATACCGATTTTTGAGTCCTTGGAGACTTCTTTGATTAAGCCCAAACCATCAATTGAGTGTCCCCCTCGCCCTTCGAGGAAACCATTACCGAGTGCACTTAAGTATGCATTCCTAGGGGAGGGTGAGACATTTCCAGTTGTCATTTTCTCTCAACTGGAGAAAGTTTAGGAAGACCATTTGTTGGTGGTCTTGAGGGCCTATCGTCAAGCCTTAGTATGGATTGTGGCAGATCTTCGAGGTAGTAGCCCCTTAGTGTGCTCCCATCATATATACCTTGAAGAGGATGCCAAACCTGTAAGACAGATGCAACGGAGATTGAACCCGAATATAAAAGAGATTGTGAAAGGGGAAGTGCTTAAGTTGTTGGATGCGGGTATTATTTACCCCATTTCTAATTCAAAGTGGGTTAGTCCCACGCAAGTGGTTCCTAAGAAGTCCGGTGTCATTGTGGTTGAGAATGACAGAGGTGAGATAGTGCCTCAACGCACCCAAACTGGGTGGCGTATGTGCATTGATTATCGGCGCTTGAATGCCGTGACACGGAAGGACCACTTTCCTCTTCCTTTCTTGGACCAAGTGCTTGAGAGAGTAGCAGGGAAGTCGTTCTATTGCTTCCTAGATGGGTACTCAGGGTACAACCAGGTTGAAATAGCACTCAAAGACCAAGAGAAAACCACCTTCACATGCCTCTTTGGCACATTTACGTATAGACGCATGCCATTTGGGTTATGTAACGCACCTGCGACTTTTCAAAGGTGTGTGATGAGCATTTTTAGTGATATAGTTGAGAGGTTCTTGGAAGTGTTCATGGATGATTTCTCTGTTTATGGAGAAACTTTTGATGAGTGTCTGGATAACCTGGAAAAGGTTTTGATCCATTGTGAGGAGAGTAATTTGGTGCTAAATTGGGAAAAGTGCCATTTCATGGTACAAAAAAGGATTATCTTGGGGCATATCGTATCATGTCGGGGAATTGAGGTTGACAAAGTAAAAGTGGAGTTGATTCAAAATTTTCCTACCCTGAGATGTGTGAAGGACATGAGATCATTCTTGGGTCATGCCGATTTCTATCGGCGATTCATTCAGTCCTTTAGTTCTATTGCCCGTCCCTTATACTCATTGTTATCCAATGATGTTCCTTGTGAATGGACAACCTCATGCTAACAGGCATTTGATAGACTTATGCACTTGCTCACCACTACACCAATTGTCCAAAGCTCGGATTGGTCCCTACCATTCGAGCTTATGTGTGATGCGAGTGACTTTGCAGTGGGAGCTGTTCTAGGGCAAAGGAGAGAGGGGAAACCATTTGGCATTTACTATGCTAGTAAGACTCTAAATGAGGCTTAAGTGAATTACACCACTACTGAAAAGGAGCTACTAGCGGTAGTCTTTGCCTTAGACAAGTTCAGGTCATACTAGGTGGGATCTCGTGTCACAGTTTTCACTGACCATGCAGCCTTGAAATATCTTCTTGCCAAGAAAGAGGACAAGCCTCGTCTGATTAGATGGATGGTACTCCTCTAAAAGTTTGATTTGGAGATCAAAGATAAGAAAAGAGTAGAGAATGTGGTAGCTGACCACTTGTCACGATTGCCACTTCATCTGTCTAACTCGAGTGACCACCCGTTTAATGAGCATTTTCCTGATGAGCACCTTATGCACATAAGCACCACATCTCCTGACCATCTTCCTTGGTATGCGGACATTGCTAACTTTCTAGTGACCGGTTAGATGCCTTCCCATTGGATGAAGGTTGACAGAGCTAAGTTCTTACGCAATGTGCGTAGCTTCTTTTGGGATGAGCCTTACCTTTATAAGTACTGCTCTGACCAAATTGTGAGACGATGCATCCCGGATAGTGAGATTTCCAATGTCATTGAGTTTTGTCATGCCTTGGCTTGTGGGGGTCATTTCTCTGCAAAGAAAACTACCGCTAAGATCATTCAAAGCGGATTCTATTGGCCCTCGATGTTCAAGGATGTGCATAACTTTTGTTTGAGGTGGGACCGATGCCAACGATTAGGAGCCCTATCCAAGCATAACGAGATGCCCTAAAATCCTGTCATTATTCTAGAGATCTGTGACTATTGGGGGATTGATTTCATGGGGCCGTTTCCTATATTGTTTGGTTTTGAGTACATTCTTGTGGCTATTGGCTATGTTTCCAAATGGGTAGAGCCATTGCCACTCGCACCAATGACCATCGTGTAGTGGTCAAGTTCTTGAAAGAAAACATCTTTTCAAGTTTTGGGATGCCCCGAGCCATCATTAGTAATGGTGGTAAGTATTTTTGCAATCGGCCCGTGGGTATTTTAATGCGTAAGTATGGTGTGACTCCTAAGGTGGGAACTTCCTATCAACCACAAAATAATGGCCAGGTTGAGTTGGCAAATAGGGAGATAAAAGGCATTCTTGAGAAAACGATTAACCCCACACATAAGGATTGGTCATTACGGCTAGTCGATGCATTGTGGGCTTATCGTATGGCTTATAAGACTATTCTAGGCATGTCTCCCTATCGTCTGGTCTTTGGCAAGGCTTGCCATCTACCCGTCGAGATGGAACATCAAGCCTACTGGGTAATTTGGCAATTCAATGAGAGTCTAGATGATGCCGGCACTCTTAGAAAACTGCAATTGAACGAACTTGAGGAATTGAGAAATGATGCTTTCGAAAATGCAAAAATCGCCAAGGCTAAAATGAAGGATTTACATGATAGGCACATCCTTAGGAAATCCTTCCATGTAGGCCAGAAAGTCTTGTTGTACAACTCAAGGTTACATCTCTTTCTTGGGAAGCTAAGGTCTCGGTGGTCGGGTCCCTTTACCATCACTTCCATTTCTGAGCATGGTGTGTGCGAGGTGCATAACAACAACACTATTTTCAAAGTGAATGGCCATTGTCTCAAGCCATACTTGGAGAATTTTGTGGCTGAGATTGAGACTTGGGAGCTTACCGACCCACCCCATTTTGAGTAATGCCTCGGACCTTATGTTTGTAAATAGTTGTTTGTTTTGTTTGTTTTGTTTTGTTAGGATTAGTGAGATGTAAATAAGTGTGAATCGGAGCCTTTGTTTTCTCTTCAAAAAAAAAAAAAAAATTTCAGGGGCGCCCCTCTCTTTTTATGGGTGCCCGTCTTGCACCCGAGTCCCATCAGGGGCGCCCATGGCTGGTAGGTGTGTTTTTTTTAAGAGGTCACGTGACCTCCTCTTTTTGAATGGGTTTAATTCCTTCCCATCAGCAGATGACCCACGCAAAGTTTCTCTTGACTGAAGCTTTCACCTGTGAGCTCTATTACTTGTATTTTCTTTTTCCTCCATCTTCCACCATTGTTCCATGTTGATTTCTTTCTTCTTCTGGTCGCTGTTGGGCTGTTTCTAACTGATTGTGCTTCTTGTGCTCGAGTATGTGTTTGAGGATGGAAGAAAAGTTCCTTTTTTTAATTTTTTTTGAGGTAAGTTGGATATATGTGTTTGGTGCTTGGGTGGTGCTATTTGGATTTGGTTTTTGGTACATTTGGGGATTCTTTGGTTGCATCGGCTGATTTTGGAGAATTGGGTATAGCTATGTTCATTATTAAGGGTGTTCTTGCATGTTGCCTATCAAGTGTTTGAGAAATTGCCCCAACCATGTTGTGTTGGTCAAATGGGCGTGTGAGTAATGTTTTATGTTCTAGATTCTCCAAAGAATGCCTTTGATATTGTGGGCTCATGTTTAATGCATGGGAGGATGGTGCAACAAAAGTGCATGCCACGTGTTTGAGAAATTGTTTCACCTAAGTTGTTTGAGTGTGCATTGGGTATTGTATGTGAAAGTGAGCTGTGTGATAACTTGTGAGCATTTTGACAGCATCTTTAGCTTGCAATTGAATAATGCCAGGACATAGAAAGCAAGCTCGAATTGAGGAGCGTGGGGGGTTTTCTCAAGCTAGACGATCTAAGAGGCGTCATGAACCTACACCTCCGCCCTTTTCTTCGTCTGAGGAAGAAGAGGTGGCAATTACTGAGGAGAATGAGAATGAGGGTAATGCTTTTTCGTCTGAGGAGGAGGTGTCATCTTCTCCCGAGGACTCTCATACTGATGACCACAGGGGTGAGGATGGTGCTGAACCATAATTTGATTCCTATCGGTTTAGGAATCCTACTCGACAATTGGAGTTTGAGACTTATTGGAGCCATAAGCCTGTGTTATGTGAGTGAGGAATCCGATTGTCACACTTTCCTACCCTTCGGGACATTTTCACAAGTAGGGGATGGGTTCAAGCTATGTTTTTTCGTGCTTCTGCTGACCCGGTGTTAGTGCGGGAATTCTTTGCGAATGTCAAGGTGTATGCACTGGATAAGGGTGAGCGGCAACTTTTGGTTAAGGTACGTGGGCGATGTTTTCGCCTCACGGCATCCACCATTGCTTCAGTTCTGGATCTTGCAAGGGTGGCGAATCTTGGCTACCCTTATTCTGAGGATACCTATCCTTCTCGGGATACATTGGTAGCTGCTCTTTCTGATCGTTCTCATCAGACTTGGGGGTTTGTCTCTCAATTTCCAAAAAAGAAATTAAGTCCCTTCTACCGTGTCCTTCATGAACTTTCTTGTAGTCAGATTTTTCCACTGGTGCATGATGATTCTGTTAGTCTAGAGCATGCTGCCCTGCTCTATGCCATTGCCTCTGGAGTTCTCATCGATCTTGCTTCAGTCATCTTTGATACCATCATTCAGCGAGCTATGAATATTACGGCACGTTCAGTGCTACCCTTTGGTGGACTCTTTACTAGCATTATAGAGCAATTGCGGTGGTTGTGGACGACACTGCTTGGACAGTTCTCCCTTCTGTTATGATATCTGAGTCTACCGGTGCCCGGAGTACAGCTCAGTTGCACTTACAGGATCTTCCAACTACTACGCGGCCTAGCTCTTCTTTTGCTGCGGGATCCTCTACATTCACAGCTCCACTGGTCACTCCTAAACCTCCATGTCCACCTTTACTAGTTCAACGGCGAGATGTTCTTCAGCGTATGGACGCTTGTTTGTAGCATGTGGAGGTTGAGATTCCTGCCATTTGTGGTTCATTAGTTGGGATTAAGGGAGACCAGGCCACTCAGCGCCGCTTATTGGAATCTCATAGTGCTACTTTGGATTCGATTCTTACAGTTTTTCGTACTTTGGGCCCTACTCTTCCCCTTCCTCTTGACCCATATTTTGATTGCCCTCCAAGCCCGTAGTTTGCTAGACTAATTTTACTGTTATTGACCTTGTGTTGATAGTTTAGGTCTCTGTTTTGTGGTTCCTTGTGTATAGACCTAAAACTGTCCTTTTGGAGTATAGGCTAGAGTTGTTTTATGGAGATCCTTGTACTCTGTCTACCTTTTCTTTAATGCAAGTCAACAATTTCTTTTTGGTGTAGTAATTTTGCTTTCTTTTGGTTTTCTTATATTTTCTTTTTCTCTTAACTTCACTACTAACTCTTTCTCTTGTCTTATTTTCCCTTTATTTTTCTTTTATTTTCTTTCTAACATTTTCTCGTGTTTAGTTTTTTTTTCTTTTCTTCAAATAAGGACACTCTTGAGGTAATATCCACTATTTTTACCTTCTGTTTCTACATTTGGAGCATATCACTTGGCTATATGTCGTTGGTTGTTGTTGGAAGTGCTATAGAAACTAGGTTGGGGAGTGTTCTTTATTCCTTATGGGGATTCTCGTTTTGGGTGCATGCTTGGCTTATGTGTTACATATTGATTGCTCTTTATGCTCATCATCCTCATGCTCACTTTGCACACTACGGACCCACATATGCTTCATAGTTCTCACATTGAGGACACTGTTTAGTTTAGGTTGGGGGGTAGCGTTCGCATGATGACCCTTTGTGCTAAAATTGTCAAAAAAAAAAAAGGATTGTCAAAATTTTTCAAATTTTGAGCATCTTTGAGCTTACATACATGACTTAGCACATTTGTACCTGCATGTTGGCCCTTTTTGGTTTCGTTGATGGTGAATTTGATTGAGAGAGTGATGAATGAGTCATGTTTAAGCCTTGATAGGAAATTTAATTTAAGTTGAGTGTGTCATGACCTTGTGCATTTCTAGCTATCTTGGAAGAATTTATGTGCTTAAGAGTGAATTCTATGTAACATTGGTCAATTGAGCATCTTTGGACTAGGTAGAGACTTATATCCCTTTAGTAGTGAGCTTTAGAGCCATTATTCTTTTCATGAGGGGTTGCACATTATTTCAGCTCAGTTGTTCTCTATTTTGGTTTTCAATGCCCCAATTGCATCACACACACTTGCATGAGTTTTCACTTAGTGCATATGAGTTGTTTGTGAGCTTAGAACATGATGCTAGGCCCTCTTTGCTATTTTGGGCCTTCTTATCCTTTCTTGATATAAAATTGCCCTAGGAACCGACTTGAAGCCTTTCAATAAAGGGTGTGATATAAAATTTTCTTTTCTTGGTTCTCCTCACATATGATATCCCCTACACCCCATTCACACACTTTAAGCCTCACCCTCACATGTGTTGAGTTGCGAAAGTGTCTCAAAGTCTAAGTTGTGAACTCGGGTTAGGAATGTTGGGAAGAGAATTCAGACGTTGTATAGTATATTATTCATTTTCAAAAAAAAAAAAAAAAACATAAAAAAAGAGAAAAAAAATTCACTCCTTTTGTTTATTCAATTTTGGGACTTATGCTTTGTAATGTAGTTGCTAAGAATGTCCCAAGAGTAGTTTGTAAGTTTGTGAATAAACTTCATGTTGTTGGTTAGGGTATAGAAAGGAAATGGGTAGTTTGGGACTTGTATGTACTTGAGCATATTTATCCCGAGGCATGTGCTTTAATTTCCATAACTTTCATTGTTTAACCTTTACCCATGGCCAAGTTACAACCGGATCAAAGACCTAATGGATTCTAAGCGAGCAACTCTTGTGTGTGCATGTAGTGGTCTTGTGTAGGTTGTGTGGTGTAATCTATTGCACGGCATTGGAATTTATTTTTGGTATGAGCTATCCACGTGGAACTTCAATTCAATTCACTCACTTATTTGTGTGGTTGTGTGCAACTAGGAGAGCATTGCATTGTGTGCTCATAGGTATGAGTGAACCCTTAATGAGTGAATTTCTTTCTATGAGTGATCTACCTTGTGAGCTTTTGAAGTCAAAACTTAGTTCCGATTATGCTCTCGAGACATTGTTGAATAAATGACACTGTTTTGCACACATGCTCTTCCAATTTTGATAGCACATGAATTCATGTTAGCACTTGGGAATTACACATAATATTTGATTTTTGTGACTTGTTGGGCTTAAACTTGAGTCATTGTGGACCTTAATCACTCTTTCACACCTTGAGACCATATCATAGATGTTTGTGGGTAGCATCACTGCCAACCCTCACGAGACCTTACTCGTCCACTAGGGGGAACCTAGGGGTTTAAAGGGCTTGCCACACATACTAAGTGTGGCAGTGTGTTCCTATGAAAATGGACATCATGGTAGCTTAGATTTGGGTTAATTTGTTTTGATTTGAATAAAGGCTTGCAATTCATAGATGTTCTAGCATAAGTTTGTGTGACCCATAGTCTAGTTGCATGCATTGCTAGGGGCTAGCAATGTTTAGGTTAGGGGGTGTGATTGAGCACATATAATGTTATTTCATCATGATTTTGCAATGGGTTTTAAGTGTTTTATCTACGTAAATCTTTTAAGTTATAATAAAGCAAGCTAATTTGCATATTTGTGGATGTTTGCAGGTATTTTGTGATCAAATTGAGAAGAAAAGAGGCAAATATGAGCTGAAGGAGGCAAGGAGCTGAAGATGGACCTGATGGGCGCCCCACAGAAGTGATGCGCGCCCCACAGAGGCCACGGGTGCCCCCACCCAAAGGCAGATGGGCGCCCGCCAAGAGGTGTTTTTGGAGAAAAATTCAAGTCTCAGGGGAATTTCATCGAGCAGCTGGTGGAGGCTACCCACGGGTGCCCCTCATTAGTCACGGGTGCCCCTCAATGCCTACGGGCGCCCCACCCTTAATCAGATGGGTGCCCGCCGAGAGGGGATTTTGTGGTTGTTTTGTTAGGAACTTCATCAAACACTTTTGACAACTAAGCTACGGGCGCCCCACATTAACCATGGGCGCCTATGATGTCTTCTCCAGCATATGTTCAGAATAAAATTTGAGTTGTAATTTTACCTTTATGCCCTCGCAATTTATGTATAGATATAAAAGGGCAAATATCTGATGTACTGGGGTCGAAACCCTATGCACTTCTTCTCTTTTCTTAGTTTAGTTTAGATTAGGGTTAAGGTTTTGATTTCGCTTTGGGTTGTTCAAGCTTTGTTTCGTCTTCGCATTAAGATTAACTTGTAAGTTACTTTTGTTACTTTGTTTTAATTGAAGGTTCATTATCTTCTATAACCTTGTTCTTCATTTTCGCTTCGTAGTAGTTCGTAGTCTTTGTTTGTGATTGATTTATTTTCGAAATCGCTCTAAACCTTTTCGATCTACTTCGTTTTCGTGTTTTGTTGCATGATGAAGATGATTTTCTTTTCGAAAGGCTTTGTTCATGCTTTCGCAATGTTAGGCTAGGGTTTTTCTTGGTTTTAACCTAGGAATGTAATTGAATCGAAGGAGTTGAATTCGGATAGTTTGAACTGAAATTTGTTTATCATCTTTTGAATAAAAATGTAAGGATTGTAATCCTAGATTAATTTTCGAAAACGAATCACCCGTGATAAAGTTGAATTTTGGTTGCAATCGTGTAAATCAAAGGTCAATTCCGTGTCCCAGTGATTTCGAATTTGATTTCAAAACCCTAGATTAGCGATCTCCTTACGAAAAAGGGTTTTCGATTGTTAAATCTTCCGACCTAATATTACAGGTGTAAGAATTAGGTTGTGTTAATTACATATCCGAATTCAGCCCTTCGAGGACATTACAGGATTAGGTTAAGGCCAAGTGTTTCCATTCACATGGTTTGTTTAAGTTCAATTTACGTAGTTTGTTAAAGTTTGCATCTTCGTGTTTTCATTTTTCGTCTAATTGGTGTTTTCAATTTTCAAATCATCATCTCAATTCCCTATTCGAAAACTCCAAAAAGATTTTCATCTTTTCTTTTTAAGATTTTCGCAAGTGTTTTCGAAACCAAGTTTTCCAAAGATTTAGTCACACCCTTGCTCCCTGTGGAAGATGACCTAGGACTCACCTAGACTAAACTCAACCAACCTTTTATACTTGAGAGTTAGCCACTACCAAATTAGAGAGCGGTCACATACCCTTATACTTGGAGGTTCAGTTTAATTGAAAATTTACGAGGCAGTTAATTTTAATAATTAAATTTAAGTTTGGGTTTCATTATTTTGGTAAGTAATATTATAAGTGTGGTTAGAACGATTAGATGGCTTTGTAAATTATATTTTCATTGTATATTGTTTTGTACTTTGTGGTTAGATTTCACCATTGCTTAGCCTAATGGCTTAGAATTTATTAAGAATAACTTAGGGAATTGACAGCTACGTTAGTTTATTCTCACAAGTCAATGCCAAGTTCGGATAAAATTTAGGGCATGACACCTAGGGTGATGCTCTTTATTGTTTGCATGAGGGTTTGAAGGACCTAGCTATTCTATCAGGTAGCCGCCCAAAATCGTATTAGTCAATTTATCCATTTTGGCTTAAGACTTGCTTGAATCACCAATATTTGTCTTTTAACTCTCTTAAACTGTTTTTAATCATCAAATCCTTGTAATTTAAACATTAAAACTCTTATAACTACACAAGGACAAATAAATTCTAAGGAATGAGTTAAAATGGAATACTTATTAAAATTAAGTGGACCATAATCAAAACATGGTGCAATCATTTGCTTGGCAAAGGAATTCCTTGACATTAGCCTTCAGAATCATTTTGGCTCACCAATTTGGACCTTAATAGGTGCTTAATGTCAGGGGCAGATCTAAGATTTTTATTAAGGAGGGGGTACTGGGCACCAAGCACCTAACAATAGGATAACAAGTGAGGACAACAAGTTATGTCAAGGTTAAGAGTAGGAGATAGACAATGTTATTCTTAGGAAGAGATAAAATTACTCTTGAATATTAAACAAGTTAGTATACTTTTCACAATTTAATTGTTAACTGGTTCCTTTAGCAACACCTAAGATTTATTAAGGATATCTCTCATTATTAAAAAATAATTATTATTAAGTTTTTACTGTTTATAAAATTTATTATATTATATGTTACATTTCTTGATATTATGTATAAAAGTATTCAATAGTGTAGTGGAATAATACAGTTTATTTCACAAAAAATAATTAGGTTTGATTCTTGTAAACTTCATTTATGTTGAAAAAATTTGAGTTAACTTCATTTTTTTAACAAGTCAAAAATACTCTAATTTTGAATTAATTTAATTTTTTGATAAAACTAAAATACCAAGGGTATTTTGGTAATTTTAATCCAAAATCAAGGGAGGTCACTTGCCCCCTACCTAAAGGTAGGTCCGCCCTTTCTCAATGTCATTGTATAGTTCTGGGGTCATTATGTTAGAAATGGGTGTTCTAATTATCATCGTTTCACTACGAGTTAATAAGAGTTATTTTATTATCTAGGTTTTTATGATTCTAACTAAGTTTTTTTATTCTCGTCATTCACTGGATGTGCTTGTGAAGTTTCATAAAGCTTCTCTTGAAATTGAAGATCCACTCATCATTCATTTCTTCTTGAAAGACTGGCTATTGTTTTGTTTGGGAAATTGATCTTATTGATTTCATGGAGTCAAGGTCGGGGTATGGCTTTCTATAATACTCCTAGATTTCTCAATTTGGATATAGGGTTATTCAGTGTTCATCTCAATCTCAGGTAGTGTTTTGATCTTTTTGTTGACATTGGCCATCTTAGAGCCACTGATCAAACTGAGATTTGGGTTATAAGTATGGTGACTTTAGTTGAAAGGCTTGAACCATATTGATATTGTCTTGAAGTGTGTTGTGAGGGTTTTGGAGTCATTTGAACTGGAGCAATAGTTTTGATTTGAATTTACAGTATTTAAATAAAAGAGGAGAAATTGATCGTTTACAATTCCCTAAAAGCCTCTAAAAACAATTGACAACCTCATCTTGGACTTCCAAAGGTGTCACTAGTAACATAACCACTTTACACTAGTACTGATGAATTCAGATACGAATATATATTGAGGTAAAGTGTAAGGCTACATTCCTCTCAAAGTTTTTTAAATTCTGTCTAGATTATAATTTTTTAAATAATAAAAAAATATGTACACTCATATTTATTTTTTTAAAAAAGAAAAAAATTGCAATGACTACAAGCCTTAAACGAATTCCAATATCCACTTTAGTAGGTACTTGGTACATCCATATATATAATACTAGTGCTCGATTCGTGTGATGCACAAAATTATATAATATTTTTATAGGCAAAATATAATTTTTAATATATTATAAAATATTTTAATGAAACTGCATAATTGCATAAAATATATATTGAGTTATTTTTTATATGTTTTTATTTATATTAATATTAGTGAATCGATGAGTTGATCATAGTCAGGTTTCATATAAATACCAAAAGTTTATATTTTACCAAATTTTGGTCATACCCAATCCTAAAAATTAAAATTTGTTCTAGAATAAATATTAAATCACAAACTTATCTAATCGACCCGATCTCTTTTTTATTTCAAATTATTTGTCAATTTTAAAAATTATCAACATGATTAATTTAAATTTGTTAGTGTTTTTATAGGTTTGGTTTAGTTGGTAATATTCAAGCAAACACTTTAATTGTAATGGGTTTTGTTTAGGATAGTTTAAATGTCATATGTTTTATGTTTATGATACATAAAAATATGCCAAAGAGTGTTGTGTACCATGGTTAAAGGTTGAGAAGAGTTCTGATGAAGAAAAAGGGGGATCTTGTGATTTAGTAGCAGTTCGTGCCCGCGAGCAGCCTCGCAAGCTTCCTTTTAGACTTTGAAAAAGCTATCCAGGAAAAATTGTGAGTCTCGCGAGCAGTTTGCGCCCGTAAGAGGCCTACGACACCAAAGATTTTTGACCAGTGTATCTCATGAGTAGCTTAGGAGCAACTTGTGCCCACGAACTGCCGTGATGATGTCCAAACTTTTTTAAAATCTGTCTAAATGACTTTTTAACCCTCTCTTTTGATATAAAAGAAAAAGACCTTTTATCAACCCTAACTTTTCAAACCTAATTCCTTTCACCCATTTCCTCTTTAAGCAAAAAACTAAAAGGATGATGGCGTGGCTTAGATTCTATAGTTATCGACATCATCTTCTACCATTGGAAGGATCTATTGATTTGTTGCTCAAATCTGCTGGTTTCTTCAGATCGAAGAGCTTTTTCTTTCAAGGATAGAAGAAGGAATCTCCAAAAGAGAAAAAGGACTAGATTGTTGTAGATAATGAAACTGTTAGGTGGAATAGCAAGGTACTTAATGCTATTTTTTGTAGTGTTCCACAAGATGAATTCCAGAGAATCTCAACTTGTGATATGTCTAAATAAGCTAGGGATATTCTACAAGTCACCTATGAAGGTACGGGTGCTGCTAAAATTGCTAAGTTGCAACACTTGACTATTAGTTTTGAAATTATTCGTATGGGTGAAAATGAAACTTTTGATCAATTTTATATAAAGTTTAGTGATATTATGAATTCATCCACAAATTTGGGAGAAACTATTCCTCAATCTAAGATAGTTCACGAGATTCTATAGTCATTGCCTAACAGATTTCAACTAAAGCTCGTGGCTATAGAGGAAAGTAAGGATGTTGATCAGATGAGGGTTGAAGAATTGGTAGGATCTTTGCAAACTTATGAAGTGAATATTAATCAAAACAAAATAAACAAAGATCTTGCTCTAAGTTCTGTTAGTGAAGAGGTGAATGATGAGGTTGATACTTCAAAGGTTAGTGTTGATCATATTGCTTTTCTGGTTAAAAAGTTTAAAAGTTTCTCTAAGAAATCTAGATTCAATTATGCTTCCAAGTTTAACAAAGAGAAGAAAAGATTTGGTGAAAGTTCTAAAATTGACAAGAAGTAAGATAAATCTGGGTAGAAATAATGCTTTGAATGTAAAGGCTTTGGTCATTTTGCTAATGAATGTGTACATGGGATGAATCAAAAGAATCAGAAGGTGCATGCAGGCACTTGGGACAATGAGGATGGTTCTAAGAGTGAGGGAAATCAGATTGAAAATGATTCAACTGGGTTCGAAAATGACACATCAAACGTTTTAGCATTTGTGGTAAAGGCTAATGAATCTCCTCCTAAGAAAAATTCTGATTCAGGCGAACCCTTGAGAAGTTCACCATTTAATAACAAGTGTAGATCTTTGGATTCTAGGTCCAAAACTAATATTCAAGAAGAGTTTGAGAGGCTATAAGTAAAATACAATGAGTTACATGAACAAAGCATCACATTTGCGAAACACAAAGCCAAAGCTCTTGCTAAGCTAAATTGTGTTGAAAGTGAAAAAGAAAGTCTCAAAAGTGAACCAAAAGCTGGCAAAATCAAAGTGTGTGACTTTAAAGGAACGGTTGAGTCTTTGAAGAAAATTGATGAAAGACTGATATTGTTGAATATATCTCTTAAAAAGCAAGTTAAGGAGTTGAAGGAGAAAATTGCTTTAATAACCAACTCATTTAAGAAGTGGGATTCTGGTACCAAAAAGTTGGATGATATCTTGGAAGCTCAAAGAAGTCCTTACGATAGGATTGGCCTTAGATGTGAAATGAACTTTTCATCATCCTCAATTCAAGGTAAAGGACAAATCAAGTTTGTTCCTGCAACTAGGATTGAAGTTGTACCTCATGAAGAAGAAAAGCACTCAAAGAACAAGTAGAAAATGTCACATCCCTCACTAGACTCTTCAAATTCTGGAAATGGAAGCTTGAAGAAAAATTGTAAAGGAAGTTAAACTTTCCAACATAAAGTGTTTTATGGTATAAGTACAATGAAGAATCACTCCTGAGGTAATGTTTCTTCTTATTACTCTTTGAGTTATGGGGGTAATAATTTCTCTAAATCTAGGATGTTTACCTCAAATTTTGCACATATTAAGAAGTTTGTTTCCATCTGTCATCATTGTGGAGTTAGAGGCTATATCACACCAAATTCCCATAAATTGTATGGTTTGTCATTAGAATATGTCAAGTCTAGAGAAAACATGCATCAAAATCATATAAGAAAAGAATTTTTGTCAAATAGGTTTAATGGCCTTAGTCATCATAATGATGTTTTTGAAAGAGCTTCATTCATACCAAATAGAGTTCCATCTTATGAAAGACATCCTAACCAAAAGGCAAAGACTTCTAATAGGACATCTTCCTTATCTGATAGAAGAGTTTGTCATGATCAACCTTTCAAGCTTAAGTCTAAGACCATCACTTGAAGCTCCTTCAAGGGTAAGAAGCAACCCAACACAACATCTAGAGTGGCATAGGTTAAGTGTAATGACTTGAAGTGTAATGTTGCACATACAGCATTTAGAGCAGTAAGTCTTGGCATATGGTATTTGGATAGTGGTTGTTCTAAGCACACGTGTGGCATTAAATCCATGTTCACTTGTTTGAAAGCTTGTGATGAAGTTTCTATTACATTTGGTGATGGAAGTAAATCTAAAATTCTTGGTGTTGGACTGCCTGGGTCTTCTTGGATCCAATGATGTCTTATATGTTGATGGCCTAAAAGCAAATTTGATTAATATTAGTTAAATTTGTGATTCGCACTACAATGTTACGTTTGCCAAAAATAAATGTTCTATCCTTGACAAAAATAACAATTGAGTGTTGAAAGGCATTAGAACTAATGATAATAGCTATGGAGTCTCTACTGATAATGGTTTTGTTTGCAATGTTATACAGGATGATAACACCAAACTTTGGTATCAACGGCTTAGACATGTCAACTATAGAGATCTTGTAAGGTTGTCAAGGTCCGAACACATAAGAGGTTTGCCTAAGCTTGCTTAAGTGAAGATAGTGGTTTGTGGTCCTTGTCAAAAAGGGCAGCAAACTAAATCCATTCACAAAAAGATCAATAAAATAGCCACGTCTTCTACTTTGGAACTTATGCATTTAAACTTGATGGGTCCTATTAGGATTAAAAGTTTAGGTAGAAAGAGATATATTTTTGCAATGGTTGATTTTTCTAGTGACACTTGGGTGATAAGAGAAAAATCTAATACTTTTTAGTTTTTCAAATCTCTATGTAATAGACTTCAAAATGAAAAGGGAGTTAAAATTGGCTGGATCATTAGATTTAGGAGGGATCATGGCAAAGAGTTTGAAAATTCAAAATTTTATGATTTTTATGATGAATGTGGCATTTTGCATGAATTCTCTACTCCTAAAACATCTCAACAAAATGCGGTTGTTGAAAGAAATAACAAAATTCTTCAATAAATGACGAGAGTTATTTTGCATCGTAGGAAAATACCTCTGAGTTTGGGACTGAGGCCTTGAACACTACATGTTATATTAGCAACAAGGTTTTTGTCAGAAGGGGGACCAAAGCTACCTCTTATGAGATCTAAAATGGTAAGAAGCCTAATATTCACTACTTTCACATTTTTGGAAGTAAATGTTACATTTAACGTGATAGAGAATCTATAAGTAAATTTGACGCTAGATGTGATAAAGGTATATTTTTCGGCTACTCCACAAATAATAAAGCTTATGCAGTGTTTAACTTAAAACATTTTATTGTTATATAGTCTATAAATGTTGTGGTAGATGATGTCCTTTAAAGTTTTTTTTGGTAGGATAAATTTAATTGAAGATGAACATGAGTTCACTATGTGTCCTCAAAAGAATCCCTGTAGGAGGCTCAAGATAAAGAGGAAAAAATCAATGTTGAGCTTATTGATGACTCTCAAAGTGATGTAGTGTTAGAGAATATGATTGAAGATTAACCCATGACACTGAATCCCTCATAAGAGTGAAGCTGAATCATCCAACTACTTAGGTAATAGGTAAAGTGACTCCTCCTATGAAAACAAGGAGGCAAGTCCAAAATGAGGTAACTTATTTGTGTTATACTTCATGCATTGAGACTAAAAATGTTAAAGAAACACTTTTTGATGTGAATTGGATAAATGCTATGCACAAAGAATTGGAATAGTTTTCTTAAAATAATGTTTGGGATACCTAAGCCTAGTGATACTAATGGTATTGGAACCAAATGGATTTTTAAAAACAAATCTAATGAATTTGGAACCATAGTTAAGAACAAGGCTAGACTTGTAGCTCAACTGTACACTCAAATTGAAGGCATAGATTTTGATCAAACTTTTACACCTGTAGCTAGACTAGAATCCATTCACATCTTATTAGCAGTATCTTGCTATTTGGGTTTTAAACTTTTACAAATGGATGTAAAAAGTACTTTTTTAAATGATTTTCTTCAAGAAGAAGTTTATGTGAAGCAATGCAAGGGTTCATTGACCCTAAGTAGCCCGATCATGTTTTTTTTACTTGAAAAGGCCTTGTATGGATTGAAACAAGCTCCAAGAGCTTGGTATAAAAGGCTTACCACCTTTTTAGTTGAGTCAAATTTCAACAGAGGAAGTGTAAATAAAATTTTATTTATTAATTTTATTTATCCTTAAAGAGTCTAAGCACATTACTGTTGCACAAATATATGTGGATGACATTGTTTTTACCTCAGAAAAGTGTGTTGTGAAATTTGCTGAACTAATGAAAAGCTAATTTGAAATGAGTATGATAGGGGAACTTAATTTTTTTCATGGCTTTACAAGTCAAACAAGTAAAAAGCGGCATTTTTATACCTTAATCCAAGTATACTAAA
Organism: Vitellaria paradoxa; assembly: GCA_019916065.1. NCBI lineage: Eukaryota > Viridiplantae > Streptophyta > Magnoliopsida > Ericales > Sapotaceae > Vitellaria > Vitellaria paradoxa. The sequence continues at coordinate 30,014,692 of CM034242.1, forward strand.
AATTTGGTTCAAAAATTCAGTCTTTCACTAAATAAGCATGCTAGGATTCCTATGGGCACATGTACCAAACTCAATAAAGATGAATCTAGGAGTATATCAAACCTTGTATCATAACATGATTAGTAGTCTACTTTATCTAATTGCTACTTGACCTGAGATAGCTTTTATTATGGGTATATGTGCTAAATACCAATCTAATCCTAAAGCATCTTACCTAACTGCAGTCAAACATGTAATTTGTTATGTGAGTGGAACTCAAGATTATGGCATCTAGTTTCCTGATGGTCCTTCTAGAGAGATTACCTGTTATTCAAATACTGATTGGGCTAGATTCGGAGTAACTTAAAGGCATGGCACAGCAAGAAGCAAAATCCATTTCCCTTTAAACTACTGAAGCTAAATACATTGCAACCAAGAGTTGTTGTGCATAAGCGTTGTGGATGAAGCAAATGCCCTCTAATTATGGTATTGAACAAGGTACAATGTCTTTATTTTGTGATAACCTGAGTGCAATTAACATCTCAAAGAATCCAATTCAACATTCACACACCAAGCATATGGACATAGGACATCACTTTATCAGAGATCTTGTTGAGAGACAAGTTTTGTCCCTTGAACATATTTCTACTGACAAACAACTTGCTTATTTGTTCACTAAACCTCTTGAGGCTCCTCGTTTTAACTATCTTCATTCATATTTAGGAGTCATACTCCTTGAATAGTTTAGCTTCAATGAAATTGAATAAGTGATCTGACAATTTTGTCTATGAGTTAATTGTGTAAATAAGATCATTTTGTGTCTTTTAAGATGTGAAATTTTGAGTTAGTGAGGGCATGTCAGTGTTATATGTGTGTTTACAACTTCTTGGATTTTGTTTGGCTCTTGTAATTCTTTTTGATTCATGGTTGTCTAGATATATGTATTGAAAATGACATCATTAAGTTCACACTTGTGTTTCTTTTTCTATTTAGTATCACACATAAAGTCGAATGAGATAGTACCTTTCTTGAATTTCTAGTTTGTTGTCTATTTTGGACTGACCTATAATTGATTAGCCCTCATTTCTATTACCAAAAGTCAAGAAAAAGAAAATTATGTTGGTGTGTGGTCTTTACTTTCTCAATATTGGTGATGAAAAGGTTAGCATCTTGATCTCAAAAATATATCACAAGCAAGAAAGAAAAAGCGTGAAATGAGAACAAACAAAATGTGTAAAAATCATCGTCACATATCACTTTACAGGTTTTTATTTGTTTAGAGTGATTGGGCTGGATTTCATTCAATTCAAGATATGATCTATATATATATATATCTAAAATTGGGAACCTTATTAAAATTTTAATGGAAAATTGATTGGTTTAACTTCCATATAGATGTGAATTAGCCAATTTGAAAGTAGTGCTACAAATAGTACTTTGTCACGAGATGTTGATTGAGTGGTTTTTGAAGCCTTATTATGAATTTGTAAATTATTAGATATGCTGCTCTTTACTCTATGTGTCTAAGAGGCTTCCATGTGAGTAAACAATACTTCATTAATAGTAATTTTTTTTCACACATCTTTCTCTGATATGCGATGAAAATTTGTTATTTTGCTACTTGACTAATACAATGTGTGTCTTGTTGCTAAATTGCATTCATAGCCACAATTGTTTGCTCCAGAAATAAATTTTTATTATCGTTGAACAGTTTTAAGTATGTTTCTTGAGTGTTCTGTTTTGGCGAGTTGTGGCCACGAGTTTCCTTAGTTCCTACTCGCGACAGTCAGTTCCTAAGGTTGTTTAGCAGATCTCGAGACCTGCTTGAGAGAAGTTTGTGGGCATGACTAGGGTTGATGCAAATTTTGAAAGTCTGCTCTTTGATATCTAATTGATTGTCTCTTGGTCTGACTTTTAGTTGAATTAGCACTGTATTTATTATTTTTTTTGTCATTTAGTGCCTAGTTAATTTCCTTTGTCTGTAAATTTTTTTTTGGTTAATTTCTTTTATTATGGTCATTGCAGTACAAGTGTGCAACTGGCTTTGTCACTGTAATGGTAGCGAGTAGTCCGGTGGTACTTCTACTCTTTCTCTCTCTCTCTCTCTCATGCATAGGTGTATTAGTAGGATAAGGCTATCCTTTAGAATGTCAAGTTCTTCATTTTTTTGTAAGGACATATTGCTATTCACACTATTAGTGGGGGCAAATTTTTTTTATTGCTTGCAAGCTTAAGGTTTATATTTGGCGTTTATTGCTTGAGGTAGGCTGTGATGATTTATGCATGTGTATATATATGTATATATATGTATATATATGCATACATAGCCATTAATTGTTTGCATATTTATTCTTGATTTGTCCTAATAAACAGTTTTATCCAGCTTTAAGTTCCCTTAATGCTTGCTGTCAGTTTTAAGTATGTGAGCCAGTTGTTTTTGATTGGTCCTAAATTTTGAGTGTTTGTCATTTGTTTTGTGTTGTGATAATTATGATGTCTTTTCATTGTTTGTATTAATCATATACTTGTTTTAAAGTGTTGAGGGCTTTTCACAGTACTGGCTTATATCGTTGAATCCTTCGAAATTTCTCTGGTGACCTTTGAATGTGCCCTTTCGGTTCCTTCGATTTCTCACTTTCTTTAGACCTTGCATTTATCATCGACGGCACCCCTCTGCTTTTCACTACAAACCCTATGGGTTTTAGGTTGCATCCTTTGGTAAAAGGTGTCGATTGGCAATGGGTGTGTCTTTTCAATCTTTTATATTCTCGAGGTCCTCATTTTATTCAAAGCCCCTCACTTCCTTCTCATTTAATACATCTCTTTCTTCTTCACACCCACTCGTGCCCATAAAACCCTGAACCTTGTCCTTCACTACCCACTATATTTCTATTTTAACAATGGAAAAGAAGAAGTGCGTGCCCTTGATCCACACCCAAGAAGAAGACTTTGCCTCATTTTTTATGGTTTCTCCAAAGTTTACTGTCAGCTCTTCAACCCATGCTCCCTCTGTTGCTAGTTCTTCTCTGTCGTCACCCCCTTCATCTGAGAAGTTCATTGATGGTGGACAGTCCTTATATGAGTGATTTTTCTCCCACTGTCTTGTTCTTTTGGAACGTTAGGTTCGGTCTTCTCACTTGTCTAGTGATTTTTCTTTTATTCATAAAATTTTTGAGACTAAAGGTTGGTTTGATGCTTGTTCGAGTCTTAGTTGAGTTTAGGTCTTTTGATACCAAAGTCCATGGTATTCTGATTCACTTTACTATTGATGACATTGATGTATTTCTCAATATTCCTTGTTGCCCTGAGTCTATCTATCCCAATGTCAACTGGTTAGTTTGTCCCCCAGTTCATGAAATGGCCTCTCCAATGAAAGACTCAAAAACCTTATGGTTTATTGGGTCTCCATTTAAGCATGGTGATCTTATTGTACCATTTCGCATTTTGAATCTCATTGTTGATTCTATCATTTTCCCTACAAACCATTCCTTTGATATTTCTGAAGAGCGTGTCGAGCTGTTATTTTGTCTAACTAATGGTATTCCCATTGATTTTCCCTTTGTCGTACTTGGATTTATGTGTTCTACTTTTCAACAACAAAATGCTAGGTTTGGTCTCCCTTATGGGATTTTGATCACTAATTTTCTTCGCACCATGTTCAGTATTAAGTGTCAAGTTGATGCTTTAGTGGTCCCTTATGAAGGTCCTATAGGTTGTTAGACCATTTTGAGGACAACTACCCAGAAAAAGCCTGGCTCCTCATTTTCATCCCCTCTTTCTGCTGGGATGCCTCCAGCTTTTTCCATGGGAGCTTTTTTTGCCACTTTCTTTGCCCAAGTTAAGTAGCTTGAGGACTCTATGCAAATGCAGATCGATATCCTGCAACTCAACCTTTTCCATAATCTGGAGTCCACCAACAGAGCTGCAGCCCACTGTGAATGCCAAATGGATCATTTTGTGCAATCACTGAATGACATACGTACCTCTGCTTGGACTTTAATTGTAGGCCTTTTTGACTAGTTCAATGAATTGAGCAAATTAATAAAATTTAATATTTTATGAAAAAAATTAAATATTGTTTAATTATAATTAATATAATTAAATGATATAATAATTTTCGCCTCAAAATAGTAATTAATAAAGGATATACTCTTAACACAATGGCCATATTAGACTTTAGCGCTGATCTTAATTGTATTCAAGAAGGTTTAATACCTATTAAATATTTTTTTGAAAGGTAAATAAATTTATTTTATTAAATTAAGAGTTAATGTACAAATACTCAGAGGCATACCCCCGGCCAATGAAACCTCACTCATTAAATAAAAAAATACAATCCCGAGGAAACAAGAAGTGTAAATGAAGCCTATTTCAAGGTTGACGCTGACCGCTCTCAAATTTGGTAGTGGCTCACTCTCAAGTATAAGAGGTTGGTTGAGTTTAGTCTAGGTGAGTCCTAGGTCATCTTCCACAGGGAGCAAGGGGGTGCCTAAATCTTTGGAAAACTTAGTTTCGAAAACACTTGCGAAAATCTTAAAAAGAAAAGATGAAAGTCTTGTTGGAGTTTTTGAATAGGGAATTGAGATGATGATTTGAAAATTGAAAACACCAATTAGACGAAAAATGAAAACACGAAGATGCAAACTTTAACAAACTACGTAAATTGAACTTAAACAAACCATGTGAATGGAAACACTTGGCCTTAACCTAATCCTGTAATGTCCTCGAAGGGCTGAATTCGGATATGTAATTAATGCAACCTAATTCTTACACCTGTAATATTAGATCGGAAGATTTAACAATCGAAAACCCTTTTTCGTAAGGAGATCGCTAATCTAGGGTTTTGAAATCGAATTCGAAATCACCGGGACATGGAATTGACCTTTGATTTACACGATTGTAACCAAAGTTCAAACTATTCGAATTCAACTCCTTCGATTCGATTGCATTCCTAGGTTAAAACCAAGAAAAACCCTAGCCTAACATTGCGAAAGCATGAACAAAGCCTTTCGAAAAGAAAATCATCTTCATCATGCAACAAAACATGAAAGCGAAGTAAATCGAAAAGGTTTAGAGCGATTTCGAAAACAAATCAATCACAAACAAAGACTACGAAATACTACGAAGCGAAAATAAAGAACAAAGTTATAGAAGATAATGAACCTTCAATTAAAACAAAGTAACGAAAGCAACTTACAAGTTAATCTTAATGCGAAGATGAAACAAAGCTTGAACAACCCACAGTGAAATCAAAACCTTAACCCTAATCTAAACTAAACTAAGAAAAGAGAAGAAGTGCATAGGGTTTCGACCCTCAATACATCAGAAATTTGCCTTTTTATATCATTACATAATTCAAGAGCATAAAGGTAAAATTACAACTCAAAACTTCATTCTGAACGTGTGTTTGAAAAGACATCATGGGCACCCATGGGTAAGTGTGGGGCGCCCAAGGGTCCAAGTGTTTGATGAAGTACTCAAAGAATGGCATAAAAAGCAGTCAAAAACTCCCTCTCTGTGGGCGCCCACCTGATGAAGAGTGGGGCACCCAAGGGTCCTCAAGGGCGCCCAAGAGTCTAGGTGGGGTGCCCATGCTATGGTTCCTCCAACTGTTTGATGAAATGCCTCTTAGGCCTAACTTTCCCCTTCAAAACCAGCTCTTTGTGGGTGCCTACCTGATGAAGAGTGGGGTGCCCATCCTCAAATGGGGCACCCATGGGTCTAGGTGGGGCGCCTATGTTCCTCTTCCTCAACTTTCTTCTTCATCTCTTCACTTTTCTAGCTCCTTTTTGCACCCATTTCCTCAAGTTTGAGCATGTAACCCTGCAAAATCCCATAAGTGCATCAATATGCTTATTTTATAATAATAATGGCAAATAAAGGTCCAACTAACAGTTAAATGAACATAGTAATTTAACATGGAATGCACCCAATCAGAAGCTAGAAGAGCCCAGACTTGAACTAAATGTCTATTACATTCTATCTGAGGAAAACCCTTACAAGACATAACTTTCACCCTTACCATAGCCTCAATATGCTTTCACAAAGTGATTGCCTCTTTAGAAGAAGTGTCAAATAGCCAAGCATTACATTCTCTCCAAATGAAATAAACCAAGGCTGCAAAAAGCTAGACGACCCAGAACATGTAGCAATGAATCACCCGAGAAAAAAGCAGCACACCATGAAACAATCTCTACCCAAGAAAATACTGGACATTGAAGGCCAAGCTTCCGAATCAACTCATACCATAGCCATGTAGTGTAAGAGCAAGTGAAGACCAAATGAGAATGAGTCTTAGAATTAGCTCCACAAAGAAAACACCGAGAAGGTAGCATAACACCATGGGACATAAGTTTGTCTTGGGTTGACAAACGTTGTCTAATAGCAAGCCACAAGATAAATGAATACCTGGGTACATGATACTTGAACCATACTATGGAATGCCATTGTACCTCATCATGATGCTCTCTGAGTACTTCCCAAGCAGCCTTAACCGAGAAAGTGCTTCCAAAAGGTGACTTCCAAATAACTTTATCACATGTTGATGTGTCTGGCAAAGGTATAGCATCAATAGCTAACTAAAGATCCATCAACTCATGAGTATTAACCCCCGGCCAAGCCCATTTCCCTTCCTTAATAATGACAGCAATTCTAGCAAATTTAGACAACCCCGAGTTATAGATTACACGAGCATTCATGGAATCACAAATAGGTCCATTAGGCAACCATGGATCAAACCATAAGGATAGTGCATCTCCATTTCCAACCTTATAAGAAATAAATAGCCTAGTGAGGAATCTTAATTGTAAAATCTTCCTCCATGACCATGAACAATCCCAAGGCACCTTCGCAATCCAAAATTAGCTTCTTACAAACAAGTTAGAACGAACCCATTACACCCATAAAGAAGTAGAATTAGGATCACAAAGTAACCAAATATACTTTGCCATGGAAGCCCGATTCCAATCTTTTATCTTTTTAATGCCGAGGCCTCTTTCTTTCTTAGGCCATATGAGCTCCTCCTAAGCCACCTTTGCACCTGTGGTAGAGAGAGAAGTACCATTCCAAAGGAAAGCTTGCAACTTTGCTTTAAGAGATTTCACCACCTTAGCTGGAAGTATAAAGTAAGAACTCCGGTAAGATTATATACTGAACAACACGGATTGAATAAGTTGTAGGCGCCCAGAGTAGGAAATGAACCGATTAGTCTAAGACTTTAGCCTTTTGAGAATCCTATTTTCCAGATCAATGCAATCTGAAGCCTTAAGCTTAGAAGAAAGTAAAGGAACACCCAAATATTTCTTGGAAGAGAGCCATATTTAAAACCCATCAAATCTATGATAGCACATTTAGAATCATCGTCAACACCAACTATAAACACATCACTTTTTGAAAGATTAGGTAGTAGTCCTATGAAGGAGGAAAAGGTATCGAGAGCCTCTTTTAGTACTCTAACAGAATTAATATCTTCATGGGAGAATAACATTAGGTCATGAACCCACAAAAGAGAGATCATCATAAGCCAATGGTATGCCCCTAAAATAAAATATAAATTAACAAAAACTCATTTTTACAATCAAGGCATATGTATAAAAACCCCATTCTTATTAATAAAAGATTTAAATAGAAAAGTAATATTGGGAACCCATTTTCTCAATCTGATACAATCTATGACAGTATCACATACAGGAACTTCAACAACTACCTTTAATTAAGAAATTATATTTAAATTTCTCAATCCACCATACATCAAAGATTTAAATATCCTTAAAAATATAGCAATTTAGAAAAATCATGTAAATACTATTGCAAGATAGTTATACAAGAAAATTCATCAACAAATCTGGAACTAACTCCAAGATGGCCAAATACAATTATCCATTATATATATCAAGGAACTATAACTCTAATTGAAAGAGCGCTCCAATTTGTTGAAAAATTTCCTGATGAAATTAAAGACAAAAATTAACTCCAAATATTTCTAGGAAGTCTCAACTATATATCTGATTTTTTCAATAAACTCAGTATTATTGCTATCCCTTAAGAGAAAGACTTAAGAAGAATCCACCTGCATGGTCTCATAATCATACTAAAGTTGTCCAACAACTTAAACTGCTTATTAAATCCCTTTCTTGTTTGCATATAGCTGACCCTAGTGCATACAAAATTGTTGAAATTGGTGCATTAGACTTGGCCTATGGTGGCATCCTTAAGCAGCCCATAACAAGTCAACAACATGAACAACGAGTTAGGTATACATCAGGAACTTAGAACCATGCCCAAAGGAATTATAGCACTATTAAAAAAGAAATTTTATCTATCGTATTATGTATTTCAAAATTTCAAAGTGATTTGTTAAATTAAGAATTTTTAATCAAAGTTGAAATATAATTAAATGATAAAATAATTATAATTATTCTTGTTTTTATTAAATAATATAAATAATATATTTTATATTTATTGATTTAAATGATTTTTAATAAATGAATTAATTACCAATGTATTTAAAATATATAAATTTTACAACTATATTGAATTTATAAGAAAGTAGGTCTCCTTTCGAAACTTATGAATTTATTTATATGAAATTTATTAGCAAGTGGATCCTTACTTAAATTAAAAATAATCTTACGTTGTACTTTATAAAATATATACATAATCAATCTTACCAATTTAAATTTAAAGTTAGAATTCAGAAAAAAAAAATCACTCCCCCAAGACTAATTTTATTCAAAGATTTGTAAAAATAAAAAATAAAAAAAGTAGAATGATGAATATAGAATGTACCACATAAGATTTGATAATAAGTTTTTAATTAATTTTATAAAAATAACTCAAATAAAAAATTATTATTTATTAATCATATGTGCTTTATAAAATAACACAAATATAGTCAATGTGACTAACTTATATTTAAACTTAAAATTTTAAAAATAATTACTCCCGATCGTAATTAATATTCAATATTTTTTTATTTTATAAAATTTTAAAAATAATATGAGTTGTTGTTATGAGAAAAAACATAATTATTATTTAATCTTTTTCTATTTGTGTTTTTAATTTAATTACATTTTTATCTGTATTTTTAATTTAACTACTAATGTATTTGAAATATATAAATTTTACAATTATATTGAACTTATAAGCAAGTGAGTCTCATTTTGTAACCTATGAGTTTAATCATATGAAATTTATAAGTAGATCCCTTTTTAGAACTTAAGAAAATAGTTCTTCTTTCAGAACTCATGTTTCTTTTACATTTATTAAAATCATGTGTCACAGCTCTAGTACTTTTATAGGCCAAAAAAAAGTAAAGTTGTAGTGTTTTGGCACTATGAGACGAACAGATAAAAGTTTTGTGAATGAGAAAGAGAAGAGAAGAGAAGAAGAGCGAATGAAAGAAATTAGAAAATAATTTAAAAATCTATAAAAAAAGAAGGGAATAGAGATCAAAGAGATATGCCACCTAAGACCGGAGTGAAGGAGAAGAGGAGAGAGAAAATATATTTTTTTAATAGTATAGATAGATATACATATTCTTCTACCTTTTATTTAGGATAGCGATAATATTAGAGCAAAAATTTTAATGTTAGAGCTCATTTAATGTGTTCTTTATATATTAACAAAATTACGCTTATCATCTATTATATTCTCTCTCCATTTTTAATTTCTCTTATCATTATCTATTCATTATACCTCTTTCAAATACTCATGTCTCTCCAAAACCCATATCTCTCTCTTTCTCTCTCTCTTTCTCTAAAAAAACATGTTTATTGTCACGCCCCGAACCAAATTGTCCAAGACGGACGGCATGAGAATGTCAAAACTAAAATAAATAAATAAAACTTAATCCAATTTCAATACACATTGAGTTATAGTCATCCATATATCCAAAATCATTCCTCATTATCATGTAAAATAATGTTTGACTACGTCACCATCAAGTTTCCAATAATATAATCCACCTTAATTCCATTTTCAATGATCGTACCCAAGGTTGGTTTGGTTAGAGCAATACTATAATAATGTTTATATATCTCCATATCATAAGGTTTTGTAAATATAAGAATCAGACCCATCCTCTAGATCACATAATTTTATAATACTATTAATCTAATTCTCAATTTAGAAGAACATATACAATCATTATTATCTACAGTTAAGACCAGACTTAGGCTACTCAAATCCAAGCTACCTACGTATCCTATTTTGAGAATCAGGTCACCGTAATTCCTAAATTTATATGTCCTATTTCATAACCAAACTCATGATTAACCAGATAAACCATACATCTCATCAATCAATGTTACAGTCATATTATAGTAACAACTGAATATAAAGGAATATAGATGTAATCTCATGCAATGGAATGTAATATAATGTCAATGCATATTCTTTAATCTCCATCTAACCCAACCTAATCTTGGGACAGGTGGCTCTTAGCATAGCATGCAGGGTCACCAATCGTACCGTTTATGCTCACAGTAAGTGTATATCTCAATATATATATATATGAACCGAATGGAGAGCTGTGTTACACCCCCATTGGTGTAAGACTCAGAAGAACCATGTTACATATCCTGACCCTTCTGTTAGGGAACCGTGTTATACCCCCAGTCAGGCATCTGCTTAACTCAAGTAGGGTCCGACTATAGTCTAGAGAAAATCTCATAATCATATCTCATAATTAACGTCCCAACTCCAAATGACTAAGATCTAGTCATATATATCGACTGGGAATCATCTAGTATTTTCAAAATCTCATTTTTATCATTTTTCTTAAATCATAGATCCCGTCTATATATATAATCTGTGTCTCGGCACGTCACAATATAAAATTAGCACTCTCGGCCAATGAATATTTTCAACGTAAACCAAATGATGCCACCCTACCCCCTGCACATGATGTGCTCAATCATGCAAATAAATATTATTTCAATACATAAACGTATTCTCATTAGGCTTGATGTTGATTTGGGGTTCATTCTATCATCAAAAATTCATAATAACTTAATTTGGGCACAAAACATGTCTTTAAACATAAAATTAGACATCTTGGAATTTTTCACATACTATTATCTAGACACCCTTTGTTATAACCTAGAATGAATTTTTTATATAATTTATTATTAATTATTTATTTTAATTACTTTTGGCATCAGCTGAGTTTATTTAGAAATTATTTAAATTATTAATTTATTAATTTTTGGGTAAGTGTGGACCATTGGATATTTTAAAAGATTTTTGTTATTAAGTTATGATTAGAGGTTCACCATAATTAAGGTGGACATGAGGACACCTAATTAGGAGATTATATATATATAGGATTGTCAGTTAGGGTTTCATTATATTTTATGTGAGAGATAGAGAGAGGAGAAAAGGGAGAGGAGGTTAGAGTTTCATTATATTCTATTTGAGAGAAGAAGAGGAAGAAGAAGTACCAAAAAAATTCAGCTCCATAGGTTAGTTTTATTAATTTTTTTTTATCTTCATAATTCGTGTTTGATAGTGTAAAAAAAAAAATTAGTTGCACACTTTTTAGAACATGTATGTGTATATATATGTGTGTGTCTTTGTGTATGCATGCGAGGATTATATTAATGGCAACGGTTGGTAGAAAAAAAAAAGATTAGATGAAAGGCTACTATGCGTAGCACGAGAGAAAACGATGTGTGTGTATATATATTATATGTTTAAAAGTTGATTGATTGATTGTAAAAAAAAAAAAAAAAAAAAGGAAGATAGTTTGATTTGTCAATTGACCTATGAATATATACATATATATATATATATATATATATAGGTTTGGCAGATTGTTGATTTGGCAGGCTGTGAGAAAAAAAAAAAGAATTGAAGAAAAGCCTGCCATGTGCAGCGAGTGAAAAGAAAGATATGTATATATATATTACACGGGTAAAGAATTAATTGATTGTTAAAAAAATTATTTTATGGCATTGGAAAAGTGACATGATGTACCAGAAGATTAAAGGGGTTTGCGTATGTGCATGTTATATATACATGACAGACAGAGAAAAAAAAATGTTAGTTAACGTTTACTTTGTCGAGATGTTCGCAGAGATTTAGAACAATTTAATTGGTGATATTAATTAATTTGTTAAAGGGAAGTTAAGAGTTTATATTTAATAATTTTATTGAATGTAAAATTAAGGTAGATATTAAATAATAGATATTTAATTTTGTGTATTTAGGATCGTGATGAATTTTCCTGATTTATTTTATATTTACACTTTGGACATTAGGTGAGTGGTTTGCCTTCCTAGTATTATTTTGTAAATTATTACATGCATAAAGGTTTTGAAAGTTGAATTTTTTAAATTATTCTTTATGAAAATTTATATTGTTTTGATGAAAATATTATATGTTTTATGCTACTGAGTATAGGAAAAATTATTTGGACACTTATATTTAATTTTGGAATCTATGGGATTGTGATGGAAAATTATTTTATGGTTATTGGAAATAAAAATTAAAGTATAGGGGACATGCTCCTTAAGTGGTGTGACTCTGGCAACTAGAGAGCAGGCCTGTTAAAACTGTGGTGACCCTGGTTCTCAATGATTGTAGGAATATGCCCGTGAAAACTGTGGTGACCTCAATCAGATCGGCTTAGGGAAGAATCCAGTAGCCAAATTGGGTGACTCTAAGTACGATGTTGGATCCAACGGGTATTATCCATGAGAAATTATATTGGCACACTTGATATTTAATTTCCATGTGATAATCCACATATTAATTTTGTCATCACCGTTGTGATTGACAGGTTGAATTATGAAAGATTTGCACTCTGACAAGTAGGTTTTTAAGTTATTATAAAGTATGCATGGAAATTATTTACATGAACATTATTTTGACCTGAAATATTTTTGGTTAAACTGTTTATCTGAAATTTTATTATTTTTAAATTTTTATTAATAAAATTAGCATGGCAATCCATTTACTGGGCTTTTAGCTCACCCCTCATTTCATATTTTTCAGGTGAGCGTGGAGGGAACTAGTCATGGACTCTGGTAATTGGGACCTTAAGTTATGGCCTTTTAGGGAAAATTTTACATTTATTTGATGGATTTTATTTTAGTAGCTAGACTAGAGTTTTGATGATTTGGAATATTTTAATTGTTGTTAACTAATTGTTTTGAGTTTGAGATATTAGTAGAACATTTTATATGTTCTCATAAATTTTAAATGACAAGGTTATTTTATCATTGAAGGTTCTTTAGTAAATTTTGGTTGAATAAGATTTAGGCTTGCGTGTTCCTTCAGCCAAGGCTTAAGGTGCTCGGCCGGTTACATCCTTAAGTGGGGTGTGACACCCTCTCTATGGTTCGGATACCCAGTAGACCAGTCTGAATACCCAATCGACCAGTCCAGACAGCAAAGTCTAGTGCTTAGCTCCTGGGTTCGTTTCTGACGAAACCCAACTCCAAATCACCCCCTAATCACCATTTTAAGCTTCAATCTCAGCAACGCTCATATATAAATACTTAAACACTTAAATCACATATTTTTTAAACTCTTAATCAAGGAATAACTCAAATATATACAAGATATTCACATTTATATGTATATATACGTCCACATTCATACATATATATATACACCAATCACACAATATTTCACCAAAATCAAGCACATATATATATATATATATATCAAAATCATCCTAGCAACGTCTAGAGCATGAATACAAACCCTACCTACCTCAAATTCAAAGAGAAAAAAAAGAAAAACTAATGAAAACCAGTTGAGCTTCCAACATTCAAAAATCAATTTCTCCTACCTTAGGCCAAATTACCAAAAATGGACATCGCCACGATGTTCATGGCATCAAATACTACATTGATATGCCAAACTTCTGCTCTAGATTGCACTTTCTCTCTCTACCCTCTCTCTCTTCTCTCTCTTCTCTCTCTCTTCTCCCTGTGCTCTCTGTGTATCGAGCCAAAACCAATAAGAAAAGAAAAAAAATAGAAATAGAAAGGGAAAAGAAGAAAAGAAATGGAAGCTGGGCACTTGGCCTAGTTGTCCAATCAATTACCAATTCTAGCCTAGCCTAGAAAAAATATAATAAATCAACTAAGTCTCAAAATAAATATTTTATTGGCCCAAAATAATACATAAATAATCAAAAATAGATACTAGGTATTACATTCTTCCTCCCTTATAAAAATTTCATCTTCGAAATTTAATTACAAACTTTATTTTAAGAACCAAGACATCCATCTCGATTACGTCTCCAATTTACTTATCTCGAAGGATCTCACAATTCCATAACAGTGCCTTAGCACACAAATCAACTAAATGATTTTATATCAAAGCTCATCTCACATGAATACTTAATCTATACTATTAGTTAACATTACCGCGCATTTCATCTTTTCTCTTTAGAACTAACAATTCAAGTCATTATACATCTCAATGCTACTAGGGTGCACCACCACCTTGAATGATGATACTCTCAAATTTTTACTTCCAAAAGTACAACTATTTCAATCACCATCATTTTGTTTAGAAGTCTCAATATGGTTATACTCTTGTGTTTCATCCTTTAGTGAGAAAACCAACCATACTACACTTTGATAAAATCGGTTATATAGCTAGAATCCAATAACCTCCTATCAATATACCTCAGCAAAAACTTTTTATGCTTCTCAAACCAAACAATCTCTTGAATATAGAGCTGACACCTCTCATTCCTAACTATGTTTTTCACCACAAAGAAAATAAGCCGATTTACTGAACCACTTCACAATCGCCCTAACAATGTTACGCCTCTTATGAATCTATGGCGAAACCGTTGCAAAATACCTAAACACAAGATCTAATTTCCATCTTGCCACAATAATCATTGCCACAAATCAAACAGCCACTAGTGCTTAGCCTTCACCTACGGACAAGTTAGGTAATGAGACAAAGATTTAGTCGCATCACGTTCCATACCACCCCACCAGTATGGACATTCTAATTCTTTGTACATTTTCAGTCCACTAGGATAACCACCTGATACTCTTGGATCACTATTTTTCTCAAATTCATCCGTATTCAATACGAACATATAACTGTTTAAATTTCACCTATCCATCTGTTGACATACCATAATTTTCAGCCATTAAGTCAGCAAGCTAGTGACACCACATTTTCTAGCAAGATCAACCTCACTATTAGACTTTAATAACTCTAATTTATAGCCTCAGGGTCATTCATAGTAACTTAAACTCAAGAAAATCGCTTCATACTTGTCAATATCATTGCTCCAAAGAAACTTTAAAATTATTAATATCCTTTAGATTACTTTATCAAAATTAAATTAACACAACTGCCAATGTATCAATTACTACCTTGGCACCACCAAAATAACACTGATTGTCAAAATTATAATCCCTTAAGTACTCACTCCACTTATAATGTTTCCCAATTTAATCACATGATTATATGATTACCTTTAAACTCTAGTGATCCAAGCACACCCTAATCCTTTCTCTATCCTATTAATGTCGTCGAGGCTTCAACTACCTCGACTCACACCACCATCTGATTATCCTACATCAAAATAAAACCAAAACCTTCATGTGAAGTATCACAATATCTAAAGTAACTCACTCATTGTCTAAATATGACCAATACTGAAGCCTCAACCATCTACTGTTTTGGCCTTTGAAATGCTCTCGTAAGATTTTCTCTAAACAATTGAACTTCATTCCCAATGAGCTGAGACAGTAGACCTTCCTATTGAGAATAACCTGAATAGAATGGTTGTAACAACATACCAAAATCTAAAACTTTGGATATAATTCATAAACCCTTGTCATGTTCAATTGATATAACCAAAACTTTTGGAAAACTGATCATAATAATTCAATCAAAAATTAACTAATCTCAAACTTTTACCTCGAACACTAAAAACTCAACTTACTCTTCTTTACGCACAATTAGTCAAACAAATTGCGAACCCTCGATAGCTAATGCTCATCCCTGGTTATCACTAGATTTACAACCTTATCCACTCAAAATTCCATTTTTCATATTTCTATTTATCCAAAACTTTAGGATGTTCTTATAACAAAACCCATAAGACAACAAATTTTCAATTTAAATTCTAAACTCTCTCAATTTAACCGGTGTCATATGACATGGCACAACAAAACAGAAGAGACACATGGCACAAGCTTCACGAAAAAGTCATCTCCCACTAAGAAAGAAATTCTTGCTATTCTGAGAAAGCACATCCACAAATTTACAACTTATTGTATGAAACCAATATTGAGACTCTTTCTCATTCCACATTAAATTGACCATCAAAATAAAAACTCCCTCAATGCATTTAACATTAAGTACTAAAGAAAATAATATGACTTTAACCTCAACTTAATCCTAAACTATAGGGTCCTTAAGTAAAATAGTTGTCACAAATCTATAGTAACAACTAATCATCACATAGTAAGTGGGTAACCTACCCATTCCCATTTTATATCAATTTTATTTACTAAATAAAACTCTAGTATCATTCAACAATTATCCTCATTTAACAATAGAATATGCTTTCGATAAATCCATGAGTCACTAACTCAGGCCCTTTGAGCCTCTTGAATTCAAATTCAAAATATTTATCATTGTCATAACCTCTTCTAATTGTTATTCCCGACATTCGAAAAATCAGTAGAACACTTCGTAAATCTCACCTCTAGACCCATCAAACCATTGCCAATCATTAAAATTTACTATCAACTATATCGCTCCATCAAATTTTCATATCATTAACCGATAGAGCCACTGTTTTGGGCACAATCCTAGTTCTAGTCACATTCACAAGCCACTATAGTACAAAACATCATGATCCTTAATCACAAACCCATCAAATAAACGCTAAGAAATTAGTAAGACACAATAGAAACACGTAAGCCTCACTACCCAAGGCTCAAAGTATTCACAACCTAGCACTCTAATACCATTATTGTCACGCCCTACCCTAATTATCCAGGACAGACGGCATGGAAATTTGAAAACAAAAATAAATAAATAAAACCCAATCCAATTTCAATCCACATAGAGTTATAGTCATCAATATATCTAAAATCATTCCTCATTCCCTTGTAAAATAATATTTGACTACATCACCATCAATTTTTCAATAACATAATCTACCTTAACTCCATTTCCAATGACCGCACCCAAGGTCAGCTTGGTTAGAACAATACTATAATAATGTCTATATATCTCCATATCATAAGGTTGTAAATATAAGAATTGAACCCATCCTCTGGATCACATAATTTATAATATTAATAATTTAATTTTCAATTTAGAAAAACATATACAATCATTATTATCCACAGTTAAGACTGGGCTTAGGCTACTTAAGCCCAAGCTGCCTACGTATCCCACTTTAAGAATCAGGTTATCGTAGTTCCTAAATTTATATCTCTTATTTCATAACCAAACTCCTAATCAACTAGATAAATCATACATCTCATCAATCAATGTCACAGTCACATTATATTAACATCCCAATATAAAAGAATATAGATGCAATCTTATGTAATAGGATGTGATGGGATGCAATGTGAATGCATATTCTCTAATTTCTATCTACCCCCAACCTTGTCCTAGGATAGGTGACTCTTAGCATAACATGCGGGGTTACCAACTGCACCATTTACGCTTACGGCAAACATATATCTCAATATATATATAAACCAAACGGAGAACCATGTTACACCCCTATTGGTGTAAGACTTAGGGGAATCGCATTGTACCCCCTGGCACTTCTACTAGAGAATCGTGTTACACCTCTAGTCAAGCATTTGCTTAGCTTAAGCAGGGTTCAGCTACAGTCTAGAGAAAATCTCATGACTTTAGTTTTTTATCCAAATAAGGCTATGTTTGGTTAAAAAAAAAAAGCTTTTGGAGCTTTTTTTTGGTCTTATATGACTTTTTTTTTATCAAAATTTAATTTCCTTTTAGAATTAATAACTTTTAAGTATATCAATTGCATTTGTTAAAAAAAATCAAAAAATTCATATCCGTTTAGATAAAAGCTATTCGTTTGAATAAATAAAAGTAACAATTTTTTTTTTATTTTTCCATCTTTTACCCAAACATATGTGAATTTTTATATTTTCTTACGTATGTGATTAACATACTTATAGTTTCTAAAAAATAAATTAAATGTTAGTGAAAAAGTCATATAAATTAAAAATATGTTACAAAAAAGGTAAATAAAAAAAAATTTCAATACCAAACACAACCTAAGATTGGCCATACAATGCATCAACATATTAAATAGGGATGAAAATACTTTATTTGATCACATAAAACAAGATAATTTTGAAGAAGAGAAACAACTAGATTCGAACTAAAAAGGTGAAAGGTAAAAAAAAAAAAAGAAAGAGAGAGAGAGAGAAAGGAAAAAAAAAACCCACTAACCTTTTATTTGAGATTTTTTTTTTTGTCAGAATCGAAAATTTTCTTCTAGTTCTATAATTGCTAGAGAGAAATGGTTTGTAGAGAGAGAGGAGAATAGTGAAATAAGAGAAGGTAAAAATGATAAGAACATAAAGTATATAAGGGAGAATGTAAAAAGATAATGAGAGAAATAATCTGTAAAGAGAGAAATGGAATAATAGTGAAGTAAGAGAAAGTAAAAATGATAAAAAGATGGTGTGTATAAAGAAAAATATGAAAATATGATGATTAATTAATGATATGGAAAAGAGAAATCTTGTAGAGAGGGAAAAAGATATTTTTGGGTTTGTATTAAAAGAAATATGCTTAAATGATTTTTATGTGGAGTACTTAAAATTTTTCATTTATAGAAGGGGACCACATCATTAATGAAATATTTATTTTTATTAAATATTATATATATATATATATATATATATATACAAACAAACTACCAAAATAGGAGTCATAGTCAACTTAACCTTAACCAAGCCTCATCTAAGCATGTTACTGTTGGATCGGGGGCCTGAAGTTGAAAAATAACTTCAGGTTCTTTAAGTTTAATCTTAAACATTCATTTAACATCAACAAAACATTCAATTTAAAAATATAATTTTTTATTTTTTGAAGTGTAAGTAAACTGCATTTCTCTCTCTTCTTCCCTTCTTCTCTCTACTACTAGTGCCTTTTCTCTTCTTCGACCGTGAGATTAGAAGTGTTTGACCGACCCTCACCTACTCAACTTTGTTCCTCCACCATGGAAGATGATGTGCACAATGGCCGGCCTGTCAGAGTCAAATCGGAGGCCTTGTGATCGTTTCTAGCCATCTTCAGAAATACACTATTAAAATATAGAAATGCAAAGAGAAAAAAGAAATATCAGAGTTAAAATAACCATTTGACTCAACTCATCAATTTTCCGTTTAACCACAAGTAAACCTAAGATTCAAATTTTTCTTTTATTTTTCTTTGTTTTTCTTGTACAATTAAACATTACATATATACATATGTATATTTATGTATATAAAGAGAATTTTATTTACAAGATTAAAATTAAGCAGTCAAAAGCAAAGCTCTTGAGGGTGAATAAGGGTCTCTTGAAGTCGATGGCGGCAGCCATGGGATCAACGACGATGACCATTGGACCAATAGCAGCAATCGTTGATAGGCTAGAAACGATCACGGGACCTGTGTGACAGATTAGCGACGGCTTTGGTTCGATAGAAGTATGACGTAAATGCCAAATTGACCACCAGAATAGATGAGAGGGCGTTGGCGAAATGAAGTAACTGGCCAAGTGCTAGGATAAATTTTTGATTTACATTTCTCTTTCATAATTATTTAATTATTTACCCCTAAAAAAATAAATATTTTTAAATTAAATAGTCAAATTCTCTTGATGTTAAACAAATGGTTAAAATTTAATTTTAAGAATTTGAAATTATTTTTTCAACTTCAGGCTTCCCTGATTTGTTACTTTTGTACCCAAAATTGCTTCTAGTTAACTCCGTACTTGCATGCATGCATGTTTAACAAACAAATTCTAATTTTATATTTTATTGATTGCATATTATTTCGAAAGGCATGGAATATTTATTTCACGTTAATAGGATTCAAATTAGTCATATAGTTCAAATCTGTCAGTGCCAGCTTTTTCTATATCTTGGAGTTTACTTGTGATGATATCGAAGTCCTCTGGATCTGTGATCTGGTTTTTCCCAAGCGAAGCTCTGATAAAATATTGCAATCTCCCTCGTTGAACACCGGTGTAGTGCCTACCAAAGAATCTTCGACGATCAAGTCAGTGACCAGATGATTTTTTTTTATATGTTTTTTTTTTTTTTTTTGTGAAAGGTATGGAATCCCCCTTTTAAGGGTGTGACATGAGATGTTTATGGAAACAAATCTTAACGGTTTTCACTTTTGTCGTAACTTCCTTATTTGGATAAGGCAAGTGAGGGATTCTTTGCGAGAATCCATATCTCACTGGAATGGTGCCAACTGCGCCTCCCTCGAATTTATCGGAAGGCCTAGTCTATATATAAGATCTCTATTTCACGATTACTGATCTGCTAGTAATAAGTTTGATTTGCCCGGTTGAGGTCCTTAGCTTGGTCGGCTTGCAATCTGCTCGGTCGACTTGCCACCAGCCCGGTCGGAGAGCTCATCTCATTATGACTCCTTGTAGCTTCAGGGTATTTCCGTCCATTCAGCTCAGGCCTAGGAATATTCCTCTTTAGCTGCCCCCGATTCCCTAGCCTTGCTAGCTGAGCTACGGGAATCTAGAGACCCTTTACCTTTTCCGTGTCACTGCATTAATTGCGTGTCAGTCATAATTGCCGCTACACGCCTTATGCGTTTCTTGCAGCCTTTTCGCCATGTGTTCGTTTGTAACTTGAGCTTTGGGAGTCCCTAAGATTGGGTCTATAGGCGCCGTCCACCTGGCCGTATCTGCGCCGTTTCCTTTGAATGCACCATTTTTTTTTAAATTATTTTACTTCCTTCTCCTCCCTTCTCCTGTTTCGACTGCTTTCACCATTGTTGACATTCTTTGTCTCCAAGCCCCTTAAGCCTCTTTATCTGGTATGCTTCTCTTCTTCTCTTCGTTATATGTACTGGCTTCTTGCTCGTTGTTTCTGGTTTTTCAAGAGAGAAAGAAAGCTTTTCAACCCCATAGGTTTTGTAGGGAATTCTGTCTTCCTTAGGTCGATTTGTGGCACATTACTCTTCGAGTTCTATAGCTTTAGGCTCCTACTCTTTTCTCTAGAAACCATGCCTCCCCGTCGAAGGTTAATTATCTCCGAGGATAGTGACGAATCTTCCTCTGATAGCCGTCCCCTAGCTACTGTCGCTTCTTCTAGTTCCATACCTCCACTTCCGGACCCTTCCTCCCGCCAAAGTGAAACATCTACTTCAGGAAGGGAGATTCTTGATCTTGATTGCGCCGGGATCCTTCCAGCCCCTGAAAAGTCTATCTCACCGATGGCCAGCTCCTAATGACACTGCGTTTTCCCCGATGAAGGATGGGGTGATCACGGTGTATGAGGCTGCCCTGGCGAGCGGCCTTCGATTCCCTTTGGCCCGGTCAATTATGGAAGTTCTATCCCAACTCAACTTGAATCCAACCTAAATTATGCCGAATGGCTAGAAGATCTTGGTGGGCTACGCGGTGATTTGGAGGGCCACCACCAACGAGCACCTTACAGCAGACGAGTTTCTTTACTGCTACCGAGTGGTAGAGTCCGGCTGAGGATAGTACTACTTTTCAGCCTGAGCCAAAGAGCTCAATTTGGTTGAAGGGTATCATTCTTCAGTCAAACACTGGAAGGAGAACTTTTTCTTCATGTATGGAGACGACTGGGAATTTTGTTCCTGGGAAACTGAAGAGGATAAGTTAATCTTTTGCCCCATTGCTTGGGGTCGTCTAACTGACGAGGGTACGCCAATATCTTGAAACCGAGCTTGTCTCTTTTTCTTCCCTTTATTCTCCTTTCTTTAGTCTAACCCAACATCCTTGATTTTTCCAGTTAGAGTTCAACCTGAGCTTTCTGATGCTCAGATGGAAAGGGTTTTGCTTGCTCAGACCCATCCAGATCGTCACTTTAGCGTCCTGATTACCACGGAGAGTTTGGTAAAGCACATGCTCGGCCCTGAGCCCAGTCTAGAAGCTCTGGAGCTTGAATGTGAGAGAAGTAAGTTATGTCATTGGCTTCATCTGTTTGGTTTTCTCTTAGTGCTATTTTATCTTTTTACGTGCCTTACAGATTCAAACATCATCGTAGCTGACTTTCCTACCTCCGCTGATCAAATGAAATTCAACAAAGAGGCCTATAAGGGTAGGAAAGCCCCCAGGGTTGATCCAAGACCGACCAAGATGACCAAAATGGTAAGCCCTGGCCCTGCCAAAGAAAACACACCTACTTTGGAGCTCAGGGATGAGGATCCCATTTCTCATCTCCTTGAGCAGCAGGTGTCGCCAATCTTAGATCCTGCCGACCCTATTGCTGTCGTGTCTCCTCTGCCACCATCAGGCGATCGGGCTGAAACGACTGTGCTTCCTGGGCCATCCCTTCCAAGCAATCTTGTGGATGATCCTTCTCTGGCCATCTGGCAGATGGAGGGAATCATCACTCCCAAGAATTTAGCCAGGTCTAGAGACATTTCCCCGACTCGCCTGGCAAAGAGTATTGCTCACAACCTTGCCAAAGTAAGATTCTGAAATCCTCTCCCGTCTCATTATGTAGACATGCCTCCTTACCATCTGGTCTTTGAATTTATTAAGTCATGCTGTACTCGGCTGAGCTTGGCACCCGCTATCTTGGGGTGAATCGAAGCTTCCTCCAAGTGAATAAAAAAAAACGAGCACTTGTTGGCTCAAGTTTCAGCCCTGGAGGAAGATCTTCAGAAAGCTCGCTCAGAAGCATTGTCAGCTATCTCTGAACGTGACTCAGCCTTGCGGGCTTGGGACGAGGCCGTTCAAAGCTCCAACACTCTGTCCTCTGCCCTGTTTGCAAAAATGAAATTAAAGGAGGCTGCTCTCAAAAGATCTGAGAAGCTGGCTAATCAGATGGAGAAGCTGAAAAGGGGCACGGAGAGTCAGGTGACCAAGGCCGTTGAAGATTTTAAAGAGAGCGCTGAGGGCCAAGATTGGCTCATTGAAGCTTTTCAAGATTGCTTTGACGACGCCCAGGCAGAGGTTCTTAAACTTCATCCCTAGCTTGATCTTTCAGAGGTCGTTTTTGTGGCCGGCACCGCGACATCTTCTTCTTCTGAAGACACTAACCAAGGCGGAGTTACTTTTGAGGTCCTCCTAGAGCAACCAGTGGGAAAGGGGGTGGCCCTAGCCCACCCGATGACAGAGTAGACATTTAGGGATTTTTTTCTTTCCTCCTTGATATAATCACCAGACCTAAATTTTGCTTAATGATATTCCTCAACGTATATTGCCTATACATGTGTTTTGCTTGTTTGTTTTGTGTATATATATATATATATATAT
The DNA here is from genome assembly GCA_019916065.1 of Vitellaria paradoxa. Classification (NCBI taxonomy): domain Eukaryota; kingdom Viridiplantae; phylum Streptophyta; class Magnoliopsida; order Ericales; family Sapotaceae; genus Vitellaria; species Vitellaria paradoxa. Next base: position 30,038,129 of record CM034242.1, read on the forward strand.
ATTTTAAATAGTCCAGCGATTTGTTGTTCTGTCCCTTGGGCTTATGCCTAGCAGACAATTGGCTCAAGGGCCGGTCGGTTCCCCAAGGGCCTACCGACCTGTCGTTCTGTTCCTTGGGCTCACTCCCAATGGAAAGTTGGCTCTGGGGACAGCCAGTCCCCTGGAGCCGACCAACCTTCCGTTCTGTCCCTTGGGCTTCTGTCCAGCGGACAGTTGGCTCCGGGGCCGACCGGTCCCCCTGGGGCCGAACGACCTTCCGTTCTGTCCCTTGGGCTTCTGCCCAACGGACAGTTGGCTCCAGGGTCGACCGGTCCCCCTGGGGCCGACTGACTTTCCGTTCTGTCCCTTAGGCTTCTGCCCAGTGGACAATTGGCTCTAGGGCCGGCCGGTTCCCCAAGGGCCTACCGACCTATCGTTCTGTCCTTTGGGCTCACGCCCAGTGAACAGTTGGCTCCGGGGCCGGCCGGTCCCCCTGGGGCCGACTGACCTTCCATTCTTTCCCTTGGGCTTCTGCCCAACGAACAGTTGGCTCCGGGGCTAGCCGGTCCCCCGGGGGTCGACCGACCTGTCGTTCTGTCCCTTGGGCTTCTGCCCAGCGGACAGTTCATCCTCATGTTTGAATTGGCATGGTAATCGAGGTGTAATTGAAAGGAAACTAATTTATTAATATTAAAGAAAGGTTTCTAACATGATGAAGAGTTCCTGTAACCTCCGCCATCTTATGCATAATAAAATCTTAGATGCTCACCATTCCACGGGCAAGGCAGAGCTTTCCCATTTGAGTCTTTAAGCCAATATGTTCCCCGCCTGGTAAACGAAGTGATGACATAGGGCCCTTCCCAATTCAGTCCCAACTTCCCATTGCGAGGATCCCTTGTCGACTGATTGACTTTCTTGAGAACCAGATCTCCAACTTTAAAATCCTTCGGCTTAACCCTTTTACTGTGGTACTGCCTCATCCTCTGCTGGTAAGCCACCATCCGAACGGCCGCTTACAGCCTTCTCTCCTCCAACAGATCCATCTCAACGTTGATTGCCTCTTTGTTCGTTTTGTGATTATAGAATTTCACCCTTAGGCTAGGTAGTCCAATCTCAACAGGGATCACGGCTTCGACCCCGAAGGTTAGAGCAAAAGGAGTTTGGCCGGTAGGAGTGCGCTCGGTCGTCCTGTAGGCCCACAATACGCTGGCCAACTCCTCGGCCCACATCCATTTCGCTTTATCAAGCTTGGTCTTGATAATCCTCAGAAGCGATCTGTTGGTAACTTCCACCTACCCATTCGCTTGCGAATGTTCTGGGGACGAATAGTGATGGCTAATGCTGAGCTCCTCGCACAGCTCGTTAAACAATTGTCCTTCGAATTGCTTCCCATTGTCAGTCACCACAACTTTCGGAATGCCGAACCTGCAAATAATCCCTTACCAGAAGAATTTTCGAATATTCTATTCAGTTATACTTGGTAACGCCTCTGCTTTGGCCCATTTTGTGAAATAATTGATGGCTACTATAGCAAACTTCCTTTGCCCTTTACTCAGGGGAGAGAGGGCCCATAATATCAATTCCCCATTGAACAAAAGACCACGGGCTCTAGATTGAGGTCAATTCTTGGCCGAGTGCGCTAGGGACATTGGCGTGTCTCTGGCATTTGTCGCATTGTCTCACCAAAGCCCGAGCGTCCCTTTCAATCGTTGCCCAGTAGTACGCGGCCCTCAACACCTTTTTGGCTAGCATCTTCCAACCCGAATGATTACCGTAGACTCTTTTGTGAATCTCCCTCAGTATGTAGTCCGCCTCTTACTTGTTGACACAACGGAGGAAGGGCATGGTGTGACCCCTTCTGTATAGGACACGGTTAGTAGAGTGTACCTAGTAGCTCGACATCTAACCCTCCTTTATTCATTCCGGTCTTCAGGAAGAATTCCCCTTTCAAGGTAATCCGTAATGGGCCATGCCCAGGTAACTTCGACCTCAGTGGGAAATACTTCAACTGAACAGGCACTTGGGGAGACCATCACCTCCATTAGTACGTTTGGATCCCGTTCTTCAGAAGACACGATTTTAGCCAGGCAATCAGCTTCTTCATTATTCTCCCTCGAGATAATTTCCCAACTAGGTCTCTCACTATTCGGCAGTATTCCATCATGCGGGTACCTCTCACTTCGTATTCACCCTTGATTTGCTCCACTACGAGCTGGGAGTCACTTCTTACCACAACTCGTTCAGCTCCCATTCTTCGAGCTATCCGGAGCCCCACGATTACAGCCTCGTACACGACTTCATTGTTGGAAGCCAAAAAGTTAAACCGTAGGGCATACTCAGCCCTCAAGCCATCTAGATATATCAGCACCACTCCCGCTCCACGGGACTCCGAGGTTGACGAACCATCCACATATAAGATCCAATCGGCTTCCTCGAGGAGAGTACTTTCTGCGACTATGAATTCTGTAATGAAGTCCGCCAATGCCTACCCCTTTATCGCTAGACGAGGCTTATATTGTATATCGAATTGGCTGAGCTTGACCGACCACTTTACTAGTCTTCCCGGTGTATCTGGCTTCTGTAATATACTTTTCAAGGGCTGATCGGTTAAAACAACGACGGTATGGGCTTGGAAGTATGCCATGAGCCGTCGGGCCGCTGTCACCAGGGCAAAGGCAAGCAACTCCAACCTCGGGTATCTCTCTTTGGCCCCTCTAAGCACTCAACTAGTGTAGTACACAGGCTTCTGGATCCCTTCTGCTTCTTTGACTAACGCCGAACTGACCGTCGTCGGGGATACTACGAGATACAAACATAACTCCTCCCTAGGGATGGTTCTACTGAGCAAAGGAACCATTCCCAAGTAGTGTTTTAGCTGCTTGAAAGCATCATCGCACTCCACTATCCACTCAAATGCCTTCCTTAGGACCTTGAAGAACAGGAGGCACTTGTCTGTAGATCTTGATATAAACCAATTCAGAGCAACTATTCGCCCAGCAAGCCTTTGCACATCTTTCATTGTCCGAGGAGGTTGCATCTCAAGGATAGCTCAGACTTTTTCCAGGTTTGCCTCAATTCCTCGGTTAGACACCATAAATCCCAAAAACTTCCCCGATGCAACTCCGAAGGTGCATTTCACCGGGTTCAGCTTCATTTGGAATTGTCTGAGGGTATTGAATGTTTCTTCTAGATCAGCCACATGATTAGAAGCTTGTTTACTCTTTACCAGCATGTCATCTACGTAAACTTCTATGTTGCGCCCTATCTGTGACTTGAACATCTGGTTGACTAACCTTTGGCATGTTGCCCCAGCATTCTTCAACCCAAAGGACATGACATTGTAATAATACAACCCTCGATCGGTGATGAAGGCTGTGTGTTCCCGATCTTGCTTTGCCATCCGGATTTGGTTATATCCTGAGAAGGCGTCCATAAAATACAATTCCTCATGTCCGGCAGTTGAGTTTACCAACGAATCAATTACTGGGAGAAAGAAGCTATCTTTAGGGCAGGCCTTGTTCAGATCTGAGAAGTCTACGCACATTCTCTACTTCCCGTTGGACTTCCTGACCATTACCACATTGGAGAGCCACAAAGGATACAAGACTTCGCTAATAAACCCGGCACCCAATAACTTCGACACTTCATCGGCTATAGCTTCATTACGTTCAAGGGTGAAGGTCCTCCTTTTTTGCTTGACCGGCTTGACCCTGGCAAAATGTTGAGGTGATGAGTTGTTATCTTTGGATCTATTCCTGACATATCTTCATGAGACCAAGCGAAAATGTCCGTGTTCTTCTTTAAAAATTGCCTGAGCTCATGTTTATGTTCTTCGGCCACCGCCGCGCTGATCTTTACCATTCTGTCGAGCTGGGGTTCGCCTATTATAACGTCCTTCAAATCGTCCCCTGGCTCTCTCCTTCTCAGTTCCTCTTCATCCCTTACATCCAACTCTTCCACCACGAGTGTCTCTCGGTCGGATTCTCCCCTAAGAGACAAGACATAGCACTCCTGAGTAGTTTTCTGGTTACCCTTCACGCATCCTACTCCGTGTTCAGTAGGGAACTTGATTTTGAGGTGGTAGGTTGAAGTAATGGCCTTGAACTGGTTTAATCCCCCCCGACTGATTATAGCATTGTAAACAGAAGAGCAATCAACCACCAGAAAGTTTATCATTCTGGTCGTCTGAGCGGGGTCAGTACCGAGGGTAACAGGGAGCGTAATTGCCCCGATCGACTCCACCCGTTGGCCTGCAAAATTGATCAATGGAGAGTGAACTGAACTCAACTTATCCCTTCCAATTTTCATTTTTTCAAACGCCTTCCAGTAAAGAATGTCCGCAGAACTCCCGTTGTCGACCAATATCCGCCATATTCAAAAATTAGCTATTATTGCAGATATCACCAACGGATCATCGTGCGAGTGATTCAACTCGAAGGCTTTGTCCTCCGTAAAGGTGATAGGATCCTCTTCTAACCTCGCTTTTTTCATCAGCGGGGCTGTGGCCATTACCTCCTTATCCCCTTTGATTGCCTTAGTGTGTTTCTTCCTGGCTGAGGAGGACTCGCTGCCTCCTGCAAATCCTCCTACTATTACTCGGATCTCCCCTATGGGCTGTTGAGCCTGCTACCCCCCGTTCAAGCTTCTGCGAGGGCTTGCCGGCGGATCCCTAGTGTTCCGCTGGTTCTCTCATTGTCCTACCACGAACCCATTATACATCCCTTTCCTGATCAAATCTTCGACCAACTTTCTCAAGTCGAAACACTCCTCTGTGTCATGACCATGATCCCTGTGGTACAAGCAATACTTGGCATGGTTTTTGGATCTTGGAGGGGCTTTCATCTCCTTGGGCCACCTAAACTCCGGGTCACTTTTGATAGCGTAGAATACCTGCTCTATACGCGAGTTCAATGGGATGAAATCTCTGGCTTCCATATTAAATCGATCTTTTCTTTCTCTTGCTCGATTCTTAGGGCAGTGATTTCGAGGAATCTTTGCTTCTCGGTCATTCCCCTGGTCTCGTTGCTGCATTTTCTTCGATCTGAATGCTACTGCCTCCTCATTTCTCCGCGCCTTCATTGCGTCCTCGACATTTATGTGTTTTTGAGCTCGAGGAATGAGCTCGGCCATAGTCTCAGGGGGCTTTTTGGCCAAAGAGAAGGCAAATCATCCTGGCCTAAGACCACTCATAAAAGCTGTGAGCATGATCTTGTCGTCAGCCTCCTTGACGTTCAACATCTCCTGATTGAAGCGGTTCACGTACTCTCGCAGGGCCTCATCTTTCCCTTGCCTGACAGTTAACAAGTGGGCTGAGGGTTTCCTTCGCCTCTGTCCGCCAATGAAGTGAGACACAAATTGCTTACTAAGCTGTTGGAAATTCTCCACCATCCCCGGCTTGATCTTATTATACCATGCTCTAGTCGGCCCCTTCAGGGTGATTGAAAACATCTGGCATTTGATTTCGTCGGGTACCGCATGAAGGTGCATAGCTAAGTTGTAAGTATCTAGATGGTCCAATGGATCATTTGATCCGTCATATGGCTCAACCGAAGGCATTTTGAACTTAGGTGGACGGGGACAATCCATGATAGCTGGGACAAATGGTGTCCCAGTTCTATCAATGATGTCCTCCACCACATTGGGGCTCCTAACGGCGGCCATAACCCCATCGATCTGTGCTTGCATTGCCTTAAATCTCTGCTCGACTGCCCAAATATCATTCGCCCGACTCTGTTCTTCTGCTGCGAGACGATGGGCCGTCTCCCTGTGGGTCCCATCCTCAGTTGCCACGTCATTCTGCCGAGAAACATTGAGCCTGTCGTCGTTGTCTCCTACCACGCCTCCCTCAGCTTCGTTATGGATTGCTCCGCCGTCAGCAGGACCATCGAGAGGATCCTGTCGCAGTATCGGCGGAGGGGGAGCCTGGGCCAGATGATTGACTTGCTCCATAATTACTTGCAGTGTAGCTACCATCCCTTCAAACTGCCTTTCCATTGCTGCAATGCGATCATTCTCCTAGTCCTGATTCTCCATGGTCGATGCTGATTCTTCTTGTTGAGTTTAAATGCCGGATCTAGTGCGGACCATAAAAGAGCACAACGGGAACCCTAAACTCGTTCCCACAGACAGCGCCAACTGATGATACCGAAGTCCTCCAGATCCGTGATCTGACTTTTCCCAAGCGAAGCTTCGATAAAATATTGCAATCTCCCTCGTTGAACACCGGTGTGGTGCCTGCTAAAGAATCTCCGACAATCAAGTCAGTGACCAGATGATTTGTTTATATGTTTTTTTTTTTTTTTGTGAAAGGTATGGAATCCCCCTTTTAAGGGTGTGACATGAGATATTTATGGAAACAAATCTTAATGGTTTCCACTTTTGTCGCAACTTCCTTATTTGGATAAGGCAAATGAGGGATTCTTTGCGAGAATCCATATTTTATTGGAATGGTGCCAACTGCGCCTCCCCCAAATTTATCGGAAAGCCTAGTCTATATATAAGATCACTATTTCACGATTACCAATCTGCTAGCAATAAGTTTAATTTGCTCGGTTGAGGTCCTTAGCTCGGTCAGCTTGCAATCTACTCGGTCGACTTGCCACCAGCCCGGTCGGAGAGCTCGACTCATTATGACGCCTTGTAGCTTCAGGGTATTTTTGTCCTTTTAGCTCAGGCCCAGGAATATTCCTCTTCAACTTGTATTGAGAATTTGGATTACTTTAACCATTTTCCACATAAGTCGCTGTCATGTTTGGGTTTGTAATTGGCATTCCTGCCAATTATGTACAATCTCCAATCAAATGTTCAATGAAAATATAGTTTGAGAATCAAAATATATGTAAAGATATTTTTTATGTAAAGATATTTTTATTTTTTTTGTTATTTTTGAGAATCAAAATCATTTGTCAAATTTTTTTTATTCAGCATTCAGTAAAATAACTTACCCTACACATGACTTTAGTTTTTTATTGACAATAAATATATTAAGATTTTTTTTTTGACATTGAATGAGTTTTTCCTTTTTCCGTTTTACATTTTTCACATCAAAATTAATATTTTAAAGAATGGAGATATTGACACTCCTTCAAAAATTTTCTCTACTCCTTATAATTTTCTTACTCTATAAAATTACAAAACTTGCCTTATAATTAATAAATGACAATTAATATAAAATATCTCAAATACCATAATTACCTTCACTTTTCATTTATTAATATAAAACTAATATTCTCCACTTTTGACTTGTTTATAATCATATCTACCATAGTCTTAGGTATACTCTCTCCCATATATATCTCTTCATATATATTGTTTTTTGGTTCATTAAACTTTAAACGAAACACTATGGAAAGAGGATTTTGTTGAAACTAAGCTTTCAAATGTGATTATTATTATTTTTTTTGTACAAGTAATATGGAGCAAATTTTATAATATTATGAATTATTGAATCTCTTAAATGGTAGAGCAATTGTTAATTTTTTCTAATTTTTTCTTTTCATGTAATTGATTTCTTGGCAGTATAATATGAAACAAATTGCATGTAATACTTCTTTATTTTTTTTATTTTTGTCGGTGTATATGTTATTGTATTATTAGAATTTTTTTCCTTATCAAGTTTTTATTTTTTATTTTTTTACAGTTCCTATTTGTAGTGTTTTTTTTTTTTTCTTTGCTTGATAATTTATAGAGAATTTTTGTTAAAACTGTTGAATTATTTTGAACAACGTCATATTTTTTATTTAATATTAGCTAATTTTGGAGATAAATGTTAGGATTTAAATTTTAATTTGATTTACCGTTATTTCAATTATTTTCATTAGTATATGAATTGATCAATATTATGATGTCTTGATTTGTGTCAATTAAAAAATCATAATTATTTGCTTTTCTTTGATTTTTGATAAAATAAACTTAAAAAATATATTTACAAAGCTAATTTAAAAAACTATTAAAAAAACTATCTCACACAACTTTATGAAATTATAATTAACTTTAATAACTCTCTCACACAACTTAATGAAATTATAATTGACAATAGATTTTTAATTTAACATGCAAATTATTAAAAAGTGAAGGATATTATAAAAAAGTGAAAATTGGGGGATGTTAATTTTGTAATAATAAATAAAAAGGGATGGTAATTATAATATTTAATGTGGTTTGTATTAATTGACCTCTACTACAAGATTAATTTCATAATTTTGTATGAGAAAAAAAATGACAAAGAATGGGGGAAGCTTTTGAAAGAATTTCAATATTCCACCCTATTTTAAATTACAAATATTATTAAATATATAATTAATGCAATCATCACCATGAAATGATTTGGTGTAATTTGAATAAAAAAACATACATATAAACAACTTCTTATGTCTCAAAAAAATAAAAATAACTGCATATTTTGATACTCACAATTCTAGATAAACATTATAAATGATTTAAACTTTGATTTTTCAAACATTGAAAATAAAATGAATATTAATCCAAAAAAAGAATGGGATAACACTACTAAAATTGATGTTTTAGTCGATCACCATAGGTAGTTGCTTATGAGGACTTACTGGTTGTCAAAAGGAATTACCGACTACCTAAAAGTAGATGTGAAATCGAAGATTGCTTGAAAAAATTGCCAATTGCCTGTAAGTGGTTATTGAACTTTCTAATCACCTAAAGCGGTCGCTAAGTTTTCAAAGAAAGGTATTACCGAATGTTTTTAAATCGTCAATTTTAAGCAAATACCTCCTAGATAGTTGTTAATTAGGCTTTTTTGGGGGGATAAAACCCTACAATTGCCACATTCTGTAAAAAAATTCTTATACAATTACCTATACACATAAAATTTAACCTACTTTCACACATACAATTATCCACTAACACACACTAATGAAAATTTTATTAAAATAAAAATGATTATTTATTACAAATTATCCAATAACAAATATGAATAAAATCTAAAAAAAGTTAACGGCCTTCAAAGGAGGGAGTCAGAACCACATGCTTCAAAATTAGAAATCAATTTAGAAATAATTAAATTAGTTAAAAATAAAATAAATAAGTTAAGGTAAAATTTCAAACTTAATTATTTCGAACAATTAGACACTTTGAATTTTGTACGTTTCACAACCTCAAAAGTTTTTATTAGAATTCGTTCTAACGATTCAAAAGTTTTTATCAGAATCTATTCAAACGGATTTCTTATGAGAATTCGTTCAAATTCGTTTGAACAAATTTTTAATATTTATTTTTATATTTTTTAATCTGTTAATTACACTTTTAAAATTAAAAAATTATTCAAATCAAGTTTTAATATAACTTTTACTCTGAACGGCCCTCTCGCCTGAATGAAGGCCGGTTATGGAAACGAGGAGACATGTAGGGCCTTTGCTTAATGCAGGGAGACTCCAGACGCGTGCTAGTGACCCTGCGTCCGAGGGGCATCTTTGATGGTAGTACTTCCACATCACGTGGCCGCGGGTTGATTGATATGGCTTGTCAAATCACGGTCTGTGACGTGGGGATAAGTTCATGTGCATTTGATATCTACGTAACATCTTCATGATTGATTGAGTTTCAACCGGGAAATGATAACATATTATAATTATCAGTTCAGTGATAACTTTATTAGATTATTAAGGAGAATTTTAATTAAAAAATAAAATTATTTAATTATTTAATTAAAATTTAATAATTAAATATATTTATAAATTTTTAATTAAAAATATATAAATATGCCCTAATAGTTAAATTTTAATTCAATAGTTTATATCAGAATAATAACTACTAAATTAAAAACATTCTTATCGTTAGTCTTTCCATTCTTTTAATTTTTTATTTTGTTTAAAATTTTTTATAATAATTAATATTATTTTTTAAAATAATTAAAAATTACATTCAATGAAAATCAATTATTATCCAATACATATTTGATTACATAATAAGCTTCAAAATTCTTAATTCTAAATTTTTTTTAAATAAAAAAATAAAATATATTTAGCATTAATATTAATTTAAATGACAAAAAGAAAAAGCTTTGGATAATTGTTGGCTAGTTTACAATCTAAACATGAATGATAGCTCCCGAAGAATATCTGTTGATGAGAGAGTGACGTGACACAAACGCAACGCGGGAGAAAGGTGCCTGTCCAATAATTAATGGATTATCTGCAAGTGAAATTATTACTCCATTTTATTTGAGAATTTATAGACCGTCGGATTTGATAAAAAATGATCGATTGTGTAGTACCTTTTTTTTTTTTTTTTGTCTTTTTATTAATAATTATGAAAGAATGCTGTCGAACATACAGAACTTGATTCGATTTTCAAATGGTTTAAAAAGTTTTCGTCCTTTTAATTTAGCCTAATCATTGCAATTGTAATTTTTTAATTAGATTAAAAGTATAGTGAATTTGAACGCGAAAGGAAATAGTAAATCTTGATATATTTATTTAATTTAATTTGATTCGATGTTTTCAATTTTATCTTAATTCTCACTTTAATTTGTGAAAAATCTTATTCTCACTTTAATTTATTGAATTTCATTCGGATATATTGATGTTGATATGTATTCGTTGAAATCGCATTTCTATCGTAATCAAAAATTACGAAATCATTTTACATTTTTTATGTTTTTCCAATAAACCGCGGAACCGTATTATGATTTCAATCCATTTAAAAATTCTAGTATTATATAGCAGTTTCTATTTTAGCAAATTCTATATTTTTGACAGCATTCTCTTAATTTTCGTATTAATCACTAATAAAAAAAAGTCCGTTTGACTCAAAAAAAATTAACTTTTATCTTTTTCTTTTAATTGTTTCTAATTTTTTCAGTAAATAAAAACCAACTCGCTTTAATCTTTATCAATTTTTATTAATTTTCTTCAAATTTCTTTAAATTTCTCAAACTTTGATAAATATTTACTAAACACTCAACTACTAACTAAAGTTTCACGTGTCATTGTGCACCCAAACGGCCCCTTAAATGTTGATAAACGGATTGGGATGCTCCCAGTCCCAGCATGATTCGTTTCCATTTCATATTTGAAATTGAGAGAGACGGATGAACAACCCAGTATTAAAATATAAAATCAAGTGTTTAAATTAGAATCCAAGCACATGCCACATGTTAATTGTGAAAAAGAGTTAAACATATTTTATGTGTTATACTCTTTGGATTTATTAGGATTGCCCATCCGTAGTTTCGATCTAGTACAAGGGCAGGGATAAATAATTCTTTTGGTTGGATCTCCCCATGCAATTAGCAGATCATAGTTCCGTGCATCTTGTCCCATTTTGGAAAAGAAAATAATAATAAATAAATAAATAAGTTGTTGATAGAGGTCTTGATTAAACTTAATTAATTCATGATTTGCTCATTCAAAACCTAATGAGCTTTTTTTATCTCCATTTTAAATAAATATATTTGAGTTTAAATTTTATGAAAACATAAAGAGAGTTCTACTTAGCGTAGTAAATAGTAATTACAATTCGTACTCGTGCACTCATCCAATTAAACTCAAATTAAATAACTTTTAATCTAATCAAAATTATTAGCGGATATAATTGGATAGAGCCAATAACAAATTTAAATAGGTTGATCATTCATCCTGTTAAACACCCAGTTATCTAATTAATTAATAATGGGAGTAATAACTGTGAGATGAAAAGGAAAAAAAGGTTATTACTTGACCAATTAGGCCCACAACTGATAAAATCTAGCAAAAATAATAAATAAGATGAATTTTTATATGACCCATATTCATATATATATATATACAAGTATTGACTCGTGGTATACACGGAATTGTATAATATTTTTTTCATAAACAAAATATAATTTTAAATAAAGTTGTATAATTTCATAAAATAAATTTTTAGTTATTTTTATATTTTTTTATTTGTGTTAATATTAGTGAGTTGATAAATTTAATAATAGTTAGGCATTCGTATGAATACCAAAAGTTTGTATTTTATCAAATTTTAATTTGACCCAATCTTAAAAATTAAAAATTTGTTTTAAAATATATATTAAATCACAAACCTAATTCGCCCGATCTCTTTTTTATTTCAAATTGTTTGTTAATTTTAATATATTTTTTAATTCTTTACTCATTTTGTAAAATTAGCTTAAGTTTGAAATACTATTAATTTTAATTTTATTATATTAATTTTGACTAGTTTTATAAAAATAACTCAAATTAAAATATTATTTTTATTAATTATATTTTATGCTTTATAAAAATAACTCAAATACTAAGCATTATTAATTAGGTTTTTAACCGATGGTCAACATGACTAATTTAATTTTAAAATTGAATTAAAAAAATTTACTCTTTAACCTAATCAATATTTAAGCACTTCCATGCCTAATTAATAGTAAGCAATTTCTTTTTTTTTTTATTTTAAATTTAAAACATACTAAGAGTTGTTATTATGAGAAGAGTTAGATTGTTTTAAATTTAATTAGTTTTTATTTTAAGCCTAATTAATTATTTAAATATGAAAAGTGTATTTATATTTAATTTAAAAGATTTGTAAAAATAAAAAATAGAATGATAAATATAGAAAGTGTCATGTAAGATTTAGTAATAATTGTTCAATTGATTTCATAAAAATGACTTAAACCAAACCAAACCAAACCAAACCAAACCTTTTCCCACTAGGTGGGATTGGCTAAATGGATTTGTTGACACCAATTAGATCTGTTTAAGGGCATGTCCTCTGATAAATCTAGGTAGGTCAAGTCATATTTAATGGTTTCTTTCCAGCTTCTCTTGGGTCTTCCTCTACCTCTCCTACTCCTGACAATCTCTATACTTTCACGCCTTCTAACAGGTGCCTCTACTGGACGCCTTCTAACATGGTCAAACCATCTTAATCGATTTTCTCTCATTTTATCTTCAATCGGTACTATTCCTACTTTGCCCATAATATCTTCGTTCCTAATCCTATCTTTCCTTGTAATCCCGCACATCCACCTTAACATCCTCATCTCGACAATTGCCATCTTCTGGCCATGATTATGCTTTACTGCCCAACACTCTGATCCATATAGCAACGCTGGTCTAACCGCTACCTTATAATACTTTTCTTTCACCTTGAGGGGGACTTTTCGGTCGCACAAAACCCCCGAAACACTCCTCCATTTGGTCCACCCAGCTTGAATCCTGTGACTTACATCAGTATCAATCTCTCCATCTTGTTGCACTATAGATCCAAGGTACCTAAATTTATCTTTCTCTACAATCTTTTGTGTGTCTAAACTTACTTCTATACAACTCGTTATCCTATTTTGACTAAACTTACATTCCGTATATTCTGTCTTGCATCGGCTTAGCCTAAACCCTTTTATCTCTAACGTATCCCACCACAATTTTAGCTTAGCATTCACTCCTTCTCTTGTCTCATCTACTAAAATAATATCATTTGCAAATAGCATACACCACGGCACCTCATCCTGAATATGTCTTATAATCTCATCCATAACTAAATCAAACAAGTACGGACTTAACGCTGAGCCTTGATGTAAACCAATCGTGATAGGGAACTCATTAGTCTCTCCACCAGTCGTCCATATAGATGTCATGGCTCTATCATATATGTCCTTTATCGCCTCAATATATGCGACACACGCTCCTTTCTTTTCCAAACTCTCCATAGAATCTCCCTAGGAACCCGGTCATATGCCTTCTCTAAATTGATGTAAATCTTTTTGACCTTCTCTATACTGTTCCATTAAGCTTCTCAAGAGAAAGATAGCCTCCATGTTTGATCTTCCAAGCATGAAACCAAATTGATTCTCTGAAACATTTATTGTCCTTCTTAGTCTTCTCTCAATAACTCTCTCCCATAATTTCATCGTATGGCTCATCAATTTAATCTCGTGATAGTTTGCACAGTTCTGAATATCTCCTTTGTTCTTGTATATGGGTACAAGGATACTTTTCTTTCATGCATCAAGTATCTTCTTACTCTTTAGCACTACATTAAAAAATTTTGTCAACCAACTTATGCCATCCTCTCCTAAGCACCTCCAAACCTCAATACGGATGCCATCTGGTCCAACCGCTTTCCCATTCTTCATCCTTTTTAATACTTCTTTTACTTCTTTCCTATGACTTAAACTAAAAATATTATTATTAATTTGGAAAAATAAAGTCACCAATTTAGATTTAAAATTAAAATTTAGAAAAAATCACTCCAAGACTAATTTTATTTAAAGATTTTTAAAAATAAAAAACTAGGATGATGAATATAGAGTGCTACATAGAATTTGATAATAAATTTTTAATTGGTTTTATAAAAATAACTTAGATAAAAATTGTTACTAATCATATGTACTTTATAAAATAAAATAAATATAGTCAATGTGATAATTTATATTTAAAATTATTTAGAAAAATACGACTTTGAGCCTAATTAATATTCAGTAATTTTAAATTTTAAAAATATTAAGAGTTGTTATGAGATAAATAACCTAATTATAATTTAAGTTTTTTTGTACTCTTTTATTTAATTATATTTTTTTATTTGTATTTTTAAATTAATTACTAATATATTTGAAATATATAAATTTTACTACTAAATTGAATTTATAAGCGAGTCATTTTTTTGAACCTGTGAGTTGAATTGGGTCTCTTTCTAGAACTTATGAGTCTTTTTACATTTATTAAAATCACATGTCACAACTTTAATACATTTATAGATAAAAGAAAAGGTAAAGTTGTAATCTTTTGACGTGTGGAACAAAGAAACAAAGATTTTGTAAATGTGAAAAGAGAAGAGAAGAAAAGGGAAGGAAAAAAATTAAAAAGTAATGCAAAATTTTATTAAAAAAAAAGGAAAAATGGAATGGAGATCAAAGAGGCATGCCACCTACTATTAGATTGAAGAAGAAAAGGAAAGAAAAAATACATTATTTCAGTATTATAGATAGATATTCTTCTCTCCCATTTCCACATTAAGTATTAATTAATTTAATAAATTGTAATACTATCCTAAATAGCTTCCATGCTCCTTATATTGGGTGTCCGCTTAATAAAAACCAAGTAACAAGCATATAATAGAGGTAGAGCTAACACCTAATTCTTGTATTTATCTTTTTAACTTTTCTCTAGATGATGGAAAAAAAATATCACCATTGCTTTTGAATCCTTCGAAATACTGGCACGCTCGTACATGAATCCACTCAAAAAATGTGAAAAACGGTGAGTTATTTGATAGTCATTTTTTGAGCGTAAACAACAATGTTTTGAGTTAAGAAGTGATTTTAAGAACTGTATTGAGAAGATCATATTTAAAGTATATTCTTCTAAACATGCAATATTTTCTTTTTTATTTTTATTTTTTGTTATTATTAAAGGTAAAGTTAGGAATTTTTTTTGCCCTTAAGGATGGACTAGATATTAAATTAGACTATGACTAGATATTAAATTGAGTTCGAAATTTTTTTCACACTAAGTTATAAATTGAGTATTTAACTGAGTTTTGATTGAATATTAAATCAGATCATAGACAATTAAGTTAAAATGTTATATACAATTACTATTAAAAAAATTTGAACCAAAATTTTCTTGAACGACAGCCCACCCGAAGCCCTACAAAGCTCCGCCTCTCCCCCATTGCAATCTCTTCCTTCATTCCAGTATCTTCTCAAGCCCTAAACTATTTTATTGTAATTTACTTTTTACTTATTATTTTGGACGAGTCTAAATTTTCAGTTACGCTTCTTCAAGTCTATATGTAAGACTTCTCAAAAATATTTAAAACTTCTTAATAAAAAAAAAGGAAGAAAAGTCGGTCTGTTAGTGATGATTATTGCATCCAAAAATGGGCAATGACCTAGGGTATCTAATTATTATTATATTATTATCATCATTATTATTATTTACATCATTTTTTCTACCTATGTCTTCTCTGTCAGTGATGATTATTTCATCCAAAAATGGGCAATAACCTAAGTATTCTTCTACTACTACTACTATTATTATTATTATTATTGATAAATTATTATTATTATTTAAATCACTTTTTCTGCTTATGTCCGGCCTCTTTGTAATTGATAAAGAAAATTTAAAATTCCCCCTCCCCCTCAGTAAGTGCTAGGATTTGGTTGACCTTTTATTTTTTTTCTTATCTAGTTACTGTGTTGTCTTATTATTATTATTATTATTATTATTATTATTATTATTATTATTATTATTACCTTTTATTTTTTTCTTATCTAGTTATTGTGTTGTCTTATTATTATTATTATTATTATTATTATTATTACTATTATTTTTTATTTTATTGTTCATTTAGAGTGTTAAATTTGGTTAAAAATATCTAAACTTTCTCTAAATATCTTTAATTTTTTCTAACTTTTTCACACCAAAAATCTTTAATTTTTTAACTTTTATCAAAATTTTCACAATTTTTAAAAAATATACCAAATGTCTAATAATTCATAATTTACTTACTTTTTATTTTTTGCCAAAATTTAACACTCTAAACAGGCACCTAATATTTCACTCATCAACCTACGTGCACGAATGCCTGTGGCACTCTAAACAAATTATTATTAAATTTTTGATACAGTTGAAACTTTGGACAAAAAGTTCAAATCGAAAAAATTATAATAATTCATGGGTTTTAATTTTTTTCCCAAAAATTTTAGACTCTAGTAGTCACTACATGTGTTTTGGTCTCTCTCTTCAATTAATTTTTGATAAGCACCGTAAAAAAAATATAAATTATGATACTTTAATTTGGAAGATTCAACTGTCTAAAAATCATAATTAGGCAGAATTTAAGTTAGCAGTTTTGGTCTACATATGATCTTCACTCTTGAAATATGGTAAAATTTAAAATATTCAAACTATTT
This sequence comes from Vitellaria paradoxa, assembly GCA_019916065.1. Taxonomy (NCBI): domain Eukaryota; kingdom Viridiplantae; phylum Streptophyta; class Magnoliopsida; order Ericales; family Sapotaceae; genus Vitellaria; species Vitellaria paradoxa. The sequence continues at coordinate 30,054,972 of CM034242.1, forward strand.
TATAAGATAGATAATAGTGAGGTCCATTAATTAAGAATTGAGCAAAAAGTTAAAAATATAAAAATAATCTCAATCATTGAATAAAAGAAAAAATAATTCTTAACTATTGAGATCTTAATTTGTGAGAGCGACATTTTCAAAAACCGTCATACTTTATTATATAGATATAACATATGAAGAATATGCGTCATACATATTATTATTTGATTTTTATAATTTTAGGTTCTGGAATGATGAGGTGCTAAATGTTCTAAAGTAAAATTACCTAAATAACCAATAATTTAGAAAAAATAATTGTACATGTCCTCATCTTATGGGTAGTTAAGGGTTGGTAAGGAGGTAGATGTGAAAATGACTCACCGAATCTATAATTTCATCTACCTCAAATCTTGCCTTTGTTATAGGAGAAAAAGATACATACATACATATTATCTATACAACATATATACAATAAATACATCATAAATTTTTATGATATTAGAGAAAAGCATGAATTGTAATTGATATTTTTATTTTTTATGCATTAAAATGGTCATATAATTTGTTAACACAATATCCCTCCAAATGAAAATTTACAAAATATTTACATTATAATAATTGAAAATATTTGGTTTAGTTATAACTGTGTGGCCAAAAAATATCTTACCCGACCACAATATTGTACCCATAACCAGATGGGGTATATTCTAGTTAAATTGGGACTAGATAATTTGATAGTTACATTATGTAATTATTTCACTTACTATTCTCAAGTGTATCAGAAGACAAGATTTGCAAAATATATACAACAATGTCACTTCTTCATAATTCCCAAGGCTTATATCACCAAGGATTTAATACCACTACCATGCAGTCAAATCAACATCAAGCATATCGAATTCTCACTCTATAAATGACAGAAACATAGTCAAGATAAAGGTTTCTTCTTTTCTTTCTCTTTTCTCTCTATATCACTCACTTTCTCTTTCTCTATATACATGAGATTATTACCTATATCTACAACTGATTTAAGCATCAGAGTCTTTGGTCGGGGACAAACTCTGACTACCTTATTTCACCATTTTCTTACATGTAGGTTTACATCAGAAGGAAGTTTATGGGAATAAGTGAGAAGGGGGGTCTACGGACAAAGAGGGTCAAAATTTTCTCGCACATTTGATGCCCACTGTGGGGCACGAATTTGTGTCTATGTAATTGTTCTACTGGAATCAATTTCTCCATTGTCGCCGAAAGTATTTCTTTTACCAAAGGTATTTCTTTTACCAAAAGTATTTTTCTGTCACTGTTGTAAGCATTTCTTTAACCATCACTGGAAGTATCTCTTCTACCACTAGTGAAAGCATTTCTTCTACCGTTGCTGTTAGAAACATATCTTTTACCGCCGCTGATAGAAGCATTTCTCCATTGCTGCTGAGGGTAATGTCTCACCACTAAAGTATTATTTTGCCATTGAGGGCATTATTTTTTCAACTGCTGGGGGTATTTTCTAAGAATCACATCAAAACAAACAGATTTGTTTCCATTAAGATGTATTTAAGAATCTCATCAAATAGATTTGTCTATTTAATCATTTTATTATTACTTTTTATGAAGTTTTCCCATTTACCGGGTCCATTTTTACTTTTGTGTTTCATAATTATGTTTTATTCGTACTTTTGTACAACCATATCCTACATATTCTCAAGCACGAGTGTGAACATGTGCGACAATTGATTGTTGTTGGACTGCTGAGCACCATTTTTGTCATTATTAAGCCCATCTGTTAGAAGGATGATGCTATTCCATAGATAGTTTATTTGCTGCCTAACCAGGAACATTTTACCCCAACAAGTTCATATTTTCTCTCCCGAGCAAAGTATTCCACCCCGAGCAGGGTTCTAGAATGTTAATATTTCTCCACTGAGCATTAAATTCTATCCCGATTAAGGATCCAACAGGTTTCTATTTTTCAGTATATTATACTCTAGGCAGCGTTCTGGCATATTTATATCTCATCATTGAGCTGGATTTCATCATTTTCTATCAAATTTCTACAACTCATCTAAAGATTTGAAACTATTCTATAAGTATTCTCCTAAAAAGCAAGGCTTTACAATTTTGTTGGACTTAATTGAAAAGAGTTAACAATGCCCCGACCATGGTGGATGGGGTCGACAACACAGGAGAAGTAAGGTAGCATCACACAAAAGAAACAACTCTCTCCCAAGCACATTCTTGTTGGGTTCACTTCAAAAGCTTATTCCTAAGCAAGAGCAAAAGCCTAATTCTCAAACAAGATTAAAAGTTTATTCTAGAGGAAGGGGTGGAGTAAGTAATTCCTCGAGAAGTTTATTCCTAAGCAAGTTTATCCCTGAGAAGTTTATTCCTAAGCAAGTTTATCCCTAAGAAGTTTATCCCGAATAAGTAATTCTCAAAAAATTTATTCCGATGCAGAGGGTTTTACAAGCATGTTATTCATCAGTAGAGGATTCTTGAGTAGAGCATATACCCAAGCAGAACATGTCATTCCCAAGCAGAGCATGTTGTTCCTGAGCAGAACATATTGATCCGTCGAGTAGAGCAAGTTGTTCCCTAGCACAGGGAATTTTTCTCAATACCCGATGAAGTTATCCCAAGCAAGGTAATTCTCGAGAAAGTCCATCCCCGAGGAAGGTTAGGCTGAGCGAGTAATTCCTGAGGAAGGTTATCCCGAAGAAGTACATCCCGAGAAAGGTTATCCCAAGCAAATTCACCTTCGAGGAAGGTAATTCTCGAGCAAGTTCATCCTCAAGGAAGGTTATCCAGAGCAAGTTCATGCTTGAGGAAGGTTATCCCAAGAAAGCTATCCCCGAGTAAGAGTATGTCCCCAAGCAAGTGCAAAGCACATCCTGGAGTAAGAGCGTATTCATGAGCAAGGTTATTTCCCAAACAAAAGTACTACCCGAGCAGATTAAAAGTATTCCCGAGCAAAGTAAAGTTATTTTCGAATATAGTTTATCATAAGCAAGGTTGCCTCCCCGAGCAAGGTTACTTCCCCAAGCAAAGCTTATTCTTCGATAAAGTACCCCCGAAAAATAATTAATATTCAATATTTTTTGTACTTTTAAATTTAAAAAAAAAAAGCTAAAACTTGTTATAAGAAAAATAACCTAATTTTATTAAAGTTTTTTTTCTTTGTGCTTTTTTAGTTCAACTACATTTTTTATTTGCATTTTTAATTTAATTACTAATGTAATTAAAATATATAAATTTAATAATCATACTAATTTTTTAAGCAAGTGAATTTCCTTTTAGAACTCATGAGCAAGTGAATTCCTTTTCAAGATTCACAAAAGTGGGTCATTTTTAGAGCCTATGAGTTTTTTACATTTATTATTTATTAAAATCATATGCCACAATTATTATTTATTTAAGCATTTAGTATTTGTTTTTTTTAGTTCAATTACATTTTTATCTACATTTTTAATTTAATTACTAATGTAATTAAAATATATAAATCTAACAATTATATTAAATTTTTAAGCAAGTGGGTCCCCTTTTAGAACTTATGAGCAAGTGAATTTCTTTTTAGAATCCAAAAAAGTGGGTTCTTTTTTAGAACCCATGAGTTTTTTACATTTGTTATTTATTAAAATTATATACTACAATTCTAATGCTTTTATAGGTAAAAGAAAAAGTAAAGTCGTTGTGTTTTATCGATGTGGGACAAATAAACAAAAGTTTTGTAAGTGTAAAACATTTTAGCCATTCGTTGAAAAATAAAACTCAATTTTAGCCATTGGATCTTAGTTTCTGAGATAGACATTTTTAAAAACTGTCCTATTTTATTATATAGAGATAATCAACCTTACCAATTTAAATTTAAAATTAGAATTTAGAAAAAAAAAAGTCACTCCTCAAGACTAACTTTATTCAAATATTTGTAAAAATAAAAAAAAAAGGTAGAATGATAAAATATAGAAAGTGCCATATAGGATTTGATAATAAATTGTTAATTGGTTTTACAAAAATAAATCAAATAAAAATATTATTATTAATCATATATGTTTTATAAATAAAACAAATATAGTAAATGATAATACAGTGATCCAGTGATGCTATAGATGATCCAAGCCTGTGTTTGGAAAGCTCTCTTGGACACTGGTGTGGTGCCTGCCAAAGAGTTTCCGATACTTGAATTAGTAAGAGATAGTTTGAGAAAATATTTTAGTAAAGAAACAGTAAGGCAAAGAGTTTGTGTACCTTATATCAAAGGGAATGGTGTATATATAGAGGTGTAGGACCTGCATGGGCATGATGTATGTGAACTGCACACAATCGTTGTTTCCTTCCAATCATATTATGCCACGTGTATTTGTAAGTCCCAATATGATTCTTATAATTAGTTATCAAAATTGTTACACAGCAAGCAGCACTTTAACAGGCAAGAATCACAGAATATGCTAAAATACCGTTATGAGTAATCTTACCCTTAATATATTGGTCAGTCAACTTGACCGAGATCAATAACGGTCGAACGAATCGGATTGTGATTGATCAACTACTCGTGATCGGTCGGGCGTATCCTATCAGATGCCCCCAATTCCCTCAGTCACCGAAGAGGACCGCGTGGAATGAAATGGTTATCTCTTTTAATAAGTGTTAGTCAGGACAGGTCATTAGATGCCCCCATGCGATCGATCAAATGAGGTGTTAAGGGAATCTGACGGTTGCAACGTCTTGAAAATGTGCGCGCATTAATTAGGTTGTGGGCGTGTCAGGCATGTTAGTATGGCGAAAAGACGCAGTCGTACCGCCACGTGGTTAGCATATATTGGTCGCGCTTCTCAAGCAATGAACCCCTTATCCATACCATTAGATTGAATTTTTCCTACCTTGATATCAACCATTGATTTCAAAAAAAAGGCCAATGAAGGGTCTCGTATTTTTGACTATATATATTAAGGGCCAAATCTATTTTTACTTCTTTTACATGAATTTGTTGTTTCCTTGCTATCACTACTACTACTGCTCCTGTATCCACACGACTTCTTGTATAAACTCTTACATAGTTTCTGCTACTCAGTGCAACCGATAAGGATTGTTATTTGATTTTTCAAACATTTCCTTTTTTTCTTGATTTCTAAAATCTTTTGCTCTCTTTTGTTTCTGATTTTTGAGTTTTTTCTACTGTTTGTTGTTGTTTATTTGGAATTGAACTTCGTTTCGCTTACTTTCGTAGTTTTTTCGTGTTTACGTTTTGGTTGCTGGTTTGTTATGCCTATTTTTATGACAAAAATTGTAGGCTCCCTAACCTATTAGGATTTATAGGAAACACTAGGTGTATTAAGGCTTTCGTTAGTGGGTTGATTTTCCTTGCATATTCCTATCGCTTATCCCGATTGGTTCCGTCAGTCATAATGGTTAACCTGGATTGTCTCTGACTAGTTGATAAAGATGATTTTGATGAGAATAGACTGGTGTTCTGTTGAAGAAGGGCACGAGATGCTCCTAGTACCAGTGGTCAGCAAGTAGACAACATCGAGCACATCGTAGATGCATTTGGGCCAGAGGTCAGAGAGGGAGGTTGCCGAACAACCACTGTCAGCCGAACAACCACGGAGGGTAATCGAGATATGCTGTTTGAAGCTAAGGGAATTCGATTAACCATAACAAGTAAACATGTGTCAGAAATTATTACTGAGTTCCAATTTCCACCAGACATCACTTATCTAATCCCTAGAGACCATGATTTAGTATGCTATCCACAGGAGGGTGAGATAACAGTATATGAGGTCGCGCTAGTTGGGGGTCTACAGTTTTCGCTACTAAAGCTCATTCAACAAGTGCTCTCACACCTAGGTTTGGCTGTGGGGCAAATTACACTAAACAGTTGGAGGATACTCATTGGCTGTGCTGTGTTTTGGCGTGCTTCAATGACCTACAACCTAATAGCCAATGAGTTCCTACACTGTTATAAAATTACAGAGCGTGGGTCAGGCTGGTGGTATTTCTCGACCAGAAGGCCAGAGTTTAACTTCATCACCAACCTTTCACATCAAATAAATGATGGAAAGACAAATATTTTTTCATCCATGGTGCCACATTAGAGTTTCAAGATTGGGAGACCGATTAAGACAGAGCTATTCGAGTTCCTCGTATTTGGGGTCAGCTAACACAAAGGGGTATGTATAGGTTCCCTTAGGTTTCTTATTAACAAATTTTTCCAAGCTTTCATAGACCGTTGAGCCAAACCATGCTTTATTGTTAATTTTCCTCAGTCAAAAAGCTCCTATCTTATTCCCTAAAAAGAAGGAACATCTTCGCGAAGTGAAAAAAAACAAACTCTGGGATATAAAACTTTTTCTCTCAGTGGAAAATTTAAGCCTTTATTTGCTCAATCCCGAGGCTACTGTGAAAGCACTTACCGCTGAACGTGAGCAGAGTGAGTTTTCAGATTACAATTTTGACATGAGGTTTTACGTTTTGATTTTTCTAACTTCATCTTCCTTTTATAGATAACACAATGTTCAAAGTGCCCAACCGATTGGTTGAACTGACCAAGACACAAGAGCCGAGCGAGAAGGAGAAAGAAGGAGATATGTCACAAAAAATTTTTGACATTAGTTTCTTGGATTGGGGTAAGAAAGCCCCACAAAAGTCACCTCAGGAGCCCGCACCAAAAAAGGCTCAAACGAGCAGAACCAAAATGGATGTTCCCCAAGCTCGTTCTCCATTCACTCCTCCTCCAGAAGAGCAAAAGGCTACGATGAACACAACACAAGAGAAAGAGGTCATCTAGACGCACTCTTCCCCGCCCAGGGCAGTTGTGACGGGTTCTGAGTTGTCATCCGGGGCGTCTCCTCGTCAGTCTCTTCTTTCCAGCAGCGAGTCATGCTGGCAAAGGATGATGAGCATGATGGCCAACGAGGAGATGTCCTCGTTTCATGGGATAGAAAGCACAAGGATGGCCTTCGACCTCAATCATAGCATTTTCGAAGTAAGGCCAGTTGATCTTTATCTCTTTTTTTTTTTAGGGGCTAACTCTTGTCTTTTTTTTTTCTTCTTTCTTCTTCTTTTTTTTTTTTTTGGTCAGACCATGATTAGGTCATATGCTGTCTTCAGCCAACTAGCTAACATGGAGAAGGTCATCGATGAAAAGCGCCAAAAGATGAAAAAATTACTGACTAACCTAGAAGCGGCGAAGGACAATGTTGTGATCGCCCAGGCGAGAAAAAAGGAAGTCCTTAGGTAAGATTGTAAAACAAATGATGAAAATAAAAGCTTGACGACTGAACGAGCAAGTCTCTTCAAGGAGCTTGAGGCAGAAAAAACTTCAAAATTAGCCCTTGAACGTAAGATCAAGGAGCTGAGTCATAAGAACGAGGAGCTCTCTGAAAAGGTTAAGTCTGTGACGGATAAGGTGATCACCAACTTCTAGAAAACAAATGCCTATCAAACCATTCTCATGCCTATTTTTCTGGAGGGTTTTGAACACTTCAGAGAAAAATACGTTGCTGCTTTCCCAAAGATTGATTTCTCTAATATCAAGGTCGGTCGCGACGTCACAAAGGGTGATGAGCAGGGAAAGGGCCATGGGAAAGAGAATGTTGAAGGCTAAGAAGAGGCTCAAGACAACGCCCAAGGTTCTGAACAAGCCATGGAGATCACCAATGAGACCGACGCTCAATCAGATAACAAAGGTGCTCTAAAGAATGTCCAAGAAAATACGAAGCCAAGATTCAGAATGAGACTGAGCGTTTTCCTACTCCTCTTATTCTTTTTCTGCTTCAACGATGTGTCCGATGATGTATTTCTTTTCTTTTTTTTTCTCTTTTTTTTTTTTTTTTTGAAAATGCAACTAAAAAACGTAACATGACTTTGTTTTACATGTAGAATCTGATTTTACGAGTTTAAATGTTCTTCTATTTTCATGTGAATTCTGACTAGCTCATCCATTCTTTTGTTTCGTTATTTCCTTCTATTTGGGATAAACACTAAATTTAGCAAATGAACTTGCTTGATTACATACTGGTGTAGATTTGTTTTGTGCAATGTTAATTTTAGTCCTCGATCCACTAGTTATCTTAGGTTCATTCACGCTCATTGTTAGCTTCATAAACCATCTCTATACCGCTCAACCGAGTGAGCTGAGGGGATCTTCACTCTACTCGGTCTCGTGGATTGAGCAAGAAGACATGCCATTTTTTAGTAATTGACCTCGTAGGCCATCTTCACGCTGCTCGACCATGTGAGCCGAGGAGATCTTCACTTTGCTTAGTCTCATAAACTAGCCAGGAAGACTTGCCATTTTTCGACAATTGGCCCTGTAGGCCATCTTCACGCCACTCGACCTTGTGAGTCGAGGGGATCTTCGCTATACTCATCTTGTGAACCGAGCAGGAAGACTTGCCATTTTTTTGGCAATTAGCCCTGTAGGCCATCTTCACGTGCACTCGGCCTCGTGAGCCAAAGGGGAATTGTTGTAAAGCTCTCATGCAAATAATCGCAAAGTCAATCATTTGTAGAGTTGATTTATTCATCGGACCATCCATTATGTTAAAGACATTAATCACAAATGCCTGCCAAAACATGAATTTCATTGATAGTTTAATATAATTACAGAAAGAAACTTTCCATACACAGTATTTTCGGAGATGTTCTGCATGCCAAGGATGAGGTAGCTTTTTGCCCTCGAGTGCCTTGAGCCTGTAGGTCCCTTTCCTTGTGATACCCAATATTTCATATAGTCTTTTCCAGTTTGGCCCTAGTTTCCCCTCCTGTAGGTTCTTTGTCAACTGGTTTACTCTTTTTAGGACTAGATCGCTACTCTGGAACTCTCTTAGTTGAACTCTAGAGTTGTGGTATTGCCATATTCTCTGTTGGTGAGAGGCCATTTTGATGGCAGCTTGCAACCTCTGTTCTTTTAGCAAATCCACCTCTTTATTCATCATCTTATCATTTTATTCTAAGCTGAAGTTCTGTGTCTTGGGATAGGGGAGTCCAATATCGACAAGGATGATAGCCTCTACCCTGTAAGTGAGAGAGAAAGGAGTTTGTCTAGTTACCACCCGTTCGGTCGTTCGATAGGCCCACGGATGGTTAGAAGCTCATCTGCCCAGAGACCTTTTGCCTTGTCTAGCTTTGTTTTGATAATCTTGAAGAGGGATCGATTGGTAACCTTTACTTGGCCGTTAGCTTGAGAGTGTTTGGGAGACAAGTAGTGGTGATTAATTTCTAGCTCTTTACACAGCCCGTTGAACTGTTTCCTCTCAAACTGCTTGCCATTATTTGTGATGACCACTCTTGGGCTACCAAACTGACACACAATGTTTTGCCACAGAAATTTCCTCATGTTCTACTCTGTGATGCTTGGGACTGCTTCATCTTTTGCCCATTTTGTGAAGTAATCAATGGCCACCGCAGTGAATTTCCTCTATTTTCTTTCCAGTGGGAATGCCCCAATAATATCAATCCCCCACTGTGCAAATGGCCAATGACTCTGGATCAGTGTAAGCTCCTAGGCTGGTTGTCTTGGGACATTAGAAAATTTCTGACATTTATCATACTTCTTAACAAACTCCCGAGTGTCCATTTCTACAGTCGGCCAATAGTATCCTGCCCTCAATATTTTTCCAGCTAGAGACTTGCTTCCCGAGTGATTCCTGCAGACACTTTCATGGATTTCCCTCATTACATAATCAACTTCCCGTTCGTTCACACAACGCAATAAGGGAAAGTTGTGTCCCCTTTTGTAAAGTACTCCATTCATTATCAAGTATCTGCTCACTCGGTACTAGGTTCTTCTAGCTTCATTTTTGTCAGTTGGCAGAGTCCCACTCTCCAAGTAAGCACTAATTGATTTAGCCCATTCAGCATCATCTTCCACTTGATTAATTTCTGGGATTCGGATGCTTGGGGAATCAAGTATCTCAATTGGTACATCCGAGTTATCCTCTCCCGAAGATGCGATTCACACCAAATGATCGGCCTCCTTTTTTTACAATCTATGAATCTGTTGAAACTGGAACCGTAAGAATTTTCTGGACAAACTCTTCACCCTTTGACAGTATTCAGCCAAGTGTTCTTCTCACACCTCATAGTCTCCTTGCACTTGCTTCACGACTAGTTGGGAATCGCTGTATACTCTTATCTGCTCTGCTCCCATTCGTGGAGCCAGTCGGAGACTAGCAGTGAGGGCTTCATACTCAGCTTCATTGTTGGAGACAAAGAACTCGAAACGAAGTGCATATTCCAGTTTGTAGCCATCAGGGGACACGAGGATGATACCAACACCACTTGAACGTTGGGTAGAAGACCCATCAACATGCAGTGTCCACAACTGTTCCTCATTCTCTGGTTCAAGTGGGTTTGTTGGGTGGGTTGTGAATTGCACTATGAAATCTACCGCAACTTGCCCTTTTATTGCCACTCTTAGCCAGTACTGGATGTCAAACTGACTCAGCTCAACCAACCACTTCACAACCTTCCCGAGGTCTCAGGTTTATGTAAAATGTTCTTGAGAGGTTGATCTGTGAAACTACAATTATATGGGCTTGAAAATAGGCTCTCAATTGTCAAGCTATTGTTACTAAAACAAGGGCCATGAGTTCCATCTTCTAATAACGCTCTTCTGCCCCTCTCAAGGCCTTACTTGTGTAGCAGGCTGGCTTTTGAACTCCATCGTCTTCCCTTACAAGTGCGAAACTCACAACCGTGACTGAAACAGAGAGGTACAGGTACAATTCCTCCCCTAGAGTAGTCTGGCTAAGCAACGGCACGGACCTAGGTACTGCTTCAACTACTAAAAGGCTTCATCACATTTTACATTCCACTCAAAAGCCTTTCAGAGCACCTTGAAGAAGGGATGGCATTTATCTGTGGAGTGAGAAATGAACCTATTCAAAGCTGCCACCCTCCCAACCAGTTTTTGAACTTTTTTTGTTATCTGTGGAGGTTGCATTTTCATTATTGCTCTGACCTTCTCGGAGTTGGCCTCTATCCCTCAATTGGACACCATGAAACTATGGAATTTTTCAGATGCAACTCCAAATGCACACTTGGCTGGGTTCAACTTTAACCCATACTTCCTCAAGGTGTTGAAGGTTTCTTGTAGATCAGTAACGTAAAAGCTGGCCTTTCTACTTTTGACGATCATTTCATTGACATATACCTCTATGTTCTTTCCAACCTGATCTTTGAACATCTTATTCATCAGTCGTTGGTATTGAAATTTTGAGATACGTTGATGGAGATCTCCAAACAATCAAACACAATCACACACAGAGATAAATAGAAGGTAAGATATACAAAACGAGGAAACGCACAAAGGGAAACCTCAAACAAAACTTTCACTATTAACAAACGTTGGTTACAAACTCAAACTCAACCCCTCGATAGATCGACTCCTTGACTCTATACTCTTGTTGATGTTTGCTCGAATCCTCGATTCACCAACTCCTTTAGCAAAAGCCCTTCGACTCCTCGAAGGCTCAACACCGAATCCTTGGTAACTTTTGCTGAATCCTTAGTGTGCTAAATCCACAGCATTCACAAACCTCAAACCCGAACTCCTTCGGATTGAACATGAACCATGATGGCTAAGTGATGGTGAGAATCATCCAACTTTCTGGCTCACAAACTATTGTTTATTCTCTCTATATCTGTGTGTCTCTGTAAACCTTGAAAACGCAAGGAGATATATATAGACAAACGGAAGCGGCTAGGGCTCGAACCAGTCGAAATAGGCTGGGAAAACACACCTCGCGGGAAGGGCGCACCCGCAGTCTTCCCGTGGCCATCCCGCGAATCAGTGTGGTCTTCCCGCATGGCTTTTCAGCTCTCGGGATTTTCTAGCGAGTACTAGCAACCTTCCTGCGTAATTCAATTTTGAACCTCTTCATGACTTCCACCTCTTATGGAAACTTGATTTTCTGAGTCCTTTTAGAATCCTAACCGACTTAAGTCTCTAGTGTCTTAGCCTACACTAAGTTTAAAGCACAAACAATTCTATTTGATCATGGATTTGCCAATTTACAAGTTTTAGCCTTAACAGGTATGTTGCCTTGCATTCTTTAATCCAAACGGCATGACATTATAGTAATAGAGGCCTCGGTCGATGATAAAGGTAATATGCTCCTAGTCGCATTTTGCCATCTTTATTTGGTTGTAGCCCGAGAAGGCATACATGAATGACAACAGTTCATGGCCCAGAGTGGAATCAACCAAGAGATCAATGGCTGGTAATAGGAAACTGTCCTTCGGACATGCCTTATTGAGATCCGTAAAGTCCACACACATCCTCCACTTGTTATTCGATTTTTTCACCATGATGACGTTTGACATCCAAGTGGGGTAATGGACTTCCCAGATGAACTTGGCCTTTATTAATTTATTCACCTCCTGTTCAATCGCTTCATTACGCCTATAACAAAAAATTCTCCTCTTCTGTTTTATTAGTCTGGCGTTGGGAAAAATGTTTAGATGTTAGGCCACCACACTGGTGCTTATTCCAGGCATATCTTCATATGACCAAGCAAAAACATCCATATTATTGATCAAAAAAGCCTTTATTTCACTCTTCAATGGTTCGGGGGTCCCTAATCCAATCTTTATGGACTTTTTCTCTTTAGGAGCTCCAACAATTATATCTTTTAACTTATCAGTCGATTTTCCTCGCTTTAACTCTTCGTCATCTCGGACCTCAAGACTATTCACAACCATTGCCTCCTTTCCCATGTCTTGTTTGAGGGAGGACATGTAACATTATCTCACCATCTTTTGATCGCCACAAGCACATCCTACACTATCTTCGGTCGGGAACTTGACACGAATATGATATGTAGATGTAACCGCTCTGAATTGATTGAGGGCTATCCTCCCCAAAATGACATTATACATTAAGGGGCAGTGAACCACTAAAAAGTTAATGATCTTCGTTGTTTGATACGGTTCATCCCCAAGGGTCACTGGCAAAATGATCGACCTGAGGGAAATGACTTGATCTCTAGTGAGCTCACAAGGGGGGAGATACCAGTTGTAGCTTTTCTCTGCCAATTTTCATTTTTTTCAAATGCCCCTTAATACAGTATGTCTGCTAAACTACCACTATCGCCCAGCACCCTCTAAATTTGAAGTTTATGATGATTGAAGAGATTACCAAGGGTCATCATAAGGTTAGCAGAGCTCTTCTGCTTCTTTCTCGGTAAAAGTGATTGGGGGATAATGAGGTCGAGCCCTTTTATTTGGCCGCTCGGCTGTGAGAACCTCGCGAGAAGCTCACGCTTCCCTTACGTATCTTCTTCTTGTACTTAAGGATTCCCCTCCAACAGCGAATCCTCTTGATATGACATGGATCTCACCGATTGGCTGGTTGTTCTGGCGTGCTTGGTCAAGGCTTCTTGGTGGTGGGCTTCTCAGCTGAGGGGTCCTTCGGTTGGGGCTTCTTCTTTTAATTTGCCTATTGTCTCGATCGGCTACAAATTTCTCGAGCTGATTGCACCTGAATAGTTCCTCGACCTGCCTCTTGAGGTCGATGCAATCATTAGTGTCATGCCTGTGGTCTTGGCAGAAATGGCAATACTTTGCTCGATACCGTTTGTCTATAGGGGTTCTGAGCCTCCCTGGCCATCTCAAGGCCGAATCATTTTGGATCTCGAAGAACATGTTCTCTAGCCTCGTGTTCAATGGAGTGAAATCATGCCTGTCATCAAATCTTCAGGGCCTGTGGTCAAACTGATTATCGAACCTCCTATTTCTGGAGTCCCTATTGTCCTGAGCATTGTCTAGCCGACTTGGCCTTCTTCTCAAGTTTGGAGCTTCTAGCCCCATTTTTCTCCTTATTTACTTTTAATGCATCGTCAACGTTGATATAGGCCCGAAACAGGAGCTCAACCATATCAATTGGTGGCTTTTTCACCAATAAAGCCATGAACCTAGGTGATCTCAGCCCAATCATGAATGTGGTCATAACCACCTTATTATCAGCTTCATCAACTTCCAGCAACTCCTTGTTAAACCTTCCAATATAGTCTCTTAGAGACTCATCATTTCCTTGCTTGATTGTGAGGAGGTGAGTGGCAGGCTTCTTTAGTCTTTGCCCACCAATAAAATGACTCACGAAGAGTTTGCTTAGCTGGGCAAAGTTAGCAATGGTGCCTGCTTTGATTTTAGAAAACCACAAGCGGGCAGGTCCCTTGAGCATTGTAGGAAATACCCAACATATGAACTCATCCGAGTAGGCGTGGATATGAATCAACGTCTTAAAGGTCTCCAAGTGATCCAATGGGTCTTACGACCCATTGAATGAATCCAACATCGACATTTTAAACTTTGGTAGTACAGGACAGGCCATTACCACAGGAGTAAATGGAAAGACGGTGTTGCCAATCAAGTCCTCTATTGTGTTTAGCGCTTTAACTGCCGCAAAAACACCTTCCATTTGAGCCTGCATGACCCTGTTTTACTTTTCCCACGGGGTTGTAGAAATATCTTTTACACTGGTGATCTCTATCCTTAAAGCGTCTAGGTGGCCACCAACTGGAATGTCAGCTCCCAACGTTTTTTCTCTTTTCCTAGACTCCTCTAACAGCTTGTTGGGGACATCATTTTCCCCAACGATGCTAGTTCCATGAATTCTTTGTCTTGCAACAAAACCAGCTCTAGGCCCTACTGGGACTTCTTCATTTCTTTCTCCATTTATTTCCTTAGCCCCTCCATTATGGGCTCCATTCGTTGGTGGATCCACTGGAGGTGGAATCACAGCAGGGTGTACATTCATTCACTGAAGCAGTGCCTGGTTCTGGGCCACTAGAGCTTGCATGGTAGTCATCATCTCATGCATTTGTTGCTCCATAGCACTGATTCGCTCATCGTTTTGGTTCTCCATTGTCTCTGTTGTTGGTGAATGAGGTTGAGTGTTGATGCCAGATATGCTTTGGACCATAAAAGTTGTAAGAAAAACTCGGATTCCCATAGACGGCGCCAACTGATAACACAGTGATCCGGTGATGCTGCAGATGATCTAAGCCTAAGTTTGAAAAGCTGTCTTAGACACTAGTGCAGTACCTGCCAAAAAGTCTACAATGGTTAAGTTAGTAAGAGATAGTTTGAGAAAATATTTTGGTAGAGTAATAGTAAGGCAAAAGAGTGTCTGTACCTTATATCAGAGGGAATGGTGTATATATAGAGATATAGGACCTGCATAGGCATGATGTATGTGACTTGCACACAATCATTGTTTCCTTCCAGTCATATTGTGCCACGTTTATTTGTAGATCCCAAGATAATTCTCATAATTAGTTATCAAAACGACCACGCGGCAGGCAACATTTTAATAGGCGAGAATCATGAAATATGCCAGAATACTTTTATGACGTAAGCAATCTTATCCTTAGTATATTGGTCGGTCAACCCGACCCAGATTAACAATGGTCAGACGGATCGAATTGTGGTTAATTGGGCACCCGTGAACGGTTGAACGTACCCTATCAGTAAATCTGACTAATTTAAATTTAAAATTAGAATTTAGGAAAATAACTACTCTTGTACCTAATTAATATTCGATATTTTTTTGTACTTTTAAATTTTAAAAATACTAAGAGTTGTTGTTATAAGAAAAATGATCAAATTATTATTTAAGTTTTTTTATTTATGTTTTTTAGATCAACTCCATTTTTATTGGCATTTTTAATTTAATTTCTAATGCAATTGAAATATATAAATTTAACAATCGTATTAAATTTTTAAACAAGTGAGTCCCTTTTTGGAACTCACAAGCAAGTAAATTCTTTTTTAAAACCTAGAAAATGGGTATCTTTTCAGAATTTATGTGTTTTTTTTTTTACTTTTATTATTTATTAAAATCATATCCTACAATTCTAGTACTTTTATAAGTAAAAGAAAAGATGAAGTTGTGTTTTAGCGACGTGACACAAAGAAATAAAGATTTTACGAATATAAAAGATTTAAGGCATTTGTTGAAAATTAAAATTCAATCTCAATTTTTAAATTTTAATTTGTGAGAGAAATATTTTTAAAATATGTTATGTTCAATTATATAGATATTTAGCGCTGACTATATTGTCTCCATAGATAGAAATTTGATTATTTAGGCCCCGTTTGATAAAGTTTCTATTTTTTGTTTTTTTGTTTATATTTTCAAAATCTTGTAAACTTGTAACAGAAACATGTTTGGTAAACCTGTTTATATTTTTTTGTTTTCAAAAAAAATGAAAACATAAACAAAAAAAACGTAAACAGAAAAAATGTGTTTTCACTCTAGTTTTCTTTTCTGTTGCCAATATTTCGTCAATTTTAAAACTTTGTCTATTTTTATTACATTACATAAGAATAAATTATTTTATTCAAATATTTTATTAAAATAAGTTATTTTAATAAATAATATAATTAAATTCAATAAATTAAATTAATTATATAAATTAATATAAATTATTTTTAATAAATAATAAAACTAATTTAATTTAATTTAATTTAATAATTAATTATTGCTAAATTATTTGAAATAAATATCATAATTAATTTATTTAATTTAATAATTAAATTAATTTATATAAAATAATTAATAATAAATAATTAAATTACATTAATTTTAATTTAATTTAATAATTATTATTAAATTATTTTAAATAAATATCATAATTAAATTAAATTATTTATTATTTAATTTATATAAAATATATTTTATTAAATTATTTTAATAAATAATTTAATTAATTTAATTAATTAAAAATAAATAATTTAATTTAATAATTAATCTAATTTAATTATTTATTTAATATGAAATATATTTTATTAAATTATTTTTAATAAATAATATAATTTAATATGTTTTATATTTATTGAATT
The DNA here is from genome assembly GCA_019916065.1 of Vitellaria paradoxa. Taxonomy (NCBI): domain Eukaryota; kingdom Viridiplantae; phylum Streptophyta; class Magnoliopsida; order Ericales; family Sapotaceae; genus Vitellaria; species Vitellaria paradoxa. Next base: position 30,071,796 of record CM034242.1, read on the forward strand.
AAATGATTTTAATAAATAATTTATTGTATTAATTTATTTAATTATATTAATTAAATTAAATTAAATTAATATAAAATATATTTGATTAAACTCTATTAATTTTTTAAAACTAATAAAATTAAATATTTTCTAAAATAAGAAATTAATAATTAGAAACAAATTACATTTCCAAACGCTATTTCAGTTTTTATTTCAAAAAAATAAAATATGGTAACAAAAAATAAAAAATAAAAAATCACAACTAAAAAAGAACAACAAAATAATGACTGCATTGTCAAACAGATCTTATCATTTTTGTTTGTTTTTATCCTCCGATTTACTTAGGCCTCCAGTTGCTGTCCAGGCAACCAGTGGGCAGTTTATTATACGCAATTAAGGCCCACTTGCGCGCGTATCGGCGAATGGATATACCATAAAATGTACCTTTCCGTTCATTACCGTAAAATAATAAATAAATTGCCATTCCACTTCACATTATCCAAATATTCTAATAACTCTGATGCGCCAGTTATTTAGTGGCGGGGCACGCGCAATACTTGTGTAAATGGTATTAATAATTAAATAGATTAATTGTATTTAATAATTAAAGGATAAGGAAGCTTAAGAATTTTAATTGTGATATTTTTAACTATTAAGTTTATTCTATATTCGGGATTAAATTAATACTAAAATAATATTTTTCTCTCGTCCCTTTCATTTTAATCTTAAGTGACACTTTTTTTTGTTTGTTTTCTCTTATTCTCTTATCTCTTCTTATTCACTAAATTTTTATTTTTTTATCTCACATCACTAATTAAATAATTATAATTTCACTTTTTCTTTTATATATAAAATTACTAGAATTGTGGCATGTAACATTAATAAATATAAAGTAAACATATATATGAGTTTCTACCGAGAATCTATATTTACAATAGTTGTAAAATTTACATATTTCAAATGTATTAATAATTAAATTAAAAAATACAAAAAAATGCCTAAAAAATAATTAGGCATATGGGTTTCTAGAAGGGATCTATATTTACTATAATTGTAAATTTTACATATTTCAATTTTATTCATAATTAAATTAAAATATAAAAAAAGCCTAGATAATAATTAGGTTTGAGATAAAAATTTTTTCTCTTAATAAAAACTTTTAGTATTTTTAATTAAAAATAAAAAAATACCTAAACATTAATTAGGCTTAAGAGTAATTATTTTTTTCTAAATTTCAATATATTTAAATTGGTCCCACTGACCATATATTTTTGAATAATTTTTTATAAAATTTTTTAAATTAATATTTTAAAAAATATGATAATATTTGTAAGAAATAATAAAATTTTACAAATTTTTTAAACACTAGATTGATACTTATTAGATAAAATCAACTAATATTTTTTATTTAAAAAAAATGATATGTGACCTTAATTTTTTTTAAAAAATCTCTGAAAAATAAACGTTTAAATTAAAATTTTAATTTGAATATACATAAATCTCAAAATTTTAAATGTATATATTTTTACATTTTTTGTGTCATCTATGTAAAATTATAAAGGTGCAGATAATTCCTAGTCTATATAATAAGAAAGTTTAAAAATTTAAATTTGAAATATTCTTGGCCATTAGATTTGTTCAATAGATAAGATTAAATTAATACTGAAAGAAATTTTTTTTTCTCCCTCCTTATCTTTTTCATTCCAATTCTCGGTGGCACTATTCTTCTTTATTCCTTCTTATTCTCTCTTCTTTTCTCATTTACTAAATTTTTACTTTTTTTGTCCCGTATCACTAAAAGACTATAACTTTACTTTTTCTTTTATATATAAAACTATTAGAGTTGTGGTATGTAATATCAATAAATGTAAAGTGAACATATGGGTTCCTATAAAGGACCTATATTTACTATAGTTGTAAATTTTAAATATTTCAAATGTACTAATAATTAAATTAAAGAAACACAAACAAAAATGCCTAAATTACAATTAGGCTAGGAAAAATGTTTAAAAAAATTTTTCTCTCTTAATAAAAACTTAATACTTTTAAAATTAAAAATATAGAAAATGCTTAAAAATTAATTAGGCTTGAGAGTAATTATTTTTCTAAATTTCAATAAATTTAAATTGGTCACGTTGACTATATTTTTTTTTAATAAAGCACATACAATTAATATTAATTGTTTTAATTTGAGTTATTTTTTTAAAACTAATTGAAAAATTATTACCAAATCTTATGTGGCACTCTCCATATGCATTATTCCTTGCCTCCTTTATTCTAATTTTAAGTGGCACTATTCTCTTTTATTCCCTCTTATTCTCTTCTCTTCTCATTCACTATGTCTTTATTTTTATTTTTTTGTCCCACATTGCTAAATAACTACAATTTCACTTTTTCTTTTGCATATAAAACCACTAAAGTAATGGCATGCAATACTAACATGTGTAAAGTAAACATATGGGTTCCTACAATAGATTATTAATTTAGTACAATTATAAAATTTACATATTTCAAATGTATTAATAATTAAATTAAAAATAGAAACAAAATGCTTAAATAATAATTAGGTTTGGGAAAAATGTTTAAAATGATTTATCTCTTAATAACAACTCTTAGCATTTTTAAAATTAGAAACATACAAAAATACCTAAATATTGATTAAAATAAGGACTAATTATTTTTTTTTCTAAATTTCAATAAATTTAAATTAGTTACATTGACTATATTTTTTTTTTCATAATTAAAGTTTCATTTGTTTAGAAGTGTCTGTGCTCAGTCTTACCAGTGCACCCGGGAAAAGGTACCCATGCCCTCAAATGACCCATTGCGCCCAAACCCTAAGGTTATTATGCTTGGATGATCCTCTTTAGCAAGATATTATCACACCCCCTGGTCTCGTAACCCGAGGAGAGAGCTAAATGATCACATACAACATACATAAATCAATCCTAACCCTGATTAGAACCATACAGTTACTATGGAGCAAACATATATAATAAATAGTAATAAAATAATAATAATAATAATAATAAAGTCTCGGCCGTAACTGGACAATAGTGCTCCAATCATAATAAAATCTAAGCACACTAGCCTTTATAACCATATTGAAACAATCTAAATTAATACATCTCCAAGTGAAGCAAATAATACAATTAGTTCAATCTCTTCAGAGAGACAAAAGAATAACAATAATCCAAAATGAATTAGAATATGGGTCTCGGGCTCTTCATGTGCAATATAGTCTCTAGGGATGTGCACATTAATTGACATATGCTCATAATGCATAAATATAAACATATAATATGCAATACACCCTAACAAGATATATACTATTGTGCAATAGTAATAATACTAACTAATAACAACATAACATCATCATCTCCTATCATCAACATCAAGTAATCCACCTATCAAGATTATATATCATTATCAAATCAGAAATTATCCAATTATTATCTTTTAATTATCTTTAACTATTTCTCATCATCAAACACACATTGGGTGAATACTCTATAAGACTGACCTGTGATTAGTGAGTACAGTCCAAATCAGCATCATCTTTTATGGGTCAGTACCCAACGAAAATGATGAACTAAGTAGTTGTTGTTTATAAGCCCAAGTCAGCGTCCTTATTTATAAATCAACATTCAATGGTCACGATACGCCAGTATCAGCATTGTATTATAGACTATTAACTTATTGGCACAATAACCTAACCCTGCGCAAGTTTAAGAACTCTCAACCCAAGAGTATTTACGTACCCCCTATTTATTAGTATCCGCTGACCCCTAAAATCACAACTATCATTATTTATTTCCATCATAATTACTAATCTCATTTCCTTATCATACCCCCAACTTTACTGTATCATTTTTTCATCAACACATTCTTACACATCATATCATATCATATTCCAAGTCATCAACACATTTTTCACATCATCTCAATTCATATCCATTTCTTTTATTTTGTTATTACATGTTATACTTAATAAAAACCCTTTTTAGAAACTAAATAGCAAGGTCTTAAGGAAAATACTTTATTTTAAACCAGATAATAAAAATCTGATTTTGGAAAAGGAAAGTTCGGACACTCGAGGTCTGATGTCGTGCCCTCAAGGAAGCCTTATGGTACGTGCGCATAGAGCTTCCCATCCGTGTGCCTCGGAAAGATCACTTGTGCACCTGAGTTTCGTTCAGTGGCCATTTTTTGTTTGTTCTATTTTTTTGAATGTTAGTTATTAAAATTTAAATTTTGAAAATCATAATTTGGAATAGTTTTTTGAAATCTTTTTTGTTTAATTACATCATAAGACACATGAACTTAACAGAATAACCAATTTGGGATTTTATGAAGTGTAGAACATGATTTTTATTTCCTATTCATTATCTTTTTCGTGAGTACATACATACATATATATATTTATAAAACATGTATCAATTTATGCGGTATGCTTCCAAACTCCAAAATAAACACATAACTAACATCACATTATCTTCAACATATTATATATGTAAATAAAATGTATTAAATTCCTGTCTTGATTTGATTTGAAGGAAAGTAAATGAAGAAGAGTACACTATTGGAAACTTCAGAAAAGCTAAAAACTTTATATAATCAATCTGTTGACCCTAACACCGAAACAATTACATCAATGTGTTTTAAACAATTCTAATTGAAGAATTATAAGAGTAATTTGATTTTGGTTGGGCTTTCACCAACTAACCAAATTCGATTTCGTTCGTCAGTTTACTGCTTCCTCGCCTGAAAACTTATAACTAATGTGTGTATAAGTGTGTGTGTATATATATATATACACAACGATCCTTCAGAAGGAACGAAGATGAAAAGGAAAAGCTAAGGACGGTAAACCTACATCCTAAGCCATATGTATAAGCGGCAAGCAGTCAGCCTGAAATTAGCTTACCTGAAAAGAACAGAAGCAACCTACATCAAGTTGTAGGTGCTGATGTCATCGTCCGAGCACCTAGCCATGGAAGGATGTGCGCACGTCCACTCCCTCCATGTGCCCGGGGTCCCTTCTCCACTTCAAAAACTAAATGTTGAATATATATAAGATTCAACCCAAATTCCTAGCAACCAAGTCTACTAATGCACCAATTTAAACGCAACATACTTTTAAATCACATTCATATGCATTAAAAATAAAATATTATATAACTAAAATACGTATAGTTAAAAATATTTCCTAAGTGTTAGACCAAAAGCCAAAATCTAATCTATATATTGAGCAACTAGCCAACTAATACATCACATCATCATGCCATTAACTCATAACCATGCACATTAAGAATAAAATATCATTTATAAAAATCTGGGTTATTACATATTTTATATATATAACTAAAATATTACAAAAATTTGTAATAATACGCGAGTCATTTGCTAACTCTAATATTAAAATGATTTACATTCCGTTTGAAAAGATTCCTTTCCTAGAATTGAGTTAATTTAAAATAAAGAATTGATTTGATTTGATTTGATAAATGAAATTTTGTGTTTGGACCAGATTTTTGAATTTAAGAATTTAATTGAATTAATTTAAGAAAAATATTAAATTTGACCTTATTAGTGGAAAGGATAAAATATGATAAATATGATATATGAGAAGAAATTTGTCCACTTACTTATATAATTGAAAAAAATAATAAAATATCATCAGATTCTATTATTTTTGGTTAAATTTCAAATGATATAGAAATTTCAAAATTTTAAGTTATGAAATAAAATCAAATCTCACTCATAAACTTTTATTTTGATTCCAAACATAAGAATTGGTGAAAATTTTTACTCAATGAAATCAATTACCATGAAATCTACTATTTCAAATAGAGTGTTAAGGTCTCCACCTGTTTTAACCTATTTTAGGGAGGTACATGTAGGCCCGATTTGGGGCTAAAAAAAAACTTCAAAAAACTCTTAACTTTCATTAGTTTAGAAAAAAAGTATATCTATCATCAAAAAATGTAATAAAACCAATAACTATATTTTTTAAAAATAAATGTCAAACAATAATGCACGTCTCAAATTCAAAATAACATACATCATGGTTTGGCAAAATCCGTTTGAATGACTATTTATTATTTATTCGAATCAACTTAAAATTCTTTTTGGTACTATGATCTGATACAATTATTTGGAACTCTGAAAATCTCCAAAAATCTAAAAGTTTTCAAATTTCTTCAATCAAAATTTGCGACGTATTACTTTTACATTAACTTTTAATAACTTTTTTGTCAAATCAAACACAATACCTAAAAAAACTTTAAAAGTAGGTTGACACTCCAAATATTAAAAAGTGGCACTTTTTTAGTGTTTTTGGCCTAATTTTGGAGCTCCAAACGGCCGTAATTTAAAACAAAAAGACATATATTGTGAGTGTTTGAAGTTAGTAAAAATTAGCATTAATTTTTAGAAGTTAAAGTCTTGTAATTTATACAATGAGCAAAAAATTTGAGTTTTACTAAAATCTGTAAAGTTCTTGTGGAGTTTTGTAGAGGTCCAAACCAAATTATTATTATTATTATTATTATTATACACAGGTTGGGTGGGGATATTTGTATTCCTTCAAAAACTTTCTCTACCCCTTGCCTTTTTTTGCTCATACAAAGTTACAAAACTAGCCTTGTAATAGAAGATAATCAATACAAAATACTTTAAATACCATAATTATCCCCTCTTTTTCATTAATTATTATAAAACTAATATTCTCCACTTTTCCTTTTCTATAATTATATCTCTCACAGTCTCATATATGCTCTCAACCGTGTATATATATATATATATATATGTATGTACCTCTAGTTCATTAAACCTTAAAACAAAATATCATAGAAACATATTCTGTTGAAGTAGAGTTATCAAATGCGATTAATTTTTTTTAAACAAACAATATGGAGTATATATTCATATTATTATGAATCATCTAATCTTTTTTTTTTTTTAATTTCATATGATCGATTTTTTGGTAGAGCAATACAGAAAAAAATTACATATAGAATTTCCTTATTTTTTATTATGTTAATGTATATGCTACTACATTATTATTATTATTATTATTATTATTATTATTATTATTTAAAGTTCCTATTTGTATTTTTTTTTTTGGCTTGGTAATTTATAAAGGATTTTTGTCAAAACTATTGAATTATTTTGGATAGTGCCATATTTTTTTTTATTTAATAGTGGCTAGTTTTGGGGATGAATGCTATGGTTTGAATTTCAATTTGATTTACCTTTATTTCAATTATTTTTATTAGTACACAAATTGATCAACGATTATAATGTCTTATTTTGTATTAATTAAAAAATTATAATTATTTAATTTCTTTTTTGATTTTTGATAAAATAAACTTAAATCATATAGTTACAAACTTTACTTAAAAAACTTGTAAAAAGAATTTCTCTCACAATTTTATGAAATTATCATTGAAGGTAAATTCTGAATTTAACATGCAAATTAATAAGAAGTAGAGAATGTTACAAAAATTTAAAAAATGAAGGATATTAGTTTTGCAAAAGTAAATAGAAAGAGAGGATAGTTGTGTTATTTTATGAGTTTTGTAATAATTGGTCTCCGCAACAAAAATAATTTTGTAATTTTATGAGGGAAAAAATGATAAAAAAAAAAAAAAGAAAAAAAGAGAAACTTTTGGAGGAATGTGAATATTCCTCATCATACATGTGATTTTTTTTGACAACTGGTTCTGTGCCATTAGAGAGAGAGAGAGAGTACATAATTATATATTAATGAGAAGCCTGCATAAATTACAACAGCCACAGCAGCGAACGATACCGGCCAGCGACGGTTCACGAGAAGAAAACTAGAAGCCTCTCTCTCTCTCTCTCTCTTCCCCATAACCCCCGGGCAAAACAACCCGCAAACTGAAAAGGTCTGTACCTTTCAGCCGACGTTCCGGCTTTCAGTCTCTCTCTCTCTCTCGCATTAAATATATATCTGTCCCATATGTGTGCGCATATCTACGTATAAATACCAATTATATGTACATGCGACATGAAGGTGTAGCGAGTTCCGGCTCCAAAATAAGGGATTCGATTTGAAGATTATATAAGTTTTGCTTCGTAACATTCCGTGGATTTACGTATCCAAAGCTGTCGTTTCAACTGATTGTTCGTACAATTGGTCTGAGTTTAGCAGCTGAATTCAGTTTGAGATTTTGCCATATGTGTTCGTACAATTGGTTTCTGCTTTTTATTTTTCCCCATTAAATCAAAGGTTTCAAGGCAGACATGCTGGATGATTAATGTTATGTTACTTTACGAATAAATGTTTCTTTTTATAAATCTATAATTTTGTGCATGTACTTGCATAGATACTCATACGGAAAAAACAGAGATACAATTATATATATATATATATATATATGCGTGTGTGTTTAAACTCTATATGGCAGCAGATCTTTTTGAATATTTACATGATTATATATATAGAGGTAACTCCACTCGAGAGAAAGACTCCATAATTAAAAAGTAGGAAACAGGGTGAATCAGCTAGACATAGAAGGCATGCGATTTGATTTTCAACCTTGGTTTAGTGTCCTTTTTTCTTCTGTTGATTGAGCTATTCTTGAATCTTAGATCTAGGTTTTCAAAATTCTGTATAATCTAAGGTGGGGCGAGACTTCTTTGTATATTGAACTAACCCAGGAGGAGTGGCTTTTGAAGGAGAGATTTGAGAAGATGAACAACTCGGTTTCGGAGCAGAGCTTTTATATTGACAGTGATGAGGAAGACGAGGAGAAGGAATTTAGCAAGGCTGAGGAAGACGGGAATGATTCAGATTCTTCGGACGATTCGAATGGGAACCAGCAGCAGAGCAAACCCAATTCTCTCAACGCTGCATGGCCTCAAAGTTACAGGTCTCTCTCCTTTCTATTCTCTTCCTCTCTCTGTGTTCGATTTGCTTAGATTCATGTATATGTTAGTGATGCAGATCTCCATTATTTGCTTCCTCTCTTTCTTGAATTAACCTGATCTGAGGGATTTGTTTATTCTGGAAAACATGAATGGCAAATATTTGACTTGCATACCTCTTTAATCTCTTACCATGCTGTAAAAAGAGGGGGGGGGGGGGGAACTGTAATGGTTGATTGCATTTGATTATGATGAAAAGGTGATGGAATTATTTTGATGAGACTTTGGATACTGTAATATGGTATAGGCGGCTAATTACTAAGAGAGCAGCCATGTTTGTTAAATTGACCTGGCAATAGGCCCATCCTTGTATTTTCTGTAAAAGTAGTTTTGTTAGAAAAGTGTGAGCTTTGATGGAGTAGATAATGATTGTGGGCTACTGTTGCAAAGTTTTGTTCTCTGGAGGAAGACAGGTTGACTATCTTGTTAGTTTTCATAATTGGGAACTTTCTCTAAGACAATTTCTATGTGTGAATTTTATCCTTTTGGGATTATTACAGGTATAAAAATTGCTTTCGGTTAATTTTGTCACATCTGTCTCTCGGCAAGATCTAGTTGAGCATCTGGGAAACTATCTCCAAGATACTTTAAATAGCACTTCCATTGATATTCCAGAAGTAATATCTCTCGAGTATCATATTTCTTTCCCTAGTTGTTTTCCTTTTTCATTATCTGCTTCTTCATTGTCGGGTTCATTGCCAGTTTCTTCAAGCACTAAAAACCTTTTATCCATAATTTTAGTGATATTGTACTAATATTTACAGAATTGGTCATGGAATAATCTAAAGTGGGATTATGCAGCATTTATGCGTAGAGTGAGGGAGTAAAACTATCAGTTTGGAATATACTCTTCAGTTGCAACTGCTTGGGAAAGTTTATAGGAAGTGGTTGAAATTAGTTGTCTTCATTGTCATAATTGTAGACCATTTTCACTTGTATTGCTGACTTCTGGATTTGCAACTATTTAGAATTACAATATCATTTTCAAATATACAAAAATTATAAGACTTCAAAACTGTTTATTCTTCCATAAGTGAATTATATGCGTTACACGGGATAGTTTCTGTAAATGTTAGTCGTTTCTCATGATTCATTGCTTCTATATCTTTCTTCAAAAAGTTTTTTTATTTTTATTTTTCTTTTCAATAAACTTCAGGCAATCGATGGATCTGTATAGTAGCGTGCCATCGCCAAGTATAAATTTTCTTGGCACTCCTTCATTGTCAAGATTAAGCAGTTCATTTCTGTCCTCATCACTGACAAGGAGATACACTCCTGAGATATTACCTTCTGTGACTAAACCTCTTTTGCCAACCGTAGAAGATGAGAAACAACCACAACAAAGACGTAGTTCCCATTCTCTGCTTCCTCCTACTCCATCAAGGAAGGCTTCTGTGAGGAAATCCACCAAGGTCTCACATGAACTTCCGATTTCTCGCCAGAGCTCATATGGCCAAGCTGTGCTGAATGGTAAGTTACATGAACTCGTTTTCAGTACCTATATCTACTAATTATAGTTTCACATTGTAAAGATCATAATAAAAAATGCCCGACATATGGATAGTATATTAATGTATGGGTAGCATGCATGGAAATAATCAATTTCTTCTAAACAAAATGAATATAGCCCAGATGATAACGTTAATGTGAATGTGTGGTGAAAGATTTTATTTTATTGAAGGTTTATATGGTCCTAGATGTAGACATATGGAAAAGTTTTCACCATAATCGCAAATGATTTAAGAAAATTGACGGCCTGTGATGATATTGTGTTACTTGTTGAGATGGCTCCATTTTCTTCGTGACTCGTGAGATCTTGTTTTTTAGCTTTAAAAACTTACTGAACATTGAACTTTACACGGCTCTGCTATGCTTTTTCTAATTACAAGACATTGCGTTATAAGGCCAATATCTCGGCTTCTCTCGGCTGATTTGCTCTGAGATGAATTTTTGCCCCTTTCTTCCGACTCAAGACTGAGATATCAGCCCAGTCACTGCCGATCCAGATCCAAGATGGGCGATATTGTGGTATTGTGGCTGAGACTATTTTTTTTTTTTTTTTTATTGTGGCTGAGACTATGAACCCTGCTTTCTGTCTTCTTAAATATTGTAGAATTTTTAGTTGCTATGTTATGCAACTGGCCATCCTTACCGGAAAAAAAAAAGGAATAATATGATGTTTACAGCATGAAAGAAAACTGAAGACCATAAAAGAAAAATAATTATGGCACTATTGACAACTGATTTAGGTCTAGCTTTGCAATCAATCAGTTATCACCATCTAGATTTTGGGAGTGGAAATGATATTTTAACTATCACATCCTGACCACCATTTTGACTTTTCTTGTTGCAGATTATTTCACTTTAGTTCAATACTAGCACGTTTTGAATTGAAATGGAAGGTCAAGTATCTTCTATTTGTATCAAGAGCATTCAGCTCATGTAACAGCACTGTTTTGGCATTACATCTTTGGACAGTGCACGTTTCATATTCTAAAATATGAAAATTATAAATTGGAAAAATGACAAGAAAAGAGACTTTTTGCAGAATTTTCGTAAAGAATGATATGTCACACTGAGATCCTATCATTTTAAAATAAAAAATCCATCAGATGATTTCATCATTATACATATAAAAAACACTACCACGCCATTATGGATGCACTTTTTTGTATAAAATTTCTGTTGGCATAGCATTTTCCTACGAATTTTCCCTTTATGGTTCTTGCATTGTTGCAACACTGTCCCATGAAGTCTTGTATCACTGGTTCCCAAATAGCTTGAAAGAGCTTTTTAAAGTGAAGCCATGTCGGTAACTTGTGGTGTGGAATTTTGTCCTGAAAATTACATTAATAGGTTATATTTTTTCCTTTTAATCCTGGAAATATTGCAATTTTCATGTTGGTTTCAACTTGGCCATTCTTGCAAATTTGCGCTTTATGACCTTCTAGATCACTCTTTGTATTCCAATTAAAAATTAAATAACCAATACAGGTTCCACAAAATAAATATTTTATTCTGTTTCTTAATTTCTTTTTTGCTTTAATGCAGGCATGAATGTTCTATGTGGTGTTGGAATCCTTTCTACTCCTTACGCTATCAAAGAAGGTGGATGGCTTGGACTTTTGATATTGGTTATTTTTTCCGTGCTTTCTTTCTACACTGGGATTCTCTTGCGACACTGCTTGGATAGCCAACCTGGACTTGAGACTTACCCAGACATTGGCCAGGCTGCCTTTGGTACAGTCGGACGTTTTGCCATCTCAGTTAAGTCCTGTTAATTAGCTTTTAAATCATTGTCCTTCTAACCTTTTCAGCTTTTCCTATAGGTATCAATGAAAGTGAAATTTAGGATTTGAACTGGATACAAATTTAGATGGGAAAGAGGCTGTGTAAATATATCGAAAATGGAAAGAGAGGGAAAAAAAAAAAAAAAAAAAAAACTACAACACTTGAAAAATGGAAAAGGTAGACCAAAAAGAAATAAAATTAGTAAAAAAAAAAATTCGTCTTACATGAAAATGGTCATCTTTTTAATGGAAAATGATTGAATTGTAAATAAATCTAAATATCTAGTTTCTTATTCGCAATGTGTTAACAGTTTCTACAAAATCACGAGAAGAAAAGGACTCCTGCGACTGGCTTGTTGGTGGGTCATCTCCAAGGGAGTCTGTTTGAGGATTGTCACATGGTGCACCATCTTGGTGATGTGGCCTCGACGGGTTCCCATGTGGCCTATGTACCACACTTAGATTTCAGTATAAACAATTTACCTTTTTCTTTATCCGAGCCTATCTTTTCCCTAACTGTTTCCTCTTGGTCTGTGATGTTACTGTATCTTTTATTTTGCTTATTCCCACTCTTACCTTTTTTTGATGTAAGCTCAGAACATTGTCTCAAACCTATTTCTTCCTTAATAAAGTTATTAAAAGAAACAGAAAATAAAAAATTCTCTTACTGTTATTGGTATGGAAGCTTTTGCTACCCACAAATCTACAATCAAAACTCTTAACTGGTATACCAGATTTTTCCTTTAGCGTGTGTTTGGATCAAGCATTTTATCATTCTTACTTGCCAACAAAAAAAAAAAAGGCATTTTGTCAAGGAAAAAGGAAAGGGAAGGGCATTCAAAATTATTTCTCGTTTGTTTTGTGTATTTTCTTATATTTTCTAATCCACTCAAATAAGAACATGCATTTGGAATTTATGTTTCCTTCACTTTTTCTCTTCCTTTTCTTTGTCTTTTTCTTATCCTAAATCCAAACACAACCTTAGAGAGAGTTCCATTGCTGCACTGAAAATTATTGTTCTTCCCTTAAATCCCTGTTTTATTTCCCATCAAAAGCGTACTTCACTTCTATACATAAATTGGAACGTCAAACCTGATTTATTAATTTCAAGTATTTTTCTTCCTACATGATTAGTAAGTTCAAAATTTTTCTCTTTGAATGGTAAGAAAGTGGGTTTTTGCATTCTATATTTAGTTCCATGTCATCCAAATTATCCACATTTTCATTGTGAGAGAGAGAGAGGGAAAAAAAAAAGGAACACAACTGTTCATGGAAAATTTTAAAGTACAGTAGGTTAAATCAAACAAAAATTTATGTCATGACAGTTGCTAACCCATGGTTTCTTCTCTTGTTTTTTTGTGGCTGCAGATAATTTTGTATGCAGAATTATATGTAAGTACACCTGGCTTATCTCAAGGTTTCATAGTTTCTTTTTTAACCCATCGTAGGGCCTACTTCACATGTATCATCTAAAGTTTTGCATATAAGAAAAATAAGTCTTCTGGGGACCATCCATGTCCTGGTGGGTTTTGCAATTTGATAGGTAATGCCTATAACCCAGTTGTCTCTCCAACTGTCCTGTCAGACTGTAAAGAAACTGAAGGCTGGGGATTCCTAATGGGGCCTATCTATATGCTACTGCAGTTTTCATTCATTTGAAAGCTGCATATATCTATTGGAACACTGTATAGAATCCTCTTGATCAATCAATATCAATCTACAGAAAGAGAGAGTTCTGCTAAAGAGCATCAAATTTGATCTCTATATCTACTGAAAAAAAAAAATCTGAACTCCAAGAAATTTAATGCTTTGTCTTTCAGCTTTCTCTATATGGGACTACTCAAAATTTTTGTGCTTGATTTTATTTTTTATGCTTTCATTTTGCTAGCGGAGTTGCTCTATTTCTCCTTGTTCTGACATATTATTGGGCTATGACCTTGCTTTTCAGTTTTTCTTTATCAATTTGCTTCTACAACTCTTCTCCAGAAGTCTTCTTGGTCAATGGCTTTATGAGCAAAATTAACCATTGCTTTTGCCGAGTTGAATTCTCTGGGATGGAAAAATTATCATTCAATACATATCCTAAACAGTAATTTCTAGAAGTGCTCTTTGTTACTACCGAATAGGACTTGGCTGATAGAAAATTTCAAATGAGCAATTATAGAGTGAATTGCAACACTACGAAATAAGGTAGCCATCCTTTTCACCTTTTATTTTCTCTACCACTTCCTAGTTCCACCAAGTATTAGCATTCTGTGGGATTATGGAGGAGTAACTTAAAGAAATTGGTCCGATCTTTTTCAAAATTGAAAAGTCATTCTAAGGATACACCTGATAAAATATGGGTAGTTTCTACTAGTCGAGCACCATGTGTGTTCCATCGTGTTAGAATCACCTGTAAGTTCTCTTCTGCAGGCTTGTTGCGTCGAATACATTATCTTGGAGGGTGATAACTTATCATCATTATTTCCAAATGCTCATTTGAGTTTGGGTGGATTGGAATTAAATTCACACCATTTGTTTGCATTGTTGGCCACCCTCGTTATTCTTCCTACAGTTTGGCTCCGGGACCTTAGTGTGCTTAGTTACATCTCTGGTGAGTGAATCCTTACCATAGCTTGTGGATTTTGAGCTACTTTTATTCTGGCTTTCTTCAGTTTATACATTTTCCACCTTGCCTTCTATCCGTATGATTGTGAAGAATTCTCAGTGCCTACCATCTATATTTGCAGCGGGTGGAGTTATTGCCTCGATATTGATAGTCATCTGCTTGTTCTGGGTGGGTGTGGTGGACAAAGTTGGCTTTCAGAACAAAGGGTCAACATTGAACCTCACAACCTTTCCTGTTGCTATTGGTCTTTATGGTTACTGCTACTCAGGACATGCTGTCTTTCCCAATATCTATACATCAATGCGGAAACAAAGCCAATTCCCTGCAGTCCTCTTGGCTAGGTAAATTAATGAGAATAGTGCATCCAAACTGACAGTTGAAACCAGAAGAAAAAACTGTGTTTCATTGGCTAATGGGCCTTGGAATCACACAGTCTAGAATCTTATTTACCTTTCCATTTTTAGTTGAATCATTAGCACTTGTTACCATGGATTTCATGTCCAGAAATTTTGTATAAATGAAGCCATGTACCAGTTTCAAAGTTTACTGCATTCAATTAGGTTGACAATTTACTTCAGTTATCCAAATGTTGAAGAACTCAGTTTTAGGGATCTCCGGTTCTGCACCTTTGGTAGCATATGAACTGGGAAAATTTTGACCTTTGTCTATCACATCCATGACTCAATACTCCTAACAGAATTTTCTCCAAATTTTTTTTTATCTCTTGGAGTTGCTTTTCTGCTTTCATAATTCTTTTTTCTTTTTTCCTTTTTCGGGTTTCTTTACTTTAAAATTATTTTGAATGCAGTTTTGGTATCTGTACTGTGATGTATGCTGGAGTAGCTGTGATGGGATATATGATGTTTGGAGAATCAACAGAGTCTCAGTTCACTCTTAACATGCCCCAAACTTTTGTTGCATCCAAAATTGCTGTGTGGACTACGGTAGGCTGATCTAAGTTTAGGCGTTCTGTTTTCTTTTGGAATTGTTTGGTTTCAATGGCTCTGTCAATTGTTATTTCCTTCCTGCAAGCAATGCCTGCCAAATTGGCATTGCACTAGCTTTTAACATAAGAAAATATTAAATGCTAATGAGAGCTGGTCACTAGCATGTATACTCTATGAAGCATGAACACTTTGAAATGAGTGCCATATCCATATCTGACATGTATTAGATACGTACTCCTTGCACACTCCAAGATACATGTTGGGGTGCACCATGTGGTGCATCCAATTATATTATCATTTGTTTCAAGCATATAACTTAAAGAAACCTAAACTTTGAGTAGTAAAAGCCCTTAAAATCATAAAATTTTTTAGTTCATGTTTTGTATGTTAGATTTTGTATTGAATTAATTGTTTTTGTTGTGGATGTTATATTTAGATATATATAGCTAATAAAAATATATAAAAATTATGTTTTTTTTCCCCATATCTTCACTGTTTTTATATCCTTATTTTTTTTTAAATTGTCATATTCGTATTTATACTTCGTATCTATATCCATGCTTCTTAAGCATTTTTTGGATTAAAGGTTTAGCAATAGAAAAGGAAAGAGATGTGCGTTCAAAATCGCTCCCCGTGTTTGATTTGTCATGGAAAATGAAAAGAAAAAAGCATAGCATTTGGGAAATAAAAATAGTTAAATTAGAAAATTAATTTAGTAGTAAATGCTTTTTATTTTTTGTATTTTTTAATCTATCCAAGTGTAAAATCATGCATTTGGTGTTTTATATTTCCTTTTGCTTTTTCCTTCCATTGTCCCTATCCTTTTATTTTCCCTCTCCAAATTCGCAATCCAAACACACTCTTATTGTATACTTCATTGGCGTATGCGCTCTGTCACGCTTGTTAGATATTCCTTTGATCTAGTGTTGTGAATCCAGTTTCTTCTCATTAATATACCGGTTACTAAAGATAACTTGTATCTCCCTGTTTGTTATTTTACAGGTAGTTAATCCATTTACCAAATATCCTTTTTTCTACTAGAATTTGCAGATTATATATGAGGATGTAGCTCCATTTGCTTTCAGTAGGGATCCTTTCAGATATTGAATTAAAATTATTTTCGATGGTTCAGGTGAAAAAAATGGAGATAGAATGTACAACAGAGTAGTACCATAGATTAATATGTAAATGAGATAAACTACCACAGATTAGCATTGCCAATAGGAATTTTTGGAAGAAAAATAATGATATTGATATCAGTGTACATTGTTTCTGGTTCCAGTATTTCACACTATTTACAAAGCCAGAGGTCCCATTGATGCATACAAGCCCTCCCTTGCGTTGTTTCTTTTCTTGAGCCTTAATGTCCCAGCGAAACCGGTCAAATTAAGTTTTAGGGAGTTGTATTTTGTGAATCCTTCTAATCATTTATGTTCAGTTGTTTTCCTTAATTACAACCACGTATGCAATAACCATGACCCCGGTGGCAATGAGTCTGGAGGAACTGATACCAGCGAACCGTCGGAAATCTCACATGTACGCAATCCTCATCAGAACTTCATTGCTGATTTCTACGTTGGTCGTTGGTCTTGTCATCCCATTCTTTGGTGAGTTTTTTATGCTTTACCAATTGTTTCGTAACGCTCCATTTAGAAGCTTGGTTTTGGGACCCCTCCTTTAGTTGGTTCTGCTATGTTGTTTATATCATAAATTGTTTGAGAAAAATATCTATTTCGATATTGATCTTGTTAGAAGGAAAAAAAAAATCTGCGGGTAAAATATATATATACATATATTCGTGTATTCTGTGTATATTTGCAATGGGAAATCAACCCTATTAAGAGGATGAGAATGATTACAGAATAAGAAACCAAATAAGATGTAAATTCTATATTTCCTATTCTAAACACACTCTACATCTATAATGACAGCTAATATTTATTAACAGATCTTTTTGGAATATTTCATTTATTTCATTAGCTTTTCCCTTCCTCGTTTGACAGGTCTGGTGATGTCACTGATTGGATCTTTACTCACAATGCTAGTAGTATGTTCTTACATATTATTTTTACCAATTATTTTATCCTCCTTTTGCTTTTTTCAAGTAATCAAATTCTGAAAAACTTGTGCTACTTTGGTGACATTACTGGCTGGATATTCTATTGCAGACTTTGATACTTCCATGTGCCTGTTATTTGAGCATCTTGAGGGGGAAAACTACTCGCTTTCAGGTACAACAACGATGCGCCCTTCATTTTTTGCATTCATTTATTTTTGATGTAGTTGCAATTCAGTCTCCTTATCGTTATGATCTTAACAAGGTAGATAAGGATCCTTTTTCCACAATCTTTTTTTTTTTTTTTTTTGGTGGAGGGATCGAAGGAAATAGATTTTAGGAGTATCGCTTTAATCCTTGTTGTTTGTAATATACCCGATGTTTTTTTTTTTTTTTTCCTTTTTACCACGGCAATTTACAAAAGCCTAAATTATGAATTTGATGATTTACAAGACAATCAATATGTTAAAAGGAAAATTTGGGAGGGGGGGGGGGAATTATTTTTTGAACTGAAAATTCCGTTCTACTACAATCAGGTACAATAAAATATCATTATATACTTGAAATTTCTAAGTTTTTAAGTTCACTAAAATGAAATTTTCAAACCAAAAGTTCTTTTGTGTTCTTTTTTTTGGGGGGAATATTTCATACGTTAAGGTAGTGTTTGGTTCACCGAAAAACATAAAAAAATTCCAACTTTTACCAATTTTTTCCAATCAAATTTTGTCACTTGTCATTTTTACACTAACTTTTTATTTTTTTTGTTTTTGTTTTTGTTTTTGTTTTTTTGGCTATCCAAACACCACCTAAATTGGTTGGTTGACTATGATTATTTCTTTTGCTTATATTTTGAGGGGTGGCACTTCTGTTGCATTGTTAATTTCCCTAACTAGTTATTTTCACCTCTCTGTGGCAGGAATCGGTTTGTGTATTGATAATTGCTGTAGGCGTCGTTTCATCAGTTATTGGAACCTACTCGGCCCTCTCTAAAATTATCGAGAGTTTGAGCTAATGATATGTACTTTTTTAGAACTATTTCGGCAGTAGACTTCTCTTTTTGGTGGATGGGTTAAGAAGACTAGGTGATCTGCAATTTCTGTGGTTTCTGTTCCAAATTAAGTTAATTAACTCTTTGATCTTTCTCCTTCTCGAGCCAGTATCCATCTGTAGGTACTGACTAATTTTGAATTAAATAAATTTTATTTATATGTATATATTTTAAGTTGGTCTGCTTTAAATCTGGCCTCTACTTTTTTGTTCTATTGTCTCCTATTAGTAATATTAATTATATATATACATATGTACATTCATAATTTTTCCTTGTTATTATTATTCTTTGATTTATAATTTAATGGTATTTTTCTTTTTTTTTTGGAGAGTTTATTCCCGTGCTATTATTATCTTCGGTGAGGACGTTACAGATTTTTTTTTTTATATTTAATTACAATTTTGATTTCAAAAAATAAATAATTCTAACAAACATTGAGAGAACTTAAAAAAAAAAAAAAAGAAAAAAAGGTTTTATATATATATCATAGCGGTTGGTTCTATAACTTCTTTGAATCCTAAACATCAAATTTAATTTTCTCAAAATTTTAATTTTCTTGAATTTAAAATGTTATGTTGTGTTATATAAGTGGTTCAAAAGTTAATTTTAAATGTTTAAAATATTAAATTTTGAATTTTAATGGCATGTTACAATGCTATTGGATCATGCACTTTAAAGTTTGAACTTGATTGATTGCAATATGACAATGATTTTCAACTCTAATTACATTAAATATTTTATTTAATTAGAATGTTTAAATTTAAATGGTGAAAATGATGTTTCACAATTGATTTTGAGATTCAAGATAATTGATTTTGAACATGAAAATTAATACTTCATTATAATTACATTAAATACTTGACTTACAATATTAAAGTTAAATAGTAATATAATTATGTATTAAATATATAATTGTAATATGAATTAAAGGTTTGTTTTAAAAAAAAACATGAAATACTACATTGATATTTTAAATGGTATTTTGAAATAAAAAAATCTATTTACATTTTTATATTTTATATTTTTGAAATTATTAAAAATTTAAAAACATTGTGAAATAATTGAATCTGAAACTATCAAGAAAAATATATGGCTACCGATGGTAGAAGGTTATTTATATTTTCTGTTCTATTAATGTTCTAACGCACAGAGGAACAGAAAAAAAAGAGGCATTCGACTTTTTAAACAAAATTAGTCAGATGAAAATTAACGCATCATTCGAGTAGTAATTTATCTCGATGATATGAATGAAAAATTTGAAGCAAATTAGAAGCCGCTCTCTCAATTGAAGAATTCCAAACTAAACTTACTGTTTTTTTCTTTACAGAGTGTCTTATTGTTATCTGTTATTTTGAGGTTTTGAATTCTAGATTTCAAATCCAAATCTAAAGTTTATTTAAAAGAGTCTTATTGTAAGTAGGAGGTATCGAAAAAATTAGAATGCTATCTCCCTCTCTCTTTAGTCTTCTGCCTATAATATTTCGTGTGAAATATCGAGTGTTATTAATAAAAGTTCAACTGTTTTCTATTCTAAGTTTATTTTAAATTACTGGTATCAGAGCTCAGATAATTCTGAGGCTGTATTCCATGAAGGTCAGTATTTTATGAATAACGATACTAGAACTTATCTTACCTATTTCGCTTCTCTTGAATATTTTTTTTTACTTATGTATGTAATTTTAATGTTTCAGAAAATGTTTTAAATGTTTTATATGATTTATATTTAATATTAATAGATTTAGCAGTTAATCGTGAAGTTGATCAAGAGTTTAAAAATATTATAAACTTAAAAGCTAGAATATTAGGAAGTGTTAGTAGACTTTGAAGGTGTGTTTTTTAATTATTAGAAACTATAAGGATTTTTTTGTAAATATTTGTGTGGTCTCTAGGGGTTATTTTGTGATTTTGAAAATTGTGGGGTTATAGGGGGTGTAAGTGTAATGAAATGTTTAAGGGATGTTAGTGTAAGTTACTTAAAAAAAATCTATCTACTTTTTTATATTTTATATTTTTGAAATTATTAAAAATTTAAAAATGTTCTGGAAATAATTAAATTTGAAATTATCAATCATTTTTCCCATCATTTTGAATTAGATATTAAATTAAAAATTACGTGTCATAGTTTGAATAGTTAAAACTTTGAATTATTTTCTTAACTTATTTTGTTTTATATTTTTAAATTAAATATTACATTTTGATTGGTTAAAAATACAAGTTTGAATCACTTTTTATTAACATTGACATGTATGTAATTTTGAATATTGTCATGCATCAATAATCTAATACTTTTGCAAGTCTCCTACTTTGAATACACTATGATTGAACAGTATCCATTTTAAAGGCATCGGGCAACCCATAGTTTAAATAAGTTTTTGTGTTATGAATTGCTCGAAATAATAATCCAGATTTTTAAAAATAATAGGGTAAGTTTCTATAATTTATTTTCAATTTTATTTTGAACCATGTACTTTACTTTAATCTAATTACACTTTACCCTATTTTATCAAAATTATTAAAATGATTAATGTCACATAACCATTTTATACATGCACATCTTACACAAGACTAGAATTAATAAATATTTACCAATGAAGTTTAATGTTTATTTGATTAAGTGTACAAAAATTACTCAAATTATAAATTTTATTTTTTTTTATTTTTTACACAAATTCATGTTTTAGGCATAGCATAAATATTTAAAATTAGTATTTACGTTACCAATACTCTAATTGATCAAGATAAAGTAAGCAAGAGAGGGGAATTATGTTGAGAAATTATCTCAATATAATTTATTTAAGTGTTGAAATATTGATAACATTGAAGAAGTTAATTTTTTTTTTTATCTTATAGGCATTTTAAAAATTGATTTTATTTTTAATTTTTTTATAATTTTTTGACATGTTATTCACATTCACTCAAAAAATTAAATGCCTCAAAAATAGAAAAACCGACATAGAAGTCAAAATCTTCACTAGTAAAATTGTTTTGATAAATGTTATTAACATACATAAATGTTACAAAAAGCCAAAAAAAAACTTCCGTGAAAAAAAACATATAAGATGGAAAAAGCCAAAAAAAAAAAAAAAATTATTCTATATTACCAAACAAAGCCTGATAAATGAATTAGATTTACAGGATATATTTGCAAATTTAGTTTTAGTAATAAATGGCATATAAAAAAATAAAAAATAAAAAAACAGCAAATTATAAATATTTCCAACCATGCATGGGTATCTACTAGCGAAATCTAAATAATTTGGCAATGCAGTAAACAATGAGGACTTTTTTTGGTTCTTCTACGAAAATAAAATAAGTTAAAAAAATTTTGTCTAAAAAAAATAATTTAAAAATCTAATGTTAATGAAAATACATTTTCATAATACATTTTTCATTAACCTAAAAATGTATTATGAAAATATGTTCTAAAATCTCTCTATTACCTTAACAAGAAAACACATTCTGAAAATATATTTTCAAAAAGAACAGAAAGTACAATTTTATAATACGTTTTTAGGTTAAGTAAAAACACATTTTCAAAATACGTTTTAATAATAGTATATTTTTAAATACTTTCTCCTGAATAATATTTCCTTAATTTTTTTCTTCTCTGACATAAGAACCAAAAAATAAATAAATAAATAAAATAACAAGAAAAATTCAAAACAATGAGTGAGTTCCATAACCTAAATCCTAGAATTCTAGATAGTTCAAAAATTTTAACATGTGGCATCTCTTTTCTAGTTTCAAGTAAAGATTTAATTTTAATATTTTATTTATATAAATTTTTATATATTTTTTAAATATATATATTTTGGTAATATATTTTTAAATATATTTAATATTAGAGTTGAGATGCTACACAAAGAATTAAAGAGAATAACTAAGTGGACCAATCAATTAGAGATAAATTGATTAGAAAATAGGGATTGGCTATGAAATCTCTATCAAGAAATAATCATCAGTCAATTGAACTTGTGATGTATTATCTATTCAACAAATAATATAATTTTTCCTTCTGCATACAAAAAGATAACAGTATTTGATCAATTGATGTTATTTTATTTAATTGAGATATTAGATTTAATCCTTAGTATGCCATCCAATATTTCATAAATAGAAAAAATAAATTTTAGTAAAAATATACCCTAAGATTGTAAATTATTGTTTTATAATACCAAATTATGGACAAATTACATATTTAAACATGTAAAAAATTGTATATTATACATTAAAGTAACGATTTAGGGTCCGTTTTTCATAGCGAAAAATGTGGTTTGGGAAAACTTTTGACATTTGGTGTATACATCTCAAACTGTATTTTTTGGAGATGAACAGTAGAATTTTCATTCTGACGGATTAGATTTCTGTTTAAACAATTTCAAAATTTTGTATCGATCATGTTTTATTTGCAAACCAAACCAGACTTGAAACGTCATTGGCATCAGAACAGTTTACGATGGTCCATTTGAACAAGTTAGTAATACCAAACTGTCGAAACGATTTGATGCGAACCATTTGGATGGTATTAAACTATTACGTTTTATACTTTATCCTTCCATGCAAGCGTCCAAACAGTTTCTACAATCCGTCAGAACGACTCCAAAAAAATTAGTCACAACGAGTGTCATTTGGTAGTTTGGGAGTCTGTAGTGAGAATAGCAAAAAAATTTTTTGCTATTTGATTAACCAATTCCAGTTATCGACTTTTTTTAAAGGATATTGAATTTTTTCGAACTTCGAGAAGGCAAGGAAGTATAAAAATGTAATAGAGATTTTTAAAAATTTTCAGAGGTTTTCAAAAATTTTAAGTAAATTTTGTTGCGCCAAACAGGCCCTTAATTTGTTGCGATTTAGGGCGCGTTTGGAGTGAAAAAGTGAGATAAAGTAAGATAATTTGAGATAATTTGTGAGCTTGTAATTCGTGCAATGAGATAAAAAGTAAATAACTTTTAGAATTTTTCAGAGATTTTCAAAATTTTTCAACGTTTTCAATATTTTATATAAGGATTCATATATATATATATATATTTACTTCACAAGTATACAACACTCTATCCTTACTAAAACTTTATTACAACATTTTCTAAAGACTCTATACCTAACTTATGCACCGAATATTCTTTGACAGGCACCATGCCGATGTACTTAGCATTTCCAGGCTTAGATTGGATCATCTGGAGAAAACAAATTTACTAATCTATCATATGTTAGCATCGATAAATAAATATCATAATATCGTTAAGCAAATATCATTCTTAGTCATTTAAGGGGTGTTTAGTTTGCCAAAATCAACCAAAACTCACTAACTTTTACCAATTTTTTGTACTTTTTTCCAATCAAAATTTGATACATACAACTTTTACATCAAATCTTGTACTTTTGTTGTACTTCTTTTTGATCCAAATACCACCACTTAAGGGATAATTGTCTTTTACCATCTGTAGTTAAGGCGAAAATCACTTACACTCACTGAATATTATAAATTTATCTTTGTATCTCTTGTACTTTAGATTAAAGTGAAATTGTAAAAGACATTAAATTTTCAGGTGAAAAAATAAAAATACCCATCAAAAATTAAATATAATTAGGGGTTGTAAGTGTATGTAATATAAAATATAAGGAGATATAAATACAATTTTAAAAATTACTTAGAGTCAAAATCATTATATTTGACGAATTTTTTAACGTTTTCACTCTAATCCAAATTTTAAGAAATGTATTTTAGGTTAAAGTGAAATTGTAAAAGACATTAAATTTTCAAGTGAAAAAATAAAAATACCCATCAAAATTTAAATATAATTAGGGGTTGTAAGTGTATGTAATATAAAATACAGAAGATATAAATATAATTTTTAAAATTACTTAGAGTCAAAATCATTATATTTGATGAATTTTTTAACGTTTTCACTCTAATCTAAATTTTAAGAGATGTAAAGGTTGGTTTTTAAAGTTCAGAAATTATAAGTAATTTTCACTCTAAGTACAAAGGATAAAAAAATAATTACCCCTTATTGATATTATATAATTTGTAAATATTCTACATTTAAATTAAATATTAAATTCTGACATAAAGTTGTCATTTGTGGGAAGATGGTGGTGCAGACCCGTGGCACCCACGATGATAACACGTGTCTCCTCTTTTTTTTTTTTAATTATTTTTATAAATTTATAGTGGGTGATATTACTGTTATTGGGTTGAATCATTTCTTAAATAAATTAATTGATATTTATTATTTTAGGTAAAATAATTTTTTTAGTATTTAAATATTAAATATTATTTTTACAGTAAATACATGATCATTGGCTTGACTTACTATAATTTAATTAGATTATTACCAATCCAAGGTCAAATGAAGAATTTTAAAAATAATTTCACTTAAAAATTTATAGACTTTCGTTGTCCACGTGTTTTTCTTTGGTAAGCCTTATTCTTCTTCTTTTATTGGCACATTTTTTTTATTTTTATATATTTATTTAGTTATTTATTCATTTTTT
This sequence comes from Vitellaria paradoxa, assembly GCA_019916065.1. Lineage (NCBI taxonomy): Eukaryota > Viridiplantae > Streptophyta > Magnoliopsida > Ericales > Sapotaceae > Vitellaria > Vitellaria paradoxa. The sequence continues at coordinate 30,097,177 of CM034242.1, forward strand.
GCAAGTCTTCTAATACATTAAACTTGATTCACCTTAATGATATGCCGAGTCGGATGGTGGTGACGCGTCAAACTTTTTTTTCCCCCCTTATTTTTTTAACAAGTCCATAGTTGGTCATTTTGTGCCACTAGATATGTTTGGATCATCTTTTTAAATTAAGGGGCGTTTGGATTAACGAAAAATAACGAAAAATAATTAAAAATATGATTAGGATAATTTTTTAGCGTTTGACGTGCATCTACCAAACTACTTTTTTTAGAGATGAATAATAAAATTTTTTGACTTTTATGTTAACTTTTTGGAGAGAAAAATCATTCAAATTATTTTTTTTTTGGGTCTGTCGATACAGTCTTATGTTAGAATTTATTAAAAGTTATGGAAAAGCTTTTGAGATTTGTGGAAAAGTTATTGAAATTTATGAAATGTTATTGGAGTTTGTAAAAAATTTGTTGGGATTTGTAAAAAATTATTGGGATATGTAGATATATATAAATATATTAAAAATTTCATGAAATACAAGGAGTACAAAATGTGTTAGAAAATTTTAGAGATTTTCAGAGATTTTCATAGTTTTTCACCATTTTTCAGTGAATTTCGTCACACCAAACACCCCCTAAATAACTGATGTCTACATTTTTTGTTTACAGGTAAAAAGTTTCTTTTGTTTGTTTTGAGTTCTTTTCAATATCAAATGTTGTTTTCACATTAAATGTTGGGTTATTGTATTAGTATATTGTAATCAAACAATAATAATTTCAAATAAATAATTTTAAATTTTTTTACTTGAATATTTATTAAAAAATATGTATCAATGCACGATATTAAATATACATATTTCTCAATATTTTTCAAATAAAAATATCATACTAAACAAACATAAATTTCACATTTAATGTATTAACCTTAATTTTTTAATTTTTAATATATATATATATATATATATATAGTAAAAAAAAAAATTCATTTTTGAACATGTGGTCGAATGAGGCATTGCCCCACTCCTTTAACAATCCAACAAGTGCAGCACCTAAACCTTAGGCTTAGTGAATAAGCCTTTAGCTTAGAAGCCTGGCTTGAAGGTGCATTGGTGCCTTCGGAGGGCTATATTGCCTACGGGTGAGAACAAAAACCTAAAGTTTAGGTGCTACATTTATTGGATTATCAAAGGAGTGGGGCAATGGCCCGTTCAGCCACATGTCCAAAAATGAATTTTGTTTTAGAAAATAAATAAAAATAGGGGGAAAGCTTGGGAAAAAGGGAGTTCTGGCCGAAAGCAAGAGGTGGAATAAAATACATCTTAGTATGAGGTAAGTGTATTAAATTCTTGCCAAATCCAAATATATTTAAAGGTTTTAGAATTAAATTACATTGAAATATTTTAGTAAAATTATTTTGATATTAGGAATAATATGTTGAGCAAACGAGGAGTGTGTTGGCAACTCACAGGCATTCATTTTACTGTATTAGACATTTGAGGTAGGGATTTAAATGCATTTTATTTACATATAATATATGTAAAAATGTTGTTGTAATCTTTATGTGGTTATTTAGTATAAAATGTGGTTGAAATTTAGCCACATTAGAAATTCGGCTATCATTTAGTTAAGAATTTTTATCCGCAGGGATATATATTTGTATATATATATATATAGTTGAAACTGTTGCAATAATAATAAAAATAAATAATAAATAAATAATATATATGGAATAAATAGAAAAGGGAATGGTGCTGGGCACCTTACGAATGTATAACCATAAATATATATAAATATATATGTTATATATAATTTAATTTAAAAAAATAGATCTTGCTGGAAAACCTTTGCTCAAAAGGAATGTGAGGAAAAGTTTTTTTTTTTTAAAATTACTATTTAGCCCCAAAAGTTTTAGAAAATTTTAGTTTGAACCCCAAATGTTTTAATAATTACAAAATGACCCTCAAATTTTTTATAATTACAATTTTACCCATAGAGATGTAGGAAATCACAGCTCGTTTATTAAGAATATTTTAATCTTAGTTAGTTTTGTTTTCTATATTTCATCTTCGATTTATATTTTCATCATACAATGATAATACTTTCTTTATATAAATAATACCCTGTAATATACATATTGTCATTTTATTGAATATATGAAAATATGTGATGTCTGTTTGAGACGAGAATAATAGAAATAAATAATAATAAAATAATATATGTTGTGATTGTAAGGATGGCAGATATTAGAAAAAATAGAAAGAGTACAGAAACTACCCTTGGGTTGAAAGACCTAGAACTTACAGAGGGGTTAATATTTAGTGGTTAAGAGCATCTCCTACCTGCTCATGACTCGAATTCGAGTCTTATCTCTCCCCCCTCATAAAAAAAAAAAACTTTACCTTTCAAAAAAAAAAAGTTGGTATTCATGCCAGTAAGTTAGTAACGTACAACATAATGATTATGAGTTTAACTTATCGTGGCATGTGGTTGAAAACTATAAATACGACATTGTTAGTATCCATCCCATGATTTGATGTGATAATTGAAAATAGTAAAGGAACTTAAAAATTATGGATAATTTGTTTATTGCTTATAAGACAACTTGAGTATTAATATTTTTTGTGACATATTAATTTGGTTGTTTATTGATGTATGATTATCCAACTTAATTACATAAGATAATGCACGTATTTGATTTCATTGTAGATTATATGTACTATTATTATGCATTGTGGGTATAAGTGGTTGGTACTCATGTCCCTATAGATTGCGATACAGATGCATATCCTAAACCTTAGATGGATCGCGACGTCGGCTATTTGTTAATTATTAAGAAAATTTTGTTATCATTTTAGTTTAAATGCCGAGACTATAATACTATTTTATTTAACTTATTCACTTGGTCTATAAGGGCTTAAGGCCAAAATTTGTCTATTTATATTTGGAATTATGTTGGAGCTACTTTACTATTATCTCGTGATTGGTTTATTGGCATAGATTATGTATGTCTACTCTAGAGTGGTCATAGCTCTGATCAAAGGTAAATACATAGATGCTGCATTAGGATACCTGACATCTTTTACTTATTCCTCAGGCCACGAAATCTAGAGCATGACATGGTGGTATCAGAGCTAAGGTTTAGAATACTTGGGGATGGTGAGAATTAAGATACGTCATATGTAGGATCCTTTGGCATTAGAACCTATGTCAAACGTTCAAAAACATTAGGGATCTTTATTATCTAAAAAATTTACTTTTATTACCCCTTTTATACATTGATATGGAAACCGCCTGTTGATCTAACTTGAACCTTTCTTTTTTTTTTTTTAAAGGAAAATGGCCAACCCCAACAACAATGTAAACCTGGGAAGCCTAGCATAGTGAACTCGAACCCAGAAATGATTTGGCCTAGTAACGAGCTTCTCATACACATCAACCTAAAAGTAATGTTTAACCCACCTGCGAACATTGGACTAGTATATCCAACCGAGATTAGTATGCCTCCATATGCCATCCTACAACCTATAGTGATTCTACAACTAATACCTACCACAGTATATATCAATACCGGGGAACAGGAAGGGAGCATTGTAGACTATATGTCATGCACTGGGACTAGAGATAGATGCCAAGTATGCCCTAATTTTCATCAGATAGGACATGTCTAGCATTGATACCCGCCAAGCCCACCAAGATGTTATTTCTATGGCCAACCTACCACAAATGCAGATTCTACAGAAGTAACAAAAATGAATGAAAAATGATGGAAATGTTAGTTTTTGTAGCATAGTGGATAGTTGTTTAGTGGTCATAGCATGGGAGGGGAGAAACTTTGTTATGTTTATACATCTCTCTCTCCATTAACTATTTTGTAGAATAAGTGTTTTGTTTTTGAAAAAGGGGCTTCGAAAGAATTTTCCAATGTATATAAGTCTGAGAACCCGTCTCCTAACCATAATGGAAAATAAAGCTTTCCTTATAAAGTAAATATATCTTAGAATGTATTCCTATTGTTTTGCTTTAAGTCTTACATATCAGATGCATCTTTAAGGTTATTATTGGGATACTATCTCTTGACATAATATTGAACTATGATCTTGTATGTATTAGATTTAAAGGATGCCACCATGCAGAGTTCTGGGCCGAGGTCGAAGTAGGGGTAAAGGTCGTGATAGAGGTAGAGGGGTCCCCATTGCAAATATAATTAAAGTATATAGGAAGGGTGATCTAGTAAGGGAGTGGGGTCACAACAATAAAGTGGAGGTACAAAAAGATAGAGGAGTGCTTTGTCAGCACCACACACTCGATATCCACAGCAAGAGAGTGCAGCACCAACCCAATCTAGAGTTTTAGTGGGATCATCGTTGAGGCCAATAGTATATTACAATTGCATACAATTAGGACATAGAAGTATAGAATGTCCCAGGGGAAAAGGACAACAGAGGCAGAATATGACAGCTAATATGGACCAAGCAGGGAGGTTAAGGTTTTTTACACTTGCGGCCAAACAGGGCACATTCAGAGATTTTGTCCACAAAGATAAATTAGTGGAGGTGGGAGAATACAGCAAATTACTCAATCAGTTCAGGGTAATTGACCATCTACTTCCCAATTAGTTCAGTAGTACCAACCACAGCAATCGAGGTTTACTCTCCAGAATAGCATGCAGAGGGGGCTCTAGCACTAGTCATAACAAAGAGGAGTTAAGCAGGCACAGAAGATTGGTAGGCCACCTAATGCACCAGCACAGGGGATAGTTTTTGTAGTTGCACAACAAGACGCACTAGCAAAGCCTATCGTGACTAGAGGTACTTTTCATGTTTGCGATACTAGTGCCACAGTAATTGTTGATACTAGAGCATTGTATCCTTTTATTGCTACATCCTTTGTATTTGTATTATGATTATATGTGCATGATTCGGTTCCACCTTTGCATGTTAAAACACCAATAGCAAGATGCTTTTTGTTGACAAATATGTGTAAAGAATGTGAATTGGTAATTAAATATATGATAGTCGGGGATACCACTTGGTGTTTGATTCGATTTTGTTGGAAATGAGAAGTTTTGACGTTATTTTTGGTATGGATTGGCTTAAATCATACCAAGAAATGATTCATTGCTCCAATAGGCGGACAACTTTATTCACCTTGGAAGAGGATTGGATTTGTTTCTTTGTTAATCGGCATGCGTCACATACTTTGTTACTTTTGGATGGATAGGAATGAGTAAATTTATGTAGTTTGTTTGCTTGTATGTCTGTGGACAAGGAAGAAACCAACGGTAAGGTGGAATTACCTAAGGTTATTTGTGAATTCCCAGAGGTGTTCCTGGAAGAGATTTTTGGTCTATTGCTTGAGTAAGAAGTTGAATTCAGTGTTGATCTAGTACTTGGTATAGAACCCATATCCATTCCTCTGTAGAGGATGGCGACATTAGAATTAATAAAATTGAAAAAACAACTAAAGGAATTACAGACTAAGGGGTTTGTTAGGCTGAGTACCTCACCCTGGGGTATAGTGGCATTATTTGTGGCAAAGAATGATAGAACGTTGAGAATGTGTATTGATTATAGGAAATTGAATAGGGTCACTATCAAGAATAGGTATCCACTGCCTAAGATTGATGATTTATTCGATCACTTAAAGGATTCTTCTGTATTTTCTAAGATTGATTTGAGATCATAATATCACCAATTGCAGGTTAGACAAGAGGGCATTCCTAAGATGGCATTTAGAACCCGATTTGGGCACTACGAGTTCCTGGTTATACCATTTAGTTTGACTAATCCTCCTGCAGTATTCATGAATTTAATGAATAGGGCGTTTAAAAATTATTTGGATAAGTTTGTGGTGGTATTCATTGATGATGTATTGGTTTATTCGAAGTCAGAGGAAGAATATGAAAGGTATTTGGGGACAGTATTGCAATCTTTAAAAGATCACTGGCAGTATGCTAAGTTCACCAACTATGTGATAAATTGAGCAAGTGTGAATTTTAGCTAAAGGAAATGAAGTTTTTGGGACACATGGTTTCTAAAAAAGGAGTTGCGGTGGATCCATCTAAGGTTAAAGTTGTGCTTGAATGGCTAACACCGAAGATAGTGTTTAAGATTTGTAGTTCCTTGGGATTAGTAGGATATTATAGGAGGTTTGTGCTTTACTTCTCCAGGTTGGCCACTCCTTTGACTAGATTGACCCGAAAAGGAGTTAGGTTTGCGTGGGATGATGCATATGAAAGATCTTTTAAAGAAATAAAGAAGAGGTTAACTTAGCTCTAGTATTGATCATTCTACAGAGAGGTGCAGGCTATTCGGTGTATTGCTATGCGTTTACAGAGGGATTAGGATGTGTTTTGATGCAAAATGGTAGGGTGGTAGCGTGCGGATTAATATAACTAAAGACGCATGAGCAGAACTACTAAGTTCATGACTTAGAGTTAGCAGCAATGGTTTTAGCCCTAAAGAGTTGAAGGTATTAATTATATAGTGAGAAGTTTGAGGTTTTTTTTCTAATTACAAAAGTTTGAAATATATATTTACCCAAAAAGACTTGAACTTAGACAAAAGAGATGGATGGAATACATGGAGGATTATGATTTTGATTTGTAGTACCACCCGAAAAAGGCTAATGTAGTTGTAGACACTCTTAGCAGGAAGACTCATTATATACCCTAGCAAGTTTTGCAGTTAAAGAGTGGGAGATGATAAAGGACTTAGGGAAATTTGATATGAAGTTTAAGGACGATGGTGAACAAGCTATTTTGTATACTTTAGTTGTTCATCTCGTGTCGAGTGGTAAGGTAATTGAAGCCCAACGGATAGATAAGGGGACAGAGGATGTATGAGTAAAGATACGTGGTGCAGTAGTTATGCTAGGATTGACCATAGATGGTAATGACGTGTTACAATACTAGGGAAGAGTCTTTGTACCATTATCTATTGGAGCGGATGTATTGATAGTGCATTTGGGAAGTATAAAATGTATCATGATTTGAAACGACAGTTTTATTGGCCTGGAATGAAGAAAGATGTGGTAGACTTCATTAGCAAATGAAGTGTCATGATTTAAAATGGCAGTTTTATTGGCCCGAAATGAAGAAAGATGTGGTCGACTTTGTCAGCAGATGCTTAACTTGTTAGCAAGGTAGAACATTAGAGGCCAGCAAGATTATTATAGCCATTACCCATGTCCGAGTAGAAATGGGAGAATGTAGCTATGAATTTTATAGTAGGATTGCTGAAAACTAGAAAAGATTATAAAGCAATATGAGTAATTGTGGATCGTCTAACCAAGTCGGCTCACTTTTTGCCAATTTGAAGGATAGATACAATGGATACTCTAGTCAGATTGTATATCCAAGAGATTATGAGACTCCATAGGACTTCGGTGTCCATTGTTTCAAACTAGGATTCTAGTTTTGTCTTGAAGGTTTGGCATAGTTTTCAGTTAGCTATGGGGACGAAATTGTGTTTTAGTACTACTTATCATCCCTAATCAGATGGGCAATCTGAGCAAACAATTCAGGTTCTAGAAGATATACTTCAAGAATGTGTATTACACTTGGGAGGTAGTTGGGAGGCTCATCTACCATTAGTGAAGTTTGCTTATAACAACAATTACTAAGCCAGTATTGAGATGACACCATTTAAGGCTCTGTATGAAAGGCCATATAGGTCACCAAGTTACTGGACTCAAGTTGGAAAGCTAGCAATGATTGGGCCAAAGTTAGTGCAAGAGACTAATGAAAAGATCAGAATTGCTACGCAGAGATTGGAAACAGCACATAGTTGTCAAAGAATTATGCAAATCAAAGGCATAGACTATTGGAATTTCAAGTAGAAGATCATGTGTTTTTGAAAGTCTTGCCACAAAAAAGATAGTTTCAATTCAGTCGATGAGGTAAATTATCACCTAAATACATTGGGCCATTTGAGGTTTTGGATAAAGTTGGAGAGGTTGTTTACCAGTTGCTATTACTACTGTAATTATCGGGAGTACATGAATTATTTCACCTATCCATGCTTCGTAAGTATGTTTCAGATCCTACACAAGTACTAGATTGGACTAAATTGGAGGTGATCCTGATGTGACATACTAGGTTAGACCAGTCCAAATTTTGAATTCTCGAGATCAGATGCTTCGAGGAACGACAATTCCATTGGTTCGAGTATTATGGAAACACCACAGTATGGAGGAGTCTATTTTGGGAACAAGAATCTAAGATAAGAATGCGATATCCACAGTTGTTTATGTGGTTAGTTGTTGTAATTGTTACCTAAAATTTCGAGGACGACATTTTTATAAGGATGGGAGAATGTAATAACCCTAACTTTTGAATTTTGAATTTCTAATTTTTATAATTTATAATTTATGATTTTTTTAATATATATATATAGTAAAAAATTCATTTTTGGACACGTGGCCAAATGGGGCATTGCCCTAACCCTTTAACAATCCAACAAGCGCAGCACCTAAACCTTAGGCTTGGTGAATAAGCCTCTAGCTTAGACACTTGGCCTGAGGGTGCATTGGTGCCTTTTATGTGGAGGGGTGCAACATATATATATATATATATATATATATGGGTGGGCTATATTGCCTGTGGGTGAGAAAAAAAAATAGGGAAGGAAAAAAAAAGAGAGGTGGAAAGCTTGGGAAAAGAGAGTTTTGGTCGAGAACAAGAAGTGGAAAAAAATACATCTTAGTATCGGGTAAGTGTATTAAATTCCCACCAAATCCAAATATATTTAAAGGTTTTGCAATTAAATTATATTGAAATATTTTAGTAAAATTATTTTGATATTAGGAATAATACCTTGATCATACAAGGAGTATGTTGGCAACCCATAGACATTCATTTTACCGCGTTGGACAATTGAAATAGGGATTTAAATGCATTTTATTTACATAAAATATGTAAAAATATTACAATTTTTATGTGGTGATTTGGTATAAAATGTGGTTGAAATTTAGCTAAATTAGAAATTTGACTATCATTTAGTTAAGCACTTTCATTTGCGGGGATATATATGTGTGTATGTGTATATATATAGTTGAACCTGTTGCAATGATAATAATAAATAATAAATAAATAAGTAAACGATAAATATATATATATATATAATAAATAGAAAAGGGAATACTGCCTGGCACCTTAGAATGTATAACCATAAACATATATAAATATATACATGTTATATATAATTTAATTTAAAAAAAAAAAAGACTTTGATTGAAAGACTTTGTTGGAAAAGAATGTAGAGCAATTTTTTTAAAATTACTATTTAGCTCCAAAGTTTTAAAAAATTTTAGTTTGACCCCTAAAAGCTTTAATAATTGCAATTTTACCTCTAAGGATGCAGGAAGTCACAGCTCGTTTGTTAAAGAATATTTTAATCTTAATTAGATATTGTTTCTATATTTTTTCTTCGATTTATATTTTCATTAAACAGTGATAATGCTTTCTCTACATAAACAATACTTCGTAATATAACATGTTATCATTTTATTGAATACATGAAAATATATGATGCTTGCTTGAGATGAGAATAATAGAAATAAATAATAAGAAAATAATGCATGTTTTCATTGTAGGGATGGCAAATACTAGGAAAACAGGGAGGGTCCAGAGACTACTCTTAGGTCGAAAGACTCAGAACTTGCGCAGGAGTTGGTATTCATGCCAGTAGGCTAATAGCATACAACATGACGATTACGACATTAGTAGTATCTACCTTAAGATTTGATGTGATAATTGAAAATAGTAAAAGAACTTAACAAACATAGATAATTTGTTTATTGTTGATAATAATTTGAGTATTAATAGTTTCTTTGACACATTAATTTGGCTGTTTATTAACATATGATTGTCTGACTTAATTAAGTAAGATAATGCACGTATTCGATTTCATTACATATTATACGTACTAGTATTACACATCGTGGGGTACATATGGTTAGTGCTCACATCCTTACAAATTACGATGCAGGCACATATCCTGAACCCTAGATGGACTGCGACATCAGGCCATTTGTTAATTATTAAGAAAAATTTGTTATCATTTTAGTTTAAATGTTGAAACTACAATACTATTTTATTTAACTTATTCGCTCGGTCTATAAGGCCTTAAGGCCAAAATTTATCTATTTTATATTTGGAATTCTATTAGAGCTACTTTAATATTATCTTATGATTTGTTTATTGGCATAGATTGTGCATGTCTGCTCCATGGTGGTTATAACACTGATTAAGGGTAAATACATAAATACTGCATTAGTATACGTGACATTTTTCACTCAATCCCTGGGTCACGAAATTTAGGGTGTGACAGTTAAATTGTGATTACATCACAAATAAATATAGGGTGCTGATACTGCCAGACCACATAATGTTAATGCCAGAGTATAATTAATATAACTTTTCTGTTTTGATAATTTTACCCTTTCAAATTAAATGATGCAAATGACTTTATTTTTATAACCCAAAATACCCTCTGTATTTCCTTTAAACTCTCTTTTGCTCATCATATAATCACACTTCTAGACTCTCAAATTCACCAAACACCTTTTAAAATTCTCAGGTTAGAGAAGCAGTTCAAAAATTCTTCAAGTAAGGCAATCAAAATTCAAAAATCTAGTTCACAAAATTTGTATTGTTGAGCTTTGATACGATGAAAGCTGCCTAAAGGCAAACCAATTTTTGAAAATTATGTGCTTTAGAACTCTTACGATTTTTAGCTTTATGCCTTTATTTTGTTGAAGTATAATATTATGACTATTCAGGATAGTAGTGTACACCCATTTTTATTTCAATTATTTTATTATGTCATTTCATATGTAGTAGTCTGTATAAATTTGTTTTGGTTTAATTTGAAAGGTCGAAATAACAAACATAAGTGAAATTGAGTGCGGAGAAGGCAATTTTCATATTTGTGGACAATGTCCAGCCACCAACCAGAGCAATCATGTTTGTTATATACCATGAAAAGAAGGATGAAGATGGCTTTCTTTATGTCATTTATTGTGGAGAGAACTCATTTAGGTCTAGAATTTTACAATAGTCATCATTTACTTGGATTTGCGTTGTTCTTACCATTTTCACCATCAGTGTTCACCATTATCTTATTGATATTTTTTTTTTCTTGTGTACATCTTTATAAGGGCTTACTAGTGTATAGTTTGTATATGTTGTTCATAAAAACACATATAACCTCAAAAATAATGCTTCTAAATCTTTTTAATGGTGGTCACCAGCTCATCTAATATGGGAAAAAATGGTCTAGTCCTACTATTGTGTAAAAAAAAAAAAAAAAAAGGAAAAGAAAAAAGACCTATGCTATAGTTCTTTATTTGTCTTTCTTGTTTCGTTCATAATTTTCTATATCCTTATTGAAGCAAATTTCTTTTCATAAGGATTATGCATTATAATTTTCTTAGAAACTTTGCTAATTGTCTAAATTGACAACAACACTAAACAAATCTCCGTAAAATTCCAGTTATATATAACTTACTTGGCAACATAGTGTAATGATGCAATTGAATTATTAGCCTTAATATTAATGCAATAGTTAACTTTCATTCTTGTTGCATTGTTTCAAGAGATTATGTTATCTAATATTTTAATTTGTTTAGGCTCAAAAAGATGTAACGAAATGGAGAATTTCAAAGGCTGTGTAGTGAATTTGGGAGTTTAGTGGTAGTCTGAGGGTATTTTGGGTAAAAGAAATTAATAAAGTCACTTATGTATAACATTTAATTTGAAAGGGTAAAATTGTTTAAAAAAAAATTGCATTAATTGCGTTATGGCAATATTAGCACCCATAAAAATATTCAAAAATTGTTGGATACAAATATGTTAAAAAATTATCAAATACAAAATATCATAAAAAATTAAAATCCACATTAACCCCTATACTGTGACTAATACACACACACACACACACAATACATTAATTATTTCTAGATGGAATGTGGACTCAAACTAGGGGTAGAAACGAGCCGAGTTGAACTTTAACTTATTCAAGTTTGACTTGAACTTGATTCAAACTTTTATATAAGTTGGAGTTCGGCTCGATAAAGAGAAATTTAAGCTCAAGATTGACTCACAAATAATTCGATTAAGCTAAAACATCATTTTAGTCTAAAATATAACAAACAAAATATTATAAAATATAATAAAAATTTTATTAAAAATATAAAATATTATAAAATATATATGTAATTTTAGCGAGTCAGTTTGTGAACTTTCGAGCCAAACTTTTCTACACTCGATCTCGAGCTTAAATCCAAACGAGTTATAAATTAAGTTTGATTCGAGCTCATTTAGTCACGAACTGAGCTTAAGCCTAATTTGCAAATAACTCGAGTTATTTCCACTCCTAACTAAACAGAGACTATAAGTGATAAATGAAGACATCCAGGTGGACTAACCTTTTTCCTCTCATTAGAAACTTTCAATTGCATAAAACATTATAAATATTTTGCTAAAAAGAAAAAAATTCAATAATAGCGAAGCATATCAACAAATATTTAGCTTTTGTTTGGGAAAGTGAAAGGAGAAGAAAAGGGAAAGAAAGGAAATTATAATAAATAAGAGGGAAGGAAAGAAATTAAAAAAAAAATTCTTATTTGAGAGAGGTTGGGAAACAAAGGTGAATTTCTTGTTTGTGAGTATAAAGAGAAATAGAGAAGAGTGTAAATAATATAAAATTAAAAATACTATTACACCATTTAGAATATATTTATTTGTGATAAACATTTGTGAAAATAATAAAAAATTATTAAGGACGAGACAAACAAAACACTAAAAAATTTCATTCTATTTTACACCAACTATATCCCAAATGGAGGGTCAAAAAATCTCAAGGTGAATTGATTACCTCTATTGCCTACTTGCTCATCTCCCAAACGAGGTTAATAATTTAACCTCCTCTCATTCCCTTTCTTTCCCCCCTACTCTCACCCTACCCTACTCACATTCTCACAAACAAAGACTTACTTAAATTTAATTTGTAAAGGTCAATATGTGCTTTCAATTTAATTTTGACTAGAAATTTGTATTGTTTGCAAAAAATGTAGTTTTAGTAGTTTAAAAAAAAATTGGAATAAATACTAAGTTAAAACGTATGGAAAGAAGCATCAAAATCATAGACTTTTAAACATAATGAGGTCTAAGACAATATATGTAATATATATGTATATAACAATACAACTCATGATTTAACATTTATATATCTTCAATCGTTGAATTTATTTAATGGTTAAGATTATTTCTTTCTTTCTCAACTTTGGTTCTCTTATCGGTCACTTTACATGAAAACATAATCTCTAACTCTTATCATATTTTTTGAATACTTCTATATGTACAAGTTTTTAAATTAATATTTTAAAAAATGTTATTATATCTGTAATAAATAATAAAATTTTACATATTTATTAAACAATGTACAGACACCTATTAGTTAAAGTCAACTATTTTTTTTTTTATTTTAAGAAAAATGATATTTAATGTATAGATAAAGTTAACTAATTTTTTTTATTTTAAGAAAAAATGATATTTAATGCTTGCCTTGGATCTCGCGACCCAAGGAGTGAGTATGTTTCAGTGCATACAATCAACCACAATTACAAATTTACCCATTCAGAGCCACACAACTACTATGCATAGGTTTAAGAATTTTCAACCTAAGGGTATCTTATGGCTCTCCTTATTTTATATAGTATCTTCACTTCGCCTAAAGTCAATATACACCACACACATATATTTATTACTTGTGTTTAGGGTTTTATTATTCATTTAATTATCTCCTCATTATTAGCAATTCCAATTTCATCAATGTACCCAGGTTAGCCGTTTCCAGGGTTTCTATCATATTAACCTATTCGTGGGGCTTTAATTATCGCACTAGTATATAGAGAAGACCAATCATTCTTTTTCTGTCAAGGTTTAAGTAATTCAATGGTATTAGTTAATGTCTTTTTTACTTTTTATTATCAGTTCTTGCTTCTCAAATTATTGTCTAACCATGCATAGAATTCGATCATTACCACTTGTTCATAGTGTGCAATCATTATATTTTGTACTCAATGGATCAAGAATATCATAACTTAGGTATAACTCTTAAAGTATGATTTTAGAAACATAAGAGCGTAAAATATGAATTATGGTGGTCAAGGGTGCCCCACATAGAGTATGGGCACCCCTCCGTGTCTTTACTATTCATCTTCTTCCCAAATCTCAAATTTATGCACTTAAAACCCAATTTTACTTTCAACCACTCAAAACATATTCTTAGCAGTATTATGACTCAAATGTAACAATAAAAGTGTATATGATATAATAAATCTCTACCTCGGTAATTCACTGAAAATCCGAAAAGAATCCAAAAATTTTGTACGCTTGAACTGATACACCGAACTTCAATTTAATAATTCGAATGAGTTCAAAATGGCCTTAATTGGGGAACTGTATAGGGAATTTCAGTTTGGCAGCTGGTTTTCCTTTTCTTTATTTCTTGGTCATTCTTCTTCCTAACCGATTTAACACCCATTTACATGCACATGGGCCTCGTCATTGTTGGATGTCACCAAGACAAGGGAGAGACCTCTAAGTGGCGAGGCTACCCTCAACTTAGCAAGCTCACCTCCATGGGTCAGGTGAGCAAGCTTCCCAAGATTGGACAGCAAGCAACAGGAGAAGGAGACATGCAGGTGTCTGCTCTGACCCAGGTGGGGCACCCATAGAAGAATAGACGGGCGCACATGGTTTGATTCTGTGCATGTGGCGCACCCATGATTTTTTTGTTAAGTTTTATGCACTTAATCATGGGGTATTACATCATTCCCTTCTTAAAAAAAAAAATTTAACCTCAAAACAGTTATGATAGCACAATTAAGAAAACAACTGAGGAAATCAAGTCCGCATCTCTGACTCACATTCCTAGGTAGACTCTTCTACTCTATGATGTTTTCATAGTACTCAAACCAAGGGAATTATCTTCCCTCAAAGTACTTCGTCTCGAGAGTCTAAGATCTGTGCTAGCTTGAACTCGCAAGTTACATCAGGGTTTACTTCTAACTCAACCTAATCCAGCACATGTGCAAGGTCTGAGGTATACCTGCAGAGCATCGATATATGAAACACTTCATAGATTCCTGATAACTAAGGGGGTAATGTCAACTGGTAAACTACTTCCCTAACTTTGGCCAAAACTTCAAATAGTCCAATGTATCTAGGTGATAGTTTTCCTCTTCATTTAAACCAGAATTGCCCTTTCCTGGGTGAAACCTTAAAGAATACATGATCCCTTATTTGGAATTCCAATGGGCTGCGTCTCTGTTCAGCGTAGCTTTTCTGACAACTTTGCGCTAGTTCCAATCTTTGCTTGATAACTCAAACCTTTTCATTGGTTTCTTACACAAACTTGAGTTCGAGTAACTCTGCTTCCCTAATCTTAATCCAACAAATGAATGATCTACATGGTCGACTATACAATGCTTCAAATGATGCCATTTTGATACTGGATTGGTAATAGTTATTATAAGCAAATTCTACGAATGGTAAATTTTCTTCCCAACTATCCTTAAATTCTAATACATACGCTCGAAACATGTCTTCTAGAATCTGAATATTGCACCTAGATTGTCCATCTATTTGGGGATAGTAAGCAGTACTGAAACATAATTTGATTCCCGTGGCTTGTTCGAGATTTTGCCAAAATCACGTCACAAAAGGTGAATCTTTGCCTGAGATAATTGACATAGGTGTTCCATAAAGTCCTACAAGTTCTCTAATATATAACCTGGCTAATGAGTCCGTAGATTCTGTTACCCAAATAGGTAGGAAATGAGCGGATTTCATCAACTGATCTACTATTACCCAAATAGTGTTGCAACCTTTCTTAGTCCTGGGTAATCCCGATACAAAATCCATTGTGATATTCTTCCGTTTCCATTCTAACACAAGTAGTGACTATAAAACCCCTACTAGTCTATGGTGTTTTGCTTTGATCTGTTGGCATATTAGACATCTACCGATGAATCTTGCCATATTTGTCTTTATTTTGGCCCAGTAAAACTGTCTCCTTAAATCCTGGTGCATCTTTGTTCCTCTAGGGTGTACAGCTAATCAGGAATGGTGGAATTCCCTCATTACGTCATCTTGAACCGAGGCAGGCACAAAGATTCTCCTTTGGTGCCATAAAACATCATTGTTACCTAATATTTATCCTGGTTTTGCCGTAGCATTGTGAATCTTTCCTCGAATGTCTTTTGTTTTCTTATCCTCTCTGTGTCTCAATTACTTGGTTTAGGAATACCAGTTGAATAACTGAGGTATGTAATATTGCTCTACCATTGTTCTCTTCAAATTCTAAGTTAAATTCTCCTAATTCCCCTATCATTCTCTATTCTTGAAATGTAAGATTTGCCAAAACAAGTCTTCTTACTCAAAGCATTTGCCACAACATTAGCTTTCCCCAGGTGATACTGCAAATTAAAGTCATAATCTTCCATGTATTCCATCCATTGCCTTTATCTTAGATTCAAATCTTTCTGTGTGAAAATGTACTTTAAACTTTTGTGGTTAGAGAATACCTTGAACTTTTCCCTGTATAAGTAATGCCTCCAACTCTTCATAGCAAAGATTATGGCCGCCATCTCTAGATCATGAACTAGGTAGTTCTGCTCGTGAGTCTTCATTTGTTTGGATCCATAAGCAATCATTCTTCCATTTTGCACAAGTATACAACCCAATCTTTCTCTAGAAGTATCACAATACACCAAGTATCCCAAACCTTTTTGTAAACTAATCAGCATTGATGCTTTAGTTAACCTCTTCTTGATCTCTTGAAATGACTTTCCACAAGTCTCATCCCACACAAACCTAGCCCCTCTCCAGGTCAGGTTAGTCGAAGGAATAACCAACTTGGAGAAGTCAATGACAAATCTTCGGTAGTATCTTGCTAAACCCAGGAAACTCCATATTTTGAACATTGTCATAGGTCTCGTCCAATTTAGAATGGCTTCAATCTTAGTTAGATCGATGGCCACTCCTTCTGCAAAGACAACAAGTCCCAGAAATTTTACTTATTTGAGCCAAAACTCACATTTGCCAAACTTAGCATACAGCTAATGGTCCTTTAAAGTTTGCAATACTATTCACAAGTGGTCCAGATGTTCTTATTCTATTTTAGAGTACATTAATACATCATCAATGAATACCACCACAAATTTATCTAGGTATTCCCTGAACACTCAGTTCATTAAGTCCATGAATATTGCAAGGGCATTGGCTAAACCGAATGGTAGTACCAGGAATTCAAAGTGCCCATATCTGGTTAGAAAGCCATTTTTTGAATATCTTCTTGCCTTACCCACAACTGATGATAGCTAGACTACAAATTGTTCTTAGAGTACACTATTGATCCTTTCAATTAATCAAATAAATCATCAATCCTCTGTAAACGATACTGATTCTTGATAGTTACCCAATTTAGCTTTCAATAATCAATGCACATCCTCAGGGCCTTGCCTTGCTTGGTTACAAACAATGTCGGTGCGCCCCCAGGAGAAGTACTTGAGCGAGTGAACCCTTTAGATACAATTCCTCTATATACTTCTTTAGTTCCACTAATTTAGTGGGTGCTAATATATAAAAAGCAATAGAAATAGGGTTGGTGCCAGGTACCAAGTCGATGCCAAATTCTATTTCTCATTTATGTGGTAGCCCGGACAAATCTTCAGGGAAGACTCTTAGAAATTCATAAACCACTTGAGGCAGCTTCCTCTTTTCATCGACCTCATCTTCCTTTAATGCTATGCCTACCACTAGATTACATAGATCCACTCGTCCCTATCCGTTTATAGATGGCAAAACTCCCGAGTCGTGTTGATCTAAAGAAAACTATATTTGATTTTCTTTCAGGGTGTGCAACATTACTCTTCTTGTGTAGCAATCAATCTTAGCTTGGTAGTTTGTTAACCAGTTCATTTATAGGATAACATCAAAACTTTGCATTTCTAGCACGATTAAATCAAAGGTTGAATGATACTCCTGATTACTTATATTATTTTTGGTTACCAATTCACACCCCCTACACATCTTAGTTAGTAAGGAAAAATTGGTAATAGGGGTTTCCACATATAATGGCGGTGTTATTGGATGCATTTCTAATCCCAATGTAGAAATAAAAGATATAGCTATAAAAGAATAAGATGCACCAACATCCACGAGTATATTAGCATAGGAGGCATATATAAGGAAAGTACCTTGAGTTACTACTGGTTTGCCAAGTTTTATGAAGGAGTAACTATATAAACCATTCCTCGTGTCGATGCATTAGGTGGCCTATTAACTTTCTGATTCCGCGGAGCTCCTCTCTGCTACAACTGTTGGGCTCTACTTTACGTATTTCTCAGTGGGTTAATCATTTGCTACCGAGGCTGTTGCCTTCGAAATCCTTCTCTACCCTTTTTTCAATTTCATGGGAAATTTTTTTGAATATAACCTTACTGGCTATAGTTGTAACAGACTTTAGTGTTCTCGTTTAGGTCCTCACGACCGTGGTCACTTACCCTAGTAGTCTTCTAACCACAGGGCATTCAAAACTTCTGTGTCCAAGCTGCCTGCAATTATAACAAAACACCCGTTTTGTGGGTGCCTTGTCAAGGGCTCTTAATTGCGAGGGGGTGATTCCCCATCGTGGAGGATACAATGGCGGTGATAATGGCAATCCATCCCTTATTCTCTTTCTATTGGCAATTCTTGACGAGTTACCAACGCTCTTCTCCTATTACCCTTCTTGGATGTTTTGGGTTTCAATCATATCCCTTTCCACCATCATTGCTCAGTTTATTAAGGCTTCGTAGTCATTAAGTCCAGGTGGCACTATCTGCCTTCTTAGTGCTAGCTTCAATCCTTGTTCAAATCTTCTGCATTTGAGGGGCATGGTAAAGATAATTTCAAAGGCATACTTAGATAGATCTAAGAACTTCCTTTCATACTCCAGCACAGTCATGGAGCCTTGGATTAAATTGACAAGTTCTTCTCGCTTTACATCCCTTAACGATTGTAGAAAAAGTGATCTCAAAATTTTTCTTTAGATCTATCCCAAGTAAGCTCATTTGATCCCTTAGAGCTTTGCACACTATCCCACCAACTGGAAGCACATCTTGTCAGTTGAAAGGTGTTGTGAGTAACCTCGATCAAATGTTTTGATATTTCCATAGTCATCAGGATTTTTCTACATTCAACTAGAAAATCTTCAGCTACCTCCACATCCAGGGTATCGTCATAAGTAGGAGGTCTCATTCTTTGGAATTTTTCTAGTGCGCTTGCTCTGTTCTGCATTCGATTTGAAGGTTCTATTCCAATGTCATTTATTATAATTGCTATGACCTCGGCCAATTGCTGTAGCACTGCTTTAGTAGTAACTGCCACTACCCGAGGACCCTTGGGTGTTTGTTGCTGTGTTCTCGTGTTTCTTATAGGTTCTGGATGTACTTCTGCTGTCACGTTATGTTGAGCCCCTTGTTGAACGGATTCATCTCTTTCTTTCCTTACCATGCCTCTCTCTTGTCCTTAGCCTCTACCCCAACCTCTTTCTACATGGTGGCACATTCTAACACCCATATAAAGTCACATCTCAACATCATATTAAGAGACAACATCTCTGTTAATAACTTAAAAGTGCATCACATATGAAAACTTTAACTCTTATAAACAAAACAACAGTAACACATTCTAAGATTTATATTTTATAGAAACAAACTTTACATTACATTATAGCCAGAAGGCGGTTTCTTGGACCCATACACAATACCAAAATTGGTGACGAGTAGCCTTGTAAAACTATTTGACAAGATAGTTAGAGAGAGGTAGGTATATACATAACAAAATTCCCTCTCCTGGTAATAAGATTACATACACCCAGTTGATTTTTTTTCCCAACACTCCTTATGTTTCCTTACTACTTATTATGACAAAGCCTACTAATGTGCCCATATTGCCCACAAGAAAAACACTTCTTAGGGCACTAGAACTACAAGTGTCTGGGCTTCTGTCAACCATAACAGATGAGGGGCTTTCTCCTGGGGCCGAAGGTTTCTTTGTAAGTATTAGGATTAGTAGGATTCATCCCGTTCCCCCCTGGGTTAGTCTCTATAGTGGTTGGAATTGGCTGAATGATAATGATAGGTTAGAGTATGGTATACTGGGGTGGGTTGAGTACCTCAGGATACACTGGCTCAACCCCTAAAAATGGCTTGTATCGTCCCTCCAATGCTACGGGGTTTGGGGTGTATGGTGGAAAATTAGATCCTCTAGAATATGCTAGCTCACCTCCTAGATACGGGTCATGGGGTCCTTCAGGTGCAACATGAGTGAAAATGTTGTCATTAGGCCATATTATTTCCAACTCCCATTTAAGAGTTATCCTGCCACATTGTCCTTATTCTAGAATTCTTAGTGTACCCGGGTTTGTCATTTTTTCCCTAAAAGAAAATTCCACAACTAGATTCGCCAATATATACCCAATAAACCATTAATAAAATCTCATTAAACAAATTCTTTTTTTTTCCAATGTATTCCAAACCTTGGTGTTAATTGCAATGCCCATTGTCCTTAGGTATTCTAAATCTAGGCTTTGATACTACCCTATCACAACCCTGATCCTACGACCTAAAGAATGTGTATATTTAAGTGCATGTAATCAACCATAATTACAAAATTTACCCATTTACAGCCATACAACCACCTTGGAGCTGACATTACAGATAATAATAATAACAAGACAAAAGAAAGTATAACATGTTAATAAAATGAAAGCCTCGATTAAAACCAAGCACACAGAGCTCCATTCCCATTGTTACATTTTATAGGCACATTGGCCATTGGTATTACTTGAGGAAAAACTACAAGGTAGCATAAACTAAAAGGTAAACTCAAAGTCCACCAAAGCTAGGCCAACCCTTTCAAGTCTCAAGTTTTGCACCTGCAACATAGTCTACAGGGATGTGAGTACTAATTTATTTGTACCCATGATGTATCTAAATACACTTTAAAGCATGCATTAAAGAGATAATACTGGAGTATAACAGGTATTTATAACAAGAGTTATTATGTTATGGTTAGTACCATTTTAAGAGCAGTAATAACCATAGTATCACAATTGTTTAATCCTTCATTTCCATTTATGTCTGTTATCCTTATTTCATTCTTTTCTAAAATGGGGTGGATACTCCGCAAACTACTTCGTGATCAGTGTGGTAGCCTAAATCAATATTTGTCGCTGGTTTATGTCTATGGGTCATGAAGTACCCCTACATTTTCGTTTATAGGTTCGAGCCTAAGGGCCACGATTAGCCAATAGTAGTGTTGTCGTTATGGGTTACTAGCCCGTTGGCACGATTACCAAACCCTATGTAGGTTTAAGATTTTTCAACTTAAGGGTATCCCATGACCCTCTCTATTTTGTATAATATCTTCACTTCTCCCAAAATCAATATACACCACACACATATATTTATTACCTGTGTCTAAGGTTTTGATTATTCATTTCATTATCTTTTCATTATTAGCAATTCCAATGTCATTAATGTACCCAAGTTACGCGTTTCCAAGTTTTCATCATATTGACCCATTCTTGGGACTTTAATCATCGCACTATTATATAGAACAAACCTAACACTCCTCTTCCGTTAGGGTTTAAGTAATTCAATGGTATAAGTTAAAGTTTATGTCTTCTTTACTTTTATTACTGGTTTTCTCTTCTCAAATTATTGTCTAACCATATATATAATTCGATCATTACCACTTGTTTGCAGTTTACAATCATTATATTTTGTATGTTATTAACTAAGAAAATCATAACTTAGGTATAACTCTTAAAGTATAATTTTAGAAGCATAAGAGCATAAAATATGAATTATGGTGGTCATGCGTGCCCCATAGGGGTTCATGGGCGCCCTGCATAGAGCATGGGTGCCCTTCTTTGTCTTTACTGTTCATCTTCTTCCCAAATCTTAGATTTATGCAGTTAACACCCAATTTTACTTCCCAACCACTCAGAACATGTTCTTCACAGTATTATAGACTCAAATGTAATACTAAAAGTGTGTACGATATACTAAATCCCTACCTCAATAATTTGCCGAAAACCCAAAAAAAATTCAGAAACTTTATACACTTGAACCGATACGTCAAACTTCAATTTGATAATTTGAATGAGTTTGAAATGGCCTTAATTGAGGAATTGTATAGGGAATGTTAGTTTGGCAGCTGGTTTTGCTTTTCTTTCTTGGTCATTCTTCTTCCTCACCGATGCAACACCCATTTATATACACGAGTGCTACATCCTCATCATCGTTGAATGCCACCAAAACAAAGGAGATAGCTCTAAGTGACGAGGCTACCCTCAACTCAATTAAGCCTACCTCCCAAGCTCAGGTAAGGAGGCCTCCCTAGGCCAGACAACAAGCAACAAAAGAAGAAGACACACAAGTGTCTGCTCTGAACCAGGTAGGGCGCCCATGACTTGATTCTACACACATAGGGTGCCCATGAATTTTTTCTTTTTACAAATCACATTAACTTAATCACGTGGTATTACATTTAAATTTTAATGTTTCTTAAATTTTATTAAAAAATAAGCATTTAAATTGAAATTTCAATTTTAATGTACCTAATACTAAAATTTTAAATACATACACTTTTACACTCTTTAGATTTACTCAAAATTTTAAATTTAAAATATTTGCAATCATTGGATTTACTAAATGGTGAGGATTATTTTTATTTTTTTTCCAATTTGTTCTTTTTTTTTGGGGGTCATTTTATATGAAAACACACACACACACTCTCTCTCTCCCACTCTTTCCACATCTTTTTTAAATACTTTTTATATAAAAGTTTTGAAATTAATATTTTTAAAAATGTGATAATATTTGAAATAAATAATAAAATTTTATACATTTATTAAATACTGTATGGATAACTTAGTCACTTTTGATTAGTAATTTTTTTTTTATGAGTTATTTTTACAATTTTTCATATAAATTTACTTTATATCTTTAAGGCTAAAATGAAAATTTTAAAGGGCAATGATTAAGCATACCATGCCATACATGTTAGGAGGGTTAAACAATAAAAGAAACATGTTAATAAAGTGAATGTAAACTAAAAATAATACTAGAGTAAATGTGGCAAAATGAAACGTTATGGAACCAAAAATAACTAGACTCGTGTTATGATATAAATGTACCATAAGTTACATTTATCTTATATTATGATATAAATGTAGCATAAGTTACATTTATCTCAAATCACTAATATGGGAAGCTAGTGTGATTTTTATATACTTTTACTCCCTCCCCCTTGGGATGAGTTCTCCTAAAATATATAACAAATGGTATAAGAGTATACACCATCTCCTCCTCTTATTGTGGTTCTTATTGTGGTGCAAGAAGTAATGCTGACATTACACCCGAGACTATAAAGCTTGCACGGGTGCAAACTTGCGATAAATTTTATCAAGAGATGATACAAGTAGCATAAATTAGAGAGAATCAATTAACGTGATTTGATTATATAAGATGAAGGGCAATAGTGACACAAGTAATGTGGTGAAATAAGATAAAGCAAAACTAACATAAGTTAAAGTAGTCAACAACAGTGGCGTACGCAAAAATTTGAGTCCGCGTTGGCCAAATATCATATGTAAAATTTTAAATTCTAAATAAATATATAAAATACGATAAAATATAAAATATTATACATTGATATCAAATACCTTACCACTTTTCTACTACAATAATTTGTTCTATTTAAAAGTTACCAAAATTTTTACCAAACACACAAAATTTGCTAAAAATTATCAAAAATTGCTAACAGTTGCCAAAAATTACTAAAAGTTATAAAAAATTTTATCTAACACCCAAAAGTTATAAAAAAAATGCTAATAATTTTTTGGTAAAGAAATACCCAAAGTAACTAAAAGATATGCCTCCAAAGACATCCAAAAATTTTTTTTTATAAATATTTATAATTTTTTTATATCAAATAATTTTTTTTTAAATTCTAGAATAGACGTTCGCCTTCACTGGGCATCATGTGATTCTGCCACTTGTCAACAGTAACATAAGTAAATGATTTGACAAATAATATCACTCTCGCTCAAGTTGAATGCTGAAAAAAAAAAAAAAAAAAAAAAAGAACTGTATACCCGATGCAATTTAATTGACATGACGTTAGGTTGAGCTCAGTATCCGGAGGAAAATCAAAATGGAATTTTTGGGTCGTTTGGAAGTACACAAATTCAAAATGGAACAAATTTTCACATTGTTCAAGTAGCAGATAGCTAAATTTTGCCACAAGAACCCAAAATAAAAAATCCATTTGTTTCAATATAAAATGTTCTTTTGAAAAACTTTTACATTGAAATTAATTAAAAAACAAAAAACAAATGAAGATGATATAGTGAAATTAAAAAAATAAACAGAAACAGAAGCCGTGCTTTCCATCCCCTTTTGCTCATCATATAATCACAAAGCTGCAACGTTGAAATGAACCTCAATCTTGTTGGTATACCAACGCAACATACTCCCTACACTTAAGCATAAAAATACCATGTCCACTTTGAAATAAAATAGGAACAACATTGTGAAAAAGAAAAATCATTTCCTATACAAACAATATCATAGATAGTATTAGCTCCAGCAATGCCCAGAGGCATACTAAAACTTCCAACAAACGCTAGAAATGAACCAATGGATAAGAAAAATCATCTAAGAACACAGCTTCAAAGAGAATGGGGAATGTACACAAAAGAATCAACTGTTTTAATACCAGAAAATTACTATGTATAAGGGACCACTAGGTATATTAGCAGCAGCAACAGCCATGCTTTCCTCAATTGCATTAAGAACCAATGGAAAACCAAAGGAAATCCTCCTAAGAGCATCCGGAAAATGGAAAAAGGTCTATCAACAAAATAGTTTTGAAACTAATCTGCTGCAAGCCCCATGAAGTATTTATCCATTGGCTACTGACTTTAAAGCATCCACCACCACCACTTTTTTTTTCCTCTCTATTGAGGGCAGATCTCAAATAAGCAACATATGTCGACAAATATAAGTTTTCATAGCTGCAAAACTGAAC
This sequence comes from Vitellaria paradoxa, assembly GCA_019916065.1. NCBI lineage: Eukaryota > Viridiplantae > Streptophyta > Magnoliopsida > Ericales > Sapotaceae > Vitellaria > Vitellaria paradoxa. Next base: position 30,122,308 of record CM034242.1, read on the forward strand.
ATCAAATACTAACAATTGTTAGAATCATAAAATACATAAAATATAGAGAGAATAGAGGAATTGTACCAAACTTCTATTCTATGAACTCGATATTAAACAAAGGTACCTTTACATAGGGCCTAGAGCATAAACCTAAGCCTCAAAATAAGAAGGAAATCAAGCATTTTTTTTAATACACAAATCATGTTTCCAGTCAAGCATTTCCTTAATACACAAATTATGTGTCCATTATAACAATATATTGTATGCTCTAATATATTTTGTCCTCTAATACTCCCCTGTATGATAGTGTAGATGGCATAAAAAGGCTCATCTTGAGCAACGATAACCTTCAACCGAAAACTGTGCTTCAAAATTTGAACTTCAAATACTACAAACAATCTTGAACAATATCTTTTTAAGAGATAGCAGAAAGCCTAAGTATTGGTCCACAAACGAAGCTTCTACAACTAACAACGTGAAGCATATAGAGAATCCAAATCCCTGGATTTGCCAACAAAGGATAAGCATCAATGACTTAACATGATAGCATAACATAGGTCTATTCAATGTCAAACAAATATTTGTTTGACCAAGAACAATAACAGAAAGTGGCCAAATACCAAGTCTCCATGAACAAAAAATGGGATTCATTGTAGAAGCACAAAAGACAAGATAAGGTGGAGAAGATAAAGGATTTTATTTTATTTTTTGATAAACAAGTGAAAGAAAAAAATTAAGAAAAATATTGCACTTCCCATGTGCAACCACCCATCACTTTTATTTTTAACCCATGTGGGTTGCCAAGCTAGATGTGAAAGGAGAAGGGACAAAAACGGTGGACCAAAACTAAGCAGCAGCGGTAAGTTTCATTTGACAACGAAAAAGGAAAGAAATCAAGGATCCATGGGCTGGTAGTCATAGTTGGTCATGAGATGTCAAAATAGTTGCCGATACTCATAGACAAAGTCAGAAAGTGGACTAGGAAGGTTGTCGGACTAATGCAAACCTTGAAGAAAGAGTTGAAAGATTGCAAGCAAGGTGGACCTAGGAAAGAGCTTGCAGTGATCTGATGGTTGCAAGTCGAGAGAGAGTGCTTTCACATGTCGTTCATGAAGCTTTGTCCGAGATGATGCTTGATAAAGAGAGAGATTGGTGAGATGTGAAGCTGATGATGATGGTGCCTTTCTGGGTTTGGGCCATTGGAGGTGGATCTTCTGCAGAATTATCGATTTATTTTTTAATTTTTATTTTTTTTTCCTTGGGAACTAGAAGACTACAATGGTGACACAGCTCCAGTGCCTACCCCAGTCTACAAACCATTGGTTCTGATACTATACTAGAATTACAAAATACAAAAAAATATAAAGAATGGATGAATTGTACTACGCTTCTATTATATTGAGCTTGATATTACAAATACATGAAGGTGCCTATACATACGCCTAGAGAATAACTGAAGCCACAAAATGAGGAGGAAATCAAGCATTTCCTTAATACATGAATCATGTTTCCTTCACAAAATTATATTTTATCCTCTAATACATTTTTTTTTTCCTCTAATAACAATACCAGGAGAGAAAAAAATAAGCACGAATTAACAATTTGAAAGAATGAGGAAGTATGTTAGATTGTCAAGCCAGAAAAGCTCGAAGAACAAAGCAAGTGGAAAGTCCAAGTAAACACCGGCAAGGCAATGAGCTAAGCCGTTTTTCAGTAATGAGTACCTACAGACATAGAACATGACCATGCTTAACATGATTCCACTTGCTGGAACCAGGAGGTTCCATTAATCAGGAAGAACACGTGTGCATTACAATGCTCTATATGTTTTTAGGTTCACCCAGGTGAAATAACATGCAATTCTTGTCCACTTGCATATTGAAACTAGAAACAAAATCATCTTCCAAACATACCACACTACACCATACCAACGTCACGAGAAAGAGCTCAATACACTATGCTTTACATGGTGTTTAATATAAGTTCTTCATCTTGCAGCAGCATTTCGCATATGCTACAATATCACTTCCAATTCATATTCAGAAGCATAGTGACCGACCAAGTTGTATCCTTTGAAAGTTTCTTTAACCAAGAATTTTTGGCCAAGTCACATCCCTCCCACTTGCATCTCCTTTCTTCACCATGAAGGATTCCATGGTTTATATATATGTATATGGGTGTATTCAACTATTGACAGAAAACCAGACTGCAAGTTGAGTGCTGAAGTTAATTTCTTTCCAAAATTTCTCTCTTTTCTTTTCCAGAGTGAAATTAGAGTGGCAAGGAGTGTGTTGTGATCTTTGGTTTGGTGTTGAGTTGATTGTAGTTGGTTCCGGCATTCCCAAACTTTTTCCAAATTGTTTTCATCTTCTCCAGAGCAATTTGAGGTAGAGGAATGTTTGTTGCATTTGGTTTATGTTATGCTTAATTGTGAAGTAGATATAATTGTTGTATGTATACATATGTGAACCAAGGAAGAAGATGATGAACAATAAAATAAAATCATGCTATCCACTTAATGTCTTGATAAAATAATTATATGGTTATGTTGATATGCTGTTGAGGGAGGAAAACAAGCATAAACACGGATGGTATTGGCATTGCAACAAGAGAAACAAAATATGGATTGTGGAAGCCAAAAACAAAGCATGACAGTTTGCTGGTTCTCAATCATGCGCACAACCTGTTTCTTGCCGATTGCGGGAGCCCTCGTGCGCATGGCTTGGATTGGACAGCTCTCGTGCGCATGCCCCTTGCCACGTTCACGAGGCTTTGCTTCATGTACGCACAATTTTGACCTAATGTAATTGTTGTCTGCTGCTCACGACTTGCTAAGGGCCTCTCCGTGCGCACAACAAAGAACCCCCATTGGTTTTCTTAAAATGTTTTCAAAAAGGAAAGAAGTTTTCAAATGAATGATACCTAGTTTTCTAAAATGATTTCAAAAGATATATTTTAATACAGAACTCAATGATGATAAAGTGAAATTAAAGATATTGATATGAGAGATGATGTTATGCCAATTGAACAAGGATATGTGATGGCCTATGATGATATTGATATTGTTAATGGGATATTGTGGATAAGATGTATATAGATTTTGGACTTTGATACCCTACAAAAGACTGCAATGTCTTCTTGTGATATGTGTTGGAACTCTAGTTCTTGTTGATGAACTATGTGTTTGACTGCAATGTCCGAGTATGGATTGCGAAGTCCTGTTGTTGTGGTATTATGAGTTGGATGGCGTGTCCTGTTATGTGTGGATTATGATATTATGCTATGTGGTGTGTGTGAGTTGATTTTGGGTTGAGATGTACTAATAAAATAGAGAGTATACATACTTAGAGGTTGAAAGTCCCGACACTTGTGCAGAATTAGTTATCGTTTTCAGTGGACTAGTAATCTACAAAGCGTGTTTAATTGTCTAGAGGGACGTAGATGCCTACAATGGCATAGATAAATGCCTAATGCTTAGGCATTGACCGTTGACACCTACAATTGTGTGCATGGGATTGGGTGCCATAGCCACTAGCCAATCTTGTAGAGTACCTGGCCATATATGTTGCTATGTGCACGCGTTTGAAATGAGTCTGGGAGATGAGTAGAGGTGAAAAACGAATCGAGCTATTCGCGAACTATTCGAGCTGGGCTCAAGCACGATTTATAACTAAAACGAGCTCGAATCAAGTTTGATTTGTAAACCTAACAAAACCAAACCAAACCAAACCAAGTCCTTTCCCACTAGGTGAGATTGGCTATATGAATTTGTCGACGCCAATTAGATCTGTATAGGGGCATGTCTTCCGATAAATCTAGGTAGGTCAGGACATGTTTAATGATTTCTTTCCAGCTTCTCTTGGGTCTTCCTCTACCTCTCCTACTCCTGGCAATCTCTATACTTTCACACCTTCTAACAGGTGCCTCTGTTGGACGCCTTCTAATATGGCCAAACCATTTTAATCGGTTTTCTCTCATTTTATCTTCAATCGGTGCTATTCCTACTTTGCCCCTAATCTCCTCGTTCTTAATCCTCTCTTTCCTTGTAATCCCGCACATCCACCTTAGCATCCTCATCTCCGCAACTGCCATCTTCTGACCATGATTATGCTTTACTGCCCAATACTCTGATCCATATAGCAGCGCTGGTTTAACAGCTACCTTATAATACTTTCCTTGCACCTTGAGGGAGACTTTTCGGTCGCACAAAACCCCCGAAGCACTCCTCCATTTGGTTCACCCAGCTTGAATCCCGTGACTTACATCAGTATCAATCCCTCCATCTTATTGCACCATAGATCCAAGGTACCTAAATTTATCTTTCTCTACAATCTTTTGTGTGCCTAAACTTACTTCTATACTACCCGTTATCCTACTTTGACTAAACTTACATTCCATATATTCTGTCTTGCATCGGCTTAGCCTAAACCCTTTTGTCTCTAACGTATCCCGCCACAATTCTAGCTTAGCATTCACTCCTCTCGTTTCATCTACTAAAACAATATCATCTGCAAATAGCATACACCACGGCACCTCATCCTGAATATGTCTTGTAATCTCATCCATAACTAAAGTAAACAAGTACAGGCTTAACGCTGAGCCTTGATGTAAACCAATCATGACAGGGAACTCATTAGTCTCTCCACCAGTCGTCCATATAGATGTCATGGCTCTATCATACATGTCCTTTATCGCCTCAATATATGCAACACACGCTCCTTTCTTTTCCAATACTCTCCACAAAATCTCCCTAGGAACCCGGTCATATGCCTTCTCTAAATCGATGAACACCATATGTAAATCTTTTTGACCTTCTCTATACTGTTCCATTAACCTCCTCAAGAGAAAGATAACCTCCATGGTTGATCTTCTAGGCATGAAACCAAATTGGTTCTCTGAAACGTTTGTTGTCCTTCTTAGTCTTTTCTCAATAACTCTCTCCCATAATTTCATCGTATGGCTCATCAATTTAATCCCGCGGTAGTTCGCACGGTTCTGAATATCTCCTTTGTTCTTGTATATGGTTATAAGGATACTTTGCCTCCATGCATCAGGCATCTTCTTGCTCTTTAGCACTACATTAAAAAGTTTTGTCAACTAACTTATGCCATCCTCTCCTAAGCACCTCCAAACCTCAATAGGGATACCATCTGGTCCAACCGCTTTCCTATTCTTCATCCTTTTTAATACTTCTTTTACTTCTTCCCTACTGATTCTCCTATAGAATATAAAATTTAATTCTTCCCTAAAAGTGGTAAACTGCCCCAAATATATGTCACTACTACTGCTTTCGTTAAATAACTTGTAGAAGTAGCTCTTCCAACGCTCTTTTATCTCCTCTTCCTTTACTAATACCTTTTCATCCTCATCCTTAATGCATTTAACTTGGTTTAAATTCTTGGTCCGTCTATCTCTAGATTTAGCAAGCTTGAATATCTCTTTTTCGCCCTCCTTAGTGTCAAGTCGCCTATATAAATCCTCAAATGTCTTTGCCTTAGTCTCACTAACTGCCTTTTTGGTTTCTCTTCTAGCTTCTCTATACCTCTCCAAGTTCGCTTCATTTCGATCGTTTTGCCAAGATTTAAAACACTCTCTTTTAACTCTTATCTTATTTTGGACGGCCTCGTTCCACCACCATGCCTCTTTCTGTGCCGGAACACTCCCTTTGGATTCTCCTAAGACTTCTTTCCCTACCCTCCTAATATACTTTGTTACCTTATCCCCACATAATATTTGCACTCTCATTTACCGTCCAAATGTTTTCCTCTAGCACTCTTTCCCTGAATGCTGCTTGCTTATCACCTTTTAAGTTCCACCATTTAGTCTTTGAGCATCTATACGACTTCTTTTTTCTAGCCCACCTTTGAAGCTGGGCATCTATGACCAACAACCTATGTTGGGCAGTCAAGCTCTCCCCCGGTATAACTTTACAATCTTTACAAGTTACACGGTCTCTTTTCCTAGTTAAGAAGAAGTCAATCTGTGTCTTTGAGGAGCCACTCTTATAAGTCACCAAATGTTCCTCTCTCTTCCTAAAAAAGGTGTTCGTCACCATGAGATCATAAGCCACTGCAAACTCTAAAAAATCTTTCCCTTCTTCATTTCTATCACTATAACCATATCCCCCATGCACTTCTATGTATCCATCTATGTCGCGTCCTATATGACCGTTCAAATCTCCTCCTATGAAGACTATCTCTCCTTGAGGTATCTCTAATAGCATTCCTTCCAAGTCTTCCCAAAACTTCTCCTTATGTACATCTCCTAAGCCACCTGGGGGGCATAAGCACTAATTACGTTTACTATCTCTTCTCCTAACACTAACTTAATTGCAATAATCCTATCTCCACAGCGTTTTACATTAACTATATCTTCCTTTAGATCCTTACTTACTACTATGCCGACCCCATTTCTCGATCTATTAAGTCCCGTATACCATAACTTATACCCAGTCCTCTCAATCTCTTTAACTTTCTGTCCCACCCACTTCGTCTCTTGCAAGCAAGCAATTGCGATTCTTCTCCTTTCCATTGTATCCACCACTTCCACAAGTTTCCCAGTTAAGTTCCCAATATTTCAAGTACCTAATCTCAGTCTTCTATTTTGGACTAGCTTCCTTGCCCCCCCACTCGTCCAGGAAAGTGCGAGGACCCTTGCCTATTTAACACTGCACCCAGGCGCCGATACAGTGGTCCTTGCTTATTTAACACTGTACTCAGACCATACAACGCGTCGCTAAGTAGGGAACGCCCCCACGAAATCTCATTAGGTGTCAGAAAATCCATAAAAAAATTCGACAAAATTTTACGCTGGCTGTCGACTACCTATCAAGTTTGATTTGTAACTCGTTTAAATTCAAGCTCGAACCTAGAAAAATTTGGCTCGAAAGCTTGCGAGCCAGCTCAATAACATAATATATTTTTATATTTTTAATAATATTTTTATTATATTTTTATAATATTTTATTTATTATGTTTCAGACTAAAACAACGTCGTTTTGGTTTAATCAAGCTATTCTCCAACCGAGGTCGAATCTAAATTCTTCTTTATTAAGCCGAACCTAAGCCTATACAAAAGCTCAAGATGAGCCCTCAAGCTCAGTGTAAATAGCTCGAGTTGAGCTCGAATAAATTAAGACTCGGCTCAATTCGGCTTGTTTCCACCATTAGTGATGAGTATTGGTGATAATGTTGTGTACCTTTACGCATGTTGTTGAGCTTATTTATGTGATATGATAAGTGAGATTGATGAATATTTTAATGCTATAATGGAAATATGCCTAAGATGACAGATGAACATAAGACGTAATATAATAATGATAATGATAACCAGTAATTGTAACTTATAATTGTGAGATATTCTAATGAGATAATTATACAATTGTGATATCCTGATTTGATATGCTGAGTTATTGTTATCTATTATTATTATCATTAGCTGTTGTACTACATGATATATGACATGCATGATCACAGAGTATCATAGTAAGATATGCTATGCATGTTGCTTGTATAGTGGGCACACGTGGACTCGTGCACACTCTTCTATAGTTATGGTTGCAAAATTTGAGATGAGCCTATCAGTGGACTCTTTGGATCAGGGGATTTAAGTTTCCCAATTGTCCTATTTGATTTATTTTGTCATACAGTTTATGTATTCTTTTGGCACCTCAGTTTGCAGGTTTATATTATTCTTTTGCACACTCCATAGAGTGGCAAGTTGTATATGTTTATTATTGTAATTTCGACGGGATTGTACTGAGCTCACTGAGCCCTTAATCATATTTTGGAGCATTGTATCCAATGGTGACTATGGTTATTTTGTATTACATTTTTAGTTATATTATATCATATTTTGCTCCAGTTGTAGTCTGGCTCTAATTAGGACAGGATTATGTGATTGTTTGTATGATTGCTTGTGAGTATTAGTTCCCAATTCGGGTTATGAAATCAGAGACGTGACAAATTCAATCATTTAGAACTCTTGCAAATAATAATTATAATTATTTTATTATAATCAAGCATATCATTTGAGATTATTAATATACAGGTCGATGGGACCACTGAAAGAAACCAACTGCAAGGGCACAAGCTTTCGTTGTTCTATATCCCTTGAAGAATAATATATAATGTATTAATTTAGAGACCAAATTATTACAAATTTGAGGAAAATAATGTAATAATGAGAAGCAATTTAATTTGAATGTATAATTAGATCTAAATTGGTTGCTTATGCGACTTATGGCTATAGAAAGAATTGGAAAAGACCATAAGGTGTGAATGAGGGGTAAATGGATTTCATACTTCAATATGCCAACATGTTTTCAATACATGCTCCGTAAGAAAGTTTACAGCAGTGTAGTAATTTTTTCACAATACCCATGTAGTTAATAGGGTAAGTAGTAGACTTATAATATCATGCATTGATATATGCTTACCGCCTCCTGGATAGATGGAGTTGTAATGTACCTCTGCCCAGAAGCTCAAAAAAATAACTGCACGAGATACATCATAAAAATTTTATGCCATCATCTCAATGATGGTAAAACACACAGAACAAAGGAACAGTGAAAAATGTATTATATATATATGTATTGTAAGCATGTAATAGGTGTTATGATAGACTGGAAAGTGACATACAAATCTACAATTTGTCAAGAAGATCAAATTGAGAGATGAATTGTCTTGTTGTATTACAGTTCCTCTTAACCTATTTATAGGAATCCTATGCATTTGGAAAACATTACAATTTTTTTTTGGGTAATTGGTGGAAAACATTACAATTAATCAATCAAATATTCCTACATGAACAAACTAGGAAACTAATTATCTTCCTACCATATTATTCTGTAAGAATATCAAAACAAGAATTAAAGTGCATATTTTCCCCACCCATGTATTAATATTTATAATAGTGAATTACAACCAAAATAGGAATGACAACTAATCATAGTTGTCAATACAAAAAAGAAAATAATTAATTACAATCACACATAATTATCGATTACAATGTTTCAAGTAGTGGATTAATACAATTGGTGGTTGAGTAGGGCATTACTGTGATAGTATTTTGTATTTTATCACTGAGCGAAAAAAAAAAAAAATGAATTAGTTAAAATGCACCATTTTGGAAACTCTTGGAATCTCAAACCATCTAATCATGCTGGATCAACCAGGAAAACCTTTCAAGTTCAAGATGTTACCATTGAGATTGAAGGAGATTACAAGATCAAAGGGGGCTATAGAATCATTGAACGTAGAAGAGGTTACGTTCGTCTTCTAGTTCTTTACAAGGAAGAGCTTAGATGGTTGTATCTAATATGTTTGAAAAAACTATGGAACACCACGGGTCATCCTCAATTAGGTTGTCTTAGAGGGGGAGCTAGAACACTTGTCTGTACAATCATCAGTGATGGTTTTAGCAGGAAACTGGAACTGCGTTTATTTGCTCCTTATGACAGGAGACAGGTCAGAATTCCAGAAATGCATATTGCACAAGGTTGGAGCCTTCTAATGGAGATCATTAGAGTCTTCTTGCCTGCTGCAAGAGGCCCAACATCCAACAAAAACAAGTTGCATGTAAGACAGAACATCTACTCTCACAGAGAAGCTCTTGCAGCTCCAAAAGCTCCCATGTCATACAAGCAAGTTGCTGCTCTCCCCAAATGGCAGACTACAAATATCCGCAGCTCATACAATGACAAGCATGTCATTGTAAATTACGAGGATGCAGTAGAGAACAGCATGATTCTGAAAAGGTGTCTTGTTGGAAGATTAGGAGGCCCAGGAGATGCCAAGATGGATGTTGTCAGTATTTCATCTTGGGTTAACAGAAAGTGAAAAATTCCTGGAGGAGTAGGAGTTAAGGATTTAGATGGAGAAAGATTCTTGTTAACTTTTCCTTCCAAACTGTTAGCTGACAGGATAAAGCAGAAGCATACTACTATAAATAGGGAACCTCTTTGGTTGGACTTTTGGCACAGCTGGTGTTGCTGCTCTAGAAGGGGCTGGAATGAAAAAACTGTATGGGTCAAAGTGGTAGGTCTGCTTGTCTTCTTATGGAGTGCAGAAGTCATACAGAGTATTGGTAATTTTTGTGGAGGCTTTATGGAATATGAGCCTAATCCTTGTAACACAGATTGTTTTAGATGGGTTAGGATCAGAATTAGAGGAGATGGTAGAAATATCCCTGCCTCAGTTAAGATTTTAGTGGGACAAGTTGAGTATGACTGTCCTATTTGGGTGGAACGCAGGCCCTGGGTTTAATGAGCAGAAGTTTCCTTGAATCTTGATGTTTTCCAACCACCGGGGACAAAGAAGAAGGTGGCGCGTGGTCAAGAAGTTAACTCATTGAATGTCCCTGCCCTCGGAATTCGAAAAGGCCAAAAGTCATTAAACCTTGGGGCCAAGAAACCTGGAAGAATTCCAAAGGTTGATGGGAAGGTTCAATGGATTCAAGTAGGCGAGCAATCTAACACATTAAAAAGGAATAAAACCCCAAACGTCCCTTCAATGGACCAGTCAACAACCAACAGGTTTGAAATTATGAGGATTCATTAAATGCTGATTCTGAAATTGAATCTCAAACATTTGACATCAATAAAGACGCTGTGGAAACTGACATTGGAAATGCTGTTTGTGCTACTGATAGTTGAAAGTTTTATGAGTTAAAGTACAACTCTAGGAAAATTCCTAGATCTCAGACTTCCTCTAGCCAGCTGAACATTTCACCATGGGTTAGTTCTTCACCCGAGGAGACCAATGCTGCCAATCCTTTCCTGGAAGATCATTTAGCTGTAGACAATACCTCACCTCAAAAGAATTGGTTGGTCCCCTTTGGACTACAAGAAGATGCTAATGAGGAAGCTCTAGAATGCCAACCTTTGGCTACAGTTGGACCAGATGAAGAGTAGCAATTCTCCGATCAATTGCTGCTAGAGAGTTGTGGGCACGACCAAAAACTGATTTCAGCTTGGGTGATTAATCGAATGAAGTCCTTCAAGAAGATATTGGACATCTCAAGTGAAGGCTTCGAAGAACAAATTATGGATTTGTTACAATCCATTGAAGAAAAAAGGAGGAAACTCAACAGTGGTCAAAAGAAGCTTCAAAAGAGCCGAACTAAGGGTGGAGTACGGGAGTTGAAGAACTTACAATGCTCAATTAGTTACGATAAAAAAGAGGGGGATCCAGTCAAAGATAAGAGGAGAGCAAGGGGGCTTTGTCTCTGTTATGGGAGTGATTCCAAAACTAATAAGCTGGAATGTTAGGGGTTGTTGTGGTATGGAGAAGAGAATGATAATCAAGTCACCGATCTCTAAACAGCAACCTGATGTAGTCTGTTTGCAGGAAACAAAACTCAATAGGATTGATGATTTCATTGTTAGGACTCTTTGGGGAGGGGGTTGGTGGAAGTGGGTAGCTATGGAGTCAGCAGGGGCTTCGGCAGGCATCCTAATCATGTGGGATTGTAGGAAATTGCAGGCAGTGGAACATGAGATTGGCTCCTCAATATCCTGCAGGTTTCAGCATATTGATGAAGACATCTCCTGGTCCTTTACAGGTGTTTATGGACCAGTTGTTCATCATTGGAAATCAGATTTTCTTGCAGAGGTGGAAGCAGCAGTCTTCAGGTGGAACTTGCCCTAGTGTTTGGGGGGAGATTTTAACATGGTCAGAAGCATTGAGGAAAAATGAGGGTGCAAAAAAAGAACAAGACAGATGAAAATTTTTTCAGACTTCATTGAAGGATTACAAGGTATTGACCTACATCTAAATGGATGCAGATTCACCTGGAGCAACAGCACCAGTAAATCCAAGATTGATAGATTCTTGATATCTTCTGAATGGGAGGATCTTTTCCCTGCAGTCCTCCAAACATCTCTCCCTAGGATTGCTTCGGATCACTACCCTTTAATGCTGGATGGGGGTGGCATTAAAAATGGACCAAAACCTTTTAGATTTGAAAACATGTGGCTGCAGGCTGAAGGTTTTAAGGACATGATTGCATTTTGGTGGAATAAATACAGCTGCGATGGTTCAGCTAGCTACAGATTAACCCAGAAGCTGAAGTATTTAAAAGCAGATCTGAAACACTGGAATACTAGGGTTTTTGGAAGGCTAGACCAGAAGAAAGCTCAATTGATGAAAGACATTCAAGATTTGGATCTGTTGGATGATGAAGGATCCCTTACTGATCATGGGAGAACTTTGAGGGAAGACAAGATGATGAGCCTAACCAATATAATCAAAATAGAGGAAATAAGTTGGAGACAAAAATCCAGAGTTCGTTGGCTCCAAGAAGGAGATCGAAACACTAAATATTTCCATAAAATAGCATCAGCTAACAAAAGGGGGAATTGGATAAATAAATTGGAAGTAAATGGAGAGACAACTGAAGACCAAAGGGTGATCAAAAGGAGTATTGTGGATTTTTACAAGAAGCTGGTTGAGGAGGAAGAAAAATGGAGGCCTCTAGTGGACGAATTGGATTTTTCTCAACTTAGCTCCCCTACTGCTGCAAGTCCTGAGCTCCCTTTCTCTGAAATTGAGATTCACCAGGCTCTTATGGAACTTAATGGAGATAAGGCCCCTGGGCCTGATGGCTGGACCATAGCCTTCTTTCAACGCTGTTGGAACACTCTCAAGGTGGATCTGCTGTCAGTATTTACAGAATTTCACACCAACGGCAGATTTGTCCGAAGTTTGAACACAACTTTCATTGCTTTAATCTCGAAGAAAAATGGTGCAGTTGAGCTAAAAGACTTCAGACCCATCAGTTTGGTAGGAGCTGTTTATAAATTAATTTCAAAGGTACTTGCCAACAGGCTGAAACAAGTAATGGAAACTCTCATCTCATATTCTCAGCATGCGTTTGTTAGGGGGAGACAGATTTTGGATGCCATCCTCATTGCTAATGAGGTTCTGAACTCAAAAATCAAGAGCAGAAATTCTGGAGCAATCTGTAAGCTAGATATTGAAAAGGCTTTCGACCATGTCAACTGGAATTTCTTGCTCTACCTGCTGAGAAGAATGGGCTTTGGAGAAAAATGGAGTCAGTGGATATCCTGGTGTATTTCAACAGCTAGCTTTTCAGTTTTGATTAATGGTATACCTGAAGGATCCTTTGCCTCCTCTCGGGGCTTGAGGCAAGGAGATCCCTTATCACCCTTCCTCTTTATTTTGGTCATGGAAGTCTTCAGCAGGATGATGTTTAAGGCAGAACAGACACGTTACATAGAAGGTTTCTTTGGTCTATCAAGCAACCGGAGTAATAGTATATCTAACCTTTTGTTCGCAGATGATTCAATTGTTTTTTGTGGTGCAGATTTGCTACAATTAGGACATCTCCGCTGCATTTTATTAGGGTTTGAGGCAGTATCAAGATTGAAGATTAACCTCAGCAAATCTGAGGTTCTGCCAGTGGGTAGCAGTGCAGATTTGGACCATCTTGCTGCAGTTCTTGGATGCAAAAAAGGCTCTCTTCCTACAGTTTATTTGGGCATGACTCTAGGCTCCAATTTCAAGTCAAAACAAATCTAGGATCCTGTTTTAGATAGGCGCAAAACTAGACTGGCTGAATGAAAAATTAACTACCTCTCAAAAAGGGTAAGGATCACTTTGATCAAGAGTGTCCTCTTAAGTCTTCCTACCTACTTTCTTTCTCTTTTTCCAGCCCCTGTATCAGTTTTAAAGGAATTGGAGAGACTTCAAAGAAATTTCCTATGGGGCAAAAGGGAGGGAGTCTTTACGCGTAACTTAGTGGATTGGAAAGTTATTTGCAAGCCGATTCAATCGGGAGGAGCTGGAATTAGACAATTGAAGTTGCACATAGAGGCACTCTTGGGGAAGTGGCTGTGGAGATTTGCCCATGAAGATTCTAGTCTTTGGAGAAGATTGATAGCGGCAAAATACGACGAGGAAACAGGCGGTTGGATCTCTACTGAAGGCCCTTCCTATTATGGAGTCAGCTTATGAAAAAGTATAAGAAGGAAATGGTCTAGATTTGTTAGCTGCCTATCCTGGAAGGTGGGAAGGGAGGACAGGATCTTGTTTTGGAAACAGAACTAGCTGGTTGGTGGCTGTCTTTCTGAGGTTTTTCCTGATATCTATGCAATAGCAAAGAACAAGAATGCTTTGGTATCTGATTATTGCATAGGTTATGGGACAAACAGTGTTTGGAATGTTTAACTGCGAAGAAGACTAAATGATTGGGAATTGGATAGTTTCTGGACTTTGATGGGTATACTGTATTCTCTACCAATGGAGGACACAACAGACTCATTGATTTGGAAGCAATCTACACATAAAGTATTCACAGTTAAATCCTTCTATCTATTGTTACAGAGTGGGGACAAGGACGACTTCCCTTGGATAAATTTATTGAGGGCTCCCGTCCCTACAAGGGTCATTTTTTTCTCTTGGTGTGCCACAAGGGGGAAGATTCTGACTCTGGATAATCTAAAGCGTAGGGGATACTCACTAGCTAATAGATGTACATTATGTCTCAGACATGAGGAATCAATCGAGCATCTATTCATCCACTATTGCTGGACCACTAATATTTGAAGCCCAATCCTCTCATGCTTCGGTATCCAAATGTGCTTCCCAGCAAACTTAAAAAGCTTTCTCTCAGCCTGGTGCGGTCAACCCGTGGGAAGGAGGAAGAAGAAGCTTTGGAACATGATCCCTTATTACCTTTTTTGGTGGGTTTGGAAGGAACGTAACAGGACCTTTGAAAACATTAAAAAAACTGTTTTACATTCCAAAAGCTTTTTCCTTTCTTGTTTGTTTACTTGGTTTGAAGAAGGAAAAGAGATAGATCTTAGTTCATTTCTACTGTTTATAGCTAGCATGAAGTAAGAAGGGGATTTTGTAACATGTTTCTCATACTTTGGCATCCCTCTGATGCTCATTAATAATACTTACTTATCTTTTCAAAAAAATAATAATAATAATTATCGATTACAATAATATGCTCTAACATGCCCCCTCAAGCTGGAGCATACAAGTAAAAAATGTCTAGCTTGGAAGACAGTCTAAAGGACAGGACGAGACAGCAGCTTAGTAAAAAGATCAGTCAACTGAGACGAAGATCGAATGAAAGAAGTATTCAATTATTTGTAAACAACAAATCATGGATGAAGCGGCAATCAACTTTAATATGCTTAGTCCGCTCGTGAAATACTAGATTATTTGCAATGAAAATGACTAGTTGATTATCACAGTGCATAGGCATAGGTACAAGAACATCAATTCCAAAGTCACAAAGGAGAAATCGAACCCAGAGCATCTCAGAGCCAGTGTAAGCCATAGCACAACACTCACTTCTGTACTAGATCAAGCAACTTGTTTCTTACTGTGCCAAGCAAACAAGTTATCTCCTGTTAGAATATATGATTTGTTTCCTTATTTCCTTATTTGATGCAAACTTTTGATTATAAATATAGTTTACGGGAAAAGGGAGACACACAATGCAATCTCTCTAATTCTCCTTATTTTCAACTTGGTATCAAAGTCATTTTTGGTTCCAAATGAAAAAAAAAAAAAAAAAAAAAAGGGAGAGAGAAAAGGAGAAGTGAGAGGGAAAAAAAAACCCTAAAGCCCCCACCGTAGACAAATTTCTTTGCTGCCGGACAACTCTCCGGCGATTGGAGTTTGTCTCTGACCGCACCAAAGGAACTGTCGGCAACCAACGATCACCACACAGCAGATGTCATCCCTGGACATCATCAAACAAAAACTCATGTGCAAACCACGACCATGGCTCTAGATCTCACACGCCTAAGCTCTTCAGTGCATGTGGAAGCGCAGCTTTCCAAAGGCACTCTAGCAACCACTAACGGCGATCATCTAATGCAGGCGACGTCGTCTATTGTTCCTCGCCTGATGATCTGTTGAAGACTTTTGTTCATTTGACTTTCGTTCATCTGTGTCTTTTTTCGCTTCGTCTAGGTTTTGCCTAACGGTTTCTGGCTATGTTACCCGAACTCGGGGGCGGGTGTCAGACTTAGGTATATATCCAAATGTCAAATTCGCCTATGATCTATATTTTTGGATACAAAGACTCAGCTACAAAAGTATCCAAATTGTGGATACGGGCACAAGGATACGACACATAAAAAAATATTACATATTCAAGTGTATATAAAAACATAAAAAGTTTAAGAATAAGGCTTATCTTAAAGGCACAACTAAGATTATTGTGCATCTAAATAGATATACATAGATTAGTTTCTCATTGACATAAATAAAAAATTAATTTTTACATAATAAATGAAAGAGAAAGTAAATAAATTATTTTTATTCTTTTGTTATGATAGATTGTTTTTATTTTTTAAAAATACGGATACCTTCATTCTCATAATTATTAAATCATTTGTACAACTTGTATGTATTATATATTAACCATAAATCATAGCTACATGAAATTCTTAAAATAATTATAATAATTTATTAGGCTAGTTTGGTGTAATCTAGTAATTCTCTCTATATATATATATATTTAAAACTTGGAAGAGCAAAAGTCTCTGTAACTCTTTCTATATTCAATACACAAATGGAAGAAAAAAAGTCATATCAGTGTCATAAATTTTTCTTACTTAGGATATATGACTGGTATATAATACAAGTACAGAGAAGACAAAAGGTTGAAGCCAACCTAATGTTTATGTGATTAATGAGTCTTTCCCATTTGAAACCAACATCTTCCAAGCTTTGCTCTACTCAATAATGGCAGAATAAAAAACCAACTCGTTCTAGACGAAACACAACTGTGTCCAAGATACAAACTTAGTGTCGGACACAGATCTCGTATGAACATCCGACTCGTGTCACATCGATACGGGTACTCCTACCCAAAATGGTGAGTCCGAGTAACACAGGTTTATGGGTTACTGCTCAACTATGTTTGGGGAAGATCCTCTTGCATCTATGCTCTTACTTGATGATTCTCTAGAATGTGGATGTGTTCTTTTGATTATCTAGATTGATTATTGATTGGTGTTTTTGTTTTGAAGTTTGCACGCCTTTTTGAAATTGGGTTTTCTCGTTTTTTGTGAGACACGGTCATTCACCATCAATGTTTTTTTCTAGTTATTATTGATTCTTGCTGGCTGCACATTTGAAGATTTATTGTTTTTTTATTACTGCTAGTAACTGTTCTGGTTATTATTCATTATGTCGAAGCCCGAACACACAAGTGACTCTACCACTATCATGATTTAGTCTGTATTCTTTAAAGCTGATGATGTCCCTCATTCTATCACCTAAGAAATTACATGGGACAAATTATTTAAGTTGAGCACATGCAGTGAAAACCTTTCTTAGGGAGAAAGACAAACTAAAGTATATCACTGATTAGCCACCTTCTACTGATCCCTAATATCGTGTTTGGATGAATGAGAATGCTACTGTCATGGGTTTGCTATGGCACAATCTAGAGGATTCAATTGCCACTAGTGTTGAGTTCTATGATTCATCCAAGAAGATATGGAATCGTCTGGCAAAGACTTATTCCTGGAAGAGCAATATTTCTCGAGTATATAAGTTGTATGAGCAAATGTTTTCCGCAAAATAGGGCGAGAGATCATTGTCTAATTATAATAGTCACTTGAAGAGCATATGGGAGCAATTGTTACAATACAATACTGAGGACTTGACGTAGCAGAAAAAATATTGGGAAGAATTTATGATTGCAAATTTTTTATCTGGCCTAAATCCTTCACTTCGAGGATTTAAGGATCAAATTTTAGTAAATGAAACCTTGCCTATTGCTACTAGTGCCTACACCTGCAGACAACAATCATCTCTTGGCAGTCATTTAACCACGGCTAATGATCACTCGTTTACTGATTCCTCTGCTCTTGTTAGCAATCATCATAGCCGTGGACGTTCTTCTCATGGTACCCATGGTGGACGCAATGTTCGGGGTAGTTCTAGAGGTGGAGGATGTTTCTCGAGTGGTCGAGGAGATTGCGAGTGTGACTTTTGTGATGGCACCAATCATACTGAGCCTTGTTGCTGGAAGAAATATGTGAAACCTAAGTAGGCACACCATATTTCTGATCGTGAATCTTCACCACTTCCAACATCTAATAATGGAGCTACCACGTCTAATTCAAAGGAGAAAATTATTTTGAGCTTATCACAGCTTCAGGAACATGTTTCTAACTCTCCTGCCTCCACTGTCACATTGGCCAACTTAGGTAATCTAGCTCTTAAGGCCTCATCTTTTACCTCTTGGATCATTGATTCAAGAGCCAACTCGCATATATTTGGTAATTCCTCTTTATTCTCTAATTTTACTCATATTCATCCTAATATTGTGTTAGCTAATGTTTCGTCCTGTGTTTGGTAAAAGGACCATTCGTCCCTCGCCATCTCTTAATCTCCTTTTTAGTATCTATGTACCTTAATTTCCTTTTAACTTACTTTTTGTTAGTCAGCTAACCAAGTTGTTAAATTGTTCCATAACTTTCTTTCCTACTTGTCTTTCAGGACCTCGCAACGAAGAGGATGATTGGTTCGGGGCATGAGAAGGATGGCCTCTATTATCTTGATCGTGATCGTCCCCTAGAGCACCCACCCTCTAATACTTTTTGCACTTCAGTCTCTCCTTTTAAGTGGCATTTTCGTCTAGGTCATCCTTGTTTAGCTTGGTTGAAATTAACCAAACGAAACCAAACTTTTTTCCACTAGGTGGGGTCAGCTATATGGATTTGACAACGCCAATCAAATCTGTTTAGGGCCATGTCCTCCGTTAGATCCAAGTAGGCAAGGTCATGTTTAATAGTTTCTTTCCAATTTCACTTGAGTCTTTCTCTTCCTCCCCTACTCCTTGCAATCTCCATTCTTTCACACATTCTAACAGTTGCCTCTGTTGGACACCTTCTAACATGATCGAACCATCTTAATCGATTTTCTTTCATTTTATCTTCAATTGGTGATATTCCTACTTTGTTCCTAATCTCCTCGTTCCTAATCCCATCTCTCCTTTCTTAGCATTTTCATCTCTGCAACTGCCATTTTCTAAACATGATTATGCTTTACTGCCCAACACTATGATCCATATAGCAATGCTGGTCTTACCGCCACCTTATAATACTTTTCTTTCACCTTAAGGGGGACTTTTCGATCACACAAGACTCCCAAAGCACTCCTCCATTTGGTCCACCCAGTCTGAATCTTGTGATTTACATCAGTATCAATCCCTCCATCTTGTTGCACCATAGATCCAAGGTACCTAAAGTGTTCTTTTCTACAATCTTTTGTGTACCTAAACTTATTTCTATGCTACCAATTACTCTACTTTGACTAAACTTGCATTTCATATATTCTATTTTGCATTGACTTAGTCTAAACCCTTTTATCTCTAACGTTTCCCGCTACAATTCTAGCTTAGTATTCACTTCTCTCGTCTCATCTACTAAAACAATATCTGCAAATAGCATACACCACGGCACCTCATCCTGAATATATCTTGTAATCTCATCCATAACTAGAGCAAACAAGTATGGGCTTAACGCTGAACCTTGGCGTAGACCAATCGTGATAGGAAACTCTTTAGTCTTTCGACCAGTTGTTCGTATAGATGTCATGGCTCTATCATACATGTCCTTTATCGCCTCAATATATGCAACACATGCTCCTTTCTTTTCCAATACTCTCCATAGAATCTCCCTAGGGACCCGGTCATAGGCTTTCTCTGAATCAATGAACACCATATGTAAATCTTTTTTACCTTCTCTATACTGTTCCATTAACCTCCTCAAGAGAAATATAGCCTCCATGGTTGATCTCCCAGATATAAAACCAAATTGATTCTCTAAAACATTTGTTGTCCTTCTTAGTCTTCTCTCAATAACTCTCTCCCATAATTTCATCATATGGCTCATCAATTTAATCCTGCGGTAGTTCGCACAGTTATGAATATCTTATTTGTTCTTGTATATGGGTATAAGAATACTTTTCCTCCATGCATCAGGCATCTTCTTACTCTTTAACACTACATTAAAAAGTTTTGTCAACCAACTTATGCCACACTCCCCTAAGCAACTCCAAACCTCAACAGGGATACCATCTGACCCAACCGCTTTCCCACTCTTCATCTTTTTCAATACTTCTTTTACTTCTTCCCTGCTGATTCTCCTATAAAACATCTGATTTAATTCTTACCAAAAGGTGTCTAGTCTAGAGCATGAAGCTTATCAGCTTGGCAAGCATCACCGTAGTTCTTTTTTAGTCCTGGTATTAGTCGTGAGTCAGAACCTTTTGCAATGGTTCATACAGACATTTGGGGGCCCTCCCGCATTAATAGTGTTAATGGTTTTTCATATTTTATAATATTTGTTGATAATTTTTCTCGTATGACAAGGTTTTTTTTAATGAAACAATGATCTAATTTACCTTTTGTTATTTCTCAATTTTACAATAAAATTGTTACTCAATTTGATAAAAGAAATAAAGTTTTCCATTCTGATCGTGCATTAAAATATGTTCAGATAGTTGTTCATAATTTTTGTGCCGATAGGAAGATTATCCATCAAATCACTTGTCCTCACACCTCTCAACAAAACAGTATTGCTAACCACAAACATCATCATTTGTTGGATGTTACCCGTACCTTAATGTTTCACATGCATGTCCCTTAATCTTTTTGAGCAGATGCTGTCCTCACTACTTGTTATCTTATTAATAGGGTTCCTACATCTATTTTGTCCGATCAATCTCCCTTTCTCTTCTTCATCCCAATCAGTCTCCCTTTCCTCTTTCTCCTCGTACTTTTGGCTATGTTGCATTCGTCCATATTCTTGATTCTAATCAAGACAAACTCTCACCTCATTCTTGTAAGTGTATTTTTTTAGAATATTCCCGCACTCAAAAAGGTTATCGTTGTTATCACCCTCCTTCATGACGTTACTTTGTGAGTACTGATGCTATCTTCTTTGGGTCCACTACCTTTTCTTCTCCTAGCAGTAACCTCTTGTCCTTTGACCTTATTACTTCTCATAAGGGGGCGCATTTCCCTACTCTTCCTCCTCCCTTATCCTCCACCTATGTTCCTATATCTTAATCTTCCTCTCTTACCCGTCATAAAATCCTCCACAGTGCCAAAACAATTAGTTCTGTCTCAGCACCCTGTTCCTACCATTGCTCCTACTCCTCTAAAACAAGTTTACCAATGTGATCCTGATAGGAAAGTCAATCTTCCCCTACCGACTAATCTCACTCCTTCGTCTGAGGTACCAAATTCTTCTCATCCGACTTGCCTATTGCTTTATGGAAAGGTACATGCACTTGCACTTTACCTCCTATTTTTCTAATTTTGTTTCCATCGTCTTTCCTCTTCTTTGTATTCTTTTGTGACTTGTCTTCTGCTTCTGTTCCTACTTCTTATAGACAGGCCTGACCTATTCTGGGTTGGAAACACGCAATGGATGAAAAAATGCATGCTCTCCATCAAAATCAAGTATGGGAACTCACCTCTCTTCCCACTAGCAAACAAATTGTGGGTTGTTGTTGGGTTTACACTGTTAAGTACCGTCTGGATCGTTCGGTTGAGCGTCTTAAAGCACGGTTGGTTGTCAAAGGGTATACTCAAATGTATGGTTTGACTATTTTGAGACCTCTCTCATTGTTCGCCTCAATTCAGTTCGAATTTTTCTTGCTGTTGCTACCAACTACTCTTGGCCATTACATCAGCTTGACATTAAGAATGCCTTTCTCTATAGTGAACTTCAAAAAGAAGTCTATATGGATTAATCCACTAGTTATAGTACTCTTGGCAATGAGCATCTTGTGTGTTGCTTACAGCGTGTTTTACATGGTTTGAAACAGTCTCCTCAGGCTTGTTTTAATCATTTCAGCTCTATTCCTCTTATTGGGTATACTCGCTCTACAGCTGATCATTCTGTGTTTGTACGTCAAACATCTTCCGACACCATTACCTTGATTGTATATGTGAATGATATTATTATCTCTAGTGATGATGCATCAGGTGTGATGGATTTGAAACAATATCTTGCTACTTAGTTTCATACTAAGGATCTTGGCCGGATTCATTACTTTCTTGGAATTGAGATTGCCTGCTCATCACAAGGTACTTCACTTTGTCAACGCAAATATATTCTGAATTTACTCTCTGAAACTGGTCTTTTAGGTGTTCGTCTTGCTAATACTCCAATGGATTCCTCTACTAAATTGGATGCTACTTCAGGAGAGATCTATTCTAAAGTGAGTCGTTATCATCGCCTTGTGGGGAAGTTCATCTATCCCATTATTACTTGTCCTAATATCACCTATGTTGTGGGAGTGGTTAACTAGTTCATACATAGTCCTCATCTTTCGCATTTTGAGGTTGTTTCCCAGATTCAACGATATTTGAAGCATTTTTCTGCTTGTGGCCTTCTATATCATCCTCCTTTCTCCTTATCTATCACTAGTTATAGTGATGCTGATTGGGCTAGAAGCCGAACTGATCGACGTTCAACCTTGGGTTGTTGCACATATGTTGGGGATAATTTGGTTACTTGGCGCAGTAAGAAACAATAAGTTGTAGCTCGTTCAAGTGCTAAGGCTAAGTATCATACTATGGATCATACTGCCTCTGAGATACTCTGGGTTCGATCTCTCCTATGTGACTTTGGTATTGACATTGCTGCTCTTATGGCTATGCATTATGACAACCAAGCTGCAATCGTTATTGCTAATAATCCTGTGTTTCAAAAGCGTACAAAGCACATTGAGGTTGATTGCCACTTTATTCGTGATTTGTTGTTTCACAAAGAGTTGAGTACTCCATTTGTTTGATCATCTTCTCAGTTGGCCCATCTTCTTAACAAGTCATTGCCTCGCTCTTCATTTCAGTCTTTCTTCCAAGCTGGGCATTTTTGACTTGTATGCTCTAGCTTGAGGGAGCGTGTTAGAATATATGATTTGTTTCCTTATTTCCCTATTTGATGTAAACTTTTGATTATATATATAGTTTATGGGAGAAGGGAAACACATAATTCAATCTCTGTAATTCTCCTTATTTTCAACTTCTCCTATAAAATTACAATAGCCAGACGCCGAACGATGATCGATCTAACTCCCAACCCAATTAGCATCGCTATAACCAATGACAATAAGGAAGATAGATGATACAAAAGACCACAAGCAGGAGACTGTTTCAAATATCATAGGATACGACAAACAGCTTCAAAGTGAGGAATATGGGGAATATGTATAAATTGGCATACAATACCCACTGCTTAGGTCATATCAAGACGAATAAATATGAGATAAATGAGTTTCTCCACCAAGCAGCCATAGCGGCTCACATCAAATAAGAGCT
The DNA here is from genome assembly GCA_019916065.1 of Vitellaria paradoxa. Lineage (NCBI taxonomy): Eukaryota > Viridiplantae > Streptophyta > Magnoliopsida > Ericales > Sapotaceae > Vitellaria > Vitellaria paradoxa. The sequence goes on from CM034242.1 coordinate 30,145,624, forward strand.
CACCAAAAGTAGTATCCACTCTGGTAAAAGGATCCATAGGAGTATCAGCTAGACGAGCACCTAAAAGTTCAGCCTCAAAAAATAAATCTAAGACATTTGTGTTGACAAGTAGAAATCCCCTGGGAGGAGCATGCAATCTCAACTCTCAATTCCCAGAAAGTACCAAAGGTCTCCAAGATCCTTAGTGTGAAACTGAGTAGCAAGATGATGTTTTAAAGCCACAATACCAAAAGCATCATCACTAGAGATAATAATATCATTCACATATACAATCAGGATGATAGTTTCAGAAGAAGTACGACGTATAAAAATTGAATGATCAACAGAAGAGCATGAGAAACTAATATCAATAAGAACAGAGCTTAACCGATCAAACCAAGTGTGAGTAGAATGTTTCAAGCCATAAAGAGCAAACCGCAACTGACATACCAAATGCTCACGATTACAATAACCTGGGGGCTGATCCATATAGACATCCTCTTGAATTTTACCATGGAGAAAAGCATTCTTAATGTCAAGCTAATGTAATGACTAACAACGACTGACTTCCACGGCAAGTAGAATTTGAACAGAATTCAAGTGAACAACAGTAGAAAAAGTCTCACTATAGTCCACACCATACATTTGAGTATAACTTTAGGCAACTAAACAAGCCTTAAGGCGCTCAACAAAGCCATCTGGAAGGTAAATAGTGGAAACCCAGCGGCAACCAACAGCCTACTTGCTAGGAGGAAGAGCAATAAGTTCCCATATTTGATTCTAATGGAGAGAGTGCATTTCTTCATCCATAACGTGTTCCCACCCTAAAATAGATAAATCCTATCTATAAGAAGATGGTACAAACACAGAAGACAAAGCACAAACAAAGGAAAAAAGAGACAATAAATGATTGTAAGACGCAATTAGCGAGAAGATGAGTGCATGTACGCTTACCTTACCTTAATGCAATAGACAAGTTAGAAGAAGAAGTAGGTACCTTAGACAAAGGAGAAGAATCAATCAAGAAATGAAGGATAACCCTCCTATCACGATCATGCAAGTACACCCTTGGTAGAGGAACAATAGGAGCATATAGTAGGATTTTCTGACTCAGTTGGGATACCTACAGTGGCCAAGTCTAGAGACGAAGACTAGGACAAGGGAACATAAATAGAAGACATGAGAGTAGGAAGAGTAAGAGTAGACAACCCCTCACCAAAAATAATAAGTTTAGATGACAAGGTATCACCATCAGAAGAAAAGAAAGTGGTAGGTGGTGTAGTGATGACTAACAAGAGCATATAAATCAGTACGTGGCGTTGTATGTTCATTGGTGGAAGAACGACTGCCTAACGAGGATCGCTATAAGCGAGCATAAGCACTAGCAGCTGTAGGCAAAGTCTTGCTGGCTAAGATCTAATCCTTAAATCCTGAGAAAGAAAGATTAAGACCAGATAAAAAATTGACAATCATAAACTCTTCCTAATACTTCTTCTGTCATGTCAGGTCTGCACTAAAGGGATGATATTGCGACAACTGTTCGCATAAACTTCTCAAATGATTATAATACTATGATAATGATTTCTCGTCCTGTTTTACTAAAAACATCTGCTCATACAACTCATAAACTCGAGAGATATTACTCCTTTGGGAGTAAGATTTGGCAAGGCACTCCCATATCTTCTTGAGGAATCGCAGAATTCAATAGTAGTGGAAATGGAGTTCCCTAAATTGTGCCATGGGAGACCCATCACAACAGCATCCTCACTCATCCAAACACAAACTTAAGATCAATGGAAGAAGGTGGTTCATCAGTGATATATTGTAGTTTGTTTTTCTCCCAAAAAGAAGTTTTAACTGCAAAAGCGCAACTCAAATAATTGTTGCCATTCAAGATAAAGGCCAGCGTCCCTAACACCATCTGTTTTCATTGTCACTACCTTGCATTGATGTCAAAACAAAAGGGCTGAAGGGTATTGAGCTCTTCATACATCTTCTTTGAAGTAGCAAAATAATCAATGATGTTGCAGCCAGCCTGTTGGACTTTGAAGAAGTCGCTAAAGACACTACAGATACAACTGAGATCACTAGAAAACAATAATTGAATATATTCCCAAATTTCTTTCCAAGTATCCAAATCAGTACACAAGTCAACAACATCAATTTCCATAAAGTTCCATAGAAGGCTAAGAATATTACCATCATCCTCTATCCACGCATCATAAGTACTGGCAATTGAAGCCGAGGTAGGTTTGGTGAGATGTTTTTGCTTACCAGGACCAGTCAAAACAATTTTAACTGCCTTTGACCATTATAGATAGTTTTTGCCATTCAACTTTCAAGTAGTTAAATGATGGAGCTAGTTGACAGGGCCAAGTGGCTTGGATTCCATAGGAGGAAGTGCTGGAAATGGAATTGGAGTCGGTCATCACAAGAAATGTAAGAAAAATTGGCTACAAATTGAGATTTGGAGTGTCCAAAAGGGTTTGGAATCGTCGGAAAGTCGCCAGAGAATCGTTAAAAAGTTGCCAGATATGACGGAAACGAGATCGTCAAACAAGGACCAATGCATTGGTGGCTGACCCAAAGTGAAAGAAGAAGCCACATACTTGCAATCAGCAAAAGGGATGACTGCAAGTAGATCTCACTTGCTGAAACTTCGATGGCACGTGAAGCACTATTCAGGCATTTAGATTTGGTGAGGCTCATCGGCGCTAGGCTAGACTAATGGTGCGGTTGGCTTGATGAATCGTCAACAAAAGATAAAGCCTAATAGTACTTTGAAGGCTTGTCAATGCTGATAGTTCTTGAAACTCTGGTCGCCAAAGTTTGGAGGCAATGATTTTGATACTAAAGATGAAGAATAGGGACTTGGTATAGACACAAGACCCAAAATATATATATATATATATGAATTTGAAAAAAGAATAAATTCTAGGATCTACGCTCTAATACCATGTCAAGAAGATTAAATTGAGAGATGAATTGTGTTGTTGCATTAGGGTCACCTTAACCTAATTATATATATAGGAATCCTATGTATTAGGAAAACATTACAATCAATCAATCAAATCTTCCTACACGAACAAACTAGGAAACTAATTATCTTCTTACCATATTTACAACAATATCTAACACAATTCAACAAATATAATAACATAAAACAATTTAAACATGGAAGGAAATAGAGATTAAACCAAACAAGTGATACAAAGTGGAGTGAAGGGCTTCATTAACTACAGGAAAATCCACTAATAGCAGTATGAACAATGTTGGCACTACTACACTTCCTGAGAGATTGGATAGGTTTCTGGGGCAGCTAACAAACATATAGAACAGTATGAGATGTACTTTCATAGCTTGCTTGGAAGGAGCCCAATGCCAAAGGAATATGATCTTGAAAATTAACTAGTAATTGAAGTCCAGTACTCAAGCATAATTCAAAGTAGGATAAATTTGTTTAACAACCAACATATGAGACTTTTAGCACATTTCCTATATGGATGTGAAACATGCCCATTTGACATCGGAAGGAAGCTCCATGTGAAGGATATGTTTTGGTTCCTCTTTGGCTTCAGCATCAATTATTATTTTGTGTTTTACACTTTATTTGGTGAAAGCTTGGGTACCAAGCATAAGAACATGGGTTCAATGCTAAGAGGAATCACTCCAAGCAAATAATGCGAACACCAATGGTGTAAGTCTTTTCATAGTCTTGTCCTTCACAGAACCTGCGATCAATGGAGACCAACTCTAGACAATGTCCTTTTAAATATTATATAGACTATAAATCACAGATTATGGAAAGCAAGGATCAAAATATTATTTCTTTTCCACGAAATGGTTGAAAAGTTTCCATTTCCCAAGAGACCAGAAACAAAACACCTCTAATGTTTCCATTGAAAAAAAAATAAATATAACATGGACAAAAAATGCAGTATAATATAACAAAATAATAAGTTGCTTAATTATTTTATTGCTAAGATTTTGTATATTTAGATGGACTCCAATACATATTTATAAATATTTCTATAATTCTAATATTTTTGTTCCGCTCTCGAAATAATTCTAAAACATTCCATAATGTATCCGCTACCGTTATACCTGAAACACCCTACTGAAATGAAATTTTAATCAATGCTAGAAAGCTCTTTAAAGTTTTGTATTTTTCTCATAGATTCAAACACTTTTCCTATATAACACCTCTGAGTTCAGCCTGAAGCAAATATATATTATCTGTAAAAAAATATCAAAAAGATGCACTAAGAATTTCTATACATCTTCAAATCCTAGCTACGGTATGTTTCCCAAAGAAAAAAAGGCAAACAGTAAGATTTGGAATGCTTGAAAACTTCCACATATGAACCCACTGAAAAAGGGCAAGCATTCTACATGAGAATCCTTTGAAAAAAAAAATGTTGGACTTTCATGGACTGATGAAGATCTGTTGCAATTTAGAAAGTAAGAGTTTAACAGCTAACATCATAGTTAGCCAATAAATACAAACAAATCTTGAGGTGCCGCACTTCAAAAGAAAAAGGTTCACTTATAATTCTTATCATGAAAGCGCAAAACAAATAAATTTGGTGTCAGGCAAGATTTTAGTCTTAGTAATCAAGCTATACGTTCAGCCAACACGAAACCACAAAGTAACAAAGAAAAAGGGCCAACCATGGAAACATATAAATGAACCTAGTCAATGATCAGTGTGTAAAAATCAATAGGCCTAAGCAAACAATCCACATATGCCCTGAAATATTGTATATCTAATATAGAGAACTATTGTTCTGAATTCTTTTTAAACTATGAAGACAGTGGGATACTAAGCATCAGCTAAAGTTGCCCATATCATATAAGGTTCCAACATGACTAGTTTTATGATTGAAAAGGCATCAAGAGCAAGTTGAATTCTACAAAGAAGATTTACATAACCTTCACCAGAAGTTTTGTAACATTTTTTAACAAAGACAACAGAATATAAATTGGACAAACATTTTTGTTCCTCTCAATGCTTCCAGTGCTTCAGTTCCCAAAGGTAACACTGCAAATTATGTGTCCATTTCGCTTGATGTGCTCCAATCAGCCTGTAGTTTGGGCACATCATTCTGAATGCTATTTGTTTTATTTCTGTTCACCCCTAGGATATGAATATAACTGTATTTTCAACAGAATTTGCATCATAATTAGGAATTCAATGTTGATTAAATGGGTGACCATAACACTTTCTTTTGGATAAGCAAAACTATATCATTATTAAGGTGATCATAGCATATAAACTTGCAAAAGTTTATGTCCTCATGTTCCAACAATTAGGTCTACTTCAAGTGCATCTCGTTTTTCTCTTCTCCTTCTATCTTTTGTGTGTTCTTGTCCAGGTCTGTGTGTGTGCTGATTAGGACAATGTACAATGACATTACAGGGAACCTGCTTTACAGACTTCCGGATGATTTATTGGCACAGAACAAGCATTAGAGAGATGAATTCTGAATGAAATTACACAGAAAACTGTAAAGAGGCCTTATCACTTACTTCGTTTCGACTTCTGTGTGTGTGGAAGAATCTCGATGTAACAAGTATCCCTAAATGATGTTATGATAAATACCTTGACACCGTACTGCAATAAGATCGTAACAGAGAATTAATCATGGATTTGTACAACATAACAAATTAATAGAATATCATCCATTAAACAGTGACTATATTCAAACATCTGCAAACAAACATCAGTGCAGGATAAGATTTGGTAAAAAAGTGCAATTTCAGTCAGAAAAGAAAGATAATATATTTTGTTTTAATACATGTAAGCCATGTGGCCTTAAAAATTAATAAACAATGGACAAATTTTCAAGTAAAAGAGTGAAGTAAAACAGGCATAGAGAAGAAAGTGAGCACAGAATTCAGAGAAAAAAGAATTGTGAACATATGGCTATTGGCAACATAATGCCAATGTGCAAGTGTGTGTGTGTGTGTGTGTGCATGTGCCTATGTGCAAGTATGAGAAAGACAAAGTTGCTAATACCGCATCTGCAGCAGCCTGCAATGTGACATGATCACCCCACTCACCAATCCTATAATCATTTACATCAAAACATACATGAGCACGAATAAGTTTAATAAAAGGCATATATTCCAGAAAGATCAAGTGAGAAATGAATCCATACTTGCTAATGTGCTTCAAATAGTCATCATAAGGCATTGGAACATAACCCTCATATGGTTCTGGGTGTGATTTGAGCTTATGACATTGATTCATTGAAAACAGAAACACCAAACTTTAGGTCAGATGAAATGCAATGGCAGCAAGAGATCAAATTCATAGAAATTTGAACCTATCTTTTAAAAATATCAATACACCAACCTGATCAACAACTTGTCGCCTTACAAATTTGTGGTGCTCAGTAGTACGGTATATTTGATCTGACAAAGAACGGAACTGGGAAAATAAGAAGTTAGATCATAATAAACAAGACTACTATAATCATAACATAGCAACTAAATCCAGCACTAGCTCCTAACAAAAATTCTTGCTTACCAACATGGTCAGTGGAAGCTAATTTTAAATTTTACTTTTGTGGAAAACTTTATCTTTTGGCAAGTAGAAAACTTCTAATCTTGTAGTATCAGTTACAAAATTTATACATTTTTGGGTTTAGAAGAAAAAAAAAAAAAAAGGAAAAATCCCTTTCAATTTTGTATTCACAATTAAATGTCCATACCTTGGGGAAAAAAAAAGTTCACAAAAAAAAAAAAAAAAGTAAACCTATAACTAAGGAAAAAGAAAAAGAAAGCAAGAAATCTCAAAGTTAATCTAGTATGGTTTAGAACAACACTGGCACATTTTGGTATATTTTATTTAACTCATACTATAAATTGTTTATCAATTTCACTGCAACCTCTAGGTGTTATAGGTGTCAACCACTTGTGAGGATTTTATTTTAACCACTGGCACATTTTGGTTTATTTTATTGAACTCATACTACAAATTGTCTATTAATTTCACTGCAACCTCTAGTGTTGTAGGCAACAACCACTAGTGAGAATTTTAGATTCGTTTACACCTGATCATTAACACAAGAGGGATTGGTCTTTGGAATAATTGAATATAATATTAGGTAACTCTCTATCTCTCTTCCCTTTCCTTTTCCCTCTTCAACTTCGTCAAACCTCCTCCTCTACTGGTTGTGGGTAGTCCCAAACATTCTCAGCTACACTTGTTTCTTCTTCCTTGCCCCGAAAGACTACATGATGAATCCTAATGAAACTAACTAGCTTGACCTTTAAGAGAAACGTATTCTCTGAAAAGATATAGGGTAATCCACAATTTTCTCCTGTCTTAGTCAATTTGTGTAGGCTCTGAATCAACTGTGCCTTACAAAATGGAAATTCCTAGCGCATTCCATTTAAAGCATGGAAAGACGAAAATGAGCAAATGTAAAATTTTGTACAAAGTGTACCTTGGATATGACATTATCATGTTTGCGGCTGATAAGTCTTTATCTTACGGTTTTTGTAGGTTAGAATGCTAGTGTTTTGTCAAATATTGTAGGCCTTTTATGGAATTCTATAGAACTAGATATTGTAGATATGTGTACTCATCTGGACACTTGCAAGGAAATTTGGGACTACGTTCAATTGCTCTATTCCAGTGGTTTGAGTCATGTCTACAACATCTCAAGTGACTTCTACAAACTCTAACAATCTAGGAAGTCCATCACTACATACTTTACAACAGTGAACAAGACGTATAAGGAACTAAATTCTCTTCAACCATCATCTGCTAACATCAATGTTATGCGGAAACAACTAGAACATATGGTTGTCCTGAAATTTCTTGATGGCATTGATCTAGAGTTTGAACTTATCGAAGCTCAAATTCTAGGATGCACTTTTCTTCCTATATTGGCCAAAACACACTCACAGGCTTTAATGTGTTAAATTATTGTTTTTTTTTAATTAAAAAAAAAAAGTTTTGTCCTAAGTTTTAGTATGGATTTTCTTCATCCTTCAATAAAAGGATAATCAAATATATATACACTTACAGATATATGTGTGTGTTGATTTTCCTTTGTTCTCTAGAAAAAAATAAATAATATAAAATAAAATAAAATAAAAGGGTCGCTAACTACCCACATCTATCAACTGAGAACATGATGCATGTAAATCTTCTATATATACAAGGATGGCGAGTAGGAAAAGGAGGAAGGAAGGAGAAAAGAGGATAGAGACCCAAAAAAAATAGAAAAAGATAGAGGAAACGAAGGAAGAGAGAAAGAAGAAGGAGCGATATACAGAATCTTACTCTGAAAAGACGACATACTTTGTTCTCCAATCTTCATCTTTTCTCTGTTGTGTCTTGTATCTGATAATGATCGGTTACGGACTCCTTTTAGGACTCTAGACCTAATCTTTATCTGATAACAAACTCCTTTACCTGATCTCTGGACTCCAAACTTGTATTTCAGGACTCTTAAAAGACTCCTAATCAAAATATGCTTGGACTCTTTCAAAAGACTCCTAATCAAAATATACTTGTTATATATCAAAATTCCTTTCAAAACTCGTAATCAGAATCTGTCTAGGATTAAGGTTACGATCTAAAAAAAAATATATAATTTCCCACCATTAAAGGCACACCACCAAAAATATATATATATATCTGGTGAAATCTAAAAGTAAAAAAAAGGGGGGGTTTCGATAATAATAGTCTTTATCATTAAAAAAAATTTAATCTCTCGCATTTCAAGTCCCGGAGAGATTAAAAAAAAAATCTCCATCTTCACATTACCAATAGAGAGAAAAATCTCTACACACTGAAAAGAGAAAAAAATCTCTATACATACTTTTTTCAAATTCCAGTAGAGAGAGAAAAATCCCTACGCATCTTTCAAGTTCAATTCATAGTAAAGATTAGATAGATCTCTACATATCTTTCGAATTGCAGTAGAGATTAGAGAGAGAAAAATTTTCTGCCCATCAGAGAGAAAAATCTCGTAGAGAGAGAAAAATCTCTACGTGTATCTCAAATTCTTGTAGAAAGAGAATAATTTCTATGCATATCTCAAATCTCACAGAGAGAAAATTTCTAAAAATAAAATAAAATCTCTACAAGTTTTCAAAAAAAAAAACCTCTCCTAATTTCTTATCTCTACTGAAATTCTCACTTGATAAAATTTTTATCTTTGAATTTCTAAGGATCGTTGGGTCAAAACCAATGATTCCTTTTCTCATTGTAATCAGTTTATAAAAGCGGATTTTCATAAAATCATATTTTTATCCAATTGTGAAAGGGTTTGGATTTGTTCCAAATAATTAGTTTTAAGACTTCCAACTTGGTTTGTCTTTTAAAATAAAATTAATCGGCCCAGGCTTTCAACTCCTTACACAAATTAGTTAACTAAAGTAACTTAATTTCAAGTGTTTGTTTGGAAAATATAAAAATAAAATTGGATTATGCAAATAATATTGAAACATAATCCCAAAATTTTTTTCTTTCCAAGCTTTAATGCCTTTAAGGCCTCAAATTAAGGCTTATTAATAAAATCAAATTCCAAAAAAATTAACTAAATAATAAACTTTAGAGCTACGTTCTAATCCGGATTATTTCCCGACTTAGACATGTAAACCCATTTAAATGGCTACAGTCACAATCCTTGTGAACCCAAAAGTTCACCCAAAATAAATAAATAAATGAATAAATAAGATAAAAAAAAATTATTAGAGGGAAAATTAACTGATTATCCCTTTCAAAGTACACCAATGAACTTATTCATTGCGTGATCTTATCAACCACAGGAACATAGGCAGTTAGGATCATTTATCCTCTTTAGCCACTCTTAATGCCTGAATTGAACTTGTGATAAATAAATAATTGGAATCAAAGGGTATTCTCTTGAATTAAGGGATACGTTATATCCTGAATGAGTCCGACCCACATAATAAAAGTTTCTACGATATTCCATAATAGGAGTGAAATTGTGTTTTGCAATTAACATTTTTCTTTTAATATTTTTGCTTAACATAATGTTAGCTTCCCAGACCTCTCAAACCACAAAAGTAACTAAATGAGTCTGCTCGTTCTGCTCACTAGTCAAATCGGTACTGCTGAGGGGAATTCTATTACAAACACTCGAAGTGGAGACCAGAATAGTAAGGGGAAAAGCTCTTGGCCAAAATGCACACATTGTGGGAAATTAGGACATATTCGCGAAAAAATTTGGAAACTTCATGATAGACAAGCACAGATGGCACATACAGCTACTAGTAGTGAGAATGTCTCAGCCACATGCGTGACTATTTCTAGCAAGGACTATTCCAAACTCCTACAGTATCAGACGGCTCACCAAGCATCTCTTCCTATAGCATCTCGCACACAATGATAATCCTACTACTTGTTTGTGCAACTATAACTCTGTACCTTGGTTTCTTCATTTCGATGCATTAGACCACATGGTTGGGATATCTTAATTGTTTTTTCAGATTAAATATTCCTCTATCATTCCTCTCGTTACCACTACTAATGGTAATAATAACTTAGTATGGAATCAGTATAGTACATCCCTATCCCTCTATACCTTTATCCTCTGTCATATATGTCCACTCCTCATTTAATCTTATGCCTATCATTAAAACTAACTCACAGTTAAACTGCTCATTAACCTTTGTTCCTAAATTATTCATTATTCAGGATTTGAACAAAAACTAAGAGGAGTCTACTACCTTTATGCATCATTTGGACAAAACTTTACTCCTATTCTGCAGTTGCTTATCCACTGGAGAGTCATTGTCGACTTGGCCAGTTGGTCATCCTTTGCCTGATATATTAAAATCCATGTTTTCGTGTTTGAGTCAATTGCAGTATTTAAATTATGAGTCATGCCAATTAGGAATACATCATCAAGCTTACTTTCCTCCTAGGGTTAATAATAGGGCTTTGTGTTTCTTTGATTTAGTTCATTTCGATATTTGTGGTTCGAGTTGTGTACTTTTAAAATTGGGTTTTAAGTACTTTATTACTTTTGTGATGATTTTTCCAAACTTACTAAGCTTTATTTAATAAAAAATCGTTTTGAGTTATTATCCATTTCTAAATCATAATGTTCCGATATTAAAACCCAATTTAGTACACCTATTAAAATTCTCGACAGTGATATGCCAAAGAGTATTTTTTTCACGCCTTACTCCAATGTTGTCCTATCTAGGCATATTTCATCATATTCATACTCCACACTCCACGACGAAACGGAGTTGCTAAAAAGAAAAACTTACACTTTATTGAAATAGCCCACTGCTTAATTCCTCACGTGAATGTTCCCAAGGTCTGCTAGGGGTGATGCTGTCCTTACCGCTTATCATTCGATTAATAAGGTGTCATCTATTTTGCATAATCAGTCATCCCACTCTATTCTTTTTTCTGAAATAAACAGTCTTCCCTCCTCCGCCATGTATATTTGAATGTGTGGTGTTTGTTCACCAAGTTGATAATGGGATAGATAAATTGGCTCCACATGCTCATAAGTGTGTTTTCATAGGCTACTCATATCTATAGAAGGAGTATAAGTGTTTTAGCCCGTCCCTTAATTGATACTTTGTCTGCTCTAAAGTCACCATCTTTCCTTTCTTCTCTGCCTCTCACTTAGCACCACCACTTGATGAGAGTTTCCCTTTACCTGTCTTTCTAGTTCCCCTTTTGGTCGTCCTGTCATTCTAGTTTTCCTTTCTAGTCGTCTATCTCGTCCAGACCTACAAATTTACACTAGACGTCAAGCATTGTGCCTCCTCTAGCAACTTCAGTGCCTCCACCTTCTTCACCTTTGTTTACAACACCTGAAAATGAAAGAAACTTGCCATTGCTAAATGCAAAGGTACGCATAATTTCACCTTTCACCCTATTTCTCATTTTGCATCCTATCACGCCTAATCTCGCTCTTACCATGCCTTTATCTCCCATTTATCCTAACTCTGTGGATGAAGCTTTTTATCACTATGGCTAGCACTATTCCATGGAGAATGGGATGTCAGCTCTTCGAGCCAATAATACTTAGGAATTGGTCCACCTTCCACCAGGAAAGTTAGTCCTTGAGTGTAGATGGGTCTACATAGTCAAAGTACGTCTTGATGGTTCCCTCAATAGATTAAAAACTCGACTGGTTGCCAAAGGCTATACACAAGCATATGGATTGGATTTCTCTAAAACATTCTCTTTAGTTGCCAAGATCACTTCCATCCGACTTCTTATTCCCTTAGCCACAACCTATCAATGGCCTTAGCATTAGTTGGATGTAAAGGATGCATTCTTACATGGTGATCTAGAAGAAGAGGTGTACATAGAGAAACCTCCTGGGTTTGTTACTCAGCAGGAATCAGCTCAAGAAATCATTACATGGCCTAAAAAAATCTCCTCGAGCAAGGTTTGGATGATTCAACACTATGATCATTGAATTGTCAACTCAGTGTGGAGTTGATTATTTTGTTTTCTAGCAATACTCCACTCAGAGAAAGGTTTGGCTCTTGGTATATGTAGATGACATCATCATCACAGGAAACTATACACAGGGTATTTAAAGCAAGGTTATTACTCTATCACAAAGGAAGTACATGCCAGACTTTTTATCTGGGATAAATATGTTGGGTTTTGTGGAAATACTTGAATCCTTAATTTTCCGAGATACCATTGCAGCAATTAGGATCATTGATTAGTTTGTTTCTTATTTTGTAATTCCTAATTTTGTGATAATTGATTCCTGTAACCTAGAATAGTGGAAGGAGCTTCTCTTCCTTCCATTATATATATAGACTGTATGTTTGATCGAGGAATAAAATAAAATTATTTTTCTTCTCAAATATCTGTAGGTTCCAAACCATGGATACTCCAACGAATCCTACGACAAAATTTGTTGCAGATAAGGGTGATTTGTTAGAAAATCCTAGCCAGTATGAGAGACTAGTAAGGAAACTAAATTACTTAACAGTGACAAGTCCAAACATCCATTTCCTATGAGTGAGTGGTCAAATTTTCGGAATCCCCTCGGTCCACTCACTAAGGTGTAGTCATCAAAGTTCCGAGATATCTAAAAAGTGCACCAAGAAGAGGTATGATATATCAAGACCATGGTCATACATCATTCAAGTGATATACAAATGCAGATTGGGCCAAATTGCCATCAAATAGACCCTCTATTGGAGACAATCTAATGTTACGAAAAAGCAAAAAGTAGTTGTAAGATCAAGTGCAAAATCAGAACACAGGACTATGACTCATATGTCATGTGAGTTAATCTGGATTTAGCATATGATGGAAGAATTGGGAGTTCATTATTCGCTACCTATGGAGCTATTATGTGATAATAAAGCTACAGTTCAAATTGCTTCCAATCTGGTATTCTATAAGAGAACCAAGCACATTGAGGTAGATTGCCACTTTGTAGCAGAAAAGATTCATCAAAACATCATCAAAACTGGTCATGTTAAGTCAAAAGATCACCTTGTTATTTATTTAACAAAGCTCTTGGGAGGTCTCAAGTTACATGAGTAAAAGCTTAGAACGTATGATATATACACTCTAGCTTGAGGGAGTGTTAGAAGATATGAATATTGTAAATATAAGAACACCCTATAGATTTATTCTCTTCCCTATTATGTATAGTTCGATGCCCATAAATAGACACTCTGACAACCTTAAGGGTGTCAAAATATTCCATTCATTTTGTTTTTTTGACAAGCACAAAAATGAAAAAATAAACATTTTGGAAGCTAAACTTAAACTCCATTTGTTTCAATGTAACATGTTTTCGAAAAACATGTTTACTCATTGTTTTTTAAAATATTTTTTTGAAACATAAGTAAAAATGTTTTCTGAAAAATATTTTATTTTAATACTACTATCGATAAAATTAAAATAAAATAAAACAAACAAAATCTAAAATGCGGTGAATGTGGGCGAAGAGGTGGAGGTGATGATGCATCGAGGATTTTAAGGGAAAGGGTAATGGAGGTGGTATGGCAATGGTGGCAACAGAAAGTGACAGTGGCAACCCAATAGCGATGGCAAAGGAAGGATAAAAAGGTGCTAGAACGTTATGGTGGTAGAGGTGATGTGGTGATAAAGTGTGGTAGTGGTGGTATGGTGAGAGCAATGGCAACAGTGAGGTAAGGGAGGAGGTAGATGATGATGATGGGGCAAAGGTGGTGGTAGCAGTGTGGTGTCAGGGGAGATGGTAGGTGGAGGGTGTAGTGGTGGTGGCAGGAGGTGGAGTAGGGAGTGATGGTGGGCAACGTCCACCATTTTTAATGACAATGGGAGTCTGTGTATTGTTTACAATAATAATAATGTCATCTACATATACCAGAAGACATATCCTTCCATGTATGGAGTGATGATAAGACCAGGTGATACACACCACATTGAGTCAAACCAAATTCAATAGTCATTGTACTAAATCAGCCAAACCATGCCTTAGGAGACTATTTCAGACCATACATAGATTTTTTAAGTTTGAACACTAACCCATACTTCCCCTAAGCATCAAATCCATGAGGTTGTTGCGTATAAACTTCCTTCTCTAAATCACTATGTAGAAGGGCAATCTTCACATTAAGTTGGTGAGATACCAATGATAAATAGACACTAAAGAGATCAAAGGGTGAGCAACAGTGAAATTGGAAATTGGAGAAAAAGTTTCTAAGAAGTTCAATCCATACACTTGCGTATAAATCAAGGGAACCATTAGAGTACATCTTAAATGTGGCTTAGGTTGGGAAGAAAAAAGTTAGCTCTTTTTATGTGTGTGTGTGTGTGTGTTTGAGAAGGAAAAAAGTTAGCTTCTTAGTAGTTATGCTTTTAAATTTTTGTTAATTTGACATTTTTACCCTTTGTGGTTTAAAAGAAGTTTAAAATATAAGAAGGTAAATTTGGTTATTTTAGAAAAAGCCAAAAGTTGAGCAGTCAGAAGCTGACGAGCTAGCAGGGCTTCCCAAACGAAGCCTGTATAAACCCAGCAATAACCTACAACTGACTTCCGTGAAAAAGATGAAATAAGTCCCAAATATCATTGGAGGACATCTCATCTTCCATTATAGTACACCATCTAGAAGGAGACAAAGTTTCATGTATAGAGTTAAGGGTAGAAACAGAGAATAACAAGGAGACAAATGCTTGGGGAGACATAGCATGACAAAAGACAAACTTAGAAATAAGATGGGAAGTACATGTACATTTACCTTTCTTAACTACAATGAATAGGTTAGAATCATCAATAGATGCTGAAAACGCAAGAGGGAGTGGTGGAGCATCTAAAGCAATAGGAGGCGCAACTACTTAGCGCTTGGTGTAAACCTGCATTATGCACACACACGTTGCCTTAAAAAAGTGCAATTAAAGCTCACACTCTTGACTTGTGATCGCACATGAAGGGATTGACAGGCTCCTGGTTCTTCTAGCAAGGGTTGCCTATGGCCCCAAATGGGTTGATGAAGATTCATGAAGATTGAGGACTCCTTGAACAGCGGCGACGAAGGTCAGTGATGTTCGTAAATGATCAACAATGGTTAACGATGGCTTTTGGTTCTTCGACGATGGTCAACAATGGCTTCTCGTTCTTCAATGATTGTCAAACGATAGCTAAGATTCCTCGGAGCTCAGCGATAGTAGGTGATAGCTAAATACACTTCATCTGTGAGATAGAAGACCGATCCTTCTATGATGGAGTCCAAACAAGGTCAATTAGTCAACCAAATTAGGGTTTCTCCAAACAATAGTGGAGATTTTTTATTATTTGTGGCTAGGGTTCTCGATACAAACACCAAAATTGAAATATTAGGGATTCTTAACAAAGACACAAGAACGCAAGGAAGAACCACAAAGATTAGGATATGTACTTTAATATCATGTAGAGATTGAAAATGAAGGGAATGGCTTAACACCAGTAGGATTGTCTCAGCATATATTTATATACATAAGTTTGTACAAACTAGAAACAACTAAGCAATCCAAAATAAAATCAAATCTCCTATGCTAAGAAAGGATAAATCTTACAATTATTTACAATATTCTAACAAATTTACTATCTTTATTATTCCATGAGGGAACAAAAATGCGTAAATGTTCATTCCCTTCCTTGAGAAAGGATTAGTTGTCATTCCCACATTTTGTTGGAATGACCAATCTCACTTCACTTAAGCATACCAAATAAAGGAATGGAAAAGAAATGTGGAAATGGGCATACCATTTCAGCCCATTCCATTGGAAGTGGCCTTACAAAACGGAAACTTCCCAACAATTTTGTGAGAAATAAATGATATTTTTTCCTTTGTTGATATTTTACTCCTTGCATAGAATATTCTAATTGGTTAAATTTTTTTTAGTTTCCTAACCTAGTCATAGTCCGTATAGAATTGGCAAGCCCATAGTCGATGGATGGCAATTTCAACCCGGCCCAATGGGTACACGTCTGACCCCGATCCAATAAGTGTGGTCATTTTTAAATTTAACAAGAAATGGGGAAGGTTAGAGAATAAAAACAAAATAACCGTCGAGTTCAGGTACGAAGATGGTAAATGTAGAGTATCTGATAGGTATTACCCGAACCCGCCCTAATCATCCTAATTATAAGGTACCCGACAGGTATTACCCGATTACCGCTCAAATTACCCGCACCAATTACCCAAGTATTGGATACCCAGCAGATATTACCCGATTACTCGTCTAAATTATTCGATTACCAATCCAAATTATCGAATATCAGAATTTATACAAATAATACCATCAATTTGGATATTAAATTACATATATATATATATATATTGTGTTCAAAGAACGGAGTTCAATTAATACCAAATAACTCAAGATTTTGAAACCAAATAATTTATTTTAAACATAGGATTTGGTTCTCAATTAACGAAATACATGGACACAATTTTTATTTATTTTTTTTTTCTTACTTATAGGGACAACAAGAGCAAAAAATTAGTGTAGTAGAGTTGAGAATGTTGATATGGATGAGTAGACATACAAGAAAAGATAAGATTCGGAATAATTGTATTAGAGAGAAAGTTAGGGTTGCATCTATTGAGGAGATAATGATAGAAACCCGGTTAAAGTGGTTTGGTCATGTGCAAAGAAGACCGCTAGAGGCTCCAGTGAGGAGAGTTGATCAAATGGTTTTTAGTCCAATAAGAAGAAGTAGAGGAAGACCTAAAAGAACACTTGGAGAAGTTATCAAAAGAGACCTTATTATAAATAATTTACATCAAGATATAGTTTTTGATAGAACACAATTGCGCCGTATGATCCATGTAGCCAACCCCACCTAGTGGAATAAGGCTTATATTGTTATTGTTGTTGTATTTTTTTCTTAATTATAGTAGAGGTTTAAGACAAGAACAAATATGGGATTTTTTTTTTAATTTTATTTTTATAAAAGTAATATAATAAATTTTACTACGTAAAAATTGTTTAAATTTTTTCATTTAAAGATAATTATTTTAATTTTTAATCCATACTTTTAATCCTTATTCTTGATGTAATCGCTTCATATTTGAAGGCTATGAGTACCTATTACCCGATGGTTAGGAAATGGTAGTTGGTTAAAAATATTCGTCGGATACCAGCCTAGTTTGGATTTTTTTTTTTTTTACCAGACGGGTTTAGGAATGGTAGACACAATATCTGACTCTGATCCGATCCGTTACCATCCCTACTATAGTCTATGATCTCAAAAAATTAATAATTTCAAGCAACTTTTCACACCCCAAATTTTAGTTACAAAAATGCTTTCTATGGAAAAGCCGATATCATCCCCAACTTTCGTCCCTTCTCTTGGGCCTTCAAATCCAACCTAAACCTTGAAAAATGAACTGTCCAGACACTTTCAGTTTCAGCATGCTTTCTGAAAATACTGGAACCTACAATTTTTAGAAATCAAGCCCAAGCTCATCTTCTTGCATCTAGAAGCCTAAAAGATTTCTTCCGCCATTTCGAACCCGAACATTAGCAACTTCTCATGGCCAAATACCCACTACATGTCCAGTCGTGGCTTTTAAGGATTTATCTACAACATTTAACTCGATAGAATACAAATCAGATCAATAATTGATTCCAACATGCAGAGAAATGCTAAAAATTTTTAATTAAGCTACTGTAATGCAATTAGTAGGACATATATTATGCAAAATACATAAAACAATACAAGGAATCAGTCCAGAAGATATATTTTCACACATTCAAATTATATCGAATCTATGTTACAATGTTTCCATCTCACGACAACAAAGCACAATTCTACAGATTATAGAGAGAATTAATATATGAGTAATGTTATATAGCCAAAAAGCATTACTAGACAAATCTACTAGAATGATGTGACAGAAATATGGGCCAGTCACTTCAAAACAAAATGTCCATTAAGTTGCTCTTTATACACAAAACTACCGCTTTCACATGATTCTGGTCGTGCATTCTGTTAATATTTTCTGGTAGAACAGCATTTTCCTTAATATATAATTCGTGTGAAAGAATTAAACCAAATATATAAATATATATAAAGAGTGAATATATTAATAAGAATGAGAACTAACTTGACAATTACCATCACCTTGAACCTTTAGCTCAACCAAGTCATACATGTGTAATCTGAAAAAATTAAACATTCTGGTATTATTAAAATAGGAAACTAGAACCAATTTCATGTGCACTTAATTAAAAATAATCTAAAGAAAAAAAATTAACATTTAGGGCGTGTTCAGGACTAGGATTTCTGGCTAGAAACAAGAAGTGAACGAAAAAAGTGAGAGCGCAAAAATAAATAGAAAGATGTTCATTTTTTTTTTTGGGGGGGGGGGGGGGTGTTAGAAAAATGAGATGAAAACAAATAGATATATGACTTTTCATTTGATTAATCATAAAATATGAATACATACAGCTTCATTTCCCTTCCATTTTTTTTCCCCTCTGCACAAACTCACAACATCATGTAAACAAGGAAAGACACCAGGGAATGAAAAGGAATTGACAAAACAATAAGAATTGAATGTAATGACTTTTCTCATGTAGAGTTCATTAGAAGAAAGGAATAATAGGTTGAGAGAGAGAGATTCTCTTTTCCCTCGTATTGTATGCATATATACTGATATAACTTACTAAATTAGGAAATACAATCAAACTAAATCAAATCCCGGAGAATCATCACAAATCACACAACCACAATTAATCTTCGAACATTCTAATAATTTTCCCCTCAAACTAGAATATAGAGGAAAAAAATGCCCAATTTGGTTGATAATTTTTGAAATAAAGGTCAAACCAAAGGTTTTGGAAAAATAGCACATAATTGAGAGAACCAGAGTAAACAAATGAAGTGGTGATATCACACTTAAGCAAGAGATCCTAGATAAAGTGGCAGTCAACCTCAATATGCTTGATTCATTCATGAAAGAAAGGATTGTTAGTAATAAATATCGCAACTTGATTGTTACAAAACATAGACATCGGAATTGAAATTGAAAGATCGAAGCCTTGAAATAGAGAACACACTCAAAGCATCTCTGACGCATTATAAGCCATAGCACAATACTTAGCATCTGCACTAGACCAAGCAACAACAGTCGGCTTTTTATTACACCAAGTTACAAGATTACCAATCACAAAGGTACAAAATCTAGAGGTAAATGTCCAGTCTGAATGACTATCAATCCAGTCTGCATCATTATATCCAATCAAATAGATAGTGATGAAGGTCAGCAAAGTAAGCCTTGTCCAAGAGAATGTTTCAAATACCTCAAAATGTGATAGACAGCATCAAAGTGGGACTGGTGAGGAGAATGCGTGAACTGTGTGACTAAATCAACTATATATGTAATGTCAGGTCAAGCCACAATAAGATAAATTAGCTTACACACAAGTCGACGATACCCTAAGAAGAACGAGCAATGTCAATCACTAAGGGACTGTTTGATAACACTATCGTTTTTCTGTTTATATTTATTTGTTTATATTTTCTTTTTTTTCTATTTTCTGCTATCTTTTTTTCTAAAATAAAAACTTAAACTGCGTTTGAAAATGTAATTTTGTTTCTAATAGTTAATTTTTTATTTTCATAAAATATTTAATTTTATTAGTTTTTTAAAAAGTTAATTAAATTTAATAAATATATTTCATATTAATTTAATTTAATATAATTAAATTAATTAAATAAATTATTTATTAAAAATTATTTAAATCAATAAATATAAAATATATTAAATTATAATTTAATTATATTGTTTGTCAAAAATAATTGAATAAAATATAACTATTAGATCATTTAATTCAGTAAAGATAAAATATATGAGCTATAATTTAATTATATTATTTATTAAAAAATTAAATAAGATATATTTCATAATAATTTAAATAATTTAATTATGATATTCATTAAAAATAATTTAATAAAACATATTTCACATTAAATAAAATATTAAATTAAATGACTATTAAATTAATTAATTAATTTTAAACTAATTAATTTATTTTATTTATTTAATATGAAATATATTTTATTTTTAATAAATAAAAAATTAAATTAAATTAATTATTAAATTAACTTAAATTATTTATGTTATTTATTAAAAATAATTTAATAATATATATTTAAGGTTAATTAAATTAATTATTTCTTAAAAATAAATTAATAAAATATATTACATATTAATTTAGATAACTAATTTAATAAAATATTATATTATCTATTAAACATAATTTTAATTGAATAAAATATTTGAATAAAATAATGTATTTTACTATGTCGCAATAAAAATAGACAAAGTGTTAAAATTGACAAAATATTTGTAACTAGAAAAAAAAAAAAAAAAAAAAAAAAGAGTGAAAACACTTTTTTTCTGTTTACATTTTTCTGTTTAAATTTTCATTTTTTGGGAAGAAAAAAAAACATAAGCAAATTTAACAACTGTGTTTCTGTTGTCAATTTACAAAATTTTGAAAATATAAACAGAAAAATAGAAAACAAAAGCGTTACCAAACGGAGCCTAAGAAATAGTGTAATAGTCCAAGATCCTTTATATAGAACTACTTCCCCAGATAATTCTTCATCGCAAAAACACCGGTAGTGTCATCACGTAAGATTGACGATATCATTCACATAAACAATCAAAACAATAATACCAAAAGATGACTGATATACAAATTCTGAGTGATTAGATGTGGAATGCTGAAAACCATAGTCAATAAGAACAGAACTAAACCAATCAAACCACAACCATGGAGAATGGTTAAGTCCATACAAAGCTTTATGCAAACGACAAACAAGATGTTCACCACTTGTAGCAACATACCTAAGGAGTTGATACACATATACCTTCTCTTGGAGTTCACCATGCAATGGCATTTTTGACATCTAATTGCAATAAGGGCCACAACTCGCTGCAATAGTCATAATATGAATTAAGTTAAGGGGCACCACTAGCGAGAAGGTCTATAGGTAACAAACATGATAGGTCTGGGTATATCATTTAGCTACCAACCGAACTTAAGTCTTTTAATAGATCTATCTGGAAGATATTTCATTATGTATACCCAATGACACCCTAATCTTACTATCTTCTTGCCGGGGGGAGGGGCGAGCTCCCATATACAATTATGTCGTAATGCTTGCATCTCCTCATCCATCTCTCTCTTTCAGCCAGGAGATAATAATACTTGCTTATATGAGGTAGGAGCAAACAAAAGACAAAGCACAAATCAAAGACTGGAGACGAGCTGATACACGATAATATGAAACAAACTTAGCAATAGGATGTGGAGTGCAAACACATTTACCTTTTCTTAAAGCAATAAGGAAAATCATCAATATTAATGGGCTCAAGCTCAATAGAATTGGAGGCAGAAGTCTTGAAGCTGTAACAGGTGTCTCAAGATACTCGAGATCCACAATGCAGAGGCAATCAATGTAGAATGAACCTGCATACTAGGAACAGGCATACTGGAATCGAGAAAAACAAAATAGTCAGCAAAGTGTACCTGCATAATATGAGATAAATCACCCTCTCAAGAGAGGAGAGAAGGCTCCCCCTCACAAGAAAAGAACCTGAGGTGAAAAATATGAGGTAGACTTAAAGAAGGTAACATCAACACTAACAAAGTACTTATGAAAAAAGGGATGATAGTAGTGATATCTCTTCTGATTGCGAGAGTAACCGAGAAAGACTACAACGAGCATGAGGGAGAAGTTTGTCGAAATTTGGATTCAATTTATAAACCCAAGAGATGCAACCAAAGGTACGAGGAGTGAGAAAATGAGCAACAAAAGGATACAAAAGGAAAAAGGAGGATTTATTACCAAGGAGTCAAAGGAACACGATTAATAAGATAGCATGCAATTAAGACAGCATCCCCAAGTATTGTTTTGGAATATTCATATTGAACTGTAAAGTGCAAACAACATCCAGTAAATGGCGGTGTTTGTGCTCAACAACACCATCTTGTTGATAAGTATAAACACAGGAAGTTTGATAGATAATCCCCACACAACATAAAATTGGATCATGGCAAATTGGGTGTATTCGAGAGCAATGTCAGAGCAAAAGGTTTTATTTTTTTTTTTTTTTTTTTTTGTCAAATTAAGTTAAAATTTCATTATAAAATCGTAAGACAATAGCAGGTAATTCAGAACAATGTTTCATAAAAAATAACCAAGTCATACGTGAGTAATCATCAACAAAAATGAGAAAATACCAAAATCCATTAATAGAAACAACCCTTAAAGGACCCCAAAATGTTCATATGGATTACATCAAATGGTTGAGATTGATGACTATCATTATGACTCAAAAAAGAATTACGATGACGCTTGCCAAGCTGACAAGCCTCACATTCAAGACTCAAAAAGAATCTAGACTACGAAGTGCAAGCTTGAGGCAAGCTAAAGACGAATGACCAAAACGAGAATGCCACAATAAAGGAGAAACCAATGCACTGAAAGCTAAATCAGAAGGAGACAAAGCTAGTGGGATCGAGGTAGTATAGGCCAACCCATTCACATCACAAACAGGCCATCCTCTACATCCTAAGATCCTCTTAGGAGAGGGGAGGGGAAGTCAAAGAGCAAGTCAAAGATTTAGTTAACTGACTAACAGATAATAAATTAATGAAAATTCTAGGTACAAGCCAGTAGAACCTATCAGCCAAGGTGATATTGTGGGTGGTAGTACCTAAATTCAAAAATAAGAAAAGATTACCCAAGATGGGTGCATTGGCACCAAAATCAATGACCTATTGAGGGGCAGATGAAGAAGCAAAGCAAACACCACCACCTGAATGTGCCAAAGTGGTAATAGAACTGGCCAAGCAAGAGATTTAGAAAGCCTACACAATAGCTCCTAACTCAGTATCCTAACTCAAGAAGGGTGAAAGGGCCTGGAAAAGCCATACCAGATGTAGCAAGATCACTCAAACCGAAAGTACTCTGTGCAGAATAAGAGTCAGTGTTGATGGGCTTAGCAGTGAAATGATGAGCTTAATCAGAACAACCATACTTTTTCCAATAGTATGGCTCAGTATGGTTAATGCCCCCATAATGATCACATTTCTTGTTGTTGCGTGTAGAGCCATGAGAGCCAGCACGAGACCACAGCATCCAAAACCACTAACTAGGGCAGTAGAATCAGATCCACTAAACAAAGAAGCAATTCGAGAATGGTGGTCTAAAGAGGAACACTAAAGACAAGAATAAGTGTAGGTACCTGGGCCGCGAGTATATGGCCCAAGCTTACTTCCTTAAATCCCCTGCGACATAATCATGCTCCTCCAATGTAGTTAGTCAGTTGTGAGAAAATCATGCAGTGCCATTACCATGGCAGGATCTTCCCATGGAGCACTTCTTGCCTCAGATTAGGGGCAAAGTCCGAAGAATTCTCTAACAAATGCATCTTCATATGGGACTATCGGAGATTCAATGGATTGGTGACTAGAATCAAGGAACCATTAGGGCTTCCCCAACCAATCTAGAGAGAGATTCTCGGTTGGGAATCCTTATCCTTTAGAGGCATACCAGTCTAAGGCTGAATATCCGCCCAACAGATAAAAAACCTTCACTCCTACCCAAAAAGATTCCTCCCTAGCCTATATAAACCCTCCTCCTTTGGAGGGCCCGTCACCCTATCATCCATACTCCATCACTATTATCAACATACTCTCTCTCTCACTCTCTCTCGTTTCAAATTGCCTAGGTTCTCCCCCATCCACCGAACTTCGGTGACCGTGCCATAGTTAACGATCAGTATAATTCCTGTAAAATCTATACCAAACATAGCAAGATCACTCAAACCAAAAATACTGTGCAGAAGAAGAGTTAGTGATGATGGGCTCAGTAGTGAAATGATGAGCTTGATCACAATGACCATACTTTTTCCGACAATAAGGCTCAGTATGGTTAGTGCCCTCATAATGATCACATTTCTTCTTATTGCATCCAAAGCAATGAAAGCCACCATGAGAGCCACCACGAGAACCATGGTGTCCAAAACCAACTAGGGCAGCAAAATCAAAATCACTAGGCAAAGGAGATATTCGAGAGCTCTGGCCTAAAGAGGAATGTTCAAAACGAGAGTAAGCTTTGGCCATGGTAGGTATAGTCCCACCTATCAGAAATTGACCCCATAACTATGGAGATCATCATTGAGGCCAGAAAGGAATAGAACTGCCATAAACTTATCCCACTATCGTATCACCTCAGCCTTAGTTTTTGAAAAAGGACGAAACTATAGAAGACAATCACCAATAGCTTTAAAAGTGCTACAATACTCAAACAACACTTGAGCACCCTATCAAAAGGAGAAAAATTACTTACACGTCTCAAAAATCCTTAAAATATTACTCCTTGGAGAGGAGTCAACAAATGACTCCTATATGAATTTAGAAGAGCCACACAAAGTAAGGGCGTGAAAAACTAAGGACTCCAAGTTATGCCAAATCCATCTTATAACAACAGCAGCCATAGCCCACCATTATGAATGAATAAATAGGCGACTATCGATTTGGTGAAGAATATGTAATATATTTTTTCAACAAGCAGCCAATCAGGAATACATGAACGACATGACATGTGATCAAAAACACTAGAATCAAGAAAATATAAGGACAAGCAACAGACAAGCAATGGAGTTACCACGGTGAACAAGGGAAGTACTCACAAAAGATGCCTCAAGAGTTACTTGATACTAGAGAAGCTTAGAGTACTACTCACCAGAAATAGTCGCTGGTGCTGGTGCTGGTGGGATAGGCCCACTATCTCTGAAAACCACTAGGGTAGCAAAACTATTAGTGGTAGCAGCATGTGTCGTATAAGCCACTTTTCCATAGAAAACCTTGCATTCTCACAAAGATGACCCATCTTTTCGCAATATGTACATTTGAGTCGAGACCCCCTCCCTTTACCATTACGATCTATACTATTGGTGCCATAACCATCTCTAGCGTCACTCCCATTAGGAGCACGAGAAATTATCTAACTGGAGAGAGCTAACCGTGTGGACTTAGATTCACTAGGAGGGTTCTGAGATGCAATCACAAGAGTTCGAGAATAGGTCACAACAAATGAGGAGAGAGAGGCTCCTTCAAGTATTTGTATCCAAATTGATTTGAATTCTAGATCAAGGTTAGCACAGAATTGAAGACAACCATCTGTTCATAATGTTTATGCATCTCACAAATGTCAACAAATAATGGTTGCAGAGAGTTCAATTCCTCATACATCTTCTTAAGAGTTACAAAATACTAACTAATGCTTTTGCCATATTGTTAGAGCTTCAAGAGTTAACTAATATCGCTCGAGTACAATAGTTGAGCTACTCCCAGATTTCCTTGCATATGTCTAGACAAGTATATAAGTCTGCAATTTCAACTTCCATATAACCCACAACAAACTTATGATATTAGCATCATCCCAAATCCAGATATAATAGGAGGAATCAAATGATGCTGGTGTAGGATCAATGAGATGTTTCTACTTTCCAAGTCCTACCAAAGCAATCTTTTTTTTTTTTTTTTTGGAAAAAGATAAATAAAAATTTTATTTCAGAAGACCTGAATAAGCATCAGGAAGATGCTTACTGTATAATAGAGCTGTACAAATTAGCCCAAAACCAAATATCAGCTCAAATTATCAAGGAAGTTTAAGAAAGAACAAAGGTTTAGATCACTTCCTTCCCTTGCCCACCCATATAGACAACTGAATGGAGTGGAATACACTCTTAATCTTCAAAACAGTCCTCGAGTCTTCTTCAAAAATCCTCCTGTTACGCTCTTTCCAAATAATCCAAAAGAGGTAAAAAAGAACCAAGTTCCAAATCTTCTTTGAACTCTTTTCCAAAGATTGCCCCCACTAAGTCAGCAAAAAGCTCCCAAGATCTACTGGGAAGCTAAATTGGACTCCAAAACAAATAAGAATCAAGCTTCATAATTCTGACAACCAATTGCAGTGAAGAAAAAGATGATCAATGGTTTCCTCTTGACTTAGAAACAGTGGGCATCGATTAGCTAAAAAATAACCGCGGCGTTGCAGGTTGTCTAGTGTCAAAATCTTACCTTTGATGGTACACCAAAAGAAGAAAATAACTCGCGTAGGTACTGCAGCTTTTCATATTTTTAGCCAAGGAAAAACTCATTACTGCTGTCACCTTGTAGGAAGGAGTAAGAGGACTTCACCGAGAATTCCTTGTTCCTTGATTGCTTCCAAATGATTGCATCAGCTGCCATAGACAACTTGACAGTACGTAACAATTCCAGTAAAGACAATAAACTGTCAAACTCCCAATCGTTAACATTTCTTCATAGCTTCACAGTCCAACAGGTTTGAGTGCCAACCCCATTGCAGTAATCCGACTCTAGCTTCTTTATCAGTTGCAATTGCAAAGATTTCAGGAAATATGTTTGAAAGACATCCAAAACCAGACCAATTTTGCTTCCAAAAGTGTATTCTATCACCTTTCCCAACTTGCCATGTGATACATCTGCTGAAAATCTACCATAAACCTCTTATACCACGCCATAAAGCTACGCCGTAAGGACTGTACACAAAAGCTGAGGTCCACGCTCCAAGACCTTCACCATATTTGGTTGCAATCATCTTTTTCCAGAGCCTGTTTTCCTCCTATGCATATCTCCAAAGCCATTTTCCTAATAAGGCCTCATTGTTTAATTTCAATTGCCGAAGACCTCCACCTGCCTTCAAAGGTTTACAAACTTCCTTCACTTCACAAGACTAAATTTGTTAACCTCCTCATTTCTACCCCATAGAAAATCTCTTTACAATCTTTCCAATTCCTTAATTACAGAGATTGGAGCAGTGAATAAAGAGAGGAAATAAGTGGGTAGGCTAGCAAGAACACTCTTAATAAGTGTAATCCTAGCCCCAGCCAATAGATATTTGAGCTTCCACCCAGCCAACCTACGCCTGCATCTCTCCAAAATTGGACCCCAAATATGTTTTGATTTGTAGGAAGTTCCCAAAGGCAAACCAAGGTAAGTAGTAGGAAAGGAACCAACCTTAAAACCCATAATATTTGCCAATCCACTCAAACCATCCAGAACACCAACAGCCATGACCTCGGACTTTTGGAGATTTATCTTTAAACCAGTCACTGCTTCGAAACCCAATAAAGTGCAGCGTAGATGTCCTAATTGTAGCATGTCAGCCCCATAAAAAATGATAGAATCATCGGCAAATAACAAATGGGATATGCTGAGAGGAGATCTATCATTACCGACAACAAAACCTTTAATAAAGCCAACATTTTCTACATTCTGCAACATTCTACTAAGGACTTCCATTATTAAGATGAAAAGAAAAGAAGAGAGGGGATCTCCTTGCCTTAAACCTCGGGAAGAAGCAAAAAAGCCTTCAGGAGAACCATTAATCAGGACTGAAAATCTGACAGTTGAAATGCACTAATGAATCCATTGACACCATTTGTTACCAAAACCCATTTTACCTAACAAATAAATCAAAAAGTTCCAATTTACATGGTCAAAGGCTTTCTCTAAATCCAGTTTGCAAACAATACCTGTCCCCTTCTTCTTAATCTTTGAATCCAAAATCGCATTAGCTATCAAAACAACATCCAAAATCTGCCTACCGCTCACGAATGCATTCTGAGAAGCTGAAATCACAGAGTCCAAAACTGATTTAAGCCTATTAGCAAGTACTTTGGAGAGAATTTTATAGACAGCCCCAACCAGGCTAATTGGCCTAAAATCCGTAACTTCTACGACACCAGGTTTCTTCGGAACAAGAGCAATGAATGTAGAGTTCATACTCCTAACAAATCTGCCATTTTGATGGAATTCTGCAAAAAACTGTAATAAATCCTCTTTGAAAATATTCCAGCAGCTTTGAAAAAATGAAATGGTCCACCTGTCAGGCCCTGGTGCTTTTTCCTCCATTAAGACCCTTAAGAGCTTGATATATTTCTTCTTCAGTGAATTGATTCTCTAAGCTCGCAGCATCTACAGAGCTGAGCTGGGAAATTTCCAGATTGTCAACCTTTGACCTCCAATAGACCTCTTCTGAAAATAGCTGCTTGTAAAATTGCAAAATCCCTTGCCTTATCATGCTCGGATCTTCTGTGAGAGAATCATTAATCCTTATTCTACCAATCCAATTCCTTCTCTTATTTGCAGTGGCCATTTTGTGAAAAAATTTTGTATTTCTGTCGCCTGCTTTAAGCCATGAAACTCTAGACTTTTGCCTCCAACTAATCTCCTCCATTTTAAGAATATTTCTCAACTCCTGAATCTTACTTTCTCTGCAGCTTCTATCCAAATCAGTAAGCTTACCTTCATCATCCAAAGAATTCAGCTGATGAATAACCTTTTCAAGTTGAGATTTCTGATTATCAAGTCTCCCAAAAACCTCTATGTTCCATTTTTTCAGATCAACTTTAAGATATGATAGCTTTTGCATCAATCTGTAACTAGCCGAGCCATAAACAGAGTAACTTTGCCACCATGCAGCTATCATATCTTTAAAACCTTCCACTTGTAGCCACATGTTTTCAAACCTGAAAGGTTTAGGCCCACCTTTTAATCCTCCCCCATCCAACATAATTGGAAAGTGGTCTGAAAGTATTCTGGATAATGCTTTTTGGGAGACTTCAGGGAATAAGTCCTCCCACTCATTTGACACTAGAAATCTATCAATTCTAGATTTACTAGTGCCATTACTCCAAGTATATTTGTGACCTCCCAAAGGCAAGTCAATACAACATAAATCATTAATAAAATCAGAAAACATTTTCATATATTTAGTTCTCCCTTAGCAGTTCCATTTTTCTTCCATGTTCTTAACCATATTGAAATCACCTCCCATATACCAAGGAACATTCCATCAGAACACAACAGCACTAGCTTCATCCAAAAATTCAGCTTTTAGGTTGTTATCAATTGGCCCATAAACACCAGTGAAGGACCAAATGATCTCCTCATCTTTCTGCTTAAACAGACAAGATAAAGTAAAAGAACCAACCTCAGATTCTAACAGAGTCAGATTCCTATCATCCCACATTATCAAAATTCCACCTGATGCCCTCGAAGAATCAAAGGCTACCCATTTTACCCAACTTCCCCCCCCCCCCCAACAAAGATCTAACAGTAAAGTCATCAGTGGTGTTGAGCTTTGTTTCCTGCAAACAAACAACATCAAGATGCCAAACCTTAAGGGAGGATTTGATTAACATTCTTTTCTCTGATCCACAGCAACATCTAACATTCCAACTTAGGATTTTAGGCTTCATTTAAAACACAATGGCAATGATTTCCTACTTCTTCCTTCGCCAAAAACAACCAAAAGATCATCCTGCTGAGATCCCTTCTCATAAGATATTGACCATTGCAGATTCCTAAGCTCACGGACACCTTTGCAGCTTCCTTTTTGCTTTCTCCTTTCACCATTTTGCTGATTTCTTCTCTTCTCTTCTCTTCAATAGACTGCAGCAAGTCCATAAGTTTGTCTTCTAAATCCTCACTAGAAATCCCCAAAATTTTCTTAAAAGACTTCATTCTATTAAGGACCCAAGAAGAAATTTTTTGCTGATCATGTCCACAGTCTCCCAACAATAAGATCTCTGGATTCCAGTCCTCTGGGTTGCAAGAAGCAAGGGGGATACATTCCATTGGCAAGGATTCATTCTCTGAACATAATTCAGTCCTAGGTTGGGCACTAGTTTCTAAGACAAAATCGACTCCAGGCCTATCAGCACTATTAATTGGGTTTGCAGGAACCAAGCTGGTACCAGAATTGTGGTTCTTCCTGGGACTATACTTCTTCCCATAAAATTTTCGACTATCTTTATGCGACTGGCCTGAATTAATTTCCTTCCTTACAGATTTGCCATGGACTTCATCAACCTCTTCAACACTTGATGGAATGACAGAAACACCATTGATTGGGACCTTGCTAGCATTAATGGGGGAAATTAATTCCTTATCATCCAGATTCCTCAGCTTACTAGAATAGTCAGATTCATTAATTACATGTTGGTTTGCTATTCCACCGACAGCATTAAAAACTGTTGACTGAGAGAAATCACCAATTTTTTGAATTATGCCATTAATATTATTAGATAATAATTCCTGACCCTCCAGATTACCAAGCATCTCAAATTTATTGATTGAGAGGTGGCCTCCCTGGTACAATGAATTTTGAATATCCCTCTTTAATTCCTTTGATGTTTTACCTACCCGGATCCATTTAACATTTCTGTAATCATTGGAGAACCTTTTAGACTTCTGAACCTTGTAATTCTGAAAACCACTGACTTTCCGCCTTCCGTGAATGGAAGGTCCACGCGCCACCTCCAGGTTCCCCTCTGGTGGCCAGAAATCTTCACTGATGGAGGAATCAATCCAGTCCACCCAAGTCTTCCTCTCCACCCAAATTGGACAATCATATTTGGACTGACCAACTATCAAAGGGACAGACGCCAGAACTGATTTTCCATCTCCATTAACTTTAATTCTGACCCATTTGTAATTGGAGGAACCATTCCAGCCCTCTTCTATGCCTTGAAAGCCATCACAATAATTTCCAATGCTCTGGAATACATTGATGCTCCAAAGATGGATTGGAACACCTATCACCTTTATCCAAATAGAATCTGGATTCCATCCTCTTCTAGAGCAGCAAATCCAACTATGCCAGGCATCTAATAACAGATAGTTCCCATCTATGAAGTGATCTTTCTTAAGTACCTGATTAGCAATCTCTTTAGAGGGAAAAATGAAAAGGTATCTATCAACTTCTAGTTCCTTTACTTCAACACCTCCAGGAAAGGACCATTTATTATTCACCCAAGATAGAACTTTATTAAAATTAGGCTTAACAGAGATTAAATCTCCAAAACTCCCAACCAAGCATCTATTCAGCCTATGACTACTCAAAACAGCATCCTCAAAGTTGACTGATACCTAATGTCTATTGAAAGAGCTTCGGATTTTGTGAGGATTCCAGACAGGAATAGCAGCTGCCTGAAGATAAGATCTTACAGCCATCGAAGGCTGCATATAAACTCCATCTTCCTGGGCCGAGGGTTTACCAGATTGGAAGGAGACGCTATTTGTAACTTGAGGGCTCGTAGGGATGAAAGGTTCTATAATCTTGGCAAAGAAATCCCATCCTTTCCCATCCATCAACTCAGGGATCATAACCAACCTCCTCCCAAATGGAGCAAAGAGACAAAGCTCAAGCATTCTACCTAGACCGTCTGAAATAAGAGAACAGAGAATAGTTCTAGCTCCTCCTCTGATACTGCCCAACTGCAGTTTTCTTCCAACCTTTCTTTGGAAACTCCAACAAATTTCCTGAAGCCATCTAAGTTCTTCTTTGTATAAAACCATTTCTCTAACATAGCCTCTTCCTCTTTCCACTAGTCTAATGCCTCCTTCGAACTTAAAATCCTCTGCAATATCAATGGTAACATGACCTACTTGAAAAGATTTCCTGATTCTACTGCCATGAACAAGGTAGAACCACCTACTACAGTTCCTACTATGGTGCATAATAGTAGAAATTAGCTAAACATGCGCTGAGAGCATTTGGAACATGTACTGCATCTTGTATTTGTGGCTCCTACCAAAGCAATCTTGACTGCCTTAGACCATTGTGAATAGTTTTTCCCATTTAACTTTTTAGTGGTAAAATGATTGAACCAAGAACCAACCGACTTGGATGCCATAGGAGAAACAGTAGAGCAATATTGATCACAAAAGTCTCAAAAGTCATTGTAATAGATGGGAAGTGAAAAATAGAGTTCAAAAGTGTCATTGAGTGTCATGAGGGTCACCGAGGAGTTGTCAATCACTGGAAAAGTCACCAAGAGTCATTGGAGGGAGGTGATCACAAGGGTGGTCAACTAGTGGCCCAAGGTTAAGCCATGCTCACACACGAGTGAAAGTGAGTAGATCACTTTTAGAGTCTCTCTAATGATCTCATTCGCACTAGTTGAGATGGCATGTGGTAGCACATTGCTTGTTGGGAAGGTGTTGGCACTTTGGCAATCATCGATCACTAGAGAAATTCCAGCACTGATCATTGACTGGAGAACTCAATCAAAGAAAAAACAAAAGCCAAGATCGACACTGATCGTCAACTAGACCAGAAGAGTAACTAGACTAAATGTCGACATGGATTGTTGCCATCAACTGGACAAATTGCTTGAGGTCATTAGAAGTTGAGATGGTCAAAAGTTGTTGTAGATCCAAAAACAACTTTCTCGACTCTATATGATGTTGCACACAATGATAGATGATGATGATGTCAACTATGACATCAGCGATTAACAAAGGCTTGGATAGTAACTAATCAAGGTTTTTAGGGTTTTTGAAAGAGACAAAAAAGCAAGAAAGATTAGGGTTTCTTGATAGAGTCATAAGAAAACTAATTCAAAAAAATATATACATAAAAAATAAAAATATAAAGTTTAAGATCTTGCCTACTCTAATAACATGTCAAAACAATAAGAATTGCATGAAATGAGTTATCACAAAGTGTATTTGTATACGTATAACTATAGACGATGAAATAAGGAATAAATGAGAATATTCTCCCTAACCTATTCAAAGCAAATCAACATCCTACCTTATTTACAATATTTTAATAGGATTCAAATCCAATGTCTCTTCAGAAATCATTTGTAAATAGTAGAGGACTAACCCAAAACTTCCTTGAATTTTGGCGAACCAAATACAATATTTTTCTCATAGTTTTTTTTTCTCATAATTTTGGCGAACCAATTTTAGTTTTTGCAAAGAGATGTACAAAAGCTGCCGATTCCCAACACAAACAAGATTGCCTTTTCTTTTCTCCGCCACATGCTATAAAAAACCATAACATTATGATAGATTTGACTGGAAGGAAAACACAAGGTTTTATGAAGTCATCTCCCTTAAGAGACATGATCTAAGGACTCTGAAGGGGAGGGATTAGTGAAGTTTTTATAATTCAAGGCCTGCAATGTATTATTCAGATACCTCGGAGAAGGTGTGGATGTAATTTGCCCATACAAAATGAAACCAACCCACCCAACACCCATAGACAACAAAATAAGAAGTGTAAACAAAGAAGCGCACAAAACCTGTCAAGTAACCTTTGATGATCTGATGTTTCTTCATCAACTGAAGGTACTTCTCCATTAATTTTAGGAACATGCTGCAAAAAACCAGTATATGAATGTTTATTCTTCTCCAGTTTCGAAATTTTAAAGCTATAGCATGTTAAACAATGTGCATCAACACCACAAGCAACCCTTGTTTGTTTAAAAAAACCAGCATCAAGGCAAAAATATCATTAAAATAAATAAATTAATGCTTCGTTGAGATATACTGCGCCATCTTTATACCACAGCTACCTGCCCAACATCAGATAAACATCTGTCCTGAATTGGAAGAACCTTATATGCCATGTTATGCTCCCAGTCATATCATAGAACTTTTCAAACTCACTACTCTCTACATTAAGATGTCTAGAATTACTAGAATATTCGAGAACATATACTAGTTTACTTGAGTGATTTGATTTTGATTTGATTTGCTTAGGATTTTACTAGGTTGATTGATTTGATTAGGTTGATTCGATGTGATTATTCAGTGTAAATTATCACTATAAATACAATTCAAGGGAGGAAGAGGATTTTAACCTTCTTCCAATCCTCTTATTTTTGCTTAACTTGGTACGAGAGCCCCGACTCAAGGAGGTACTGAGTTTAACTCTCGTTATCAATGTTTATTCCCTCTTTATTCTTCTGCACTCTAGTCACTTTGTGTCGTTCACCTCATCTACTTTAATTCGTTTCTATACTTCATATGCAAGTGAAGGGGAGTGTTGAAATATCTTAATATACATTGTCGGGCTCATTTCTCAATAGCTTAAACTTTTAAGACGATTGACGACTCAACAGAGATAATACCAGAATCTTCCACAAACGTGCTAGTTCAAGTATAGCATTGAAGTCCGAATATTTGTATATGAAATTTTTAAGAACAAAAACATAAATCATTTTAATTGCAAAATTTACACAGTTTTGACGATGCAATAAAAAATTATCCTCGTTTCCCAACTTTATTAACTTATAATAAATTGCTCATATCTAAAATATGGATCACTTCCTTGTGAAGTGGTAAAAGCATGGGGTGTCAAGCGTGAACCAAGTGTTGAGTGTAACAGCAACCAAAAATATTGAAACAATCTTGATGTTTCTAGCCGCAATCTATCCATCCCAACAATGGGTTAATAAACCAGCGGTAAGGAATGACCCTTTTAGCTGTAAATAAATATTTTTTGTATGCCCACTAATAAAATTTGACAATTCAACACTTGCTTTAATATTGAAATTATAATTTACTTATTCTATCGGAAACCTTTTGGCTGTAGACACATGTACAGAGGCGCTGAATGTCCTAAGCAACCTCGTAAGAATGTAGAGTATTCTCAAATTCAAATAAACAAATAATAAAATTAGCCTCCTGGGATGACTAGTGCCAAAATATTCAAAATATACATATCTATGCAAGCAAATTGGATGGAATCAGCTCCAACTGGACTATCTTACAAATAATTATGACATTTTCAAGAACGTGATACAACTTTCTTCCCTCCCCCCCCCCCAATTATATAGAACATGATGTAACCTTTTTTCCCCCATCACATTTATATAGGCCATGATGCAGTTACTAAACTTAAGAACTACCAAAGCAAGCAAACGCACACGACAAAGAAAGGCTACTGAGCAGAGTAAATTGTTTCCTTTTTTCTCTCTTTTAATTCAAATATTTTTTTTTTTTAATGCACACATAAATAGCTTATTAAAGCATTGAGGTAATGCTTGCAAAACTCTGAAGGCCCTACTGGAGCACTGACATAGAGTCAACAAAAGTTTTGACTAAATCAGGCTCCAAGCCCCCTGCACTCTAGCTATTTATGACTAAGAAAAGTAAATTGATGCGGAACAAGGATAAGATTAAACAAAGAAAGACCAAAGTACAGCCAAGAGAGGAGAATTAAACTGAGGAGAAAAGATAGGGAAGGGAAATCATTCATTCATATTCATTCATCATTACTATGTGAACCAATACAAAAGCACAATTTAAATAAGAGAACTTAGAAACCCAAAAACCTAATATAAGGAAGACCATCCCAGATTAACTAGACATTTATTTATGGGGATGGATTTATTTAATCAAGGGGAATGGATCTTAATTTCTAATGTCCCATTAATTCTCCCAAGGCAGGAAGACACTCGGCTCCATTGAGTTGAAACAACGTGCTATTTCTTTCACCGCACTGTGAACAGAGCCAGTGTGCAAGCTTCTCCCAAAACTCGTGCACACACATAAGGGGTCACAAAAACTTAGTGTCCCCACCAACTCTCACAGGGTGGAAATAATTCGACTTTGGCGAGAAAGAAGGCTAACAAAATTGGATCAAACTATGGAAAGGATTCTTTGATAGGAATGGCAAATTTCCAATACACAGCGTAGCACTTAGGGATCAACTAGGACATCACACCAGTAGGAATCTCGACAACACAACCTTGCTGAATAATCTGGTCAGCTGCCTTAAGTGGTGCAACGAGACAAGGCACAACATCACCTAAATCAAGACACTCTTTAGGGATGGGCTCAGAAATTTGCTCTTCAAGAGTTCTTCATCAGTGACTATCACATTTAACTTGAGAGTTTAGGTGATGCAATGATGCAACGCAACACATAAGCAAATTATCAAATTCACCTAAGTCATCAAACTCAAACTCAAACTCATACAGGTTAGATTCAGAAACCAGTAGTTCTAATCGACCTTGGTCAAGCTCTTTAAGCCATCTTATTTTGGAGTGGCATCCTCTTGGTTCTCTTAATAATTTTTTATTCATTTAAAAAAAAAAAAAAAAAAAAACTCCACCAAAATATGCTACCATGCAAAATACAAAAGAGCAAGAGATGTGACGATTTATTTTAAATAGTTAAAGTCTGCAAAAAATACTTGATCATATAAAATGATTAGAGCATCAGATCCAGGAGGGAACAAAGGCACACCACACAAGAAAACCAAAAATATGATCCTTTGTTGTATAGATGGAATGGACAGATGTAATTAGATAAAAACACATTCCCAAATGCAATATCATTAAGAATGTCTCATGCAAGAAAGAAATCATAAATCTAGATACATTTAAAGGGGAGAATGTCATTGGCATGATTCCTAAAGCATCTTATACACCCACAAACAATTGATCTAATTGTGCTACCACCTTCACCAGAAAGAAGCCTAAGGAAAAGCATCATTATCATCAATCAATATTCAACTATGACTAATCAAGAAATGAATGCAAAAATAAGCAACTAGACAAGTAACAATTTGAATAAAATATTTAAAATGAATCTTCCATTTAGGCAAGAGTACAACTCCAAAGTAGCCACACTTACAAGAACAGGAACCATTTGATTCAACCTCTTTCCTACTTCACCATCAATAGTAGACTCAGAGGCTATCTCTGGTGAATATGACCAATCCTCCAAACCAATTGACGTTTCTCCCATGCTAGAACATGACCTGGATTTTCTCTGTCCATATGCATCATCCTGACAATTCCCCTGCTCTACATCTCATGTTACCAAAATAAATTAAGGGGGTGTGTGTCCGTGCCTGGGGATGGGGGGGAATATGTACTTCCAAATTAATCATTAAATCAAAAGATGACAGCGGGTTTTGCTCTAGTACCAAAAGTGCAATGTCTCTTTGAAGGACCTTGCCAATCCTGAGCAAGAATGGATGCTTGCAAATGTTCTTCACCGGCATATAAAATTTTGGATGCTTCAGCAGCTGCAAGTTGAGATAATTCTTCTTGAAAAGCATGTGCAATTATCTCATCATTCTCCACTTCATTGTGCTCCATCTCACAATAACCTTCTTTTACATGCTCAAACTGAGATAAATCCTTTTCATAACAAGTAGTACTACCAGAAGAACCACCGGAAGATACACAAAAAACATCTAGAAGATGATGTAGACCCCAACGAACAATATCAGGGTCTAGCTCATACATAATCATCTGCTTGTATTATCTCCAACAAGACTCCACACCTAAAACAATCATGGTTTAATTTTGCATTCTCCAATTACAAACTTTTGTCATAAAACATTTCAGACTAACTATTAATATAATTACCAAACAAAATTGCAACTACACCATTCAACTTTTATTCATGAAATATTATCAAACTTCATTAACCTTCTTCATTCATTGCATTTGTCAAACTGAGATCACACTAAACTGAATAACCAAAATAGCCAAGTCATTACATAAATAATAAACTTAAAATTGAGATATAATAGATCTTATACTGAAATCAATTCCTTATTTCCATTCCCCAATTAAGGGATTCCAGTCTAAGCAATGTACATGCAAGAAAACCCGTTACCACAATTTAAAAGGCAAAAACGATATTAAACCCTAATTAAGTCCCCCAGTCCTAGTCAAACTAGCACAAGTCT
Source organism: Vitellaria paradoxa (assembly GCA_019916065.1). Classification (NCBI taxonomy): domain Eukaryota; kingdom Viridiplantae; phylum Streptophyta; class Magnoliopsida; order Ericales; family Sapotaceae; genus Vitellaria; species Vitellaria paradoxa. The sequence continues at coordinate 30,183,627 of CM034242.1, forward strand.
ACCACATGAGCCCTAGGATTCCATGAGACACGGCAAACCTACGATTTCCAGCTCTACCTTACAACTTTAGACAAAATAAAACAATTATCGAACAAACAAATGAATTACCAAGGAATAAATCACAATCACCTTTGACTGAATGACAGGCCATCCAACTTGATGATTTGGTGAACACCAACCCTAGACTAAACAAGTATTAAGGATGAAATTTACCATGGAATGCCAGAGCACACAGTAAGTAATTGATGGTCCTAAGGTCAAACTGGTCAAACATGGTCTACAAAACCAACTTCAAGTTAATGACCAACTTTACAAATTTGGCATGCAGAATTTGTAATAAATGTATCACATGTCAATTACATGTATTTATTACTATCACATCATGCTCATTCATTGCATACTAGGTAGCCAAACATACTACCTACCAATAAAACACACAAATATGAATGTCAAAGAATATTGTAAATATAGAATAGGATCCTTTCCTAGTTTAGGTAATTTTATTTTATTTCTTAATTTGCATCTTGCTCACTATACATAAATACATGCTTAGACAATCCCAAGGGTGTCAAGCAATTCCATTCAATCCTTATTTCTTGACATGATATCAAAGCAGAATTCTTAATTCTTCAGTTCTTTTTTTTTTTTTTGGGGGGGGGGGGGGGGGGGAGGGGGGTGGCAGAGGGGGATTGTTCTTGTGTACCCTTTAGTTCTTCAAGAACCATAGCCACCAATATCCAAAGTTCATCATCATTGGTCAACCTCAACCTACATTGACCATTCAGACATCATCGATCATTAGTTGGCTCAATCAATATTGGCATCATCCATCTCCATTGTCATCGTTGGCATCAACTTCATCTTGGCTCTTGAAGAACCATAGCCACCAACACCCAAAGTTCATCAACTCTAGTCAGCCATAACCTACAATGACCACTCAGTCATCATCGATCATCAATTGGCTCAATCAATGTTAGCATCGTCCATTTCCATCGTCATCTTCATCTCAGTCAGCAATAGATTGTCATTGTTGGCGTTGCCAATTGTTCGCATCCTCTTCATTGTAGTCAGCGATCCTCGAAACCCTAGTCATCATCGCAGTCTCAGACTCATCGTCGCAAAAACCCTAGTCATCGACACTAGTCAACATCCTCTTCATCACAATCAACGATCACCAAAACCCCAACCATTGTCACAGCCTCCAACTCATCGTCACAGTAACTCTAGTCATCAATATCAATCGAAGAAGCCCTAGTAAGCCTCAAACTTCATTTTTGATCTACTACTTCATTCATTAGGCTTCTCATTGTCACTCATTGATCATTTTCGGGCTCTACGATAATCGTCTATCATCAATAGAAGACTTTGTCGACTTCCATCGTTATTCCAGTCTTTGTTCTTGCCATAGTTAGCAATGATCTCCAAATCTAATACCATCACCAATGCTCTTTCCATGGAATCAAAGTCCTCCACTTGGCCTAACATTTAACTACCCAATAGTTAAATGGGAAAAACTATCTCCAATGATCCAAAACAATCAAAATTGTCTTAACTGGACTTGACAAACAGAGACATCTCATTAAGGCTGCTCCAGCCTCTATTTAGCCCTCCTACCACACTTGGATTCGAGATGATACAAATATTGTAGGAGTTTTATAGAATTTTATGGAACCTAAGATTGCATTATGTATACTCATCTAACAACTATAAGGAAAATTGGGATTATATTTGTTTGTTATACTCTATTGATCTCAGTCATATCTATAATGCCTCTAATGATCTTTTCAATTTTTTTTTTTAAACCGATCTCTTCAAATTTCAACAATCTAAAAAAACACACACACAGTATTTTGCGTCCCTGAAGAAAATGTATGAATAATTGAACTCTTTTCAACCACTATTGGCTAATATCAATGAGGAGCAAATGGTTATACTAAAGTTCCTTGACCGTCTTGATCCAAAGTTTGAACCAGTCAATGCACAAATCATTGGTGGTGCTTGTCTCCCATCCCCTGCTAAGACTTATTCTTGTGCCTTAACGATTGCTCCTCAAACACCTCCACCAACTGAATCCAAGTCCACTTGTTCTATTCTCACTGGTCAAATTAGCGCTATTGATGGATGTGACATGCGAGATAATCATGGAGGAGACTGCAATAGTATGGGCAAGGATTTCCTAAAGTGTACACAATATGGAAAGATTGGACATCTCCGCAAAAAAATGTTGGAAACTATATGGTAAGCTTGCTTAGATAGCACATAACGCTACTACTAATACTCCGACCTCACTGATATGCCTACTAGCAGTGAGACTCATTCATCTCCACTTGTGACCATCTTCAGCAAGGAATACTCTAAATTCCTTTAGTATCAAGCAACTCACTGGGCATCTCTTCCTCAGCTACTCTTGCACAACGAGGTAATCCCATTGCTTATCTTTCCAATACACCTCCAACACTTTAGATTTTTTATTTTGGTGCTTCAGACCCTCTATCTGGCACACCCAATTTGCTTTCTAATATTCAATATTCATCTACGATTCATTTTATTTTTACAGCTAATGGTTCTTATAGCCCAGTTGGAGGTATTAGTATAGCAAATCCCTTTCCCTCTCTCCCTTCATCTTTTGTTTTATATTTCCCACCCTTTTCATATAATCTTATGTCTATTAGCAAGTTTACAAACCAATTAAATTGTTCAGTAACTTTCTCCCCTGATTTTGTCATTATTTAAGACATGAAAATAAAGGAGAGAATTGGTAAAGGGCATGAAGCTAAAGGAGTATACAATCTTGATGCCCCATCTGAATCTAAAATTTGTTTTGCAGTGGTATCTCCCATGGAAATTCATTGTTGCCTTGGTCATCTATTTATTGATAAGCCAAAATCTACGATTCCCAATCAGCACCATTTAAAGTCTTTAGAATGTGAGATGTCCATTGGGAAAGCATCATCAAGCTTTCTTTTTCCTTAGAGTTAATAATAGGGAAATGGGTCATTTTCTTTAGTTCATTCAGACACTTAGGGTACAAGTCATGTAGTTTCTAAATTTGGATTTTAGTATTTTGTTATACTTGCAGATCATACTTCCCAAACTACTTGGATTTGTTTAGAAAGATTATTTACTATCTTCAAATCTTTTTGCATTGAAATCCAAACTCAATTTGATTTGTGATAATGCTAAATAATATTATCCAAACCCTTTCATAGATTTCATGTCTTCCCTTGGCACGCTTCACCAAGCATCTTGCCCTCGTACTCCCCAACATAATCGCATTGTTGAAAGAAAGAATTTAAATTTTGCTAAAATCGCACGTTGTTTGTTGTTTCAAATGAATGTTCCTAGACTGTATTAAGATGATGCTATCCTTACCACAAGCTACTTAATTAACAGCATGCCATCTTCTGCTTTACATGGTCAGTCTCCACATTCCATTCGTCTACCCAATCAATCTCTCTTCCATAGCTCTCCTCAAATATTTGGGTAAGTTGCATTTGTTCATTTCCTTGACATTGGGGTTGACAAAATGGCTCCTCGAGCTCACAAATGTCTTTTAGGAATATTCAATTTTGCAGAAGGGATATAGATGTTACAGTCCCTCACTCAATCAGCATTTTATTTGCGTTGATGTCATGTTCTTTAAGTCCACCTATTCTTCTCTAAGCCTCAATTTATGTATTATTTTGATGAAAATCTTCTCATACCAATTCTTCATTGTCAACCAATGTCTTCTCTTAATAATAGTTCTCCTTTACCAGTTCTTTCTTCTCACTCTTTGTCGTCTCCATCTAGTCATTTATTTGGTCTAGATTTGTAGGTTTACACCAGACATCAGGTACCTGAGTCTCCTCCTACAACCTAAAAACGCTCCATGATTGGCATGCAATATTGTGTATTTCTATAGTTTTTAGAATCCTCATTACGTGCCTTTATTCGCATTTGACTCATATTTATGGTTGAAATCATCCTTTGTTGCATAATAGGGGTAACCTTTCAATTTCAAATCTTAACTGACATATCTCATGCAAGTGAATACCCAACAATGCAACGAGGGTGAAGCCTAAGTGCAAATGAAGTGGCCAAAGGAGCACTACAAGATCTATTGGGAATTTTTATCAAGCATATGGCATGCATGGCAAATGACAACTGTCAAAACTAAACCAAGCAATACGAGACACGCCCGGGCACCCTACAGAGCACCTAAGATAAGCCCAAGGTGATTCAAGGTCAAAGCATCAAGTCATAATCTCACCAAGACCAATGCCAAGGTTAGAAGACTCCAAGACCATCCAATGTAAAGCCAAGATTTCCCAAGTCTCAAAGAAGCTTCTTAAGTATTCAAAAAGATAACCATGGTATGCTCGAGTCATCCCAAGTCAAGCCCAAACAACTCCAAGGCCAACCTAAGTCATTCAAAGTAACAAATTCCATTTAGACATTTTATCAAACAGTTAGAGGACAATTAAAAAGAGAGTAATCCAAGCCATGGCATCCCAATCCAAGAGTTTGGCAAAACTCAAATATTTCGCAAAACAAGCCTAGGCCAAGTTTTAGCTCCATAAAATACCTACAAAGGCCATTGACAACCCCAAGGCCAAGCATAGCTGGCAGCACAATGCAAGGCCAGACAGCACAACCCAGTTGAGCCAGGCATGCAACAGCCCCGCGCGCGTGAGCAAGAGGACACCCTCCAGGTGCGCAATAGGGCACCCCTAGCCGAGACACACCTGCAGACATGCCCCAAGGACATCAAACGCACGCGGAATTTGAGCCCAGACGTTGCCAAAACCAGCAACACGCGAACTCAGAGACATGTCGCGGACACACAGACTCAGCCACTTCCGCTCGCAAGTCCCACATTCCTCAACACCCACACAGTCGTCCCTTGCTCAGCCAACGCCCCCAGGTGTCGTGTTAATATACCATAGGAAGCCTTAAATTAATTAAAACCTTTTTCATCACGTCAAAACTACTCATAAATTTCCTCGTACTGAAAATTCACAATTCCCAGTACTCAACAATGTCTTCACGAGAAGGGCAATAGATACACTGTACACAAAAACAAAGCGCGGAAAATTTCCACGGCCTTGAAATTTCGGATTCAACAAAGCACTAGTAATCCCTTATTTTTAAAGGATTAAGAGATCTAAAACTTCATCAAACTACAAAAATCAAAATGCTCGACAGAACTCTAGCCCTAATTTGAAACATGAAAACTCATATCGTTCAATTCAACAAAAATCTAAAACCAACTTAACAACGGAACAACGAGCCGATAAAGTGTACCTTCAATTCGGTTTCATGCATATAATATATTTACATCCACTAACTGATCGAAGTTCGAATACAACCCCTCAACTTCGAAGAACTGATGTTCACGAACAGAAGGGGGGAGAGGTTACAAATAAGCTAGCACGAACGAACGAACGAAACCCTTGAAAAAAAATAAAAAATAAAAATAAAAGTAGCGAACGACGTTGATGTCACCCTTTTGAAAATGCCAGTGACACCGGGTAAAGATCGAGCAACTTTCCGTTCAAGCAATCCTTTCAGTAAAATGTATCCGTTTGATTAAGGGCGCGTGGTAAAATGAATAATGTTAAAAATTTTTAAAAGATTATTCACTTTTTATTTTACTGTATAAATTATGAACTTATAAATTATTTTAAATTATCTTATTTTTTTTTTACTTTTTGTCATTCTCATTTGTTGGAGTGACAGTTACATATTTAACCAAAAAAAAAGAAAAAACTAATTTTTTTTAATTTTTATCTTATTGCATGTGAAATTTTTTATTTTTTACAAATGCGATTAACACGTTTAAAAATTATAATTTTTGAATAAAAATAAATTTTAATAAAAAAATCATATAAAAAGAAAAAAAAAACCAAAAAAGCTGGTAGCTTTTTGAATCCAAACAAAGGCTAAGTGTAAGGGTTTGTTATTTTCCAATGTAAGGGAGTAAGAATTGCTATGCTTTTCTAAAAATTTGTTATAAGGGTATTTAGTTGGCCAAAATCAACTAAGACCCATCAACTTTTACTAATTTTTTGTACTTCTTTCAATCAAATTTTGTTACCCATTACTTTTACGTCAAATTTTTATACTTTTAATCTACTTTTTGACCATACAAACACCCATATATATGGTACAAGTTCATCTGACGATACACGTGGCACTTGGGTGGCAGCGTTATCGAGTTTTTGGTTTTAAGTTGAGTTTGGAAAGACAAAAAAAAAAAACAAAACAAAAACAAATGGGTTCGTTTTTTAGTAGTTAGCTACTGATTTTTTTGTTAATTTGACATTTTTGCCCTTCAATGTTTAAAAAAAATCAAAATATAAGGAAATAAATTTAGTTATTTCAAAAAGAGTTAAAAAACTAGTAACTGATAGTTTAGTTTTCTAACTCTTTTTGGAGTGGTAGGTCAGTTTGATTTTACTTTTCGTAGTAGATATATATATATATATATATATATATTGTGTAGAAAACAGAATAAAAAATGAAATGAAAAATATTAATTTTATTTTATCATTTCAGTATGATTAGGAAAATAAAAAGTATTTATAAAAAATATTTTTTATTTAATCAATCTTAAAAATAATTATACATAACTAATATTCCACAAATATTTTAGAGAATATAAGGAAAGTAACTATAGAAATATGAGAAAGTCCAAGCCCTAATCATACTACAATAATAAAATAAAATTAATATTTTTTATTTCATTTTGTTTTTGTTTCATTTTCTAACATTTATCGTCATACCCCAAATTTTCACCCAAAATCTAGGGTGTGAGTAATGTAAGATGAATGATTTTATTGAATATAATATCTCTAAAATCTAGGTTAAATCATAATGTACAACAAAGAATAATGTACAAAGATTTATTTATAATAATAACAATAACATTTGTTAACTCAGAGTCAATAATAATATGTTCCAAACTAAATCCAAATAAATAGAAATCATAAAGTGATTATTATATTCATCTAATGATAGAAATATTAATAAATATTCTACTAATCAATACTCGCAAGTTGAATAATTATTAAATAGTTCAAACGGTCCAATAGTCCTACTAAGCTACTCTGTGTTGTTGTTATCTTACTTATAGATTAGAAATTAAAATGTTTATTTTTGGTTAAGCTACTAAAACTTAGTAGTTAAAACCTTTTAGAGGTGTATATGCAGTGGGCATGTTACTACACTATATCAGGTGATCCAGTGCAATAGTTAATTTAAAAGAATAAAGCAACAAGTAAAATAAAAGTTATTCTCTTGGTCTTGATTATCAGAACAATTCAAATATCACAATATATACTAGAAATAAAAACAGCATAACAATTCGAAGTTGACACCATAGTGGTAGGATATCTCAGATTCAAACTTTTAAGCTCTTGGGATCAAACCTGTAGTAGTATAGAATTTGAGTAGATTTTTTTTATGTTGATATTCACGGTAAACAGTAATTTAATGTCCATTAAATAATTCTATGTGTAAATTAAAATCCTATTATCCACTACTGCATCCTTGGGAACTAGTATATTTCCAAACTCCACTTTCAAGTGTACCATTGGCTGCCACCCTAAAATGACTTTTTAGGCTCCACTTCTGAGCATATCGTCGGCATCATCGATCAAAAATATAGTCGTTGCGATCAACAATTTGACTGGCCATGTTAAAAAAAGAAACAATCTCAGGTATATCACAGTTTTTCACATGCCTATGTACCCATTGTTAGAACTAAATTTTAATAAGGTTGATCTTCATGGTACCAAGTACCATATCAATTTAATTTCAATATTATGTCTAGGTAATAGCATAAAGTGTTAACTTTTATATATATAATTATCTAATTAAACATATAGTTTTGGATAAAACACCTAACCATATTATCACATATAGTTCATCACTCGATTAAGCAAATTTAACTCCTATGTTTATTTATATCATTTTAATTTTAATTTAACCCAAAACCTTATTCAAAACTAAATTCCTAGATAATCAATCACCGTAAATATATATTTTACACAAAATAATCGAGCCAAGATTGGCAGCTTAGTGGGCGGATTACCCTAATGCAGACTTGAGGTCATGGGTCGAATCTCATTAACTTTGATCTCTATTTTTATTTTAATTTCATATTATTTTATATCATTTTATTTTATTTTATCAAAATATAAATAATTATGTTAATTTATTTAAACTTTAAAATTTTGTTTAAAACTAACAAAAATACTAATTCTTTTAGAGGCATTAAAAAACTTGTATTTTATAGATTCAGTTAATTTCAAAGCTTAGATTTTTTTTTTTTTTCAGAGTATTAGGATGATAAAACAATACAAACAACTTTCAAACTTTAGTATAAATTTATATAAATTAGAATTTTAAAGGACTAATTATTTAAATCCTAGGATAGTAACATTAGATTGAGATCCACTAAGTAAGATTTTATATTCCATAAATTCTAGCCGGCTCACATTTATAGAAAATTTTTAAGACATTTTCCAAAATTATTTCATACAATAATATTTTAATAGTTTAAACATAGTTTAAGAGGTCTAAAGTGTCTCGTATATTCAAGATGATAAAGCACCAATATCCAAGAAACTAATTTTATGATCAATGGATAAACATTTCATTTAAGCATTTTATCAAAATTGAGGCCAGCACTAATAGACTATGTATTAAAGTCTTAATTCGATTAATTCGAGACAACATAAATATGTTTTCACATATTTTTAGAATATTTATAATATCTAAATTATGGGTCATAATCATATTCTACATATATTATGTAATAACCTAAATTTTTATTTTCCTTAAATAATTTATTTAAATGTGGTGATCATATTTGTTAGGGTGAAAATCCAAAAAATTATGGATTTGAAAATTTTTGGAATAGTAAAATTTGTTAGAAACATTTTTAGATTTAATTCTACTACATGTGAGAGTTTAATGTAAAATTTCTAAACTTGTAATAACTTGAATTTTATTTCTCTTTAATTTATTTAACTGTGGTGATCATATTTGTTATGGTTAAAATTTAGAAATTTGAGGATTTGAAAATTTTTAGATAAAATTTTTTGAAAGCATTTCTAGAATATATCCACTATGTGTGGGAGTTTAATATAAAATTTATAGACCTTTCATCCAAACAATCCCTAACTCATTTACCCATTTGGTTAAACCAAAAACCCCATTAACCCATTGATTGTGGCATTTAATTAACTTTATGCAAGCCATTATTTTCTTCCATCCATTCTTTAACGTTTCTTCCGAATGATTTGGTTAAACAGTTGAAGGCAGCACAAAAATTGGATCTTGACAACTGTCTCATCCTCTTGATCCTATACTGAAGACTTTGAAGCATAATTGTGCCTCGTCTTTCTCCACTGACACTCAGCACCACCCTTAATTGAGCTTCCAATGTCTCCCTACATAATGCTTCTTTTATTGATTAAAATATTAGTAAGATATCTAGAGAGTTGTCAGGTTGAGTGTGCTCTCTAAAATTTCAAGTGTTGGTTAGAGAATTAGTAGTGTTCGGAGGCAAGAGAAAAGAAAGAGAAGCTTGAGCCTTTTCTGATTCTAGTGGTTTTCGAAGTTCAATTTCTGATCTGTCTTGGACTAGGTCACCAAATTCTTCAGTAAGATTAGATGAAAAACACTATAGACTGTAAGTCCTGTATCTTTAATCCGAATTAGATTAATGATGTGTAAGATTAATTTAAAGCATTTTCTCGGTTTGAAGCATGAAACTTGGTTGTGTTTGAATTGGTGGGTAATTATTTTCATAATTTGTGAGATTAAATCGATAATTATATGTTGGAATATGTATTCTTTGTTAGGAAATGTTTATATGCATTTATAATGATGGTATGTGAACTCAAGAACACAAAATAGTGAATAGAAATGCTTAGAACACAAAAGCAGAGCATAAAACCAAAAAAATGAGAAAGCCAGATGTTGGGATGTAACAACTTGCATCTACACAGTACAATATTGCCGCTTTGAGCTTGGCTAGCTGCTTCCAAGGAGGTCACTCATCCTTGTACTGCTCCCACTGGAGCATGTTTAACCCTAGAGTTCTTACTAAATCCGATGCTCTCACAATTATAAACACGTTGTACTTTATTGATGTCGAACATCACATATATGCCACTTCTTTCCACTACCCAGGCGATGTGGGATAAAGGCATTGCTTCTCTACTTCACTTTCTTATAGGCAGAGTCCCTCATAGGCAAGTCTCTCATAGTCCCTCACAGGCAAGTCTTTCATAGTCCCTCACAATCCTCCCCCTAACAAGATACTTGTCCCCCGCGTGGCCCCCTATTTCACTCTTCCACAAGTAGATTCCACTCGCAGTACTCACACGTGGCCCCACACTTCCGATTGAATATTGTCTCTAATTATATTTGTAATGACCCACATCCACATAGTACAATATTGTCTACTTTGGACTTGGAACTCAGTGCTCTCACGGCTTTAAAACGCATTATACTTTATAGATGTCGAACATTACATAAATATCACTTTCTTCCACTACCCAAGCAATGTGGGACAAAGGCATTGCTTTTTATTTCACTCTGTTGTAGGCAGAGTTTCTCACAAGCAGGTCACTCATAGTCCCTCACATAGGATGTGAAATATATATATATATATATATATATATATAGAATAGCTCACAGTCTAGGCATAGGGAAGCCGATACTTCGACATAGTACAACTTGGTTAACTGACAGCTTATATGTTTTACTTTTGACGCGATTTTGACCCTCAAAACGACAGATTTAGGCTTTGGTAAAAACAAAAAAGTTGTAGCCTTTTAAGTTTTCTTTCCAATGCAATAAGATTTACATCAACTGGATTTGTGAGTAGTTATGCCCAAAATATTGAACGCATGTCAAATTGAATTTCTCGAAAAATCGAATTCAAGGCTATTTTTGATCCTTTAAATGTTGAAATTTTAAAAAGTGTAAATCATGAAAGTTGTAGTCCTTAAAATATAGTTTTTAGAAATATAAAGTTTGCAAACATTGGGGTTATGTTTTAGTTTATATGAATTTTTCTTTTAAACTGCTATCTATGTTCAGCCTTTACATGTATACTTGTCCGGATTTTTATAAAAATTCTCTATCTAGAAATTTATTTGAATTTTAAATATTCTTTTAGTGGTAATAGATATATTAATAAGTTTTATTTAGATTTAATATAGTTTATAAGATCTAATTTAGTAAATCACACCTATTGTTCGATAAAATGTGTACTCTTAAAGTTCAATTACTTAGGTAATAAAATAATATAATTAAATATAAAATTAAGTTAAAATAATAATTTTAGCTAAGAATTTAGATAATTAAATAATTTAGAGTCTTACAATAAAGTAATTAATAAAATAGCTAAGTTATCCTATTAAATAAATAAAATAAAAATTTATTATTATATTATATTTATTAGCGTTTCTTGTCATTTATAGGATAATTAGAATAAAAGAAAATTCTAAGCAGGCATCATGACACCACTTATGTGTAATGACAGCCTGCATGAGTAGAGGTCATGATGGTTTGTGATGGTAGGTGTCATGACGCTTCAAATGGGTCATGACAGTGCCTAAGTTTTTCTATTATATTTGTTGATACAGATTTCTTTAAATCCGATTCAATCCAAAGATCAACACAAACTTGAGCCAAATCAGGAATGGATCAAACAGAAAGAAATCCATTTCATTACAAAGAAATGATCAAGCCAAACTCAAAGATAACTGATATATATCTGTAGGTATATATCCAGCAACTGTAGAAGACTTCTATAGCAACTCAAACTCTGGATTTACCTCCTATGAATCGCCTTCAAACTTCTATATAAAGTAGCCTTAATGGACGATCAAAAACACACACACGCACACACAGACTTAGTAGCAGTAGTATAGCAAATCTTCGATTCCAGTTTTTCATAGTTTAGGTTTTTGCTTTTCAATTCTAGTTTGTATCAGCAAGCATATACGATTTCAATTTCAGTCTCCAAAGTTTATTTTTAGGTTTAATCTCCAAAGAACAATCAAGTTTTTTCATTATTCTCATTCGATTTTTGTTAGCAATTTTTGTTTTAGTTTTCTATCAAGACCAAATTTATTTTGATTTTTGTAGTATGAAATAAGTTTTAGTTTAGCTTAAATTTTAGGGGTAAATTAAATTTCGGGGGAAATTGCCTTTACACCTTGTACATAAGGCTAGAGTCACTTCTACCCTCTATACTTCAATAATGTGCACTACTACCCCTTGTACTATTTACAAAGTGACAAAGCTAATGCCGTTATGTTAAGTGCTAAAAAGTTAAAAATGTCCTTTATATAATCAAAGCCATCAGTCGATACACCTCAGTCAATATACCTTATTAAGGCCAAAATTGTAAATTGGCAAATTCATGGTCAAATATAGTGTTTTGTAATAACTAGATTTAGTGTAGGCTAAGACACTATAGTCTTGAGTCAAGTAGAAGTGTAAAGGCCTCAGGTAAGACTGTTTGCATAATACTAGAAGTCCTAAAAAAGCCAAACAAGTTTCGAAATTGATTTACGCAGGAAGGCCACAGTTTGCCTTTGGATGAAGTTGAGAGGGCGTTTGTGCAATTTGGTCGTGCGGGAAGACCACACTAATTCATGGGAAAGCCGCGGGTGCGCCCTTCCTACGAGGTAGGCTATTTCAGCCTATTTCACTTATTTCAAGCCCTAGCCGCCTTAGTTTGTCTATATGTATCTTCTGGGCGTCTTGAGGGTTACGAGCAGAGAGAATAAACATGAGATTGGAAGCTTGAAGGTTTAATTATTCTCTCCATTACTTAGAGCCAACATGTTTGTGTCCAATTCGAAGGAGTTTAGGTTCGAGGTTTGTGAATGCTGAGGATTCAGCACGCAATGGATTCAGCAAAGCTACTGAGGAGTCAGTATCGTGCCTTCGAGGAGTCGAAGGGCTTTCACTAAAGGAGTTGGTGAATCGAGGAGTCGAGCAAACGTCAACAGAGTATAGAGTCGAGGAGTCGATCTATCGAGTGGTTAAGTTTGTAACCAATGTTTAATTTTAGTGAAAGTTTTGTTAGAGGTTTCCCCTTGTGGGTTTCCTCGTTTTGTTTATATCACCTTCAGTTATTCAGTGTGTGTGGTTGATTGTTTGGAGATCTCCATCAGCATATTACAAAATTTCATACCCCAAAGTCGATACACACTCAGTCCTATTGAAAGCTTCTTAGTCCTCAAAATCTAAGGTTCTTTCCTAAAATCAGGCGAGGAACAACTGAACTTTCTGGGTTTCATTGAATGCTCGAAGAAAGAAACCTAGGGCTTCATTCAATGCTTAAAGTGTAACTGAAGAAGGAAAGTGCAAGCTAACCTAGGGTTCTTGTCGGATTATCGCTCGATGGTGGAGAAGACATCGCAGGTGTGGATATATGACTTTTGGGTGTAAGAACGAAACCAATTTATAGTCTTTTTTCTGAAAATAAAAGTATAATATTTTGTCTATTTGCTTTAAAGTCACCAAATATAGGTGGGTGTAACGCCTTGGATCTCGTGACCCAAGGGGTAAACAAAAACATACATATCATGCACATATCACCAACACCTTGATCAAAGCAATGTCACCACCCTAGAGCAACATCTTTAATAACTAGCAATAGCAAAATAAGGATATCTTATGCCTTGGTCAAGTTAGGCAACCATGCCCCAAACACATCCCACAAAAATAGATAACATAGGCCTTATGGCCTTTACAACCTAATCAAATAAACTCCAAATCTAAATAATTATTACAGTCCCATACATTAAATAAAACTTATGCAATTAAAATGCAAATGTTTGCAACAACAATTCAACTTCTAATCCAATTAATTGCTCACCTGAGTCTCAAAGTCAAGTCCTGCAACCCAATCTGTAAGGATGTGAATACTAATCCACTTGTACTTACAAAACATAATAAAAACATATATAATATGTAAAGTAATAACATAAAATAAAATCATTATATATGTGATCAATATCTCCCAACATCATCATAATACATCATTAAACCAAATACCAGAATTATCATCATAAATCTTAGCAATTAATCTAGTTATTATTTTTCTCATCATCATCAAGTCACAATCACATTTTCATTCACATTTACGTTTACGGTGTGGGTTCAACCAAGTCGTATTTGTGGACCAACACCCAACGAAATGATAAACCTAAATCCGTCATCATTTAGGATTACGATTAACTAGAATATAGTTATGTTGTAGGCTACTAACCTACCGGCATGAACTCGAATCCCTGCATAAGTTTCAAGTCTTTCAAACCTAGGGTAATCTATGTACCCTTCATATTTTTAGTACCCTCCATCCATATCACACAACATTAATCACATTTTCATTTATCTATTTTCATTCCCATCAACATTATCATATTCTTTTTATCATTTATTCAATTAAGGAACAACTTTTATCATCATAATAACCAATTTAATAGTCTCAACTCATCCCAATGTCACATTAACATATTCTTAATTTACTCTAATGTTCCATTATCACATTAACATAATCTCAACTCATACTTAATATTTAATTAAACATCATATATTTTCATTAGTAATGTTAGAACACCTTATATTGAACATATATTAAGTGTAGGATATAAGCACATAAGTTTAACATCAAAAAGAAATACAAAGTAAGATTCTAGAGTAACCTAGGAGCCCTCTCAAGATGACTGGGGGTTATAGTAGGGGACAACTATAGCCACTGAAGAATATATCAATTTGTTTGATTCAAATTGATGTATTTGAATATGGCAACTTCAGTGGAACGGCATCATTTTAGGTGAAAAATGAACGAAACGATGTTGTTTTGGGGTAATTGCATCGGCTACAAGTACCTCTTACTACAGTCCCCCTCTCATTTCTTAGGAACCCCGAGCGCCCCTCTATGGCCAATCATAAGTTTTAGGCTAGGTTTTTGCATAGTTAATTCCTAAGACTCATTCTAAAACCAATTCTTTATATTCAAAAATATCCTTTGTATCAATAAGCAAGTTTACAACCATTTATGTTCAATAAAAATGCAACTTAAATGATAAAATAGCAAAAGTAAAAGTTTTGAAGGGGTCGAGACGCCCTCTTGAGGAACCCGAGTGCCCTTACTAAGCATTAAAGTGCTAGATAAAGCACCCCAGGTGCCCACATGGGAGCCACATGCGCCTCCTTGTGCCTAGGTGGGTTCCCTTTATTCTGGTTCATTTACTGGTTTTATTAATCCAAACTCTAAACCTTGTCAATCATAGAGCGTAGTTCAAATCTTCATTTCTATTAGTTTTCTAAGACCTATAAGACTTTAATGGATCAACCAAAATAAGTTTTAGTTAACTAATCCTTCCAAATCAATATCTCTATTTCAACATATATACATATATATATATATATATATACACATATAACTTGAATCAAATCACACATTCATGTTTCCAAAAACCAAAACATTTAATACCACAATATTTCCAAGTTATCTACATCTTAGTATGTTATTTATAAGCTTAGAATCCCTACCTTGAGTCTTGAAGAAAGAAAAAAATGTTGATAGTGAACTCCCAGTTGAACCCTCCAAACTTCGTATAGCTCGAACGCTTAAACCTTTGATCCTATCATCAAATCAATTATGTAAACGTGTTCATTAGGCATCTAATTTCACAACTACAAGACAATTCAGTTTTGTTAAGGATTGATTCACTTACCAAGTTAAGCTCATTCAGTCTCCTCAGCTTACTCTCAGTTTCTCTTCTCCCAATCGACCAAAAACTCTCTGTCTCTGTCTCTCTTTCTATCTCTCTCATCTCTTATGCACACATAAGGCTTGGGCTCTAAGAATGCTATAGAAGCCAAAGCTCCCTCTCCTACCACTTATCCTGACCAAGCCCTAACATGGAAACAACCTTCGACTGAAAAAGTAATCGAGCCATTCATCTGTCAAAAGTCACACAAGCCAAGCACTTGCTTGGGTAACCCGTGTGCTCGCCCTTTAATCCGAGGTGCCTCTCTACTTTTTTTGTGCCAAAAATGGCTAAGTTTAGGAATTAAGTCCATTTTCCCTATACTTTGATCAATACAATTCTTAGTGTCGCAAATCAATCAATTTGACATCCTATTACATACTAAACTTGTCAATAATCATCAATTTATCTTAATACAGAAATCCAAGCTATTACAATGGGGGACACATTATCCAAACATGGGGCCGTGTAGGGTGTCTTTTGCTTTGAAGTTAGCTCTTGCCTTTTTTTAATAATTATTTTTTGGATTTTTAAATTGGTTTCTTATAGAACTTTCTAGGTTTTTATAGGGATGTCTAATATCAAAACAGTGGAGCTGCATTATAGGGGGGTTTAAGGTGATTGTTGGGAAGCCATATACATTGGAGGCATGGTTGACATTAGGGATATGTTTGACGTTGACTTCATTAGTTATATAAATTTACAATACTGTTTCTTGGATAGAGGTTATCCATGCACAAATAGCATATATTATAAAGTGCTTAGGATGGGGTAGGGGTGAAAATGAATCAAGCTATTTGTGAGCTATTCGAGCTCGGGTTGAAAAAGGCTCGGCTCAAGCTCGATTCGTGACTAAAACAAGCTTGAATCAAGCTTGATTTGTAGCTTATTTAGATTTGAGCTTAAGCTCGAGCCTAGAAAAGTTAGAAAAATTTGGCTCAAAAACTCACGAGCAAGCCCAACAAAATAATATATATATAATAATATTTTTAGATTTTTTAATAATTTTTTACTATATTTTTTAATAATATTTTTTTGTTATATTTTAAACTAAAACGACATTGTTTTGGTTTAATTGAGCTATTCATAAGTCGAGCTCAAGTTTAAATTCTTCTTTATCGAGTTGAGTTCGAGCCTATATAAAAGTTTGAATCAAGCTTGAGTTCGAACAAGTTAAAGCTCTACTCAATTCTGCTCGTTTTAGGGGTTAAATGATGAGTTAAGAGAGATACTTAGTGACAATGATGTATTAGAAATCAAGAGGTTTATAAGGATTTACCTATTGTTGTTATTTACGCTGTAAAAGGCCATCAACTAGTACCATTACAAATTGTGGGAAAAAATGGCACAGTGGTGAAAGGTTTGACTCTACTGGAAATAAAAAGTCCTACTTCATTAGTTTAGACTCCTACAACTAAAGAGATGCCTCCAGAACTTGAGACTCCAACAGTTAAAACTCCTATAGCTAAGAAGATACCTCAAGCAGTTGAGGCTCCAGTAGATAGAAAGACTGAGTGTGCTAATTGCACTGCTGTGAACAGTGAAGACGTTGAACATAATCCAGGTGAGGGAGATGGAGATGATGGTAGTCAATCAAGTGAAAGTGGCAATCTTAGCTGGCTGTTTGAAGACTTTGAGGGGGTAGGGAATGATGACATCTTCCCAGCTTAAGAAACTCCTACTCTTGCTCAGTCTTAGGGAGGTACACAGTAGGATGCTGAGGATAGAAATGAAAATGAATGATGGTCTGGCCATGGCTCTAACAATGAATTGAACTCTATTAGGGGGTCACATGAGGATGATGGCAGAGTGCATTGTTCGAACTTTAATGATGAGGTTGATATGGCCAAGCCGGAGTTGAAGGTTGGGATAAAGTTCAAGAATATTTATGTGTTGAGACAAGCATTAAAGGAGTGGCAAGTCAAAGAAGGGTATGACCTGAAATTTATGAAGAATGAGGCTGCAAGAGTGTTGTTTACAAGGTTGCGCGTGGATTCATGATCCATGCTTCGCCTATGTAAAGTGAAAGCACTTTCCAAACTCCAACCGAAGCATAACTGTGGTTGAGGTATCTCTCAAATAAGTATCTAGAGAAGCTGAGAGATGATCATGGGATCAATATTTTTACTTTTAGAAATGAATTCAAAAGGGATTTAGTTGTGGGCGTTAGTAAAAATTAGTTGTATGAAATGAAGAGAAAAGTAAAAGCTACCATAAATAGGAACATATGGGAGTAGTTCACTAGGCTGAGGGATTAAGTAGCCATTGTTAGGCTCCATAATCCACGTACGAGGATAAAAATCATGACTGAAAGACCTAGGTGGAACTCCCTCCTACATTTGCTTGTATGTATGTCAAATATCAAGCTCAGTTGGATGGTTTTTTAAATGGTTGTAGGCCCATCATTAGGCTTGATGGCTATTTTTTGAAAGGAGTATATAGTGGCCAACTTTGAGTGCAGTGGTGAGGGATGGTAACGTAAATATGTTTACACTTGTTATTGCCGTTGTTGATGAGAATAAGGAATCCTGGAGTTGATTCTTAGAGTTACTTATTAATGATATTCGGACTGTTGAGGAGATAGGGTGGTGCTTTATTTCTAACAAATAGAAAGGTTTAAAAGCCATCTTTGCCCAGCTCATTTCTAATGCTAAGCATAAATTCTACCTCAGGCATATTTATGCCAATTTTTCAAAAAAGTTTAAGGGGAAAGAGTTAAAGGATTGTCTTTGGAAAGCTGTATCTGGTAGCACTATTACAGAGTACGAGTCTCACATGCTAGCAATGGAAATGATTGATAAAAATGCTTTTGACTGGCTAAAGAAAACAGATCCAAAGTTGTGGATAAGGTTTTTAGCCCCAAAAGCAAGTCGATATTCTTGTCAACAATCTAAACCAGTCGTTCAACAGTTACATTTTTGAGGTAAAGGACAAACCAATAATAACTATGCTCGAATGGATACACAGGAAATTAATGAGTCAGTTCCAAGTCAAAAGGCAAGGAATGGAAAAATATGATGGGGATATATGTCCTAAAGTCCTAGATAAGTTGAAGAGGATAAAGGTTGCTGGGAGAAACTATTTTTCATTCTTCATGGGTGAGTTGAAGTATGAGGTTGATTGTTTCGGCACAACATACATAGTTGATTTGGCAAGGCAGAGATGTGAATGTAAGATGTGGGACTTGACGAGGATCTCTTAGAAGCATGCAGTCAGTACTATCTACATGCACAGGACAACTCTAGATGAGTATCTTCATCGGTTCTATCGTAAGGAGACATATTCAAAACCTACAGTACAATGATCCATCTAGTGCCTGGGGAGCATAATTGGCTTTGAACTAGAATGGAACTGATTTCCCTTTCATTTGTCAGAAAATAGGCTGGCAGACCAAAGAAGATAAGAAAGAGAGATGTAGATGAGGGAGTGAATCGAAACAAGGTATTGAGAAGAAATAAACTGATGGTTTGTAAGAGTTGTCTGTCAAAGGGACATAACATACGATCTTGCAAGAACAGTATCCATTCGAAGTCTAAAATGATGAAATAGATAGTAGAGACAAGGACTAAGGTACTGACACCTAACTTATTTCTAACTATTTTCCATTATTTTATTCTGTTACTAACTTAATTCTATTATTTTCACAAACATGTTAGACTAGCACTAGTTCTTACACACAACCAGCAGAGACAAAGAATGAGGTACAAACATGTCAAACTGGCATTGGTTCTTTCACACAACCAACAGAGACAAGGATTGAGATACCTCTAAGACTAATTTTATTTGATTAACAAGGTAACTTATTTATTGCACACAATTAACTTACTTAATTCTTCTGTCTTTTTCTTTTTCTTTTTTTGGGGGGGAAAACATCCAGAACTGGAAGTGGTTCTTACGCACAACCAGTTGCCCAATCTTCAACGTAGAGTTGGGTGAGTATTTTTATCGGTAGCTGATTGATGTTGCCAGTTACGTAGTTAGAAACAATAGCTTTATATAGTTAGATTAAGCAATTTACAATTTATACCATTTATAATTTTGGCTTAATTTACAATTTTCAATTGAATAATTTACATTTTGAATGCTAGCAGTTATAAGTAGGTAGTGGATTGAGTAATCTGATGTGCTTTAACATGCCATTGGTAGGTAATGAATGACATGCTTTAAGTAGTCATAAGTAGTTACATGACATGCTTTAACATGCTAGACACATGATGTAAAATCAATTGATAAATTTCAGCTACCAGTTAGCTTGTATATCTTAGAACTGTTTCTAAAGATGGCTTGATTGTAGAAATACTTGCCATACCAATGTGAGAATTCTATCAAGTTAAAAACTATTCTTATTGAATTGCTATTCTTTGTTTCGTTGAAGTTTTGTAAACCGAAGCGCTAGGGAACTATTTTTGTTTTGTTTTTGTTTTTGTTTTTGTTTTTTTGCTGTTTTATGACTACTTGCAATGGTTGTTGTTGTTTTATTTATTTATTTTTTTGTATTAGCTGGTTATGATTTTGTAGCCTACAATGGCTGTTTTGTTTTTGTTTATTTATTTATTTATTATTATTAATTTTGTAATGGTTGGTCATGAATTTGTTTCCCTACTAATTCACTTAAACTATTTTTTTTTTTTTTACAACCAACTAAATTAACAACAAGTGGTTGTAAAAGACACGCATTAAGGACAAGATTGCCAATGTTAGTTAGAGGTCGGACAACTCATGTTGGAAGTGATGAAGTGGTCGATGTAAGCTAATTCAATTAGTAAAAGAAAAAGTTTTTGAGCAGTTGAAGAAGTTGATTCATTTTGTAAAGTTTGTGTTGCAGCACTGATTATTTTGTAGATGAATATTTTGTAAATGATTGACATTTTGTAGAAAAGGGAATTTACAATTTGTAAAAGAAGGGAATATTTTTGTAATCAGTGCATCAACACAGACTGTAAACGAAGGGACTAGTTTTTAAATGTTTTCATTTTATGTAAAGGAAGAAGTGTTGAATGGTGAATAGTGGTTTCAAACTATGTCACATGATGTTTTAAAACTATGCTGAGTGGGTAATTTTATGTTTTTAACAGTTATTGTGCTGCTCATTGTGGGGCTATTGTTGTTTTTATGTGTTAAATGGTTAATTTTATGTTTTCATTTTATGTAAAGCCAACACAGACTGTGGGGCTATTGTTGTTTTTATGTTTTCGCTTGTATATCCCTTTTCTTGCATTGCATTTCTGTAACTCTCTCCCCAGTTTTGTTCCAAAAGTTTTGCAATAACCTCATTTCCATATTCACATATTGGTGGGTCAATTCATCTAGAAAAATCACAAGTTGATGCACCTTGCAAATGAAATCAATTATAAGTATTAAATTGTATAAAATTTTCTAATTACTGGTTTAAAATTTTCCATTTTTTGATTGCACGTTGAAAATTTTAGATTCAAAATTTTCTAAAAAACCATCTAACAAAAATTAAACATTTGTAAGGTTAAAATTTTCCATTTTTGATTGCAAAGATATAAAGGGTTTAAAATTTGCCCCAAATTTGGAAATTAGGGTTTAATAAATAAGCAAAAAACTTACCCCAACCTTCCAAATCTTCCACAACCCAAAAACCTCCTACCCATATTAACTTTAATCCATGATGTCCGTACGGGAGCCACTTCGCCACAATAACACCTTTGCACACAAAAGCGTGAACCTTCAGATCTAAAGCGAGAAGCGTGCAAGGAAGATGACGTCGCGAGCTTCGTTGGCTTCTCCCACAGCTTCAACACTAAAGCTTCATAACAGCAAAATGACAGCTTCAACACTAAAGGTTCGCACCAATAGAATGATGGGAAAGAAGTTTCATTGGCTTCTTTAACTCTCGATAAGGACATTTTCATCCATTCACACATATTTTTATGGGATATATAGCACACCTGTACTTATGCTAAGCGCGAAGCACACGGACTATTAACTTCAACGATTCCATTAGCTTTGTCCCTTTTGTGAACAGTACAGGGAGTATTAATGCTCATTATTAAAGTATAGGGAATGTAAGTGACTCTAAGCCTAAGTATAGAGAGTAAAGGCAATTTCCCCTAAATTTTATTCTATTCTTAGTATTTCAATTATTTTTGTTATGAATGCTAAATTATTTCTGTTATTTGCTTTAGTTGCAATTATGTTAGGCTAGATTATTCTTCTGTTCCTATTACAATGAAAAATTAGGATTTAATTTTTGTTTAGGGTTATGTGCCAATGAGTTGGATGAAAATTATTTTAGGGCTTTTACAACAACAAATCAAGTAAAATTTTGAACTTTCAAAAACTATTAAATTTGACCATATTATCTAAAAATTACTGGTAAACTTAATAGGATTATAACTTTCTTAAAAATCAAATGGTTTGAACTTTCAACAATTATTAGTATCGACCATTTTCTCTAAAAATTACTGGTGATTCTGATATACTAAAATCTCTTTAAATCAAACAACTTAGTTTTATTAATAAGGGCTTTATTCAAAATATTCTGATTATTTAAACCTTTAAGGTGATTTTTGTAATTGAGAAAAATAACATGCCCTAAATAAATATTAATTCTAATTTGGATTCTGAAATTAGAATAGATATTTTAAATATTATTTAAATTTAAATTAGTATTCTTTCCCTTTAATTTAAGTATTTTTAATTAGTTTAAATTTCATACAAAGCTTTAAAAACTATTTTCTATTTAGAAATTACTATTTTAACAAAGTTTAGGAAATTCTTGTGGATTTGACCCTGTACTCATTGGATTTTTACTACGACTATACACTCTCATAGTTAGGAGTTATATTTTTAGTTGTATAAGTTGAGCACAGTCGAAATGCCTAGGTGAACTATTAAATTAATATTACTTAGTGAGCTTTCAATTGACATAGAATCAAGACTATGGGATACCTTAATGGATAGAGTTCATCCTCCCATAGAGTTGGCTATGGGTTCGAGTCTTACTGGGTAGGGTGGGGCATGGCTTTGGGATATTGTAAACTGTAATGTTGAATGAATGTAATGTTTAGGGTTCTTAAAAAAAAAATAAAAGAAAGAAAGAAAGAAAAATTGACATAGAATGATTTTAATTGAATATTATCTATTATTTTGATCCTCCAAAATTTATTATAACTAACTGCACAATTAGTTTCATTATCCATGATGAGAAAATTTTATGGAAGTTAAGATGAGTAATAAACCCAAGTGTTTGATAAAATATCTAAATGAAACATAATGACTCGTTTTACCTCACTTAGTTTTTTAAATGAGTTTGACTCATCCTAATAAAGTTTTAGGCATTATTTTGTCAATCTAACACATTATTTAACCTCTATATATTATTAATTTAGATTCTTATCACTCAGTCAATTTAATAAGAATTAATTTCATAAAATGGTTAATTGCTGATAAATATTTGCTTGGATCAATCTAATGTTTTTCTTAATTGTTGGAATAACTCTATAGACATTTATGGGACATCTTCAAGGTGAAATGCTATTCCAATATAAGGTGCTTTTGAATCATTATAAATTAGGGGTGTGCATAGGTCAGTTCAGTTTAGGTTTGGTTTGGATTCATGCTTAACCCAGAACTGAACCATTTTTTTTTGTTCTTGAAAATTATACCCAAACTGAACGATTCCGATTTTAATTTGAAACCAAGCCAAAACAAACTGAGAATATCAAGTTGGATCGGTTTAGTTTTCCGGTTAACTTAAATCGAGTTAGGTCGGGTGGGCTTCGGGTTGACCTGATTTATTTATTTTTGAATCCTAAACATTCAAATAAATAACATATTATTTATCAATATAATTCTATAAATATTATAATATACTAATATTATATAGAATCATATATATTATATATAATATCATTCAACGGTATATCAAGACATGTGGATTATGATACATTGCCCATGCCACAATTGATAATTTGTTTTTTGATGAGTATATAAATGAAGGCACCAAAAGGTATCACCTGTATATAGAAAAAAAAAAAAGTTAACACAAACTGTTTTAATCAGCTTCAAACCCAAAAAAAATATTTTATATATAATATTATAAAATAATATTTATATTATATAATATATTATTATATATAATATATTCTATTTTTTAGGTTGGTTCGGGCTGGGTTATTTTCGGATTATTTCGGTTTTTTGTCTACTAACCCTAGAACCCAACCAAAAATATTGGGTTGCTATTTTTTAACCTAAAATCAAACCGATTTTGATATAAACCCGAACTAAACATAACCGAAGTGGTTGGATTGACTCGGTTTTTGGTTTACTTGGTTTTTTGTGCACCCCTACTATAAACCTCAAAAAATCTCTACAAACCTCTAAAAATTTTACAAAACCTTTTCATCTCGAATTACATAAATCTTTCTAAAATCTTATAAGTCTGTATAAATCTCTATAAATCTCTATATCGCTACAAATCCCAAAAAAATTATAAATTTCCAAAAAGTTCTACACAGAACACCTAAAAATCTTTGCTAGAATTCGTTCGAACAAACAATTTTGCACAAAATTCCAAAAAACTTTGCCAGAATACGTTTAAATGATTCGTTTGGACGAATTTTCACTATTCATATCTATTTTATCGTGGTTTATTGGTTGCACTCAGTATATAAAAAATAAGTCAAACCAAATTTATGTCAACTTTTATAACTCCAAACAACCCATAATATAGTGAAATAAAGGTTTGGTTATAAATGATATGATAATTGGAAATAATCTAAATTATTATTGTGCCTAATTCTGTTGAATTGAATTCCACCTTTGTGAGGGACCTGCTTGTGAGGAACTTTACCTGCGGGAGAGTGAAGCGGAGAAGTAATGCCTGCTATCCCATATCATCTGGGTAGAGGAAAAAAGTGATATATATGTAATGTTCAACAAAGCTGTAAGAGCACTGGATTCAGTGGGAACTCCAGAGTTAAGTGTGCTCGAGTGGGAGTAGTATCAAGATGGGTGACCCTCTAGGAAGTAGCTAACCAAACAAAAATAAACAATATTATAATGCGTAGATGACAATATTGTAATGCATAGATGTGGGTCTTACAAATGGTATCAAAACTAATAGTTACAAATGGTATAAAAGCCAATACTCGACCAAAAGTTTAGGGCCACATGTGGGCGCATGCACGTGTGGAGGACCTTTCTGTGAGGGAATTTGCCTGCAAAACAGTGAAGTAGGGGCCATATGGGGGCTCATGCCCTATTAGGGGGAAGCATTGTGAGGGACTCTACTTGTAGGAGAGTGAAGTATGAGGTGAAATATAGAAACAATGCTTTCTGTCCCATATCGCCTGTGTAAAGAAGGAAAATGACATTTATGTAATGTTTGACATTTATAAAATACAACGCATTTCAAAGCCGTAAGGGCAATAGATTCAGTGGAACTCTAGGATTAAGTGTGCTTGAGTGGAAGTAGTACTGGGATGGGTGACCTCTTGGGAAACAACTAATCAAGCTTAAAGCAAACAATATTGTACTGTGTAGATGTGGGTCGTTACAAACTTAGTATGTATAAGTTTTGAAATCTCACATGGACTTAATTGTTTAATTTATACAATTTACTACCTGTAGTGTAATTAAATAAAACTTAGAATTTTTTCTTAACCAACCTGTCATTCTCGTGTAAGATGGTTAGGTATGGAAGAGGTAGTGGATGACCTCAAAACAACAATAGAAACAGGGTGTATTCGGAACCAACAAATGAACAATTGGCGACACCAATAATGTTAACAACAAGATGGCTCAGGCTATCTGAGACATGGCAACAACCATGTGTCGCGCCATGATTTTCTTCTAAACCTAGGGGTGACTTATAATAAAAATAAGATGCTCTAATACCAAGTTGTCATGCCTTAGATTTTTACAGCCTGAAGACCCAAGGTGATTGAGAAATTTTAGTAAGTATAGAGTATGTTGATACATGGCTGTCACGCCTCGAATTTCCTTCGAACTTAGGGTTGATCTGCGATAATAAACTATAAGCCATTAGGCTAAATCATTTGGTGGAATTTCACTACCGAGTACAAAAATAAAAATAGGCATAGAAAATAGTATTACAAAGTCATTTAATTATCTCAATAACACGATTAATATTACATACCGAACAAAAGTAAATTAAGTCTAAAACTCAATTATTACAATCATTCAACAATTATTATTACAGACTATAGTTCTAAATAAAATCTTTTAGTGCAACATAAAAACTAAAATAAACTGCTATTCTGGTGGGATATTAAAGAGAAACTAATTTTTCCTTAGGTCATCTTCATTATCTGTGTGATTATGCTCTTAAAGTGTAATTACTTAGGTAATAAAATAACAAAATTAAATATAAGATAAGCATAAAATAGGAATTTTAGTTTAAAATTTAAATAATTTAGTAAATAAAAATATTATAATAAATTTATTAGTAAACTAAACAAGTTAGTTAATATAAATTAATAAAATAAAAATCTATATTCTATTTAATTAATTAATTAAATCTTTTTTTTTTACTTTGCGGGAACTAAATAAAACAAGAGGCAGAACCTTCAAGAGACATCATAACGCCCGTCCTTGTCACCAAGCATCCTAATGCAAAGACCTTGGCGTCATATGACGCCTCTCAATGCGTCATGACGCCGTTTTATATCCCTCCTCATTTTGATATGTGATGATTACTTTGAACCTATCTCTAATACCAAAAGATGTGGACGGTTGCTGAAGACTGAGATAAAACATCTGATATATATATATATATATATATATCTCAGAAAGATAGAGTATTGAAGTCTTCTAACTCTGCCTCTCTCGTCTTGCAAGCTGCCTTCGGAAGTCTATAAATAGATAGGGATGTCAACAGGGCGGGTATGACCTTCCTCGTCCCCGTCCTCATTTAGCAATACCCTTACCCGTCCCCGTCCCTGTCCTCGTTTCGGAAAAAAAATTTTCCCCATACTTGTCCCCACGAGGTAATGAATTCCCCATCCCCGTTTACCCGCCAAATATACTAACTATCACAAATTATATATTATATATATAATAAATATTTAAAATTATTATAAATATTATATATGTTAAATAAAATATATATTACATATATAATATTATATATATTAAATAAAAATTAAAAATATATATACAAATTTTTTACTTTGATTGGTGCACTTAACCAAAGAGGAAGAAACCTTTAATTATAACCTCACAAGGCTTCCACTTTTTTGTGAGAAACCGATGTGGGACTTCTAAAGGAGGCACCATATCAACAAAATTAATAAATAAATATTTAAACGGGTACAGGGCAGGGTAGGGACTATCGTACTCGTCCCTGTTCCCGTAGCCGTTCGGGTAACATTTTAAATCTCCATAACCGTCCCCGCTACTAACATCCCCATACCCTCCCCGAATGGGGTGGGTGAAATGGGTACCCACCGGGTATGGATATATTTGACATCCCTATAAATATACCCCTTCACAGCTAATTCAGAGGACACATCTACAGTGATACACACTCACACGTTCTGTAGTTTTAGGAATTTAGTTAGTAGGTTAGATTTAATTTCCAATGTCTAGTTTTTAGTTTAGACTTTAGATTTTGCTTTTGTACCAATGTGTGGATATGAAGTCTAGTTCTTCATTCGTTCTTCGAGTAGCAATAGCAGTAGCATTTCAGTTCCAATCTTTGTTGAAATTCTAATTTGATTTCTGCAATAATGAAGTAAGTTTGCTTTCCAGTTAAAAATTTTCTTTTAGTTTAATATTTTAATTTTATTATTTCTATCATGAATGCCAAATTTGTATTTCCTACTTTGACTACCATTATGTTAGGTTAGATCTGCTATGTTCTTATTTGGATGAAGGATTGGTATCTCATATTTATTTAGGGTTATATATTTTAAATCAATAAGTTAAATTTAGCTCTAATAATTCGAACACCATTAGATTTGATCATATTTCTCTGAGAATTTTTAATAAATTTTAAAGGAAACTTAATTTTTTAAAAATCAAAACGTTTGAATATTAGAAATTTTTTATTTTTGACCACATTCTTTGAAATTTTTGTGATTAAAAAAAATTAATTTTTCAAAAATCAAATAATTTATTTTATTAAAAAAGGATTTAAGTTCAAAATCTTCTAGTTGTTTTGGTCTTTTAAGGTGATCGATGTAGCTAAGATAATTACCATTTCCTAAGTAAGTATTTATTCTAATTTGAATTCTAAAATAAGAATTGTCTTTTAATATTTAATTTGAATTCGTATTATTCTTTTTAATTGCAGTAGTTTTCAATTTTTGTACAACAACATTTTAATTATTTTTATTTTTATTTTTATTTGAAAATTAATATTTTTAGCAAAACTTAGGAAATCCCTGAGGATTTAATCCCGTACTCACCGGGTTTCAACTACAATTGTGCACTCTTATATATGGGAGTTAATTTTTAGCTATATAAGTAGAGCACAATTAGCGCTCAATGTCCTAAAAACGTTTCCAATAACGAGGTGAGCTACTAAAGCTAAGTAATCAAAATTTTCTAGGTACCTATATGCAGTGATTATAATATTACATTATGTTATATGATCTAATAGAGTGAACTTGGTTAGGTAGCATACTGTTCATGTAACAAATAATTCAATAGATTATAACTTAACAAATAATTTGTTTAGAATGTGTATTTTTGTCATAAATTTGCCAAAAAAGGAGATTGTTAAATTTATATTTGTAATTAGCAAATTAGTGAACAAAACAATGATTTCAAACTTGTATTTTTAGACATTTGGCTAAAGTGTCGAAAGTATAGGTTTGAAGATTTTTTTTGGAAGGTTTCCTAATGCCTAAAGAGAATGGAATTACATTAAGGAAGTTTCCCAATACTTAAGGAGATTAAAAAAGTTTCCTAAAGTTTCAAGGAAGTTAGAAATACTTTTAAGAAAAGTTTCCTACAAGATTTTGGAAATAGAAAACTATACAATCTTATAAACGATTGGATTGCTTGAGTACTCCATAAATAGAGATATTTTCGAGAGATGTCAATAGGATAGGTACACAAGGGTACTCGACCCGACCAAACCTCGATAAAAAACCCGTTAGAAAATACCCTAATGGGAATAGGATGGGTTTGAGATAGAAATTTAATACCCGCGTGGGTTTAGGACAGGTTTGGGATTTACTTGTAGAGTACCTGATACCTAATACCCGTTACCCATTTATGCTTATAGGATACCCGATACTTGTAGGGTACTCGTTAAGTACCCGTTTAATATAATATAATATAATATTTACAATTTTATCCTTAAAATAAAATTTTTGAAATTCTTAAGCCAAAGTTTTGTTATGTGTTATTTTCGCATGTCATGGATTATTCTATATTAGGTTTGTAAGTCCTTTACGAACTATGATTCCTATTGTGTTATTTCAGCGGTATGTCCTTATGTATTTTGTATATTTATTTCTACTATTTGTAGTATATTTCTTTTACCTTTCGAAAAAAAAAAAAACTTAGAGGTCCTTTGACCAATGAATTTGTTCAATTTAATAAATTTAACAATTTTGTCACTTACTAATTTTTTCATTTTCTTATCTTAAAGCGGATATTTAATGGCCACTTAACAGGTAATTTGACCAATTGAACATAAACGAATTTTGTGGGTTTAGGACGGGTTTCACGGATTTGGGACGAGACAAGTTTAGGTTTCCAACTAAAAAAAATAAATGGGTTTGGAAAGGTAATGGTAAATAAAAAATGAATGGGTTTGGTAATGGGATTGGCTAATTAGGCTGATTTGGTAATGGGATTGGCTAATTAGGCTGGTTTGGTAATGGGATTGGCTAATTAGGCTGGTTTGGTAATGGGATTGGCTAATTAGGCTGGTACTCTACTCGTTTACATCGTTAATCTTTTCATAGGGCCTTGAAGCACTTCTAGAGAGAGAAAAACATAGATTCTTTATAAGCTTATAATAAATTGACCTCTATTAACTTAGCCATGATAGTTTTAACTATCAAAATTATTGTACCCATAGATTTTTTAAATGAGTTTGAAGGTGTAAGCATATTTTTCATCAAGTACCGGTGAATATTCTTTTTTATGTGTTGGATAAGGTGTCCACTGTGATTGATACGATAGGATTGGAAAAGTAGACTGTATATACTACCGTAATCCTTCTTCTAACCATTTGTGCATAGTGAAAATTTTAGTCTTCGCGGCTGAGATTTTTTCTCCCGAATTTGAGAAGGTTTTTCCTTGTAAATCATTATGTTCATTTTTTTTTTCTTTTCACATTATGAGATTGTATTTGATTGCTCGGTAATCCATAACTAGTAAATGGTGAAATTTCAAATAGAAAAAAGTAATAATATATATATGGATAATTACTGATTTATATATAATATTAATTTAAATTATTATCGTGAAACATAATAATATAAAGTACTAATATAGAAAGGGTTCACAAAAAATTTAATAAATTAATTATAATGTAATTTTTATTAAAACAAAGATACACCATATTATAATATAAATATTTTTATTAATACTAAGTATATAAAGGTAATTTAATAGTATTAAATTGATCAAAAGTTATTTTTTAGATGAAAATTTTAATAAAAAATGTATGAGTGAATGTAATTAAAATCTTAAGAGATTTAGGTACACATTTATAAAACTTATAGGATGTAGATGTACAAAACCAAAATCATAAGGAATGATGAATTAGTATCTTCATCCTCTCTGAAAGATCCAATCTAGGTCCAGGAGCTGTCTGAAACACTGATGTGGTGCCAGCCAAAAAACCACCGATGCTTACGTTATTAAGAGAGTTCAAGAATTCATTTTGGTAGAGTTTCAATAAGGAACGTGTATCATACCTGCCTTGTGGCATATTCTCAATTTTTAGATGGAAAATGTTCACGTGGATTGACGAGCATGCAGTTACGAGTAACTACATACAACGTGTTTTTCCTCCTTCCAATTAGATGATGCCACCTGTACCAGTTTGCCCTTGGGAATCCCATGGTTGGTTCTTCAATTTGTTAATTAACATGCCTCGACGTCTATCCCATTGACATGGTTCATGGCAGGTGCCTTCGTAGGCGTATTAATAGGGATCATTAAACGGGGGCAAAGCGTATGACTCCATAATGTAAGTTATACTGAAGGTGTCGATCGGGAATATTGTCCACTCTGGTCTCCATCTGGATGGTAAAAACTGATCGGGAAAGATGCGCTCAAGACCCGGTTGGAAAGGTAAACCAGTTCAGTTTCAAGTTCAGTAAAAACTTCACTTGGGTGACCCGACCGGGTAAGAGCACCCACTCGATGCCCCCAGTCAGGCATAGGCTCTCCCTATATCAGATGCCTCGATTCCCCTGGTCTCTGGAGCGAGATTAGGGGAATCTAATGGAATCTAACAGTTTTCAGGGTTTGTACTCCATGTGTGTATTTAATGTGCCGCAGGCGGCGCTATGTTGGTGCGACATTAATGAGACGTCTTTTTTCTCTCTCCCTAACTATTCGTCAGATTTATACATTCGCTGAAAATATTAAAATTCGTGGATTAACCTCAGCCGTCCACTTGACTAAATCTGAACCATTAAATTCAAAGCAGGAGTAAGTGTTTTTATACTCTTTCATTCGAAACGTTTCAGCTTTCACTTACAATTCTTTAACTTTGTGCCTTCATGTCTTCTGCGCTTAAGCTTTCAACAAGCCATCCTCTTCCTTTCATCGGTGAGTTGCGATTGTTTTTCGATTTCTCTTTTCGATTTAGTTTTCTGTTCCGTCCGTTTATATGCCTTTTTGTGCATTGCGATCTCCGATTTTACCGTAAGATCCCTTGTCTGAAGGGTTTTATAGGCGATTATAGACTGATTAGGGCTATATTCAGGGTATTGATATTTGACTCCTACATTTTGAGGTTGCAAGAGTTAGATAATAGAAGAACCGTTAGCAATCCTGAGTTAGTAACCACATCAGATTAAGAAAAAACCTATTCGGTTGACCTAGTTAGGGCTAGAAGGACTGTGTCTACATTCGATTCCATAGCTGGAGCTGGGGCTCAAGGCTATAACCTTAGGCCAATAGTAGATGCCTTTGAGGCAGGTATCGGGGAATCCAGTCCCCTAAACAAAGCTCGGCTTCAATTTCATGCCTAGGATGTTAAGTCCTCGATGAAAACGGCCAGAATCCAACAACTTTAGTCCAACTTTTAATTTCCCGGGACCCTTTCTTTTAAGGCTCTTGGCAAGGCGGATAGGGCTTGTTGGCTGAGAGACGTGGAGATAACTGTATACGAGGGCGCCCTCATTAGTGGTCTTTATTTTCTCTGGCGAAGCTCGTTTGGGAAATCTTGAACAGGCTAAACTTGTCTCCTAGCCATATCCTCCTGAATGGGTGGAGGATCCTGATCGGTTACTGTGTCCTCTGGAGGGCAGCTACCGGCCATGAGCTTACGGTTGAGGAGTTCTTATACTACTACAAGGTCGTGGAGGAAGACAAGGGCTGGTGGTACTTCTTTGGTAGAGAGAAAGCCCTTAACTTGGTGACCCATTTGCCAACTTCCAACAGAGATTGAAACGATAAATTTTTCTTCGTCTACAACATAGGATAAGAGCTCCAGGCGTCAAAGGCTTCAAACCCATCTACGATCAAGGTGTCGAGGCAATGGGGGAGCCCAACAAAAAGAGGTATGAGAGTTTTTTTTTTAGCCTGTTAAGTTTGTTGTGCAAACTAACATTGCTTTAATGAATAGCCCGAGCCCAGCCCAAACTGTCCAAGGAGCTCAAGGCTAGGGTTAAACTTGTCCAAGATTATGATGTCCATGTTACGGACTGCCTAATTAGTGTCGAGACCCTGGTCACGTATATGCTCGCCCCAAGCCATCCAGAGAGGCTCTAGCTGCCGAATGTGAGTGGAGTGAGTTGTCGTTTTGTTTCTGTGTTTTTCTTTTTGCATTTTGATCTTACTCTAATGTTTTCTTTTGGTGCAGATGACCCTTTTCTGTCTGCCCCCGCCAACCCAAGGGTGCGCTTTGACGTGAACCATCTAAAGAGAAAGAATAAGGAAGGCACCAACAAAGAGGAGGACAAAAAGAATAAGCTGTCAATCGGTGACTGCTTGGGAACTAAGAAGGATACTCCTGAGCCATTGGTTGCTACAAGCAGCCTAGCTGTCACCAATTCTCCGACTCGGGGAGTTGGCGACACGCCGAAGAATCTCATCGTCCTAGATCACTTCATTAGCTTGATTAACGATGCTCAATTAGCATGAAGAAAGACCACATTGCTGATCACGGATGAGAAAATCCATCACTGGGAGAGGTGCATAAGTCATCAACTGAATCGTAACTTCAATCGCGATATTATGACAGTATGTATTTTGTAGATATCTTTTCCTCTTATGAATATTTGGCTGAATGTGGTACTAACTTGAATTTCTTATCTTCTTCTGTCTTGTAGGCTCTTACTCGTTCAACAATTCTTACTCTTCGGATGATGCTAGTTAAGCAGCAACTCGTGGTGGACGAAGAGCATATCAATAAGCTTCAAAACGAGGTTGAGGCCGAGAAGCAGAAGGCCCTTGCTATTGCCTGGGAGAGGGATGCCGCCCTTGTTGCTATAGAGCAAATGAAGAAGGATCTCGCCACTCAGCTAGATGAACAAAAGAAGAAATTCGAAGCAGAAAAGATTGAGCTGGTCGAGAATTGTGATTTGAGGGTGGCTGCCTGCATCGAGCAGTACAAAAACAACCCATGCTTTCAAAATGATGTAGAGCCTATCTTTACACAAGCATTTGAGGTCACACGGGAGAGAGTAGTTCTTCTGTACCCTAGTCTGGACTTTTCCAAGCTCAAACGCATCAACTAAGAAACCACCATGGCAGAGTGAGACGGCCAAGAAGCGAACGAAACTGAGAATGCGTAGTCAAAGGACCTTGCTACTTAACTTATTGTGCTTTAGTTTTTTCTTTTTTTTTTTTTTGACTGTAATAGATTTTTGCTGAACTCTACACTTTAATTCTTTTATTTTTTTTGTTTTATGTAATCAGACAATTCTAAAATTTTGAATGGATGATGAATGTTGGTTTATTTTTAATTGGATTTTTGAAATGCACGGATGTGCTTCATTTATTTACTTTGCTCTTTTTAATCCAAAAATTTACCTGTTAAGGTGGTTGAGTATCCGAGCGAGATCTTCTCAATACTCAGCGAAGGGCTGTCTTGTTCTTGTTGTTGATTAGTTGTGAGTGTTCAGTGAGATTAGTTTACGTTTCTCAACCCTGCTTGATGAATAGGACCTTAAGGCCACTCGGCCATATGAGCTGAGTAGATATACTTTTAGCATTTTAAGGCTTTGGCCCTGTGGGGCTTCCTTCAGCTGCTCAGCCTCATGAGCTGAGCAAGAATTCTGTGCTACTCAATCGCGTGAGCTGAGTTGGTAGACTTGGCATTTTTAAGGTTTTTGGGCCCTGTGGGGCTTCCTTACGCTACTTAACCACATGAGCCAAGCAGGAACTCTGCACTACTCGACCACGTGAGCCGAGTAGTTAAACAGCCTCTTTAAGGCTTTTAGCCCTATGGGGCTTCCTTGCACTTCTTAGCCACGTGAGCTGAGCAGGAACTCTACACTACTTGACCACGTGAGTCGAGTAGGTAAACTTGGCCTCTTTAAGGCTTTAGCCCCGTGGAGCATCCTTTCACTGCTCAGCCACGTGAACTGAGCGGGAACTCTGTACTACTCGACTGCGTGAGCTGAGTAAGTAAACTTGGCCTCTCTAAGGCTTCAGCCTCGTGGGGCTTCCTTTCACTGCTCAGCCACGTGAGCTGAGCAGGAACTCTACACTACTTGACTACGTAAGTCGAGTAGGTAAACTTGGCTTCTCTAAGGCTTTGGCCCCGTAGGGTTTCTTTACGTTGTTCAGCCTCGTGATCTGAGTTGCATCTTTTGCGTAGGTCGAGCCATTCATCGTAGTAGGACTGTTTTCCTGTCAAATCATCAATCTTTATTGATAATAGAATGAATTTACAAAATCAAAATGTTCATACATAATATTTTCTCAGATGTTCTGTATACCATGGATGAGGCAGCTCCTTGCCCCCGAGCATCTTTAGTCAGTATGTCCCTTTTCGAGTGAAACCAAGCACCTTTGATGGTCTTTCCCAATTTGGGCCTAGTTTTCCTTCTTCGGGGTTCTTCGTCGATTAATTCACATTTTTGAACACTAAATCCCCACTCGAAATTCCTTGGGTTGAGTTCTAGAGTTATGGTGTTGGTGTATTCACTGGTGGTAGGACGCCATCCTGATTGTAGCTTGTAGTCTCTTCTCCTCAAGCAGATCAATTTCTTCTTCCATCACCCTTTGATTCTCCTTGAGATCAAAGTTCTGCGTTCTTGCACTAGGGAGTCTGATCTTGGTCGAGATCATTGCTTCAGCTCCATATATGAGAGAAAATAGGGTCTGACCAGTGGCCATTCTCTCTGTTGTTCGATAAGCCCATTGAATATTGGGCAGCTCCTCTGCCCATAGGCCCTTGGCCTTGTCCAGCTTGATCTTGATTATCTTCAAGAGGGATCGGTTAGTTACTTTTACTTGGCCCTTGGCTTGTGGGTGCTAAGGAGATGAGTAATGATGGATGATGCCTAACTCTTCGTAAAGCCCGTTGAATTGTTTTCCCTCAAACTATTTGCCATTGTTTGTAATCACTACCCTCGGGATGCTGAATCAGCAGACTATATTCTACTGTAAGAATTTCCTTATGTTTTGCTCAGTGATGGTTGACAAAGCTTCAGCCTCAGCCCATTTTGTAAAATAATCGATGGTGACGACCGTGAACTTTTTTTCCCCTTTCCTAGTGGAATTGGCCCTATGATATCAATTCCCCATTAAGCAAATGGCCAGGGGCTTTGAATTGGTGTTAATTCCTGAGTGGGTTGTCTCAGGATGTTGGAAAATCTCTGGCATTTATCATAGCTCCTAACAAACTCTTGGGCATCCCTTTCGATCGTATGCCAGTAGTAACCAGCCCTCAAGACTTTTCCAGCCAAGTCTCTGTCTCCCAAATGGTTTCCACAGACTCTTTCGTATATTTCCCTCATGATGTACTCAGCTTTTCTTTCATTTACACACCTGAGCAGCGGGGAACTACACCCCACCCTATAAAGGACTCGTCTATTATCAAATACTTGCTCGATCTGTATTGGATTCTCTTAGCTTCGTTCTTGTAAGTCGACAGAGCCCTAGCTTCCAAGTAAGCTCTGATCAGCTTTGCCTATTCAGTATCTTCATCTAGCTGGTTAACTTTTGCAGTTTGAATGCTCGGTGAATCTAACATTTCGATTGGGACATTAGAGTTCGCCTCCCGAGAAGATGAATTCTTGCCAGTCGGTCTACCTCCTCATTCTCTAGCCTCGGTACCCTCTGAGTTGAAATTTGTTAAATCTCCTGCTCAGTCCCTTCACCATTTCATAATATTTAGCCATGCTTTCTACTTTTGCTCCATAGTTGCCTCGCATTTGCTTGATCACCAATTGCGAGTCACTCCAAACAGTTACACACTTTACCCCATTCTTCGAGCCATTCGAAGGCCAGCAATTAAGGGTTTATACTCGATTTCATTGTTGGAAGCTAGGAATTTGAAACGGAAGGCATACTTGAACTTGTGGCCGTCTGGTAAGATTAGAATTATACCCGCGCCACTGGAGTGTTGTGTGGAGGATCCATCAACATTGAGGACTCAAATGTGTTCAGTGTCTTCTTATTCAGGCAGGTGGGCTATTTGGGTTATAAATTCGGCTATAAAGTCTGCTACCACCTATCCCTTTATTACCAATCTAGGCCGACATTGGATATCAAATTGACTTAGCTCTACTAACCATTTTACTAATCTTCTTGATGTTTCTGGTTTGTGTAAGACATTATTTAGCGACTGATCAGTCAATACCATGATTGTGTGTGCCTGAAAGTATGGTTTGAAGCACTGAGCGGCAATAACCAGGGCAAGAGCTAGCAACTCCATTTTGGGGTACCTTTCTTTTGCTTCTCGGAGGGCCTTACTCTTGTAGTAAACTAGTTTTTGCACCCCTTCTTCCTCACGGACCAATGCAGAGTTGACCGCCGTGTTCGAGACTGATAAATACAAGAACAATTCTTTTCCTAAGGAGGTTCGACTGAGCAATGGGACTAACCCTGGATACTCTTTTAACTGTTGAAAGGCCGCGTTGCATTCCTCTATCCATTCGAATGCTTTCCTCAGAACTTTGAAGAATGGATGGCACTTGTATGTTGATCTAGACATAAATCTGTTCAACGCTACAATCCTTCCGGTGAGCTTTTGAACCTCCTTTGCAGTTCGTGGGGGTTTCATTTCCATAATTGCCCGTACTTTCTCTGGGTTTGCCTCGATTCCCCAACTGGATACCATGAAACCTAGAAAATTTCTAAGAAAGCACATTTTGCTGGATTTAGCTTCATCTTATACCTTCTTAAGGTGTCAAAATTTTCTTGCAGATCAGCAACATGGGAGTCAACCTTTTTGCTTTTAACAAGCATATCATCTACATATACCTTAACATTTCTTCCGATTTGGTTCTTGAACATCTGATTTATTAATCTTTGATATGTTGTGCCAGCATTCTTTAACTCGAATGGCATGATGTCATAGCAATATATAAACCACGATCAGTAATGAATGCGGTGTACTCCCTATCCTGGTCTACCATCTTGATGTGATTGTACCTGGAAAAGGCGTCCATAAAGGATGGCAGTTCATGCCCCGCTGTAGAATTGACTAACAGATCAATTGCTAGTAGAGGAAACCTATACTTTGGGCAAGCCTTGTTCAAATCAACGAAATCCACACACATTCGCCATTTCTTGTTGGACTTTTTCACCATCACTACATTTGAAAGCCAAGATGGGTATTGAACTTCGCAGATGAACTTTGCCTTGACCAGTTTGTCTGCCTCTTCTGCTATGGCCTTGTTGCACTTTGGGGCAAATGTCCTTCTCTTTTGCTTTACTAGCCTAGTAGTGGGGAAAATATTCAGTTGGTGAGCTATCATCTTGGTGTTGATACTTGGCATTTTCTACTAGGAACCTCTTCAATTCGCTCTTTAACTTTTCTGGGGTCGCTGAGCCGATCTTGATAGTCATCCTTTGGTTAGGATCACCAACTGCAACTTCCTCCAATTCTCCTTCTAGCTCACCCCTTTTTAATTCTTCATCATCTCTAACTTCCAGTTCTTCTATTATCAAGGTCTCTCGCCTCGTTTATTCCTTTAATGATGACATATAGTACTCCTGGGCTACCTTCTGGTCTTCCTTAATGCACCCCACGCCAATGTCTGTCAGGAACTTTATTCTCAAATGATAAGTGGAAGTGACCACCCTAAATTGATTCAGTGAGACTCGCCCCAAGATAGTGTTGTAAGCTAAAGGGCAATCTACCACTAGAAAATGAACCATTCTAGTAGTCTGATGCAGCCTCTCTCCCAAGGTCACTGGCAACTTAATAGATTCGAGAGGAGCCACTTGGTCACCGGTAAAACTGACCGGGGGAATGACATAAGTTGTAACTTCTCCTTTTTAATCCCTATTTTCTCGAAGGCCCCCCAATACAAGATATCTGCCGAGCTTCCACTATCCACAACGATCTTCCAAATTTTAAAATTCGCAATTATAAAGGAAATGACAAGCGGGTCGTCATGGGATTGACATACCTCATTGGCCTCCTCCTCAGTGAAAGTGATCAAGTAGGATTCTGCTTTAGGTTTTTTATATGGTCGCTTAGTAGTTAAGACTTCCCTTGCTCTATTAGTTTCTCGGACGTTGTCATGCCTCGAGTCTCGCGACCCGAGGGGTGAGTGATAAACACACATAAAATGCACAAACACTACCATTCCATGATTAGAGCAGTGCAACAACTCCTAGGCGAACCATGATATGTATTTAAGTATCATAACATTAGCCTCGGCTAGTGCCAGGCCACACATACTACAACACATCCTTCCTCTTTAAGCATTACATAGGCCTTAAGGCATTTACAACCAAATCGAAATAAACTCCCAATATATATATATTACAACCTTCACATGAACATTCAACTTTAAGTAACCAAAAATTCTACTGAGTCTAGAATGGCTCATGCAAATACACTTCTAGTCCAGCCCCATTAGCCCACCTGGTTATTATGTTCTGTTCCTGCATCAAATTTTGTAAGGACGTGGGAACGGGTCCACTTGTGCCTACGATGCCTCAAACGAACATATATAATATGTAATCTAAACATGCATGCTATTCATGCTATATTTAGTTAATTCAACATTTCTAGAACTATAACAATCATCAACACAACAAGTAACCAATTTAGGTAAAAACACATCATCATTCAACAATACCATGGTATAAAATTTAATTCTAGTTAATACTTATCTTTTGAAATCTCAATCATTCATTCAAATCACAATTCATCTACACTTTATCATTTAATCATCATTTAATCACATAACCATTTCCAGACAAGTCATCAGGGGTTGGGTGCATACACAATATCGTCTTTTATGGGCCTAGACCCAACAGATATGATAAATCAAACACCAGCGTTTAGGATCGCAGTCCAGGGCCACGCGTAGCCAATACACTCACCAGGTTGTGGGCTACTAACCCACCGGCATGGACATCGAACCCTGCACAGGTTTCGGGTCTTTCAACCCAAGGGTAATCTTAAAACCCTTCCTATTTCTGTACCCTACCACGGCCCCCAGCACATTATCAATCACATTTCAATTCATTCCATCATTTATTCACATTCATCATCACTTACTTTTCAACAACACATAATCACAATCCACTTAATCATAGATCTCATCTCATGGTAACCTTACATTTTACTTTATTCAAAGTCTCTTTTATTCATCATTACATGTCAATTTCCACTATCATAAGTTAATCTACTCTTAACAACTTTTTAAAACATAATTCTCTTTCTCAATTCATGCAATTAAACAAATAAAGTGTCACACAAAAACATGTTACTAAACTCTTTTATAAACATAGGGTAGAAGGTCAAAATAAACAAAGTTAGGAAATTAAATTGGCCTCGGCGGGTGCCCAAACTAACACTCAGTCGTGCACCCAAGGGGTTGGGTGCCCATGTCTTATGTGCCTAAGATGGTGGGCGCCCAACTGATTCCTACCTTGTGCACCCGTAGCTTGGTAGGTTTCATGCTCTGTTTTTCGAGTTTTTGGTTCTCCACCATTGGGACCTCAAATTGACCAGGTTCAAGATAAAATACCTAAAGTTTCATGTTTCTAACATCACCACAAGACTTATAGGCACCAAAAGAAACCAACAATTTGAGTTTTCATCAACTATGGGCCAAGCTATGGATTAAACACCATTTTCACTCTCTCAACCTATACATACATATATATGTGTACATAACTTCTATTTTCTTCCATAGATGTAATCATCACTTGAAAAGACTTCTCTAATAGTATTCTAGTTCTTGTTACACATCACATATGTAAGAATGAAACATTAAATCCCTACCTCAAGTTGAAATAAGAATGGAGTAACAAGGTGATATCTTCCGGTTCCAAGCTCTCAAACTTTGATGAATTCAATCCTTTCACTCCTCGATCCAAACTACAAATAAATCACATAAAATGGTTCTTTGAGTGTCCAATTACACCTTTGCAAAGCTAATTTGATTTAAATTAAGGGTAAAAGGACTTA
This sequence comes from Vitellaria paradoxa, assembly GCA_019916065.1. Classification (NCBI taxonomy): domain Eukaryota; kingdom Viridiplantae; phylum Streptophyta; class Magnoliopsida; order Ericales; family Sapotaceae; genus Vitellaria; species Vitellaria paradoxa. Next base: position 30,224,166 of record CM034242.1, read on the forward strand.
CCCTAAAAAACTCCACCCGGTTCCTCCTTCTTCTTCCTCCTGGTTCTTCTCTTCTAACCAACATCTCTCTCTCTCTCTTGTATCACACACACACACACATATATAATTTTAGCTAATATTTTAATCTCCCACAGTATTTTCCAGGCTCTACTCCCCCTAGCTAGATATAGGTATATAGGTGTGAGGGCTCGGCTGCATAATTCAGAGCAACCTATACCTGTCACTTTTGTTATAGCTCGAGCGCCCAACCCTTTCTTAGTCGTGCGCCAAAGCCTTGGGCGCTCATGTTCCGTGTGCCCAAGGTGCCTCTTTTTGGCACTCTTGCTAAAATGCCAACACTTGTATGTTTGGCTTATCTCTTTCAAAGTTTTCAACTCTAAAGTACCATAAACGATCCATACTACTAAATCAACATATCATTACTTCCAAAATGTATCAAAAACCATATATTCATGCTAACACAAAAGTCCAGGGTATTACAGATCTATTTTTTCCCTGCAGTCGAGGACTCTTTTCCAACGGCAAAACCTCCTAAAATCACCTTTATTTCTCTGATTGGTTGTTGGGCCTGTGTATCCCGATCAAGACTTCTTCTGTTTGGACTTCTCTTCCTTAGGCTTCTTCTTTCAAGGCTTCTCCGATTGGTCCTCCTGTTGCCCTCCTGTCTAGCAATAAACCGACCGAGCCTGCCCGCTTGATCAACTACTTGATCTACGTCTTGAGATCAATGAATCATTCATATCGTGCCTATAGTCCCTGTGGAACGGGTAATACTTCGTCAGGGACCTCTTATCGCTGGTGTTCTCATTTTCTTAGGCCATTTCAAGGCCGGGCCATGCTGAATCTTGTAGAGCATGTTCTCAGGTCTTGTATTAAGTGGGGTAAAATTATGGTCTAGATCAGAATAGCGTCGTCTGCCCAGGTCGAACCTTTCTTTGAACCTCTTATTTTTTAAATTTCAAGAATCTGGACCATTCCCAGAGTTATTCGGACGCTTCTTATCTGCTTTCAAGCTTCTTGCTTCGTCACCCTCCCTCTTTACTCTGAGTCCATCCTCCACATTGATATGGCTTTGTGCCCTTTGCATCAACTCTGCCATAGTGGCAGAAACTTTCTCAAGGAGGGAAGCCATAAATCGTGGCGCTCTCAGCCCACTCATGAAAGCCGTAACGGCGACCTTATCATCCACGTCGTCCACATCCAGGACCTCCTTATTAAACTTTCCTATGTAATCCCTGAGGGTCTCTTCCTTACCTTGCTTTATCGTCAGGAGGTGAGTGGCCGGCCTTCTCTATCTATTGCCTCCAATAAAATGCCCTACAAACAGCTTTCCCAAGTGTGTAAAATTGGTGACGGTTGATTACACTTGAAAAGTGTAAGCGCAAGACCTTTGTTTTAGTTTAAATTCCTGCATTTTCTTGTTAAATTCATGTTTTTATTAATTTCTAAAACTAATTATGTTTATTTTTCTTAATTGTAGTGAAAATGGTGAAATAAAAGCAAATTGGAGCGTTGAAAACGAAGAAAAAGATGAAGAATAGCTCAAGGTGCAAGTGCTGGAAGGGGGTGTCCAGACACCTTCAGGACACCTGAGTGCAGAGTCTCCCTTAGAGCCTACTGCTGTCCGGACACCTTCAGGACACCTTTAGGACACCTGGACACGCGGAAGGCAATCTATTTTCTCGATTTTAGGGCTTTCTCTCGGGGGTTATAAATACCCATTGAATAGTCGTTCTAGGGATCTTCTCTCCTCTTCTTTTCCTCTGGTTTTTGAAGACATTCTTGGGGTTTTAGATTTTTTTCATTCTTTTGGAAGATGATGTCAAGGATTCTAGTTGCCGTTGTTTGGGTTGTTTCAATTTTGTTCGTTGTTCATCGTTCATTTGATGTGTTGAAGTACGGTATTTGATGTTTTGGTTTTTAATAATAGTTTTTTGTTTTATTCATTCTTCATCTAGATATCTTATTTGTTGAATGTTTATTGTTTTATTTGAATGGATCTTGATATAATGTTACAGTAGGTTATTTCCTTGCAAGTATAAGTTTTTTTTTCCAAATTTCTTCTTCTAGAATCTTTGCTTCTAGTTTATTAATAGGTTATTGTGAATGGGTTTGTTAAAAATGATAGCGTAGGTTTCTTTTCCTTGATTTAACTTCATAGGGAAAGTGGAATGGTTGATTTGTGTTTGTGCTAGGTTTTCGTAGATGAATACGTGAATGCGTAAACTTCTACGAAAACTCTTCAAATCTGGTTTTCTATTTTCAAGAATTTTCGAAAACAGAAACTTTTGATCATATTCCGGTAATCACTGATAAAGGTTTTTGAAACTTGAACCTTCTTTAAGAATCTTGAAATTAAAAAAATTAAGGTTTAAAAACTACAGGTGTTCTTACTAAAGAAAAATCTTTCCGATTTCATAATCCATAAGACGTGAATATGAAATTGTGTATTGTGTTTTAAAAGAACTTTAACGAATACATCTTCCAATTAACTTTTCCTTTTGACATGAAATTTTAATTGGTTATTAAGGCATAAGCGTAAAACTTACCAAAAAAAAAAAGGCATAAGCGTAAATTGATTTCATTCCACCTGAACTTGAATGTTAAATCAAGAGTTTTATTTCATTAAGTTAATTCACTAAATTAATTACTTGTTTTTCTTATAATCTTGATTAGGTTAGTAAATTTTCTTCAAATCTTGAATTCTTAATTAGGTATTTAAGAAATTACAAAATCTTTTCATTCAATAGTTTCTTTTCCTTATAACTTTCTTTATTAATTCTTGTTTAAGTTTAATTATGTTTTAAACTTTCCAATTCTTGAATTTAGGTAGAAAACTTTTGAAATTTCCTAGTTTCTTTTGAATTTTGAACATTCTTGATAACCTAGAAACTATAACTTAGGTTCCTTGTGGATTCGACCTCGGACTTACCAAGTTAAAACTACACCGCACACCCTTGCACTTGGGGGTTAGTTTAGACGCACATTCTAATAGCGGTCAAGTTTTTGGCGTCGTTGCCAGGGAGCCAATCTTAGTTTTTAGGTTATTAGAACCTTAGGATTAATTTTATTTTTTATTTATAAAAAAAAACTTAAAACCTAAAACTTAAAAATTTCCAAAAATTTCCTAAGTCCCATAGCCTTACTTAGTGGTCCAGACACCTAGGTCTTTGGTCTGGACCATAGTTCATTCATTTAATTTAGCTTTCTTAGCTTATGAGCCTTTGGACTCGTAGTGAAGACGGTCGATTAGAACGTTCTGAGTTTCTAAATCCTCTCTTTGAACTTGAAAATTCTTTAGGAGAATCTCCAAATCTTAGAACCTCTAATCCAACCTTAGAAATGGCTGAGGAACAAGCTGGTGTAGCTAGGCAATCCATGAGGGATATCTTGCAACAAAATAAGCACACTCCAGAATCCTGTATAGTGTGGCCTGAAAACTACACTTTTCACTTTAAACCAGGAATAATCCAATTGTTACCTACTTTCCATGGTATGGATTCTGAAAATCCATATGATCACTTAACTCGCTTTAGGAATATTTGTGTCACCATCAAGGATCAGGGATGCCCATTAGAGTCGGTATTCCTTAAGCTCTTCCCATTTTCTCTTCAAGATAAGGCTGCTAGATGGTTTGAATTTCTACCATCTAATTCCATTCGCACATGGGATGAAATGCAAGCCAAGTTTCTAAAGAAATTCTTTCCACCTAATAGAACTGATGCAATACAGCATCAGATTTTGAACTTGGCTTCGCAACATGGTGAGACGTTCTACCAAAGCTGGGAAAGATTTAAAACTCTCCTACATTCTTGTCCTCACCATGGTTTTGAGGTTTGGTGTCTAGCAAGTATCTTTTACAGATCACTCACGCCACAATTAAAACAATTTGTGGAGATAATGTGCAATGGACAGTTTTATGATAAAACTCCTGAAGAAGCTTATGAATACTTCAAATTTTTAGCCAAAAATGCACAAACGTGGGACACCACGGGATCTCATAATATTCAGAATGCTAGTGGGTCTTCTATTCGAGGTTTGCATCACTTAAGTGAAACCGATGACCTTAAGGCCAAACTAGCAACGTTGACCCAAGAAATTGAGACCCTTAAGATTAAAAAGGACACTCCAATAGTTAAAGAGCCTGTAGTGAATGTCTATTGTGTAGCTTGCGATAGCCAATCTCATAGAATGGATGATTGTCCTAGTATGCCCATGTGTAGAGAAGTTGTGCAGAATCAGTTATCTAGTGAACTCCATATCCATGCTATAAACCAATACCGACCTCCATATCGTGGACAAAATTTGGGGGGAAATTCGTATTTCGAAACATATAATCCGGCTGTGAGAAACCATCTAAATTTCAGTTGGAGAAATGAGGGAGCTCAAATGCCACAACTTTATCATACTCCATCTCATCCAACTCCTCAGGTTCCAGTCACTAATCCAGGATTGCCTCAGAATGCAGGACCTTCACATCATACTCCATATATTCCCCCAAATAAGAGGTCCACAGAAGAAACATTTCAACAATTTATGAACACACAATCCACACTTTGGGCTTAAAACGATAGAACTTTGGATGATATTAAGGGGCAATTGACTCTTTTAACTCAAACTTTAACTGCACAATCTAAAGGTCAATTCCCTGCTCAACCACGTCCAAATCCAACAGCCCAAGTGAAAAATGTTGAAGGGTCTTCCAATATGCCTGGCAATATTGAGCAGGTACAAAATATCACGACACTTAGGAGTGGTAAAACTGTAGATAAAACCATACACCTTAAGATGGTTGAGAGTAGGGAAGAGTTGGAACCTAAGCGGATGTTGGAAGATAATAGGAGGGAAGGAAAACAACCTATAACCATGGAAGAAGGGGAGTCTGAGAAAGAGGAAAGGAAGGAAGAAAAAGGGGAGGAACTGAAAGGAAAAGAAGGAGAACCAATGTTAGTACCCAGAGAGTACGTCCCTAAAGCTCCATTCCCTCAAAGGCTCTTAAAAGCTACGAAAGAAGCTCAAACAGTTGAATTGCTAGAGGTCTTTAACAAGTGAAAATCAATATACCTCTTTTAGATGCAATTAAGCAAATCCCAGTTTATGTAAAATTTTGAAAGAGCTATGCACTGTAAAAATGGGACTAAACATTAAGGAAAAAGCTTTCCTAACCGAACAAGCAAGTGCTATTCTTCAATGTCGCACTCCCCCGAAATATAAGGACCCAGGTTGTCCTACTATTTCTTGCTATATAGGGGAGTTCTTTATTAGTCGAGCACTTCTTGATTTAGGAGCTAGTGTGAACTTACTCCCTTATTCAGTGTACGAACAACTGGGCTTGGGAGAGATAAAACCTACCCATGTAACTTTACAACTTGCTGATAGATCTATTAAAGTCCCACGCGGTATAGTTGAAGATGTACTGGTGCAAGTGGAAAAATTCTACTTTCCAGTGGATTTTATAATCCTTGATACCCAACCACTCACCAGTTTATCCGCGCCAAATCAGACACCAGTAATTCTTGGATGACCATTCCTAGCAACTTCAAATGCCTTAATTAACTGTAGGAATGGGTCCATGAAGATGTCTTTTGGTAATATTGAGTTTGAAACGAACATTTTTCATGTTACTAAGTAACCAAAAGAGGTGTCTGAGATTCAAGAAGTAGATGTAGTCGAGACTATAGTGCAAGATTACATTGATTGTGAATTTTTTGATGATCCTTTAGAAAGGATATTGTGTTGCAATGTGGAGAAGGGAGATCATATGATCCATGGCAAAGTGAGTAGAATGATCTATGATTACTTAGATGTTTGCCTCATAATGTCTATAGGTAATTTGGTTACCAATGTTTGAAAGTTTGGGGCCACTCCTGAATAAAGCTCAATCGTCCAATGAGAAAGCACCAAGTCCTGATAGGAAACCTTTACCTTCTAGTTCGAAATATACTTTTCTAGGTGAAGGCGAAACATACCCTATAGTTATTTCCTCTGAATTAACTACTGAACAAAAGCGCACATTGCTAGACCTTCTACAAACCCATAAGAAAGCATTGGGGTGGTCAGTGGCAGATTTAACAGGTATAAGTCCACTCCTTTGCACACATCGTATATATTTGGAAGAGGGAGCCAAGCCAGTCCGACAAATGCAAAAAAGGCTCAATCCTAATGTGAAAGAGGTACTACAGGCTGAGGTATTAAAGTTTCTTGATGTAGGGATAATTTACCCAATTTCTAATTCCCAATGGGTAAGTCCCACTCAAGCAGTACCTAAGAAGTCAGGTATTACTGTAGTTCGAAATGAAAACAATGAGCTAGTCCCAACGCGAGTGCAAACTGGTTGGCGAGTCTGCATTGATTATAGGAAACTCAATGCAGTTACTAGAAAAGACCACTTCACTCTTTCATTCTTAGATCGGGTTTTGGAAATAGTGGTTGGACATGCATACTATTGTTTCCTAGATGGCTATTCAGGTTATAATCAAATAGAGGTAGCTCTAGAGGACCAATCTAAAACTACATTCACTTGTCCCTTTGGCACCTTCGCGTATAAACGAATGCCGTTTGGCCTGTGTAACGCTCCTGCCACCTTTCAATGCTGTATGATTAGTATATTTAGTGAAATGGTAGAAGAAATTGTCGAAGTCTTTATGAACGATTTCTCTATTTATGGAGACTCATTTGAGTAGTGTTTACAACACCTTGATCTCGTTTTAACACAATGTGAGAAAAAGAACCTTGTGCTTAATTGGGAAAAGTGTCACTTCATGGTGACACAAGGCATAGTATTAGGGCACATAGTTTCCAAAGATGGCATCCAGGTAGATCAAGCTAAGATAGAACTAATACAAAAGCTTCCCACTCCTCAATCAGTAAAGGATATCAGATCCTTCTTGGGACATGCTGGTTTCTATCGAAGATTTATTCAGTCATTCAGCGAGATTTCTAGACCCTTGTGTCATTTACTAACACAAGACACCTCATTTGAATGGACTAATCAATGCCAGCAAGTTTTTGATAAACTTAAGGGATGTCTAACTACAGCTCCTATATTACAATCCCCTGACTGGTCACTACCCTTTGAACTCATGTGTGATACTAGTGACCATGCTATTGGAGCTGTGTTAGGACAAATAAGAGATAAAAAGGCGCATGTCATTTATTACACTAGTAAAACCCTTAATGACGCGCAAAAGAATTACACGACAACTGAAAAGGAATTATTAGCAGTTGTCTTCGCCCTTGAGAAATTTAGATCTTATTTCATTGGTTCAACAGTTATCGTTTTTACTGACCATTCCGCACTTAAGTACTTGTTGACCAAACAAGAGGCCAAACAATGATTAATTCGATGGATTCTGTTGTTGCAAGAGTTTGACCTTGAAATAAGAGATAAGAAGGGTGTGGAGAGCGTGGTGGGGGATTATTTGTCACGTTTACAGGTCGAAGTTTATTCCAAAGATGATATTCCAATTAATGATAGCTTCCCGGATGAACAGTTGTTTCATGTGCAAGCAATAACAGCTTCCAACCCACCTTGGTACGCTGATATTGCTAATTACTTAGTGACAAGTAAAATCCCAATTGAATGGCATTCTAAAGATAGGAAGAAATTCCTTGGAAATGTTAGAGTTTTCTTTTGGGATGATCCGTACCTATTCAAATATTGTCCTGATCAGGTTATTCGACGATGTATTCCTGAATGGGAAGTTCCAGGGATAATAGAGTTCTGTCACTCTCAGGCGTGTGGTGGCCATTTTTCCACAAATAAAACTTCTGCCAAGATTTTACAATGTGGATTTTACTGGCCTACGTTATTCAAAGATGTTCATCAATTCTGCACCACCTGTGATCGATGTCAACGTTTAGGTACCTTGACCAGAAGGAACATGATGCCTCTATTCCCTCTTCTCGTGTTAGAAGTATTTGATTGTTGGGGAATAGACTTCATGGGCCCTTTTCCAATCTCTTTTGGGTATGAATTCATCTTGGTAGGGGTTGACTACATGTCTAAATAGGTAAAAGCAGTAGCAACTAAGACGAATGACCATAAAGTAGTGCTCAAATTCCTCCATGAAAATATATTTTCACGTTTCGGAGTACCTCGAGCAATTATTAGAGATGGAGGAAAACATTTCTGCAATCAACCAGTAGGAACTCTACTGCTTAAACATAGGGTGGCGCATAAGGTAAGTACTTCTTATCATCCCCAAACAAGTGGCCAAGTGGAGCTAGCAAATAGAGAGATCAAACAAATCTTAGAAAAGACGGTTAATCCTAACTGCAAGGATTGGTCACTACGGTTGATAGATTCCCTGTGGGCATATCATACGGCATACAAAACTAATTTGGGAATGTCACTTTATCGATTAGTTTATGGGAAGCCATGCCATTTGCCTGTAGAATTAGAACATAAAGCATATTGGGCAATTAAACAGTTTAATGCCAATATTAATGAAGCAGGGCTACACTGTAAACTACAAATTACAGAAATGGATGAGCTACAAAATGATGCCTATGAAAATGCCTTAATTTCAAAGGCTAAGATGAAGAAAGTACATGACCAACACATTGCGAGACGATCATTCCATGAAGGTCAGAAAGTACTTCTTTATCGATTACGATTGCACTTATTTCTTGGTAAACTACAATGTAAATGGTCAGGCCCTTTCATTGTAACACATGTGTCACACCATGGAGCCATTGAAATTGAAAACCCGAAGAATAGGCAACGATTTAAAGTGAATCGGCATCGATTAAAACCATATTTAGAGAAGTTTGTGGGTTTAATCGAAACTTGGGATCTTTTGGATCCTCCTCCTTATGAATAAGTTCTCATTCAAGAGTCTTTTGTTGTATATTAATTAGGATAGTTATTAAAGTTTTTTTTTTTAGGTTAATTTTATTAGGAATTTAGTTTAATTCTTTTCCACTTTATTTTATTTTGTTTTATTTTAATTTAGTTTTGTTTTATTTATTTATTTTAAAAAAAAGGGAAAAAGGACCCAAAATTCACCCAAAAAGGGTACTGCCAGTCCGGATGCCCTTCGGCCGGTCCGGACGGCAGTAGGACTGCTTTGGATGCTCTCTTTAGCTGGTCCAGACACCCCCCAGCCAGTCCGAACACCTGGGTAATTAAAACCCAGCTTTTACTTTTTCTCTTGACCGATCCCCTCTTCTCTCTACCTCCCACTGCTGATTCCTTCACACCTAAACACTTTCTCTTTGATCCAAAGCTCTCCAAGGCCACGGGTTGCTGGAATTTTTGGGATTTTGCCGCAATTTCTTTGCTTTCTTCAAGCTTTTGGGTTCTTCCACATGAGATAAGTCTACTTCTTCCTCCATAGAAGCCCTAGCTTCAAGTTTGAAAGATGTAGAGCTCATCTTCTCAAATTGGTCCGCGAGTTCCAATCTTTTTGGTTTTTAAAGGTTTTTCTCCATCCATGGGACCCCTTAATCTTAGATAACCAAATTCGTTGTCAAGCATGGAACCCATCCGTGGGTCCTCATGCCTCTCCACGGGTGGAAGTATGGTTAACCAAAATGAGTTTTTGTTCCCTTAATAAATCTCCCTTTCATGCTTAATTGGTGTTTTGTCAATGATTCTCAAAGGTAGGACCTAAAGATTTTGGGAATACACCATACCCACCACCATTGGAGGACATGAACTAAGGCTTGGTCTCATGAACAATTTACTTCCATTTTAGCTAATATCCTCATGCTTAATTAAAAGTGGGCCACTGAATTTGTGTGGACAGAGGACTTGCTCTAATTGTGTTACCAATATTCATTTTTGATTAGTGCAATGCCACCAAGGACAAAGCAATGAGTTCATAGGCAACTTGGATCCCCATCTTATGATAGTGATCGATTTTGGGGAGACGATGCAGAAAAACAGTATGATGAGGTGTGGTGCCACAAACCCGTGGTGGTGGAGAGGGTTTGGAGAATTTACCAATTCCATAGCGAGGAATTTCTACTCTAAAATTTTGAGGGCCGGCAATGGTTACACATTACCCAATTCCAAGCCTCGTGTGTTTCCGATGTTGTGCGTGAATTCTTTGCAAACATACGAGAAGATTCTATAACCAAGAGAAAAGGGAAAGAGCAGCTCACAGGATGGGTTCGAGGAGTTGAAATTAAGTTAACACCAAATGATTTTGCGGAGATATTTCAATTACCTCGTGTGCCATACCCGAAATTTTCCTATTACAATGAAAGGGGGCCTCCACTGAATGTAATAGCAAGAGAAGTCCTGATTGACAACCAGGAGTGGGCCAGTGAACATAGAAAACCAGTCTCCACTTTAACTGCTAAGTATTGGGCCTTACACATGTTCTCTTGCACCAATCTTTTACCCCAAAATAGGAACTCAGACTGTAGTCCCGCATGAGCCCGTTTGATCTTTGCGATTGGGATGGGAATGACCATAGATTTACATTCTTTTATTTGGCACCACATTGTTTTTACTTTTGAGCAAAAAGGAGGGCAGTCTGGTATTCCTTTTAGTGGAGCCCTTACTGAGATTTTCCAGCGAAAAGGTGCACAGATACCCTCAGATTTGCCTGTAGCTCCCCGACTTCAACCCCTAATGGCTACCTCATATGCAAAGTCTAGGGGAAATGTGGTAAAGAGTAAGAAGAATAAGCGATCAGGGGAGGGTAGCTCTCAGCGTCCTTGGGATGAGGTGGAGGAAGAAGATGATGAACCTGAAATTTCCATGGCAGACTTGATGGCGCAAATAAACCGTGTGCAGCACAATCAGGAGGTGGCTCATGGATATATTCTGAGTTTACAAAATTGACAAATGGCCATGCAGCAAGAGCAGCAAACACAGACTCATCTCATACAGTGCATCCTAAATCACCTTCGTGATTCTCATCACCCTCCACCACAGAATTAGAGGAGTTCTTTCTTTTGTGGTTCTTTTTTATGTCTTGTTGTTTCTTTATTTCATTGTAAGTTGAGGACAATTTTGCGAGTTAGGTGTGAATTACTACTTTAACTTTGAACTCCTAAACTCGGTTATTTCTTTTAATAGCATGGGATTGTTATTTTGCTTTTAGTTTATTTCTTTTTGTTAGAATTATGTTAATTTTGTGGATTAATTGATTCTTGCTTGCAAGATCTCTATTGTCTCATGATTTAAATGCTTTACTTGTGTGATTTCTGAAAGTACAGGTACACTTTAACTACTTTACATATGGATGTCACTCATGATGATGATGTGGGTAGTGTCAGGGGTCACAAGCATAAGTGGGACAGTTTGTCAATTAGTAGTAAGGATGAGAGTGACCTTGCAAGTGATTCTAAGAGCTCTTCTGTGAGTTCTGAGTATAGTTTGAGTGCCTGGTCTGACAATTTATTTATAGAAGGTGATGTATTACCTTTAGCTGAATATGTTCCCCCTCTTTTCGCTTTAGCACCTCATCAATTTTTTGAGGTTGCCTGGTGGGCTGAAGCCGACTTAGAAATAAATGTTAGAATGGAATGGGCAGAAATTGATATAGCTCTAAAGTGGCCTGATGCCCCATTCACTGACTGTGACTACCTATCTATTATGTCATCTGAAGATTCTTCTACTTGGGATGATATGCCAGCCTTAGAAGATGTACCTGATGAAAGTGGTAAGTACGATAACAGTGAACTAACTGCGAAGCCCATTAAGTCACCTTCATCGTGGGAGTTTTCACACATGATTTCTCATTTTCTTCATGATGCACTTACTTCAATTGATGACGACATGAGGTATTATCCACGCTTTTCTTTATTTTTCTAGATTTAATTTTTATTATTTTTCTTTTCCGTATTGTCATGCACTACTCATCCCCTTTTCTTATTCAGTTACATTTCATAAAACACATTGGGGACAATGTGTAACTTTAGTTGGGGGGGAGCATGTTGCATTGCATTGCATAATCAGCATTTTTGACATTTAGTGACTAATGTGAGGGTGTATAACTAGTTTGAGGATGGTAGTAATCATGGAACTAAGGAATGTTTTGATTTTCATTTGTGAGTAGGTAACTAAAGTAAGAAATGGAGTATAAATTTTTCAAATGTCTAGTAGACTCTTTACTTGAGATCAAGGGAATTTCAGTATGTTAGGGAGTAGAGTTCATGAAACTTAGTCCATCATGTATGTTAAGACACAGGTGGAGACTTAAGAACCTCTTGTTGTGAAATTTTGAGCCTATAACCGTTATTTTCTTGAGAGGACTGAACATAATGCTTCCTATTATATTTTCTTTCATCTCACTTTTCTTTTTAAGCTTCATTACATTATTTTGTTTTGGTATCTAATGCAACTAGTTACTGTTTTTCTATTTGCATGAATGGATCATTAATTCTGAAGAAAATGGTGATAACCTAGGGAATGATGTTGGCCATCATTGGAACATTTGAAAACCTATATTCCTTCCTTCTAAATTATTACTTTTGGAGCCAAGTTGAAACCTTTATAATAAATAGTTGATTAATTTTCTTGGACCCACAAAGTTAACCCTTTTAACCTTAGATATATAGGAGCCAACCCTTGCATGTCATAGGATGTCTTGGCAATGTTTAGAAAGGTGTATAAGGGAAAGATTGGGGGTTACACAAAAAAAAAATCTAGATATGCAAGTAAGGACATAAGTAAATCTGTTGATCCCTTTGAAAAAAAAAAAAGAGATTCAATGTTGGTATTCAAGGAGTAGAAAGGAGAAAGTTGGGGGGAGAGTTGTGAGTAGACTAGCATTCCAATCCTAGGGCATGCGCTTTGAATTTCCATATCCATTGTTTGCTCAAACCATTACCCCCAGGCCCCATTACAAGCTAGAAAAGACCTAACGAACATTGGGTGAGGATCATTTTTCTTTTAGAACATTGATCCATTTCATGTGAAAGATTGTGGTTTTCTTGTGCTTGCATTAATACATTCCATCCATGAAGCTATATATTGTTTTGCACTTTATTTGATTATCTCATTCCGTGATTGGGGTTCATTGCTGAAAATTCCAAACCCACACAATCACACACACAGTGAAAGTAATCACACAAGAGAATAACGAGGAAACCCTATCACAGGGAGAAAAACCTCTATTTACAATCCCACTATCAACGGGTTACAAGACTCTACTCAGACTCTCTACGAATCACTCGCACGAATCCTTTCGTCACTCTTGCTCGAATCACTCGATAAACCCTACAAGTAGGCTTTCTGCCTCACACAGAAAGTGAAAAGAAAATACAAGATAAATTTAGAGAAAGAACATGAAAGCTCTCAATACCCAAAGACTCTTTCTCTAGGTCCCTATAATATGTTCTCCCACCTGTTACAATTACAGAGTTGGTTTCACATATATATAGGATTACAAAGTTGCCCTAGTTTGGCAAAATAGGAAATTGAATCCGAACAAAATATTCATAACTCGATCCCTCGCGCTCCCATCCTCGAGCCTGCGACCTGCACTGGAATTTTTATGCTTTAGAAAATAACACTGGCGCACCCTCGCGCTCCCATCCTCCAGCCTGCGGACCTCACTGGAATTTCTGAGACACCTTGGCGCACCCGCGCGCTCCCTTCGGGCTGCCTGCGTGCTTGGGGCGCACCCGCGCGCTCCCCGCGCCGTGCCTGCGAGGTACACTGGAATTCCATTCATGTTCCAGAAGGCTGCGTCCGAATTCCATTAGGTTTTGTAATCCTTCACACCAATTAGAATTCTTCAAAATCTTGGTCAACTTGATTCATTTTATCTCCTTAATTGTTTAGAATTCTTCAAATCTTCAATTTGCATCACTTTAGGAAACTTGAATAGCATTCCTAATTTAACTAAGATATTGATTGGATTTGCCACAAGACTTTACAATCTCCCCCTTGGCAATTCCATATCAGAACTTAAGTTAAATTTTAAATTCTGCTCAAATTCTGCACGTACTGAACACACACATCAAGGCACCATGTGGAATAATATAGAAATGATCAATGATATCATTACCAAAGCACATTATACATAAAATATCATGCCATAGCCGAAACACGTTCACATATTACATACATAACTTGAAATGACTCCCCCTTTTTGATATGGAAATGACAAGCGCACAAAAATAGGGCAAGATCAAACCGAAGACCCATGAGTATAGCATACATGACACGACCTCTTCTAAGTGTGACATCAGAATAATATGAGGAAGGATCTCCTGCGCCCTGCCTATGAGGCTCTTAGGAAAATACGTGTAAGTGCAGATTTGGACACAGACAATCAAAACTAAAAAGAGACAGTAGAAGAATTCACTAAAAAATGTTTAAAAAAAAAACTTTTAATTCCACTATACCAATACATGTACATCAATCTCTCACCCTTCATAAATTCAAAGATTCACATTTTGTTTTTCCAAGAAAATTGTCAATTCTGTGTCGAGAGGTGAAATAAGTCATAAAATTGAACAAATGCTTGTGCACGTGTGAGTTTTTGACTATAATATACATATAGACTCCCCCTCAAACAAATCATAGACTCGAAAAGTTAAATTTGATGTACCAAATGAATTGAGAGCCAATCTTTCTTTTTTTTTTTTTTTTTTTTAAACACTTGGCGGCTTTCACACGCTTATGGGCAGGTAGCTATTCCTTAACAATCAATGAGTCATTAAGGGGCTTCTCACTGGTCCCACCGGTAGCCCTTTCCAAGTTTGTTTGTTTGTTTTTTTTTTTTTTTTTTATATGATGCATAACTTTGATATGCACATATCAGGCTCCTCAACATTTTTTAAACACATCAAACAACAACCCTTGATTCGTGGAAAAGAAGAGAAAGAGATATATGCATGTACAGTCAAGTGTAATAGGAAGCACTTCAAAATTATGACAAAAATCACCAAAACACTTCGTATCAATTTACAAGGAATACGAAAATTATGAACTCATTGAAATCGATGAATTTGGAAGATTTAATGTACAGGTAACAGTATAGAAGTCATAAAATATTTTCAACTTAATCAATGAACTTCTAACTTATCTTTTAGATTTCAATGGTGTGTACAAATGCCTACAGATTTTCTTAGAGACTCAAAGCGAAGGGCATTTTGTGAAACAAAATAATTTAAATCTGACTTTCTAACCCAAATAGCTCTAGTTTTAAGACCAGTTGTCTTGACAGGTTTTTCCTCACGTTTTTGACTTTTATGAAAATTCTTTTTCTCAACAAATTTGAAATTTGTACCTCTTCGAAATATTGGACTGTTTTGTTTTTGAAAAGGACGTGAGTTTTTGTAATAATCTTCTGAAAATTTTGAAAACACTTGAAATTTATTCTTCACAGGGACTCTAGGCTCAGGGTTTTTTGAAAAATTTTTAACATAGTTTAAAGGAAGACTATAGAGTTTGTGACAGTTTGGGCGTATATGACCTTTGATTCCACAATGGTGACAAACAGGTACAAGGGATTGGGATCTAGCAAAATGCATACCTTTCACTATGTGAGGAGAATGCTGATAGTGTTTATTCTTTTCAAAACTCTTCTTTGGTGGTGCAGCAGACTTATGGAAGGTCTTGGGATTGGCTGCAGGTTTTGAAACAACCTCTTCTACTACTGAAGGTGCTGATGATGATGAAACAATTGTATTTTTCCCTCCAGTGTAGCCTAAGCCTGCTTTGTCTCCATGTGTTCGTTGTTGGCTCCAAATTTCTTCAAGTTTTTGTGAACTGGAGTTCATTCTTTCAATTATCTTCTCATCACTCTTGATCTTTTCTTTCAGCTTACTGACCTCATCTTGAAGTTCTTCAACAGCTTTCTCCAATTCATCAATCTTTTTATTCTTTTCTTCAAGTTTTTCTTTGAACTTTTCTGCACTATGAGACTGAGAAGTTTTGTCAGATTCCAAAATAGATATTTTACCTGTGAGTTTTTCATTCTCTGTCTTCAAGGAATCTCGTTCACTTCGGAGTTTACTGTTGCGGGTATGTTGGGCTTGTCTTTGTTTCTTTACCTTACTGTATTCGACAATGAGAGCATCATAGGCCACTTGCAAGTCATTATTGAATTCATCCTCAGAGTCATCATCTTCATGATTAGATATATCGGTGTCGCTTTGAGATCCAGATGGAGTTCCTGCAGACGAAGAGTGAGACGCCATAAAAGCAACAAAATTACCTTCATCGTTTGAGGATACTGCTGAAGATGATTCATCTGAACTGGATTCATCATCTAATGTAGCATTCATGACTTTGACTTGTTTCTTTTTCATCTTTTTGTTTGCACAGTCTTGAGCAAAGTGTCCATATCCATGACACTCAAAACACTTGATCTTGTTCTTCTTGTTTTCTTCCCCAGATTCAATCTTCTTGATCTTCTTTCCTTTTTCTTGAGATTGTGACTCATTCTTGTTATTCTTATTAAATAAACCCTTCTTCCTCATATATCTTACGAATCTTTTAGCCACAAGCGCCATTTCTTTATCCGACTCCTCTTCATCACTTTCTTCTTCCACTGTCTTTAGAGCAATACCTTTTGACGCTTTGCGAGGTTTCACCATATTTGCTTCAAACGTTTGCAAGGATCCCACAAGGTCTTCTATTCTCATGGAGTTCACATCTCTGACTTCTTCTATTGCTGTGACTTTAGAATCAAACACTCGTGGAAGAGAACGTAAAATTTTACGTACCACTTTGTATTCTGGAATAGGTTCTCCAAGGTTATGGCATGAATTAACAATGTGACTGAGCCGGACATAAAAGTCATCAAACCTTTCGTCTTCATTCATCCTTAGTCCCTCAAACTCAGAAGTGAGTTTTTGAAGCTTGCTGGTTTTGACTTGTTCGTTCCCTTCATGTGTACTTTGCAGAATTAACCACGCTTTTCGGGCACTCGTACAACTTGAGATGCGGCAGAATTCATTAGGGCAAACTGCAGAAAATATGGCACTCAAGGCTTTGAAGTTCCACTCCGAACTCTCTTGCTCAGTTTTAGTCCATGTCTGAATTGACTTTTGTTCGATTCTTCCGTCAACTTCATGGGTCGGTTCATCCCATCCTTTAACTATTGACATCCAGACTTTGTAATTAATTCCCAAAAGAAAAGCTTGCATTCGTACCTTCCAGTATGAATAGTTTGAGCCATCAAACCAAGGGGGTCTGGTGCTTGAGCCTCCTTCACGTGGTGGATCCATTGGTTTGGATGAAGATCTTCACTCAAGAACTTAGAGTGACCTTCTCTGATACCAATTGAAAATTCCAAACCCACACAATCACACACACAGTGAAAGTAATCACACAAGAGAATAACGAGGAAACCCTATCACAGGGAGAAAAACCTCTATTTACAATCCCACTATCAACGGGTTACAAGACTCTACTCAGACTCTCTACGAATCACTCGCACGAATCCTTTCGTCACTCTTGCTCGAATCACTCGATAAACCCTACAAGTAGGCTTTCTGCCTCACACAGAAAGTGAAAAGAAAATACAAGATAAATTTAGAGAAAGAACATGAAAGCTCTCAATACCCAAAGACTCTTTCTCTAGGTCCCTATAATATGTTCTCCCACCTGTTACAATTACAGAGTTGGTTTCACATATATATAGGATTACAAAGTTGCCCTAGTTTGGCAAAATAGGAAATTGAATCCGAACAAAATATTCATAACTCGATCCCTCGCGCTCCCATCCTCGAGCCTGCGACCTGCACTGGAATTTTTATGCTTTAGAAAATAACACTGGCGCACCCTCGCGCTCCCATCCTCCAGCCTGCGGACCTCACTGGAATTTCTGAGACACCTTGGCGCACCCGCGCGCTCCCTTCGGGCTGCCTGCGTGCTTGGGGCGCACCCGCGCGCTCCCCGCGCCGTGCCTGCGAGGTACACTGGAATTCCATTCATGTTCCAGAAGGCTGCGTCCGAATTCCATTAGGTTTTGTAATCCTTCACACCAATTAGAATTCTTCAAAATCTTGGTCAACTTGATTCATTTTATCTCCTTAATTGTTTAGAATTCTTCAAATCTTCAATTTGCATCACTTTAGGAAACTTGAATAGCATTCCTAATTTAACTAAGATATTGATTGGATTTGCCACAAGACTTTACAATTGCAATTATTTGAATTTGCATTCTTGCATGAACCATGAGAGTAAACCTCGTCGAGTGAATTTTCATTTGAGAGTGAACATCCAAGTGAGACTTGAAGTCAAAACTACAGTCTTTGAGCATGCAGAATAGGCATGATGATTGGATAATATGAACTTTTATTCTAGACTTTACATGATCAACATAGGAAAAGAGTCTTATTACATTAGGAGAATTTATGCAAGAATTCAAGCTTAAGTCATCTATTTCATAATTAAAGTTAAAGCATGAGTTATCGAAATGGTTGTTTACCATCCTTTAAGCTAGTCTAGGAATTTTGTGGGTAGATTCACTGCAAACCCCTACGAGACTTTACTCGTCCACTAGGGGAAACCTAGGGGTTTAAAAGGCTTGCTACACGTAGCTAAGTGTAGCCATGTTTCTAATGAAAAGAGAAATAGGACAGTAGAACATTTCATTTTAAAATAAAACCATTACTAGGGACTAGCAATGCTCTAGTTGGGGGGTGTGATTACACTTGAAAAGTGTAAGCGCAAGACCTTTGTTTTAGTTTAAATTCATGCATTTTCTTGTTAAATTTATGTTTTTATTAATTTCTAAAACTAATTATGTTTATTTTTCTTAATTGTAGTGAAAACAGCGAAATAAAAGCAATTTGGAGCGTTGAAAACGAAGAAAAGGACGAAGAATAGCTCAAGGTGCAAATGCTGGAAGGGGGTGTCTAGACACCTTCAGGACACCCGAGTGCAGAGTCTCCCTTGGAGCCTACTGCTGTCCGGACACCTTCAGGACACCTAGACACGTGGAAGGCAATTTATTTTCTCGATTTTAGGGCTTTCTCTTGGGGGTTATAAATACCCATTGAATAGTCGTTCTAGGGATCTTCTCTCCTCTTATTTTCCTATGGTTTTTGAAGACATTCTTGGGGTTTTAGATTTTTTTCATTCTTTTGGAAGATGATGTCAAGGATTCTAGTTGCTGTTGTTTGGGTTGTTTCAATTTTGTTCGTTGTTCATCGTTCCTTTGATGTGTTGAAGTACAGTATTTGATGTTTTGGTTTTTAATTATAGTTTTTTTTTTTTTATTCATTCTTCATCTAGATATCTTATTTGTTGAATGTTTATTGTTTTATTTGAATGGATCTTGAAATAATGTTAGAGTAGGTTATTTTCTTGCAAGTGTAAGTTTTTTTTTCCAGATTTCTTCTTCTAGAATCTTTGCTTCTTGTTTATTAATAGGTTATTGTGAATGGGTTTTTTAAATATGATAGCGTAGGTTTCTTTTCCTTGATTTAACTTCATAGGGAAGGTGGAATGGTTGATTTGTGTTTGTGCTAGGTTTTCGTAGATGAATACGTGAATGCGTAAACTTCTACGAAAACTCTTCAAATCTGGTTTTTCTATTTTCAAGAATTTTAAAAAATAGAAGCTTTTGATCATATTCTGGTAATCACTGATAAAGGTTTTTGAAACTTGAACCTTCTTTAAGAATCTTGAAATTAAAAAATTAAGGTTTAAAAACTACAAGTGTTCTTACTGAAGAAAAATCTTTCCGATTTCATAATCCATAAGACGTAAATATGAAATTGTATATTGTGTTTTAAAAGAACTTTAACGAATACATCTTCCAATTAACTTTTCCTTTTGACATGAAATTTTAATTGGTTATTAAGGCATAAGCATAAATTGATTTCATTCCACCTGAACTTGAATGTTAAATCAAGAGTTTTATTTCATTAAGTTAATTCACTAAATTAATTACTTGTTTTTCTTATAATCTTGATTAGGTTAGTAAATTTTCTTTAAATCTTGAATTCTTAATTAGTTATTTAAGAAATTACAAAATCTTTTCATTCAATAGTTTCTTTTCCTTACAACTTTCTTTATTAATTCTTGTTTAAGTTTAATTATGTTTTAAACTTTCTAATTCTTGAATTTAGGTAGAAAACTTTTGAAATTTCCTAGTTTCTTTTGAATTTTGAACATTCTTGATAACCTAGAAACTATAACTTAGGTTCCTTGTAGATTCGACCTCGGACTTACCGAGTTAAAACTACACCGTACACCCTTGCACTTGGGGGTTAGTTTAGACGCACATTCTAATAGCGGTCAATGGTGCCTGGCTTGATCTTATTGAACCACAACTGCGTTAGGCCTTTAAGTGTTACCGGGAAGACTTGGCACAGGATCTCATCTGGATACGCATGTATGCGCATTAAGGTTTTGTATGTTTCCAGGTGATCGAAGGGATCCTTCAAACCATCAAAGAATCCAATGTGGGCATCCTGAACTTAGGTGGCAAAGGGCAAGACATCACCACTAGCGAGAACGGTGAGTTTGCATCAATGTTTGTCTCGTTTGCCGCATCAGGGCCTTTTACAGCTACCAGCATGCTGTGAATCTGGGCTTGCATAGCCCTCAATGGTTCTTCCTATGGGTGAACACTGGCTCTTTCTGTATGCGACGCTTCTGGGCAACTATTAGCCCCAGCATCTAGAGCAGTTGATCTTTTGCGCCTTCTTGACTTCTCTGGCTGCTTGGGGCGAACTTCATTCTCTCCCATGATATCTGCTCCAATGCCCCCGTTTCCATCTCCGTTATGTCTGGCATTCACCTTGACAACGTCTCCATTATTTGCTCCATTTATAGGAAGGTTTGTTAGAGGAGGTGCGATGTGAGCAGGTGGTGATTGTTGCCACTGAAGTAATGGCTGGTTCTGCGCCATGAGGGTCTGCATAATGGCCATCAACTCCCTCATTTGGTTCTCTATAGCATTGTTTCTCTTATCATTTTGGTTCTTCATTACTACTGTCGGTTCTGAGTGAGGTTGCATGTTTGCATCAGACCTAGTTTGGGCTGCATCGGGGCCCTTCATAGCTACCAACATGCTGTGAATCTAGCCTTGCATAGCCCTCATCGGTTCTTCCCATGGGTGAACACTAGCTCCTTCTGTATGCAAGGTTTCTGGTCGACTACCAGCCCCAGCATTTGGCGCGATTGATCTTTCGCGCCTTCTTGACTCTTCTGGCTGCCTGGGGCCAACTTCATTCTCTCCCATAATACCTGCTCCAATGCCCCTGTTTCCATCTCTGTTCTGTCTGCCATTCACCTTGATGATGCCTCCATTATTTGCTTAATTTACAGGAAGGTTTGTTGGATGAGGTGCAATGTGAGCAGGTGGTGATTGTTGCCGCTGAAGTAATGCCTAGTTCTACGCCATGAGGGTCTACATAATGGCCATCATCTCCCTCATTTGGTTCTCTATAGCGTTGATTCTCTTATCATTTTGGTTCTCTATTGCTGCTGTCGGTTCTAAGTGAGGTAGCATGTTTGTGCTGGACCTTGTTTGGGCTATAAAAGCTGCAAGGAAAGTCTATTTCCATAGACGGTGCCAACTGATGAATCAGTATCTTTGTCCTCTCCAAAAGATCTGATCCAGGTCCGAGAGTTGTCTGAAACATTGGTGTGGTACTTGCTAAAAAGCTTCCGATACTTGAGTTAGTAAGAGAGTTCAAGAATTTAGTTTGGCAGAGTTTCAGTGAAGAAAGTGTATCATACCTGCCTTGTGACGAAGTCTCGGTTTTTATATGGAAAATGTTCACATGGATTGACGAGCATGTAGTTACAACGTGTTTTTCCTCCTTCCAATTAAATGAGCATGTAGTTGGTTCTTCAATCTGTTAATTAATGTGCCTCGAAGTGTTTCCCGTTGACATGGTTGATGGCAAACACCTTCGTGGGTGTATTTATAGGGATCGTTGAATAGGGGCGAAACGCGTGACTCCATAACGTAAGTTGCATCGAAGGTGCTGATCGAGAATATTGTCCACTCGGGTCTCCATCTGGACGGTAAAGATCGATCAGGAAGGATGTGCTTAAGACCTAATCAGGAAGGTAAACCCGTTCAGTAAAAACTTCACTCGGCTGACCTAACCAGGTAAGAGCATCTGCTCGTTGTCCCTAGTTAGGCATGGGCTCTCCCTATATCAAGGAGTGTAGGTGAAATAAACCTAATAAGTTAATATAAAAAGTTAGATTGGTAAGAATCTTTTTATGGTTATAAACCTGATCAAGGTAGGGTGAGAAATTCAATCCTAATTCTGCCCACACTCAAAACATTATAAAATTTTAATTTTTTTTCCCAACCAAATAAAATCGGATCAGGATTGAACTTTATCTATCCATTATTATCACTACACACACTATGCCTAAAACCTACTTGGTTTGGCATTGAAAAGTGGTGCTATCATTTTTCTTTTCTCCTATTCTTTTTTTTTTTTGCTCTCCAATTTTTTTAATCCAATATCTTTTCTAACGTATAATTTGTTTACTTAAAAATAAAATAAAATAAAATGTACCTAATACATTATTTTGATAAGAGCCACATTCAACAATAACAAAAAAATCAAGATAAATGCCTCCGCGCCTTGACGCACTTGTTGATGGGTTATATATAGCTGGTTTTATGGTAAAATAATGACTATAGTAGTTTGAAGGCCCTACTATGCTTTTTGATTGCCAAAATAATAATAATAATAATAATCAAGATAAATGAACTAAATTCATGAATTATTTCAAGTTTGCAAATAATCAAAGGCTATGAGAAGAGAAATCAAGTAACAATCCAAACAACAAGTTTGGCAACATGAAATGGAATTCATGGATTTAGATATTTGTAAATATCAACTAAAATCTTTAACAATATATTAATATATAAGAATATGATAAGATTGATCTAAAAATGACCACGTATCTTCTCAGGTGAAGACATGTGGAGAGAGAAAGAATACATTAAAACTTTGTTTGGTTACGTTTTAACTTTTAATGTTTTTAAGTTCTTTTGTCTTATATGGTTTTTTTTACTAAAATTTAATTTTTTTAAAAGATTTAATTTTTAGACGCGTTATTCGTATTTATAAAAAAATAAAAAATATTTATATCTTTGGGGATAAAAATTATATGTTTAAATAAAAGAAACTAATAAAAAATCTTTAAAAAAATAAAATTTAATAAAAAATTATATAAAACGAAAAAAAGAAACTAAAAAGAAGATTAAAAAATTAAAAGGTAAAATGTAACCGAACCAAGTCTAATAATAGAGAGGTAGAATGGCCCTCCCGGCAAGAATTTTGATGCCAGTGTCCGGCTTTTTCATATCTCAACGTTTTTTTTTTTTTTTTTTTTGTCTTTTGGGGGGGGGGGGGGGAGGGGGAGGATGAACAAACACATTATAATCAGGTCACATATTTACCAGTATTTAATAGAGCTTTTAACCCTTTTATGTGTTTCCTTTACTACACTTCAACTCAATTTTCTAATGCAACAATAAGTAATTTTAAACAATGAAACAAATTATTCTTAATATCCCAACCAGATAAACTAACATTCCGTAAATACTCTAAAACTAATAGGCTATTTGTAGTGTGAAAAAAAAAAAAAAACCAAAAATTAACAAAATTGAAAATTTCTAAAATTCGAAGCGTAAAATTTTTAAAGTTTTGTCGAATTTTTTGATACAAATATCAATCCAACTTTTTTAAAAATTTACCAAAATCTATTAGAATTCACTATAATGATTTATTTCAATAAATTTTGACAAATATTTTGAAAAAGTTAAATTTTTTTTAAGTTTAAAAAAGTTAAAAAATTCAAAAATTTTTTAAAATTTGTTAAACTTAGGGAGTGTTTGGTTGATAAAAAATAGGGTCAAAAGTAATAAAAATAAAAAAATGTGATATAAAAGTGAATGTAAACAATTTTAATTAGAAAAAAATATAAAATATAATTAAAATTAATAAATTTTAATAATTTTTAATTGTGTTAAACAGGGCTTTAATTGGAGGGGCAAGCGGACCGTAAATGGCTGTCGGTTAAAACTTTCACTTTCAGACATTTCAAACGCGTAAAAACCCAATGTAAGACCTTAAAGCTGCCGCCACAAACGGTGAGCAAGCATCGATCTCTCCTGGTCACGCCGATAAAGGATGTGTTTAGGATGGTAAAAAGCAAAGTAAAATGAAATAAATTATAAATTTATATTTTATGTAATAAAATAAAAAATAAATAATTTTTTTCTGAAACTTTTAAGAGAGTATAACAAATCAAACGGAGCAAAAAGCACACATGTATCATCTTCAATAACCCAACCTGCGGCTGCTTTTCTGATTCTTTAATGGCTCTATGATGATACTTCTAGATTCGAGAATTTTTAACTGCCCTATCAGTTTTCTTTGTGGGAAGTGTAGTATATTTAATATTTAAATAATTTTAATGAAATAGTTGATATTATTCAATGAAAATTTTAATATAGCTTATACTTCACGCACATTTGCGCCAAAACATTAAAATAGACATTGTAAAAGAAAAAATAGAGTCCATTTCCTTTTTTTTTTTTTTTACAGATTTAAAAATTAGTCGATTTTGATTTTTTTTTTCTTTTGTAATTTGATATATTTACTCTTAACAGTTTAAAAAAATAGAGACACATATCTCTGAAAAAATTGAACAGTACCTTAAAATTGTATTATTTTTCAATTGAGGACCTCTACCGTCATGACTGATAAATCTATGGTGGTAATTTTTGTAAATTAATTTTTGTAAATTTATTAAGCTAATTAATATTAAAATAAATATAAATCAATGACTGAAATTTATCGATCATAACTAATTTTGCTAAAATTATTTTAAATTTTAAATAGATATAAATGAAAATTTATTAACTTTTAGTCATAATTAAGGTTGACAGATCTTTGGTAGCATGTTATGATCCGGTGTGTAGCATTTGAAGAAAGTGTGTATTATCATTCAATTGAGTAAATTAAAATTAAAGTTGATATTTAAGGTGGATACTAAATACAATAATAATTTTAATAGCAGACAACTGTTAATTCACCAGTAATCCCTCATGGACAATTTTTAAATATAAAATATCCTGATTTTTGTTGAGTTTTTTTTTAATATATTTAAATAAAATATTATCATATACAAAATACAAAATAATATTTAATGCAACAAACATGTAATTTTTAAACATTAAGAAAAAATAAAAAAATATATAAAATAAATAATTTCTAATAAAATAATTCATATAGACTTAAAAAAAAAAAACATGACATGTATGGATCTTCGAACAAAAAAAATTAAAAAGTGCGACATGTATATACCGCCAACTATTCATAAAATACTTTTAATAACAGTAATGATAAAAGTTATATATATAATATATGCTCAAATTTCAACAATGAAAGCGTAATACCCGCGGCAAAGCATGGGGAGTTTTGCTAGTTTTGAATAAAGATGGCTTGCAAATCCAGAAATGGAATTCCATGCTACCAAACACACACACCTCGAGAGAAAGGCATGATTGGTTACTTATTGATGACCTACATCTCCTGCAGGGTTCTTGGAACCGCCTTGTTGGTTGCAAAAGTTTTGACAGACTTTCTCGCACCCGGGAATGGTCGAGCCTTCCACCTTCAAGCAAGTTGGCATGCAATCTTTAGCGCAGTCACTAAGCACTTCTCCGGTGGTTGTCCCGGTGACAAAGATGAGCATGACTGCTACAATCATGGCTGCGAATTTCCCGGCACCCATTTTCTTCTTCTCTCTCCCTGACAAATAATTTCTTCTCTTCAATGCTTTGGATGGGAATTCTCAACGGGGGATGGAAATTAGTTCGCGTATACGTCTATGGGGTGGATTCATGCACACGTACGAGGGGAAAAAGAAAGGGAATGCCCCTAGTTATGCAAGTGGTTCGGAGAAAAAAGTGGAGAAACTTGAGGTTAGAAAAGGAGAAAAAAATTTTCTCCACCTAAATAGACAAAAAGAGAAAAGAAAATGTGGCAAAAATACTTCTTTAAGAAGGTTATTAATAGAAAATTGGAATACCTATGAACCTTTGATCCTCTTTTAAGTCATTGGTACTAAGCTGTATTCAATCAAATGAAGTACTTATTGATTTATAAATATATATTACATATATATATATATATATATTAATTTATATATTGATATATATACATATATATTTTTTAATTTATATCTTCTCTCATGAGTTTAAATTCTGACCCTTGTCCAGAAATTATCTGACTTCACCCCTGCGTGTGAACTCGTGTTGTACTCTTTTTTTTTTTTTTTTTCTTTTTTGGGTTAAGAAGAATATGGTTTTTGTTGTTTGTATGCCTCTTATTCCAATTTGGACTTCAGTCTATATTATCGGATTCAACAAAAGTTGTGACTCGATTGAAATTTTTTATGAGTATAAATTGGCAATTTTTTGTATCAGAGTTAATGTAATTTTGGGGTAGCCGATTTCTACCAGTTACACGTATTGTATTTTTCATCTTTGTTATTAAATTTTTTTTTGTTGTTTTCGCCCATAAATATAAACTTTCAAGACTAACTACGTAATTTCGTGTTGTTTTCTGCGTCTATTTATTTATTTATTTACTTATTTATTTATTTATTTTTTGTATAACAGTTTCATTGCTCAGAAACAATCTCCACCGTTCTTTTAAGTTAGGATGGCAAACATTACCATTTTCTCAAACTCTTCATGGATGGGATTGGGAGAAATTCGATTTTCCTAGCCAATTCATAATTTTTATTGGAAAATGCGTTTAGAATATGGGTTGCTGTTTACAAAAGATCAATTTTATTATGGCAGACATTTTGTATAATTGTTTGCAGTCGACAAAATTGTCTAATGTGCTGCTATATTGTTGAATGCCTAGGAAGTAAAAAAGATTCAGCGCCGTTAATACATTTGTTTAACAAGCCGAGAGAGCGTGTGTACCTTGTAATTGAAGAGTGCGAAAATGGTCACTTTCTGAGATGTAATCAACTTTGTTGTGATCACGTTCAAATGAATGAAAATGATAGATTGCATGGGCAGCAAAAGTCAAGCATGATACTTTGTATTAAGCCACTAATTATCTAAAAAATTTAACTTATTAAGAAATAAATCCAGTAATATATATCAAATTATTTTAATATTTTCTTCACGTGTAACTTTAATTTACAAGTGGAATAGACAATGGCAGAACTAGAAATTTGAGTCAGCGTAAGCCTAAATCACAAATAAAATTTTAAATTTCAAACAAATGTATAAAATATGATAAAAAATAGAATACTATACATTGATATCAAATGTTTCTTATATAAAATAATCTTCAAATTAACAAAACAAGTTATAATAATCCCGTTTGTTTTTTCATATGTTGAAAAACGTTGAAAATGACTTCATTGCCAATGGTTTCGAATATATATGTCTCTTTCAATATATGTCATCTAACAATTATTCATCCACTCACTCACCCTCGAATAATTTTTTTATAAATAATTTTTTTATAGAATAATTTTTTTTTTTATAAAAAATCAGCGTGGGCCTTTGCTCACCCTCAACACACAATGGGTCTACCAATAGGAGTAGAGACAAGCGAATCAAATCAAATAAAGGGTCCGTTTGGAGTTACAAAACTTTATAAATCTCTACAAACACAAATTATGAGATAATAAATTTAAATTCTCCACTCACTGTACAAAATACGATACATTAACTTTTATAATTTTATATAATTTTATACAATTCTAAACACACCAAAAATGTACCAATACAAGCGAACAAAGTGTAGAATAATAAATGGAAAATAATAAAATTTGAATCCTAAACTTTCTGGAACCAAAACTCTGATGCCATATTAAGTCACTAGTTGTCCCAAAATTTTTATTAGAAAGGAAAATGGTTTACTTCCAAAAAAATAGATATAGAAAAATTTGCCAATTTCTGAGGTGGCATTGAGTTGGCAAATACAGCTAGACTCTCTCTCTCCGAAACCCCAGCCCATTTACTCACGTTTATCTCTCCTATTTACTCCTAACTTTGTCTCTTTTCCATTTACTCCAGCTTTTTCTCTCTCATCTTCCTCCCTCTCCCATTTCCTCCTCTCTTTCTATCTCCATCTACATCTCCTTCTCTATCTTTCTCTCAAGCAAAAAAGCCACTATGCAAAAGTACCTAAAGAGGAAATAATTAGGTGGAACGAGATAATGATTGTACAAGAGTTTTTTAAAAGGATTTCTGCATATGCATATTGCAGAGCTTGGGTTCGCGCAAATCTGAAGTCACCCGCCAGAAGAAGTTCAGAGGGGTACGACAGCGGGTTGAGAAGAAAAATGCAAATTGTGTATAAATTGAATTCGTCTTTGCTTCAATGCATTATCATATTTTTCATACCGGCTGATTTGATGATATAAATCTAAAACACCTATAATAGTGTATAAACTGAATTCTTCTTCTTCTTCTTCTTTTTTGTTAAGTCAGTGATTTAGGGATGGAAATCGAGCCGACCCGGCCCGGGATTTTGGGCCGCCCCGCCCCTAAGTTGACCCACCCCAGCCAATCTTCAGGTCGGGTGGGGCCAAGGGTCACACAACCCTGCCCCGACTTGCCCCAATCGACCTGGCCTAATTTTAATATTTTTTAAATTTTTTAAGAAAATAAAATACAAAATAAAACTCAAACAAACATATTAAAATCATTAGTGATAAAAATTAAAATTTATTACACAACAACCAATTACATAATTAATATTAAATTTAAAATTACAATTTATAAATGTAGATTATAAAAAAAATGATAGAGTAATTAATAGGTGCATCATTTCATGTCTTATACATCCCAACTAGGTTGGCACTTATAAGAGTGACTATCATTTGCAAATATTATTCTATCTATACATAATTATTATTTATCACTAGATCTACTAGTGTGTTCTTCTCTTTCACTTAAATACATTGCATCAAAATCAAGAGCAAGTTGCTCTTTTTTCGGCATTTTCCTATTGTCTATTTTCTGCAAGATACCAATTTCGTAAACACATCAAGGCTTCTACTGTCGGAGGGGCCAATCGACTCCTGAATTGGCTGATAACACGTCCACTAGCACTAAATGTTTGCTCGGATGCTACGGTAGAAACTGAAAATGCAAGTATATCACAAGCTAAAACTGAAAGAATTGAAAACTTTGATTGTTGTCCCTTCCACTAGTCTAAAAGACTGAAATCGTCTTCATTTTCTATTAGAGATGTACCAAAATAACGTTGGAGGTTGGATGAATTTGAACTTGCACTTGTTGATTAATCTGTCCGTTGGGATGTTATTCTTCTCCAAATGGACATATTGCCACCAAAGTCACTGTAAGAAAAGGACGTTGTGGCCATAATTGTTTGGACAGTTATACGATTACTATCATACCGACCAATAGAGCTTGCATTTGTTGTTTAATTTTATTTAATTATTCTTGGGCACTTTCATGCCCATATATCATCTCTAATAATTGAAGAAAAATATCTTCTTCATACCTAGGGTCTAAAATAGTAGCAATACCAAAATGTATAGAAAGTGGGTTAAAATATTTATTAAAATTTTCCTTCATTACAACAATCAAAGAAGTATAATATTCTTGGGCACTATATTTGTTAAAAATTTCATCAATAACTTCTAATTGATAAATAACAGTAGAAGAAGTAGGATAATAAATTTCACAAAATATTTTAGTAGCAATATCAAAAACATGCAAAAAATCTTTATAAAAAATTGCATTTGCCCAATCAATGGACTCAATACTATCTAATCCAATAGCTTGATTACTTAAAATAAATAAATCAATTGCTTTTTGATATTTAATAGCAGCTTTTAACATTCTATAGGTTGAATTCCATCTTATATTAATTTTCATTGTTAATTTTCTAGGTTTTAAACCAATTTGATTACATATGTTAGCAAATAGACTAATTCTTTTTGGAGAACTCATGGCACAAATTACAGCTCTTTTTATTTTTACAATAGAAGATTCATAAATGTCCAATCTATCCTTTACAATTAAATTAAGTATATGGGCACAACAACGACCACGAAATAATGGACCATTTGCAGAGGAAGCATTAACTAAATAATTAAAACAAACATCATTATATGAAGCATTGTCTAAAGTAATAGAAAATATTTTTGTACATAATTGACACGATGCAAGTTCATGCAAAATAAGTTCTCCAACGCTGAATCCAGTGAAGGGTTGTTCAACTAATTTAAATGAAATAATGCATTTATTTATTTTTTAATTTTTATCAATATAATGTGCAGTTATACAAAGATATTCAATATCTTAGCAAGAATTCCACATATCGGCAGTCAAGCAAACATTTCCTTCAAAATTACTAAAATAAGTTCTTAATTTATTTTTTTTATTCAAAATCTCGTAAAGCTTTATTTTTTGAAGTATTTTTTGAAAAACCGCGATATTATGATGTAAAACTATTGCAAATAAATTCTTCAAAATGCCGATTTTCACTCATTTTAAAGGGTTGTTCTTATTTAACAATATATCTAACTAAATTATTTTGTGTTCTTGCAGGGTCATAAGAAAAAATATTTAAATTACCCCCTTCATTACTTAATTGAGTTTGTGTTGTATGTGAAAAATATTGATCAATTAAACTATTAATGCGAGGATCCTGTTGGTGCCTTCTATTTAAATGTCTTTTAAATGACTAGTTCCAGATGTATTTCTACCATCTAATAAACCCCCACAAAAAATGCAATTAGCCTTATGCATTCCATCATCACATGGAATTCTAATAAAAAAGTCCCATGCTTTTGAAGTGTCACGCTGTTGATCGTGGCGGGAAGATGATGCACCAACATCACCAGTTGTGCTAGTAGGTGTTGGTATTTGTGGTGATGCAAATTGTTCCATTTGTTCTTGAGGGGGAAAGGATATTGAGTCTCCACCCTCCAAATCAAAAAAATGGGTGTCTCGTGGATCCATTTAGAAAAAATAATTTAATAAAAAAATTAAATTATGCAAATTAAAAAAATGTATGTATACAAATTAAAAAAATAATTAAATACTAATTTGAAATAATTTGAAATCTTGAATCACTTGATCTTGAAATCTTGACTTCAAATTTGATAAAATCGAATACACTTGACCACAATTGAAGAGCAAACTTGAGTGTTGGTAGCTTGGTAGTTTAGAAATTTAGAGAGAAATTTTGTTAATTTTTTGTAAGGGTGAGTGAATGTGAGTGTGGGGTATTTATAATAGAAGGGGGTGGGGGGTTTTGTAATTTTTTGAAACTTATTTGCAATTGAAAAAATCAAAATGGACCATTGGGGGGGCCAAACGGTCCACTGCCACCCCCAACGGTTAGCTAATTACATAAAAAAAAGGTGAATTGTTGTACTGCCGCAGAACGATAAAAAAAAAAGAAAGAAAGGGGAAACTAGGAAAGGGGGCGCGGGGGGGTAGGTGGGGCCGGGGGCGGGGTGGGTTAGCACGGGTCGGGGCGGGTCGAGCCTCGGGGCGGGTTGAGGGTGACCTAAGCCCTAACCCTGGAAAGGGAGGGGCAGGCTGGGTCGGGTCCGTACGGACGCTAGGGTCGGGTTTGGGTCGGGTCAAATTAGGGTTAGGCCGGGCCGGGTCTCAGGCCGACCCAACTCATTTACATCCCTACTATGATTGTATGGAAGTTTCTTCTTACTGGTTTTATTATTATTATTATTATTATTATTGGGATTGAATGTGTAGGTTGAGCAAGCAGTAGGCTTTTTGTTTGACAAAATATCTCAATGAATGGAGCTGTGGGATCCCCTCCATGTTTTCACTTTTTTGCCAAGGGATCTCAATTTTATCGATTACACAAGCAAAACTACCTGGAAGAAAACTACCTGGAAGAAGAGGCCAAAGATTAATTAGATCATTCCAGAGAATTTGAGAAATTTAAGAAAATTTAAGAGCTAATCATTGCCATAGCACTGCATAATTGGGAAAATTTGAGCAATTCATTGGCAAATATCTACTTTATACAACATCTACTGTTGTTTATTTCTCATTTTCTCCCTTTTGGATGATGGTTTGGATTTTAGCGTATGCCATACAATCAGAAATACTAGGTAATAAGATTGAACTTTGTCAATACAAAGCAGCTTTAAATTGTTTTTTCCAAAAAAAAAAAAAAAATGGAGCTATGGACTCTCAAAGTATAGGTAGACTCTGTTTGTGGACTTGGTTGTACTTGCAAATTGTTTTAAAAATTGCAACCAAACACTAGAAAATAAGAAAAATGTAACTGTTTTACTTATGGTCTTAAACAGTCTCAAGTAATCTATTAAAAGCAAAAACTCTATCCACAGGAGCAAGCCCATCCAAAGAGTTAGCCCGTGACCAAACAAGTTGGCAGGAGGCCAATAAGGTACCAAAAGGAAAACCAAATAGAGAACACAGAGCTTCCTAGATGCAAAATTATTACAGTGAAGAAAAATTCTCCAACCATGACATTTTGTAGCTGGTCAATGGTACACATCTCACTAGTTTTTCTATTATAACAAAAAACAACACTCTCAAAAGAAGATGATGATAACCAAAACTACAATGGCATTCTTGTGTTCACACTTCACAACACATCTGTCCATAAAAATGAAGAGAAAACAAATGAGATGTCAAATAGGTAACATAAAATAAAGACGGAATGAGATATCAAAGTAACTCTTCAATCAAAATATATCTTTGGTTAAGATTTAGGGTCTAAATAGTCATCAAAAGGGTCAACATAGATGGCGATGGTGGCTCCAAATTCTGTGTATGCCTATGATTATATTCAAATGCCATTAAAAAGGTATATTGATTAGAAATCATCAAAGAGATAATAATTAATTTATAGGTAATATTAAAAAAGGAAAAGGCATACCTATAAATGTTGCAAAAATGATACTGGTTGTTCAGAATGGCTGTCTACTACCATGTAAGGAAATTAATGAACTGGTGATGGGTGGCTTGGAGTGGCATCACTTTCATTCACCATATTTGTGGTTGTTTGACAAACCCATGAATCCAATATTTTCAACTGAGCATAATTTTTAAAAAAATAAAAAAAATTATCTCAAGAGAAAATTAAGTACTTTGAGATTACCATCTTTCTTTTTCGCCTTTGTAAACGTTCTTCTCCACCAACTTGCTTATCTCTTTCATTTTGAGATGCCTAATGATACAATATTTAAATAATAAAAACTTGGTCATGGGAAACATATATAAAAAGTAATGAATAAAATTACATTTTTTCTACTTTTCAATATTTGTTCCACCTTAGATTCTTTTCTTTTTGATGGTGGACGTCCTTTGGTGCATACTTGCAAAGGACTATGTAGCTTCTTGCTCAAGTGGCTTCGCTCATCACCATCCTTAGCTAAATGATCCTGATTAAGTTGGTTACTCTCACAAAATGATTTTCTTTTAAGCATTGTCTACTCTGCATCATCTAGAATCTTCATCAAAATATCAGCATTATTATCCGTTTCCGCTCCAATCTCTGTAATGTTAGGGAATTGAGTGCATAACATATCGTAAAGTTTCATATGTTTCATATCACTCAAGTTATCATACAAGCTTTTAACATATGTATGCTTCTGCTTAATGTCTTTTCTCCACTGTGTTAAGATGTAACACAGTGGAACCTCTTTCACATCTTGATCAACCAATACAGCAATTGTATGCCTACAAAGAATCCCTCGAAACTCTAACAAGTGACAAAGGCACCAAACATCACACTCAACTTCATTGTAAAGAACAACATATGCAACCTTTCTCCTAGAGCCATCCTTTTTTTAGCATAATCTTTTACTTAAAACGTAAATATTGAATCCTTTGTTTAACAAAGCAAATGTTGCAATAGATCAATTCCCTCAACTAGTAATGAGACTCTTTAAACAATTCATTCATATACGCTTCTTGAAATTGTTTCTCAAGAGGGAATTAATTATCACTGGTATGATTGAATTGAAAGAAGTGAAATCAGCATTCTTTTTCTTCTGAACCTTACTTCCCAATACATTATCATATTGTTCCACAAATTGCTTCAATGTAGTTTTAGAGTGAACATAACCATTAAAAAAAAAAAAAAAGCATTCATGCTTTCACTACGCTAATTAGTAGACATTCCCACCCAAAAAGTTTCTTTAACAAATATTGGAACCCATCGCTTTTGATCCAAATACAAATGCCTCGACCATTCATTACCTTCAAGTTTGAATTTTGCAATTAATTTAGTCCAACCTTCAAATTCACTTGGGATTAGTGATTCATACACAACATTCTTCAAAGTCTTTTTGATTGCTTGGTATTGAGCTAATCCACCTAACTTCATTGGAAGCTTTTTCAAAATATGCCAAAGGCATAACCGATGCTTAGCCTCTGGAGAAACCTTTGTAACAGCAACTTGAATTGCTTTACATTGGTTTGTCACTATGACTTTTGGAGAATGACTTGACATACATCCTAATCATGACTTAAATAGCCAAATATAAGTCTCTATATCTTCATTAGATAGTAACCCACAACCTAACAATGTGGACTGTCCTTGATGATTTACACTAACAAACGAAGCCAATGGCATATCATAC
Organism: Vitellaria paradoxa; assembly: GCA_019916065.1. Lineage (NCBI taxonomy): Eukaryota > Viridiplantae > Streptophyta > Magnoliopsida > Ericales > Sapotaceae > Vitellaria > Vitellaria paradoxa. The sequence continues at coordinate 30,258,682 of CM034242.1, forward strand.
TTATTTGTCAAATATTTGGAGTCAAATGTAATAACATCTCCAAAAGATTCATATGTTGCTTGAGACCTTATGTCAGTCCAAAACATACTCCTTACACGACTTTCTTCATTCACATCCAACAAATAAATGAATTTGGAGTTCTAATTTTGCATACGGACAAAATAATTATAAGGAGATTCAGCGTCACTTGCACCAAGTCTTAATCTTCTAGCTTTGGCAATGAAATTCCTGCACTCTTTTTCTCCAAATGTTAATTTTTCATAACCCCTTGCTTCAACAACCAATGAATGAAAATTCTTGCTCAATGGAATACCAACTTCATCATTCAAATCAAGTCTTCTTTTGCCCAACAATCCAACCGCTTATTGCAAAGAAGGTGCCTTGATTTTTCTGGACTCAATCCATGATTATGTTCAAGAAAGAACCCAGACAAACAAACTCTTCCATCCTCATATGTTCTGACATAGATCCTAGCCTTACAATCAATTTTGGTTGATGGAAGTGGTAATAAGGGATTTTTTCTGGTGAACTTGGTTTTACTAGCTCAAGCACATGAAATTATATAGTATTTTATATTCCCATCTTCAACTGTTTTTGTACTTTTAGTTATTATACCAAACCCATGATCGTAAGCATATTTCTTGTAGAAATTATGAACTTCATCTATGGAGTCAAACATCATCCCAACTTGTGGAGTTCCTACTTTTTCTTCCTCATTTATTGTTGTTTACGGCTGTTGTTCTCTTGTTTCCTCTCTAGTAGATGTCTCCTCATCCAAGCATAGTTTTTTATTTTCCATGAACATTGAGAAGTTGGAGAAGAAGCAAAAGCAAAAGAGAGAGAATGGTTGAATTAGATTGGACACTCAAAAGACACAATAGACACTGAAAATCAGTGCATTTATTATCCTCTTAAGAGTTTTATTATTATTTTTTTGAAGTCTTCTTTAATAGGGAATGATTATCATTCTAGTCCTATTTTCTGGTTGTAGAGTAGCACCTCAGCAATGTATATCAAATTATTTCACTACTTTGCAAGTTCAAGAAGAAGAAGAAGAAGAAGAAAAAACCAGAGTGAAAAGAGTTACAGCTTACAAAGAAAACTGCAACAAACAGTATCCTATATATAAATATATAATTAGCAAATAGGAAGAGGAGCACCATTCCACTCCTTCAAGCACTCGAGCAATGGATCAATCAGCTTCCCCTCACAAATAGCAGAGAAAACCTTGTCGAACTCCTCCCCCGGCGATCGGACCTTCTCACCGGTCAAGAAAACAGTCCCCAGCTCTTCTCTCAGAAACCTATAAATTGGGTACGATCTGCATTCCTTGATTCTGTTCTCAATGGCCGGCTTCCCGCTTTCAACATCACGCCTAGCACTCTCCACTTCCTTGGGCAGAACGGCCTTCAATTCATCTTCAAAAGCACCAATCTTCTGCAAAATTGAAGTGCTCGGATTCGTCTCTCCGTTGCCAGTCCTCAACGCATGCTCCACCATAACTTCTCTCAGCTTCTGCATCAACGGGTAAGTCGCGTTGCAAGGGTCGTCAATGTACGCGAAGACGTGCTCCCCATCCACGACTTTGAGCAAGTCCTTCTTGCAAAACCTAGACGGGTGAAGCTCTCCATTGAATCCCATAGTGAGGACTCGTTTGGCAACTTGGTTTACTGTATTCTTCACTGCATTCTTCAGGTTCTCCTCCAAATGCCTCAAGTCTATGGCCTGGCACAAAGCTATCAAGAAAGTGGACGACATGAGCTTTAATATCTCAACAGCTTCGGCTGTTTTCCTGGAAGAGATCAAGCCCAGGGAGTTCACATCTTGGTTGTGTTGCTCGGCACTCTGGACGTGATTGGTTACAGGATTAGCCAAGAACTGGAGTTCAGAACAATAGGCAGCCATTGCAATTTCAGCACCCTTGAATCCGTAATCCAAGCTTGGATTTCGTCTGCCGGAGAGATTCGAAGGCAACCCATTGTTGTAGAAGTCGTTGACGAGCTCGGAGAATTGCGCAAACATGAGCTTCCCAATCGAGGCAATGGCGAGGCGGGTGTTGTCCATGGAGACACCAATTGGGGTACCCTGGAAATTCCCTCCGTGGAGGGCCTTGTTCCTCGAAACATCGATCAAAGGGTTGTCATTCACGGAATTAATCTCTCTTTCGATCATCTTGGTGGCCGATCTGATGACTTCAATTTGAGGTCCTAGCCATTGTGGGGATGTCCTCAGAGCATATCGGTCTTGCTTGGGCTTTTGGAGAGGGTCAATCTCGTGGAGTCTCTTCGCTTCTTTGACGTAAGAACTCCCATCCAAAATATGTTCCATTATAGCTGCAGCCTCGATTTGGCCAGGGTGGTGCTTTAATTTGTGCGTTAAATGGTCGGTAAATTCAGGTTTTCCTCGCATCACTTCTGCAAAAATTGCCGATAATACTTCGGATAGGATGGCAAGGAGGTTGGCTTCAAAGAGGACTATGGAAGCTAACCCGGAACCCACTGCTGTGCCGTTCACCATTGCAAAGCCTTCTTTAGGTTGCAACTCGAAGAACCCGGATTTGAGGCCCGCCATTCGAAACGCCTCGACTGCGTCCAACACTTCTCCGTCGGGCCCGATGGCCTTGGAATTGGGCCTGCCGGTCAGAAGACCGGCAATGTAAGAGAGGGGGACAAGGTCGCCGGAGGCGGTGATTGTGCCGCGGAGGGGCAGGCATGGAGTTATGTTGTGATTGAGCAATTCTGTAATAGCTTCTAAAATCTCGAACCGAATGCCGGAGTACCCTTGAAGGAGGGTGTTGATCCTTACTAGCATTGAGGCACTTGTTGCCGAGTGAGGCAGGAGTCATTTCCATGCCCAAATATGCCAGCATTCAAGAATCTGGCAAAATAAATTTTGGTAAAAATAATGAGCAACACTACTAGTTTTTGAATTTATATATGCACTTCCAAACAGCATAACATTGTGTTAGCATATATTTATAGATTTGAAATCTGGGAATTTCGTATTAAATGTTTAAGGAAAATTGTTCCGGTGTAATTTTATTAGTTCAGATATTACTTTTATTATGGATTAAGTAGTCTATTATAATAAATTTTTGATGAATTTGATTCATTTAAAATCATCACAAAAAGGGTATTAAATTTCTTTATTTATTTTTCCACCTTAGCACTAATTTTATTTACAATTAAAAGTATTTCGTGCAACTTGTATCTTTAACGCCCTAAAAAAAATTAGACACATTGAATAATCCTTTTTCTAAACAGAATTGTAAATTTATTTTACTTGCCCTTTTTTTTCTTAAATAAAAAAGCAGGACCTAATATTATCTCAATTGTATTTTTTCAGCTGGTTGAACTAGTCCACGCTGTATAATTTTTATATTTTTAGAGTCTTTTGTAGCTGCAATTTTTATCATAAAAACATTAAAGGTGTGTTTGGATCTTCAAAAAACACCAAAAAAAAAAAAAAATTGTATTTATTTTTAATTTTCTTCAACCAAATTTTATTGAGTATTACCTTTGCATCAACTTTTGATTTTCTTTCTTTCATTTTTTTTTTTTTTTAACAAACTAAACGCTACCTAAATTGTTTTCCATGATGTGAGATTCTTCATAGGTCTATTCTCTCTCTTTGCGCAAATATGGAAATGGCCTTCCATTTGTATCCTTATTTTTGTTTTTCAGTTCAAGCATCCACTTAATATAATTTTAAATAACAATAATGATTGACACAACGATTGCGGATGTAACGTAATGCACATGGGACGTTAATTACGAGTATAAAATAATAAAATTTAGTATGAGTAAAAAAAATTACAACAGAATCCTGTTAAAATTGTTAGAGATAATTGTGTTTTTATTTCTTGCCCTTAAGGTAAAAATCTCTTAATCTTCTGAACTTCAAAAATTTATATTTGCATCCGTTATACTTTGAACTAAAGTGTCGTTGTGAATAATATTAAAATTTTCAAGTAAAAAGATAAATATACCCATTAAAAAACAAATAGAATCAAGAGTGTAAAGGTAAGTAACAAAAATTATAAGCGTATAAACGTAATTTTGAAAATTACTTAAAGTCAAAAACCATTATTTATGACAGATTTTTTAGGCGTCATTTGTTTTATCTTTCTATTTTCTATTTTCTCAATTTTCATTTTGTACTTCTGAAAACAAGAAAAACAATTCAAAATTCATTTAATTACTTATGTTTTCAAAATTTGTTTTAGAAAAGAGAAAATTGATTTGCACATGAAATGAAAAAATAGCAAAAAATCGTTATTAGAGTTTTTTTTTTTTTGGTAATTAAATCGTTTCAAGAGTTTTTAACTCAAAATAAAGAAAATCTCAAAATAAAGAAAATAAAGCATTTTCTATTTACTTATTTTGAGATTTTTAAAATATAAAATAAAAAAATAACAAAATAAATCAAATGTCACCTTAATATTTTCACTTTAATTTAAAGTACAAAGAATACAAGGGTAAGTTCCTAAAGTTCAGTCAATAAGTGATTTTCAATTCAAGTATAGGATGTAAAAAGACCATTATCTCAAATAGTTAAGTATGTAATTGATATTTTTGAAAAGAAAATGATATTTAAATAAATTTATTAATTAGTAATATATATGCTAGTGATATTTCAATAATACAGTCGCAATAATAGAAAGACATGCTAGTTATTTTTTATTTAAGGAGATGTTTGATTGATAAAAAATTGAGGAAAAAGTACAATAAAAATAGAAAAATGTGACATAAAGGTGAAATATGAAAATTTTTAATTAAAGAAAAATACAAAACATAATTAAAATTGATGAATTTTAATGATTTTTTTATAATGCCAAACAAGCCTAAAAGTGATTCACCGAAAAATAACCGGCTGATCATTCCGGTGATAAATTAATTAATATTATTTAAAGATTTTGTTTTTATATATAGTATTGTTCTCTTCTATAACATCCCACCTATACTTACCAAAAAAAAATCCCACCTACCCCCTTTAATGCAAACATCACAGTTGCATTTGATGTGTTATAAACTTTTATAAATTTTTAAATTTTTTTTTTATTTTACTATATAAATTACGTACTCATATTACTTATATCAAATTATTTTATTTTTATTTTATTTTTTATCATTCTAAACGCACTTAAAATATGTGATTCATTCAAGACTAATATAAAGAAACTATGAAGAAAGACAATGAAAAACGACTAAAGTTATAATTAGTATTTTTTTCTATTTAATTAATTTACCTAATAAGCTCCTTCTGCAGTGCTCCACCCTGTTTGGTTCTCCTATGAGAAGTTGCACCAAAACCAGTGTTGACTCCATAGCTATCAGTCCCCTTATCCATGCTGTCCATGACCCAGTCACTGCTTGCCTTGACGCCGGCCCTCGCCGCCTCCGAAAGCTCCACCTTCACCGCCGCATCCAGGGTGGCTATTGCCGGCACTTGTGCTATGGTCAAGGTCTCTCCGCCCAGCCGGACCACCGGCCTCCGATACTGCGCCACCATGCGCTTCACCTCTTCCAGGTGGCTGCCCTTCAGAGACTCCGCAGCCATGCCCCAGTTCAATGGGTCCTTTAATTGGTTTTGGACACAAAAGCCGTCCATGGAGATGTGACCATTAGGAAACTCCATTCTGATCAACTATCAAGAAATGAAGTGAAAATCACCCCAAAAAAATAAAATAAAATAAATAAAATATTAGGTATTACAGTTTTGAGAAAATTGAGTTAAAAGATTTATGGTCAGAGAGACCTATATGATGATATTCATATATCTTATATGATATATATATATATATATGTATGTATGTATGTATGTATGTATGTATAGACTATATAGAAAATGAAAAAGCTAAAGTTAAAACGGAAATTGTGGGCTTGGGAAGGGCGGGATTTGCTGAGGCTTTGTTGAGCTGTTCTTGATTGCTTAAATAGATGGGTGGGGGGTTGTTGTTCATTATCATTTAAATTATTGGGTCGGAACGGACGATGGAGAGGGGAAGCACATGAGTTAGTGGAGAACTGCACGTGGCCGTCGGATTTTCATGCGAGTTGATGGGTAGGATTCTGGCACCTGGCACCCCCTAGACGGCTTGTGAGTAGGTGCATGGGAGAGAGGGGGATGGTGGCAGAGCATTTGTCAAAGGGAAAGTCTTTTAAGGTGGTGTTTGGATGGTAAAAAATAGAGTAAAAGTATAAAAAATTGATAAATTTTAGTTAATTTTGATAAATTAAACAATTCTTAAAAAGTTAATAAATAAACGATCGTTATCACTAATCACCCATTTTTCCTACCAAATTTACACGGATTGGCTGCAATTATTCAATTGACTTTTCAATTTTATTATTTATCTATTTTCTCACCTAGCTAACCTATTTATTAATTTATTATTTACCAAGTTTAGGTTTGAGATAAATTTTTTATTTAGTTTGCATTTAAAGTGCAAAAAGTTAATATAAATTGACACATGTGAGAGTCTCATTACTCGTGTAGATCAATATGTTTGTTTAGAGGGTAACATAAAGTAAATTTTACTGATGTAATTTTTGTCCTCATGACATTAGTAAAAAGAGAGTAACAAATACATTGAGGATTGAGAATAACAATTACCTCCACATGGAGATAAATTATTATAGGTGGGGGATGTGGGTAATGGAGAGTAATAAAAAAATTATACCATTTTCTCATTACTTCGTAAAACATTCATATATATCCTTATAAAACCCAAGACAACGTTTTCTTGTAAATAATTATAATAAATATTATAAAAAAAATAATTTATTTAATCAAACTAAAATTAATTGATTATTAAATTATTTTTATCAAAATAATATTTAACAAATAATAATTTATCATTAAAATGATTTATTTTATTTTATTAAATTAATACTAATGAAATATTAATTTATAATTAAAAATTTTTATTTCTCAAATTAAAATTATTTTTAATAAATAATAATTGATTTTTAAATTATTTATTTTTTAAAAATATTTTTATTAAGTAAAAATTATTTCTCATATATAATAATTTACTAGATTATGTATTGTTTAATATATTTTTATTAAATTAATAATTTATTTAAATAAACTAAGATTAATTGTTTTATTTAATTTTTTCAAAGTAAAAATAATTTTTAACAAATAATAATTCATTATTAAACTAATTACTACGGAAATATTAATTTATGATAAAATTATTTTTATAATTAATAGTTTTACCTAAAATTATATATTTTAATAATATATATTTATTAAAATTAATTATTATTAAAACAATTATTATGATAATTTATTTTATTTTAACATTATCTAAAATTAAATATTAATTTTTAGCTCTTGATCAATTTACCTTCATTTCAAATATAATTAATTTTCAATTTACTCTCATTTCAAACATAATTCATTTTTAAACCAAACCAAACCAAACCAAACTAAACCAAACCAAACCTTTTCTCTGTCACGCCCCAGGTTTCACAACCCGAGCATGTGAACAAAGAAAAAAAACATAATGCAACATTAAATAACTTTCTCTGTCCTACATCAGAGCCATAAACCCACACTATAGAGCAATGAATATAAAAATAAATAAAACTAAACTTTAAATTTAAATAAACGCCTCAGTTAATTCACTAGGCAAACAAAGCTCCAAAACTAAACCCAACCAATCTCTAAAAAAAATAAAAAAATAATTAACATTCACCTCAAAACAGAGGTTTGTCACAGTCCACTCAAAAATAATTCCCTAGATGTCTAAAACAATTACACAAAAAAAAATAATAAATAAAACTTTAATTCCTATGCTCAGAAGGTCCAGCATGTGTCTCAAATTCACTACCTGCATCACAAGCTGTAAGGGGTTTAGCACTAATACCACGTGTGCTCGGAACCCTAATAATAATATAATAAATGCAGTATGCCTTAGCATGCTACTAAGTGAAACAAACACGCATAAGTAGCAATTTCAAACAAGAACTTAAATTTATTTATTTATCTCATTTCATTACCATTAATTGTGTTTTAGCACCGCATAACACATCAAAGAAAAATCAATTTGATTTTTGAGATACTGCTGCTTGGTTGTCCCGTAGAAACAGGACCCAACCAATGTACATCATCCTTCGATGTCTGCTTGGTTGTCTCGTAGAAACAAGACCCAACCAATATACACCATCCTTCGGTGTCTGCTTCCTAGTCCGAAATCTTAGGAATATAATATGCCACCCTTAGGCATCTGCTCGTTCGTAGGTTACTAGCCTACTGGAATCGATAACCAACCCCGCGCGGGTTTCGGGACTTACAACCCTTGGGTACGTATACCCGATATTTTCAGTACCTCCTTAACCCAAATAAAATACAAAATCAATTCTTACTTAAATTCCACATTAATCAAAATTTTTTTTTATAGATTACATAGCCACACAGTACGCTGTCCAATATATTTACACATCAAACAAATTAATAAAATTACACCCAAACAACTAAAACAAAACATTCCTGTGCAAGCTCTAATCTCATTATATATATATATATATATATAATCTATAATAAAGTGCGGCAGTAATAAAGTGCGGCAGTACACATAAAGCATGTATATGCATATATATATATATATATATATATATATATAAATTAATCACATCTGGGTGTAGTATTTTTGTTTCGTTTTGCTTTGTTACAAATATATCAACAAATATATATATATATATTTACTGGTGTGCACATGAAGACAAAAAAAGAAACAAATCAACACAAGTTACTTTCAACTTCAATGGAACGTTCCAGCAAATGCCATTCAAGATGTTAAATGCATATATGTAATATAATATCTATTAATAGTACACCAATAATGATTTTCGTCCTTTTTACCTTAGATGTACATGGATATATATATTAAACTAATTGATTTGTTATCAATCCAGAACGGCATTCATTAAGTGAAGATATATAAAGATGGGTTTTGCCCCTTACCTCCTTAACCCAACAGCAGATTCTTTTCTTCTCTTCGCAGCGGCAGTTTTTCTCCTCCTCTCTGGTTCTCTCTCTATCTAGGGTTTTATTTTAATCAAAATAAAATACAAATTTATATATTTATAGAAGCAGGATTTTAACCCTAACCAAATTAATTATTTTCCTAAACCCCATAGGGTTAGGAAAATTACACTTTTTTTAAAAAATAAAAAATAAAAATCTTTTCAAATATACCCCAAAAATTAATCTTTTTAAGTACAACTTAAAATTAAATACCCAAAATTATAAATTATTAAATTTAAATAACAAAATAAATTCACTGAATAAATATATATAATAATTAAATTAAATTAAAAGTTCGGGTCATTACATCTTACCCCCTTACAAAAATTTCGTCCTCGAAATTTAGGAGGTAAAGAAAAGAAAATTAAAGAAACAACTCTGGATACCTACTCCGCATATCTGCCTCTCACTCCCAAGTCAACTCCTCAATACCACGATGCTTCCATAACACTCTAACTAAAGGAATAGTCTTCCCTCGAAGCACTTGCTCCCTAGAGTCCAAAATTTCCACCGGTTTCACCTCATATGTCACATCTGAGTCAACATCAAGCTCAGTCCAATCTAATACATGTGAAGGGTCCGAGTTATACTTTCTAAGCATAGACACGTGAAACACTTCATGTACTCCTGAAAGCTGCGGTGGCAAAGCAAGACGGTATGCCACTTCTCCAACCCTCGCCAAAACCTTAAATGGCCCGATATATCTTGGGGATAACTTCCCCCTGCGCCCAAAATGAAACTGACCCTTTCGTGGTGAAACCTTTAGGAACACATGGTCCCCTACCTCAAACTCCAAGGGTCTTCGCCTCTTATCAGCATAACTCTTTTGGCGACTCTGTGCTGTCTCAAGTCTCTGTCGAATCACTTTGACCTTCTCAGTCGTCTCATGCACAAACTCAGGCCCAATAATTGCAGTTTCTCCAACCTCAGCCCAACAGATAGGAGATCTACACGGTCTACCATACAAAGCTTCAAAAGGAGCCATCCCGATGCTCGACTGGTAGCTATTATTATACGCGAATTCAATCAAAGGAAGATGGTTCTCCCAACTACCACGAAAATCAAGCACACATGCCCTGAGCATATCCTCCAAGATCTGAATTGTACGTTCTGACTGTCCATCAGTCTGAGGATGAAAGACAGTACTAAACAACAATTCTGTCCCCATGGCCACCTGGAGACTCCGCCAAAACCGAGAAGCAAAACGCGGATCCCTGTCTGAGACAATTGATACAGGAGCTCCGTGAAGCCTTACGATTTCCTTAACATATAATTTAGCCAAGACATCCATGGAGTCCGTCAAACGAATCGGCAAAAAGTGAGTTGACTTGGTCAACCTATCCACTATCACCCAAATAGTATCATGGCCCTTCGGTGATCTCGGTAAGCCAGAAACAAAATCCATTGTAATGTTCTCCCACTTCCACTCTGACACTGGCAAAGGCTGCAAAAGACCCGCTGGTTTCTGATGCTCAGCCTTAACTTGCTGACAAGTAAGACACCTACTCACAAACTCTGCCACATCCTTCTTCATACCTGCCCAAAAGAACTGACGGCGCAAGTCATGATACATCTTAGTACCTCCAGGATGTACTGCAAATTTAGAGTGATGGAACTCCTTTAAAACTGTATCTCGAGCAGAGATTGGCACGAAAAGTCTCCCCAAATACCTCAAACCGTTATCGTCACCAATCACCCATCCTGGCATCTCATCAGGATTCGACAACTTAGCTCGTATCGTCTCACATTCAACATCAGTCCCTTGAGCTTCTATCACACGACCTAATAGAATTGACTGAGTAGCTATGGCACACAAGATAGCATGACTTTCATCTTCTCGCAACTCCATATCAAACTCGCTAAGGTTTTTCATCATTTCCCATTCTCGCACGAAAAGACCCGCTACAGTACCACGAGTCTTTCGGCTAAGTGCGTCAGCAACCACATTTGCCTTACCAGGGTGATACTGGAGCTCAAAATCGTAGTCCTCCATGTACTCCATCCATCTCCTCTGCCTCAAATTCAAATCCTTCTGAGTGAAAAGGTACTTCAAACTCTTGTGGTCAGAAAACACCTCAAATTTCTCACCATACAAATAGTGTCTCCAGCTTTTCAGAGCAAAGATAATTGCTGCCAACTCCAAATCATGCACTGGGTAGTTATGCTCGTGAGTCTTCAACTGCCTAGACCCATAAGCTACTACTTTATCACCCTGCATCAGCACACAGCCCAAACCTTCTTTGGATGCGTCACAATAAACTAAATAACCCAATCCTCTCTCAGGAATCACAAGCACTGGTGCAGTAGTTAACCTCTTCTTTAACTCCTGAAAAGACTGTTCACACTTCTCATCCCAAATAAACTTGACCCCTTTTCGAGTCAACCTAGTCATCGGCCCGGCTAACCTCGAGAAATCACGGACAAATCTTCGATAGTACCCTGCCAAACCCAGAAAACTCCGAATCTCAAAAACTGTCTTCGGTCTTTGCCAATCCATAACTGCCTCAACCTTAGATGGATCAACTGCAACTCCCTCGTCAGAAACAACATGCCCCAGAAATTTCACTTCTTTGAGCCAGAACTCACACTTGCTCAATTTAGCATAGAGCTGGTGATCTCTCAGGGTCTGAAGTACAACTCTTAGATGCTCCTCATGTTCGCCTTCTGACCGAGAATAAACTAGAATGTCATCAATAAACACGACAACAAACTTGTCTAAATATCTACTGAACACCCGGTTCATCAAGTCCATGAACACGGCAGGAGCATTGGTCAGCCCAAATGGCATTACCAAGAACTCGTAGTGCCCATATCGAGTCCTGAATGCCGTCTTAGAAATGTCCTCCTGCTTCACCCTCAACTGGTGGTAACCAGATCTCAAATCAATCTTTGAGAAAATGACCGAACCCTTCAGTTGGTCGAACAGATCGTCAATCCTCGGTAGAGGATACCGATTCTTGATCGTGACCCGATTCAACCTTCGGTAATCTATACACATCCTGAGAGTTCCATCCTTTTTAGCTGCAAATAGTGCTGGTGTACCCCAAGGTGAAGTGCTAGGGCGAATAAATCCATTAGAGCTCAACTCCTCTATCTGGGATTTTAACTCCACCAACTCTGCAGGTGCCAATCTATACGGAGCTATAGAAATTGGTTCCGTGCCAGGTATCAGATCAATCCCAAATTCAACCTCCCGTTCAGGCGGTAATCCAGCTACTTCTGAAAACACTTCTGAAAATTCACAAACAACTCGTGGTAACTCAATTTTGTCTGCCTCCTCGTCCTCTAAAGCCATACAAGCAAACAAACTGCACAAGTCTACTCGTCCCTGCCCATTGAGGGAAGGCAAGAGTTGAGGACTACAACGATCACCAGAAAATCGTATCTGATCTCCCTCTGTAGTAAATAAAGTCACTCGACTCTTAGCACAATCTATCATCGCTCGAAAGACTGACAGCCAGTTCATGCCAAGAATCACATCAAAGCTTCCCATGTCTATCACAATCAGGTCAAAAACTGACAAGTGCTCCCGTCCTGAAGTCTCGTCCCTAATAGTGATCTCACAATTCTTACAAACTCGATTCAACACAGAATGACCTCCTATCGGTGTTTCAACGTGCAATGGTGGAATTAACTCGTCCACAGATAAATTCAATGTAGACATAAACGATGCAGCAATAAATGAATGAGATGCTCCTGTGTCTACAAGAACTGTGGATTTAGTAGCATAAATGAGAAAGGTACCTCTCGTAACTATAGGCTCTGCACGTCCATCATTCTGGGCCACAGTGAAAACTCGTCCCTGAACTGGTACCGTTTGTGGTCTACCCCCCTTTTGTCCTTGCTGGGACCCACCCTGAACTCCTTGATGCTGCTGAACACCACTTGGAACACCCATCTGATACTGCAGTGCCCCACCTTGAGTACTCCTCTGAAAATGAGTCTGCACTGATTGTGACCCTGCTGGCCTACTACTCTGTACTGACTGAGCTGGCTGTGGAGGTCTCATAATACTTCCATTACCTTGCCTCTGCGGACAACGCCTCTGCACATGACCTGGTAGGCCACACGTGTAACAAGTCTTCACCTCGACCCTATTTTCAGATCCACTCGACACACCTTTGTAAGGACAGTTAAACTGGCGATGCCCAGGCTGTCTGCAATTATGACAAATAATAGGACTCTGTGCAGAAACTCCAGTTGCCACTGACTTACTTGGGACCATACTCCCCTGCTGAAATTGCTGAGACTGTGCCCCATGTAAATTCTCTCTCTGCCTTTTGGTGGGTCTATTCTCCTGGTGCTGAGTCCTTCCTTGCCTAGCTTCATTCTGTGCTCTGGTATCTGCCAAATTCTTCTCCACTGCCATTGCTCGATCAACCAATGTCTCATATTCATTAAGCCCCAAAGGCACTATCCGATCCCTGACAGCAGGCCTCAATCCCTTCTCAAACTGTCTACACTTGTTGCGTTCAGTGGACACCAACTCCTTAGCATATTTGGCCAACGAGGTAAATTTACGCCCATACTCCAGCACAGTCATTGGCCCTTGAGTCAAATTCAGAAATTCATCAAGTTTAGCATCTCTCAAAGACTGTGGGAAGAAGTAGTCTCTGAAACGCTCCTTAAAATCCTCCCAAGTAAGTGCAGACGCCCCACGAGACCCCTTTACAGTACTCCACCAATCCGCTGCAGCGCCCTCCAACTGAAAAGTAGTAAGCAAGACTCTGGTCTTATCTTCATTTAACTGCATCACCTCGAATATCTTCTCATTCTCGTGTAAGAATTTCTCAACCTCTTCAGTATCTGCTGTACCAGAGTATGTAGGGGGTTTCATCCTCCTGAACTTCTCATACGGAGCTGTAGGCTGACTTGCTTGCATTCCTCCAGCAAACATTGCAGCCATTTGTTGCATCCACATCTGTGGGTCTACCATTCCTGGCTGCGGCACACTTGGTGCTTCGGATTGCACCTCAGCCACGTGAGGCACTCCTAATGGAATCTCTGCTCCAACCCCAGCATATGACCCTTGCTCTTGTGACACTCCCGCAGCAATGGGAACATCATCAACTGGAACTTCATGACCCTGCCCAGCCTGAATCCCTCGGCCTCGGCCTCGGCCTCTACCACGACCACGACCTTGGCCCTTGCCTCTACCTCTAACACCTAGAGCTACACGTGGCGGCATTTCTCTAAAAATTCACAAAAATATACTAAGTTCAACATCTTCTCAACAATTTAAGTCCAACAAAGCATCAAATTCACGTATCACAACTAAATAAACTAACATGTAATCACATAATACTTAGAAAAATAAAAGACCCACTGCCCCTAGGTATTCTAAACCTAGGCTCTGATACCAAGTTGTCACGCCCCAGGTTTCACAACCCGAGCATGTGAACAAAGAAAAAAAACATAATGCAACATTAAATAACTTTCTCTGTCCTACATCAGAGCCATAAACCCACACTATAGAGCAATGAATATAAAAATAAATAAAACTAAACTTTAAATTTAAATAAACGCCTCAGTTAATTCACTAGGCAAACAAAGCTCCAAAACTAAACCCAACCAATCTCTAAAAAAAACAAAAAAATAATTAACATTCACCTCAAAACAGAGGTTTGTCACAGTCCACTCAAAAATAATTCCCTAGATGTCTAAAACAATTACACAAAAAAAAAAATAATAAATAAAACTTTAATTCCTATGCTCAGAAGGTCCAGCATGTGTCTCAAATTCACTACCTGCATCACAAGCTGTAAGGGGTTTAGCACTAATACCACGTGTGCTCGGAACCCTAATAATAATATAATAAATGCAGTATGCCCTAGCATGCTACTAAGTGAAACAAACACACATAAGTAGCAATTTCAAACAAGAACTTAAATTTATTTATTTATCTCATTTCATTACCATTAATTGTGTTTTAGCACCGCATAACACATCAAAGAAAAATCAATTTGATTTTTGAGATACTGCTGCTTGGTTGTCCCGTAGAAACAGGACCCAACCAATGTACATCATCCTTCGATGTCTGCTTGGTTGTCTCGTAGAAACAAGACCCAACCAATATACACCATCCTTCGGTGTCTGCTTCCTAGTCCGAAATCTTAGGAATATAATATGCCACCCTTAGGCATCTGCTCGTTCGTAGGTTACTAGCCTACTGGAATCGATAACCAACCCCGCGCGGGTTTCGGGACTTACAACCCTTGGGTACGTATACCCGATATTTTCAGTACCTCCTTAACCCAAATAAAACACAAAATCAATTCTTACTTAAATTCCACATTAATCAAAATTTTTTTTTATAGATTACGTAGCCACACAGTACGCTGTCCAACATATTTACACATCAAACAAATTAATAAAATTACACCCAAACAACTAAACAAAACATTCCTGTGCAAGCTCTAATCTCATTATATATATATATATAATCTATAATAAAGTGCGGCAGTAATAAAGTGCGGCAGTACACATAAAGCATGTATATGCATATATATATATATATATATATAAATTAATCACATCTGGGTGTAGTATTTTTGTTTCGTTTTGCTTTGTTACAAATATATCAACAAATATATATATATATTTACTGGTGTGCACATGAAGACAAAAAAAGAAACAAATCAACACAAGTTACTTTCAACTTCAATGGAACATTCTAGCAAATGCCATTCAAGATGTTAAATGCATATATGTAATATAATATCTATTAATAGTACACCAATAATGATTTTCGTCCTTTTTACCTTAGATGTACATGGATATATATATTAAACTAATTGATTTGTTATCAATCCAGAACGGCATTCATTAAGTGAAGATATATAAAGATGGGTTTTGCCCCTTACCTCCTTAACCCAGCAGCAGATTCTTTTCTTCTCTTCGCAGCGGCAGTTTTTCTCCTCCTCTCTGGTTCTCTCTCTATCTAGGGTTTTATTTTAATCAAAATAAAATACAAATTTATATATTTATAGAAGCAGGATTTTAACCTTAACCAAATTAATTATTTTCCTAAACCCCATAGGGTTAGGAAAATTACACTTTTTTTTAAAAAATAAAAAATAAAAATCTTTTCAAATATACCCCAAAAATTAATCTTTTTAAGTACAACTTAAAATTAAATACCCAAAATTATAAATTATTAAATTTAAATAACGAAATAAATTCACTGAATAAATATATATAATAATTAAATTAAATTAAAAATTCGGGTCATTACATTCTCACTAGGTGGGATCGGCTATATAGATTTATCGACGCCAATTAGATCTGTTTAGAGCCATATCTTTCGATAAATCTAGATAAGTCAGATCATGTTTCAATTCTTTTTTACTCTTTCAAAATTTTTAGCAATCCAAACATAACATAATTATTATTGAATAACATTTAATTTTTCAATCTAAACATAAGTATCATGAATTTTGATATCTATTATAGAGTAACAATTATCTTTATAATCTTTTACTCTCAAAATTTTCATCTCGTACTAAACATTCCCTACGATGTGTAAAAAGTTAGAATTTTATGAAAATTTATAGAAATTTATAGAAAAATTGTAAAGCTCCAAACAGAAATAAATTAGTCACCTTTCCTTATACACATTTTAAAATCTATAAATTTTTGGAATGTAATCAAATTACAATTTAGGGAACGTTTGGAATTCAAAAGAGATTAAAAAAATAATAAATAAATAAATAAAATTAGTGTAAAAGTGATAGATGACAAATCTTGTCAATCTTCTTGTATAAAATTAGTTAATGTTTACACCCAATTGACATTTGTCATTAATTTTTAATGATATAATGAAATTTTAATAATTTATCATATAATATTTATTACTTATCCTTTTACCATGAGATATTACCAAAACTCTTGCCACTGCCACCACGCTGCTATTAACACTTAGGGCTGGTTTGCTAATATTGTTGCTTTTTATTTATACTTTTTATTTTTTGTTTTCTGTTATCATTTTTTCTAAAATAAAAATTAAAATTACATTTGAAAATGTATTTTTGTTTATAATTATTCATTATTAATTTTTTTATTTTAATAAAATATTTAATTTTATTATTTTTTATAAAAAATTAATTGAATTTAATGAGATATATTTCATATTAATTTAGTTTAATTTAATTAATTGGATTAGTTAAATTAAAATAATAAATTAAATTAATTAATTAATTTAGTTTAATTAAATTATTTATTAAAATCATTCAATTCAATAAATATAAAATATAATAAATTATAATTTAATAATATTATTTATTGAAAACAATTGAATAAAATATAATTATTATATCATTTAATTCAGTAAATATGAATAGGGTGTTTGATTGGCTAAAACTAACCAAAACTCACAACTTTTAGTAATTTTTTATACTTCTTTCAATTAAATTTCATAACATATTACTTTTACATCAAATTTTTGTACCTTTACTGTACTTGTTAGGCGATTAAACACCCCCAAAATATATTAATTATAATGTAATGATATTTTTATTAAAAACAATTGATTAAAATATATTTCATAATAATTTAATAATTTAATTATGATATTTATTAAAAATAAATTAATAAAATATATTACATATTAATTTAGATAATTAAATTAAGTTAATTATGTTATTAATTAAAAATAATTTTAGTTTAATAAAATATTTAAATAAAATAATTTATTTTAATATGATGTAACAAAAATAGATAAAATATTAAAATGTTCATAACAGGAAAAAAATAGAGTGAAAACATTTTTTTTGTTTATATTTTTTTGTTTAACTTTTCATTTTTGAAAGCAAAAAAATAAAATAGATTTAACACACAGGTTTTTGTTGCTATAGAAACTAATTCCGCATTCAGAAATTATTTGACAAAATGAAAATTTTATAATTCAAGAATTATTTGAGATAGTTTAGAAAAAAATACAAAAAAATTTTAGTATGACATCCAAATTTGTTAAAAAATTCAAGAATAATTTAAAAATAATTTAACAAAATATATATATTTAATTTTGCTAAAACCATAACATTTTTTTTATCAAATAGTATTTTTTCTTTATTATATATGTAACTATCATTACATAGATAAAAAAATATTCATTAAATTATATATAAAAATAATAAACTTTTAAAAGCCAACAATTTTTTATATATGTACCAGTTATTAAAAATGTGCAAATATAAATAATTATTTTATGTAAATTTAAAAAATAATATAAAAATTATTTTACGATGTACATAAGTATGATTATTTATATATTTATATAATACGTGTAGTTATAAAAGTTTATAATGATATAATATATTTTATTTAATAAATTTGGGTTATAGAAGCATAACTTAATTTCACAAACAAATATAGAGTCATAAATAAATTCTATAATGTTAATATTTTGTTTGTGTGGTTCACTTATTCAATGATTTGAACATAAGCATTTGAATACTAAAACATATATATGTATTATATTATATATGTATATATGAATTGTTAATAATTAAAAAGTAAATCCAAATTTTATATATATATATTTTTATTTTTGATTAAAGTGAAGCAAATTAAGAATATTATTGTTAGTGAATAATGTTGAAATTTCAAAACACCGCCTAAATTCTAGCGCCGTATTCAATTTCTTTTTATTAGTTTTTATTAATGTATTTTATACTATTAGGTAATTTAGATTTCTAATAATACATGTAAGTTGCAATAAGGGAAGTCTGGAATAACGGGAAATTGGACAATTTCGCAAGTTTCACGAATTTATTACAAAATTTGTGATTATTAAAAGACTATCCCAATAATTTTTTATTTTCTCGTGATTCAATTGAGTTTTTAAATTATCATTAAAATCTCGCGAATATAATGGGAGAAATTAAAAAATTTGTTATCAGTTGCCAATTAACAAAATTTTAAAAAGATAAACAGAAAAATAAAATATGAAAACGTTATCAAATTGTCCAATTAGCTAAAATTATGACGGTGCCACTGTAGCTATGGCTCCATTTTAAATTTTCAAAATATATTGATTTAGTTTATTATTATTTTTTATCTTATATGATTATTTTATTATTAAAATATAACATTTCTTTAATGAGATAATCTTTTAATATATTATTTATATTTTGTAAATAAAATTCAAAAACAATTAAGAATGAAAAAATTCACGTACGCAATGACAAAAATAGGTAACATCGAGGGGTCATGATTCCCCAGGGATCAGCAAAATACAACTCAGATGTGTAAATTTTTGGAGTAAAAAGTATTTATGCTGCTAAATGACAAATCCCAATTTAGAAAACTATCATTGTCAAATAAATTTTTGAGTAAAAAAACTTTTTATAATGAGCCCGTTTGGCAACTCAAAAATTAGTAAAAAAAACTATCAAAAGTTACATTTTGTAACTTTTGGAGCGTTTGGTAAAATCACAAAATTTCTCACTTTTTTGATTTGCTACAGTAAAAAGTTCAACTCCATATTTGTCACTTTTTTGATTTGCTACAGTAAAAAAATACCAAACACACAAAAAATGTCACTTTTTTGATTTGTTACAGTAAAAAATTTATCAAACACCCAAAAGTTATAAAAAAAATGTTAAAAATAACACTTTGTTCAACCAAATACACAAAAAAGTGAAAAAAAAAAACACCCAAAAAACTACCAAAAATTAATTTTTTTTTTAACTGCCAAACGGGGTCAAATGTAGCCACTGAATAAAATATTATTGCTACATGTAAAATTTTGAGTCAAGAAAATTTTAGACTACAATTAACTTGTTTAACATTCGAATAGCTTATTAATTATTATATGCACTCCAACTTTTGATAGCTTAAATAATTTTATTATTTGGGTAAATTACATTTAAACTTTTTGAATATTAGACTAATTACATTTAAATCTCCTGAATATTTAAACCTTACACTTAGACCCTTTATTTCTAAATGTTTGTAACACTTAGGGGCCGTTTGATAACGCTGTCTTTTTTCTGTTTACATTTATATGTTTATGTTTTATTTTTTTTGTTTTTTCCTGTCGTTTTCTTTTTCTGAAATGAAAACTAAAATTACGTTTGGAAATACAATTTTGTTTCCAATTACTAATTTTTTACTTTCATAAAATATTTAATTTTATTAGTTTTTTCAAAATTAATTGAATATAATTAATATATTTTATATTAATTTAATTATATTATTTATTAAAAATAATTGAATAAAATATAAATATTATATCATTTAATCCAGTAAATATAAAATATATTAATTATAATTTAATTATATTATTTACTAAAAATAATTGAATAAAATATATTCCATAATAATTTAAATAATTTAATTACGATATTTATTAAAAATAATTTAACAAAATATAATTTATATTTAATAAATTAATTATTAAATTAAGTTAACTTAATTATGATATCTATTAAAAATAATTTAATAAAATATATTTAATATTATTTAAATTAATTATTTTAGATTAATTAATAATATTAAATAATAATAATAGTGATGATGACGACGATGATGTAACTAAATTAGTTAAATTGATAATAATATTAAACTAAATTAAATTAAATAATTTAATTATAATATTTATTGAAAATAATTTAATAAAATATATTTGTATTAATTAAATTATTTATTAAACTAAATTAATATATTTTATTTTATTATTCATTAAAAATAATTTAATAATATATATTTCTTATTAAATAAATTAATTAATTGAATTTAATTTTTTATTAGAAATAAATTAATAATAGATATTACATATTAATTTAATTAATTTAATTTAATTATATTATTTATAAAAAATAATTTTAATTTAATAAAATATTTGAATAAAATAATTTATTTTAATATGATGTAATAAAAATGGATAAAATATTAGAATTGATAAAATGTTTGCAACATAAAAAAAAGAGTGAAAATACATTTTTTCTGTTTATGTTTTTTTTTTTTGTTTAAGTTTTCATTTTTTTTAAGAAACAAAAAAACGTGAACAGATTTAACAAACATATTTCTGTTGTTATGTTACAAAATTTTAAAAATATAAACAGAAAAATGGAAAAAAAAAACGTTACCAAACGGGGTCTTAGGTCCATCCGTTAATTTTTTCTGTTAACTATATTGTAAAATTACGAAAATGTTTTATTTTATAAAAATATTTTATTAAATTATATTAATTTTACTAAATCTAATAATAATTTATTATTAAATTAAGTTGTAATTATACATTTTATTTAAACTAATTATCATTAAAAATAAATACTTATGACATTAAATTAATCAATTTAAATATATTTTATTAAATTAATTAATCAAATAAATTTTAAATATATTTTATTAAATTCAATTAATTTTATATTTTTAATAAAATTATATATTTTATTTTGATAAAATTAATTACTATAAATAAAATTATATCACCAAACATATTTATGTTTTTATTAATGTTTTAATAAAATTATATATTTATGTTTTTAGAAATATTTAGTAAACACTTTTCAACTGGGTATAGTTCAAAAACGATTGTTTTACAAACGTTTTGTATGTAAAAATTTATTATTTTTAATTACATTAATCCTTAAATGTATTGAATTAATCCTTTAAACTATTTTTCTTAAAAATCTACCATCACTAATAAAAATGTTTCAAATTATTTTAATTACTTAATTACATATTTTTTTCTCATTTTAATTTTTTTAATTATATGATTAAAACTGTGTCAAATGAAAAATTAAATTAAATTAAAAAAGACTTTGCATTTAAAAAAATTTTAAATAATTAATGTTTATAATTTTTACTATTTAATTATTTTTAGATATATTTTTCTTCGATCAGACTCAATTTTAGTAGATATATTTTTTTTGAAAAAATTAGTAATTGTTAACTTTTATCCTATCATGATCAAAATAATGTTTATAAATTACAAAAATTAAAACTATATAAAAATTAAAAATCAAATTGATAAACATCAATATTTTTATTAATTAATAATTTTTAAATTTTATCTTATCATGTTTAAAATAATTTTTTTAAATTACAAAAATTAAAACTATTAAAAAATAAAGTATTGAATTGATAAATATAAATATTTTTGTTTTTGTAATTATTTATTCAAAAAAGTCCTCTACTAAAATTGAGTCTAATCGAAGAAAAATATATTTAAAAATAATTAAATAATAAAAATTAAAAAAATTAATTATTTAAAATTTTTTTAAATGCAAAATCTTTTTTAATTTAATTTAATTTTTCATTTGACATAGCTTTATTCATATAATTAAAAATAAAATTAAAATGAGAAAACATATGTAATTAAGTAATTTAAATAATGTGGAACATTTTTATTAGTGAGAATAGATTTTTAACAAAAAAAATAGTTTAAAAGATTAGTTCAATACATTTAAGGATGGATGTAATTACAAATAATAAATATTTAGGTAAAAATATTTGTAAAATAATCATTTTTGAGCTATACCCAATTGAAAAGCGTTTACTGGGTATTTATAAAAACATAAATATATAATTTTATTAAAACATAAATTAAAACATAAATATGTTTGGTGATATAATTTTATTTACAGTAATTAATTTAATTTGTTAATTATTTTAATAAAATATATTTAAATTAATTAATTTAATATTATAAATATTTTATTTTTAATAATAATTAGTTTTAATAAAATGTATCATTATAACTTAATTTAATAATAAATTATTATTAGATTTTATAAAATTAATATAATTTAATAAAATAAACCATTTTAATAAGAATAAATTACACCTACACCTCTTGAACATTAGCCTAATTAGACGTAGATCTCTTGAGCGTTACTAATAGGTTAAGAGCATTTTCGTCATTTTACAACATAGTTAACGGAAAAAATTAACGAATGGAGTTAAGTGTTACAAACATTTAAGAATAAGGAGTCTAAATGTAAGGTTTAAATGTTCAAGGGTTAGGTGTAATTAGCCTAATATTCAAAGAGTCTAAGTGTAATTTACTCTTATTATTTATGTGTAACTTAATTCATCAGCTGCATACAAAATAATTCAGCTTATCATGTCCTCTATTCATGAGGGTCACGATAATCGTTGAGATGCAAAAGGGTGGGAGCGAACTGAGTTGAACTGAATTTTGAGTTACTTATATTAGATTTGAGCTCAAGCTCAATTTCAATTTTTACATGGGTTCAAACTCAACTTAATAAAAAAGAATTTAAACTCGACATCAGCTCGTGAATATAATTCAATTAAATTAAAATGACATCATTTTAATTTATAATATAATAAATCAAATATTATATAAGTATTATAAAAAGTATATGTGTTGTTTCATTGAACTGGTTTGCGAGTTATATGCAGGCTCAAATTTTATTAGAACTTGTTTTAGTTACAAACTAAGCTTGTATTAAGGTTTTTCTTTATTTTTATTTTTTTTGTCCTGAATTGAACTTGAATCAAATTCAAATAACTTGCAAAAAAAAATAACCCGAAAAAAACTCAATTTGTTTCCACCTAGTCAAGATATTACTTCATCCATATCGATCAATGAATTCTCAAAATATTCCACAAGGTTATAATTACCATTTAAATGTGTGTGTGTTTTCTTTTTTTTAATTCAATGCGAAGCCAAAGCCTGAGAACCCCTCAATTATCTATAAATTTTGTTTTACTCGTAAGGTAAGTGTGTGCTTCAACTAAGCTGTTAACTTCTTATCAAAAAGATAAAAGAAAAAAGGAGAGAAAAAAAAAACAAAGAAAAAAAAAGAAAAGAAAAAAAAGGTTGTCTAAACTGTATTAATTACTAAACTATATTAATTAATCGACAAAAAAACAAATAAAAACAAATAAAAATAAAATAAATAAATAAAAACATGAATTTGGTTTATATTAAATTTGAGCAACTGATGTTTATCTTTTATAATCAATTTGATTTACTGCTTTGATTAAAAACTTTCCCTAATTTTCATGTTGGGATTAATATATATTTGAGATCCATTGTCTTATCTCTTGTTTGATTAATCCGTTGTGGACTATCAACTATACATATATATATACACACACGCAACTTGTAACTAATTTCGGCCCATGTTTTGTGACTAACCATAAATCCATATTCCAAGGTCGTCTAATTACTATTGCATCAAGAGTTTTTTGCATTAATAATTACGGAAAATTATATTTAAGTCATACTTTATAATATTTTAAGACCTTCAGTCATACCAAAAAGAAAAAAGTATTGCTTTTAAATCACATTAATGTAAAAAATTTTGTGTTTAAGTCACACTTTTGAGTGGGTCCCACGACTTGGTTTTAAATATAATTTCTAATATGACATAAATGCCCTTTGTTTATATAATTAAGTCAGACGGAAGTTGTCGGAAATCATGCTAACCGCGAATCATGTTTTTCCGTTTTTGATTTCATTCCTTATAAATCGCGTGAAGATATGGTTTACCGAGAATCGTGCTTCTTTCGTTTTTTTTTTTTTTTTTCATTATTTTCAGTTTCATTGTTTACCGTTTTAGTCGCGAAGATACGAAGAAGATAGAGCTTATTAGGTCTATCTTCTTCATGGATTGATTTTGGCGATCGGTATTTTGAGCTATCTTCAAAACAGTACTGGTACTGTTTCAAAAAATATGATGATGTTGGCTCGTATGGTTAGTTTGTTATGTATCGATTGATGTTTTTTAGGCAGTATGAAAACAGTACCGGTACAAAACAATACCGGTATTGTTTTATCTGTACTGTTTTCAAAAACAGTACCATGAATTATAAGCAAATAACAAATTTTAAGGGCAAGAGAAATCTATGGGGCCGATCGGCATTTTGAGCTATCTTCAAAACAGTACCGATACTGTTTCAAAAAAATATAATGATGTTGGCTCATATGGTTGATTTGTGTTATGTATCAATTGATGTTTTTTATGGTAGTATGAAAACAGTACTAGTACTGTTTTACCGGTATTGTTTTCAAAACAGCCGATCGACGTTTTGAACTATCTTCAAAACAGTACCGGTACTGTTTTAAAAAATAGGATGATGTTGGCTCATATGATTGGTTTGTGGTATGTATCGATTGATGTTTTTTAGGCAGTATGAAAACAGTACCGGTACAAAATAGTATCGGTACAAAACAGTACCATGAATTATAAGCAGATGACGAGTTTTAAGGGCAAAAGAAATCCATAGGGCCGATCAACGTTTTAAGCTATCTTCAAAACAGTATCGGTACTGTTTCAAAAAATATGATGATGTTGGCTTGTATGGTTGGTTTATGTTATGTATCGATTGATATTTTTTAGGTAGTATGAAAACAGTATCGATACAAAACAGTATCGGTACTGTTTTACTGGTACTGTTTTCAAAACAGCACCATGAATTATAAACAAATGACGAGTTTTGGGTAAGAGAAATCCACGGGGTTAATTAGCATTTTAAGCTATCTTTAAAACAGCACCGGTACTGTTTCAAAATCAGAAAAAATAAAAATACTTAAAAATGATGATCGATTTAGGTTTTTCCCAAACAGTTTTGATTTTATTTCCAAAAATTGGTTTTGCTTGCTTTGTAAAGAAGATGGAAAGTCGCGGAAGTTATGAGTGAAGTGTGCACTATTTTCGGATAAAACTGGCAGTTTTGAAATGTAGTGAAAAACGCGTGATGTTCTTTTTGGTTTTTTTGTTGCAAGTGTGACTTATTCACAAATAAGATTTTTGGGTATGACTTAAATCTTTATAAGTCTATAAATAGTGACCGGCTTCCAAAACCCCTAATAATTAATCATACCAAACACGAGGAAAAAGAAAGATTTGGATTACCATGTTACTTTTTTTAATTGATCCACTTCACTAATTGGAAAGCTACCAACCCTAATCCTAGTTATATTTTATCTCAGGTTGATAGGATGTTTTCCATTTTTAAATTATTATTATTATTATTATTATTATTATTATTTTGACTTTTCCACTTACTAATCTCATTTTTGTATATCATAATTTTGATCAAATAAAGATTCTTAACGCTATAACATTTTTAAATGATGTTATTCTACTAGAATGTTATGCCAGTGATAATTTTATTATTAAAGTACACATCAAAATATTTTTACTTAAAATAATAAGTATAAAAGTCTAAACATTTCCTGTACTTCAATTTGTATGGACATTTATATATCTACATAATTACACACACAATAAATAAGGTAATATGCTTCTTACACTTCGTGTGCTTTTAGGCTATGTTTGGAGTTTGAATTTGAGACGAAAGGAAAAGTGAAGGAAAGTAGTAATAACGTAAAATGAAGTGAAAAATTTAAATTTATTTTCTTTTTTATTGATTAATAAATTTTATTTTCCTTCAGTTTACCTTAATTTTCCTTCACAAATCCATGTTTTAAACATAGCATTAGTGGTGCCTTTAATAATAAACTTATTGATATCTTTAGTCTAATGACGATTAATGCATGCTTAACATTAACTTTGGCACTAAACAACTCTCAACTTGATGAATTAGAACCTTAAAATTTTGGTGCATAAGAAATAGTAGCAGGTATGTCCATAAATACTGTTTGTTCACGATTGGTTGACAATAATATATGATATTTTGAAAGCATTTGAAAACATTAAACTTTATCAATTTTGCACAAAATTTTAATACGTGTCATCTTAGTTAGGTGTTGAGTGTTAAGTAAATATTTGTAAAAGTTGAAGAAAGTTGATAAAAGTTAGAGAAAATTAGAAAAAATTAATAAAAAAAGTTGGAGAAAATTGATAAGAGTTGATTTTGTGTTTGGCGGAGAAAACTAGTAAAATTTTTTCTTTTTTTTTTTTCTTTTTTGTAAAAATTAGTGAGCCAAGGCAGCATTTGTTTGTTAAAATCTTGACTTTCTCTTGCAAGGTTAACAAATGGGGTTGGAGATTGTGAAAGATGTGATTATTTTCTTTAGTTGGATAATACATACACATAGCGTTGTGTCCAGTGGACGTGTCCTAATTGATGACAGAGATTTCCGTGCTTGCTTGAAAAGGCATAAAACCCCTCGGTGGCATCAAGGGAGTCTTGGAAGAGGGCGAGCTGACCTTCCAAGCTATGGAGGTTAGACAAGCTTGGGCCGAACTCTCTAATTCGAGCAATGGACTGATTGAGTGCTGAGCTGAGTACGAGGATGTGTATGTGAGGTGACTGAATCCCGAGATCCATGCCTAAACTACTGAAACAAAATTGTCACAAAATAGGAAAGAAATTCTCGGATAACTACATATTTTATATTTTTCTTATTTGAATAAGGAAATCTCGACTAATCAAGAAAAAATTCTAATTTGGCCCCAACTACAACACTGCAAAATATTCTTACAAATATGATACAAAATCATTTTAACAAGTATGCAATTTTTACCCTACCGTTACTTTGCCAAATTGATTTCTCAGTATTGTTACTGACTTAAGCATCAAAGAGTCTTTGACAGGCACCACGTCGGTGTTCAAGGCGAGTTGATTTCCATTATTTCTGACAGACCAAGATTTGGATAGAAGGTAAGAATTTTCATCATCATTAGTTGGCGTTGTTTGTGGGAATTGAAGTTCATTTTGAATTGTATGGTCTGGACTAGATCTGGCATATAAACTCGCCAAAGCCAATCAACCTCATCAATGGAGCACTAGAATCAAGAAGACGACAGGATTACTGCAATGGAAAGATAATTTGTAAGCATACCTGCAACTTTACAAGCCATCATGGAGCATATCGATCGCCTGCACCCTGTTCTACCTTCGCCTCTGCCACTACCGCAACAGGATCTGTCGCCCAATTGTCAATAGTGGAGTTGTTCACAATGATGGTGATGGAGGATTGTGGAGGAAAATGACGACCTGACCTACCCTAGAGGAATGGGACGACCATGAATGATGGGGCTTACAGTGAAACTATCCCCCATCAATTGGTCGTAGAACCTGAGAAAACGAAGATTATGGAAACAATTAAGCAAAGATTCAGAGCCACACAGGCTCAAATGGATGGAGTCATAGTTGCAGTGTGAAACCACAACGCCATGGAAGATATCATCGACAGGATAGGGACTCCATTCACTCCTGCAGTGATGGAGTGCCCCTTACCCTTGAAGTTTAAGATGCATATAGTGGAGCCCTATGATGGCTCGAAGAACCTAGTGGATTAATTAGATACGTACAACTCGGCAATGCATCTCCAAGCAGTTTCTGATGAGATCAAGTGCTGAGCATTCTCCATCACTTTGAAGGGTTCGGCTCGTGCTTAGTTTAACAAAATTAAGCCTGAGACCATTGAGAATTTCAAGCACCTTAGCAAACTGTTCACTTCGCACTTTGTTGGTGGGCAGAGACAGAGGAAACCCTTAGCGCATTTGCTAACGGTCAAGTAGGAGAAGGATGAATCTCTCAGGGAGTATGTCAACCAGTTCGATTGGGAGATGCTAGAGATCGATGAGGCTGAAGAAAAAGTAGCACTCATAACTTTCATGAATGGCTCGAAACATGGTCGGTTTGCTTTTTCCTTAGCTAAGAAACCTCTAGCAACTATGGCTAAGTTGATGGCCAGGACTTAGAAACATATGAAAGTAGAGGATGCAATAAGAGCCCAGCAGGACACTAAGACAACAATTTCCCAATTGGATAAGAAGCGACAAAACAACCCCAAAGACGACAGAGGATCGAAGGCACCTAGAACCTTCGAGTCAAGAGATGGGATGGGAGATAGAAGGGAGAGGTTTACGAGGTCAGCCAGAGACTTTACTCCATTGAATTCATGGATGGAACAGGTGTTTTATGCAATCAGGAATGATCCAAACTTCTGCTAGCCAAATGAGTTGAAGGCCTCGCCTAAATTGATGAATAGATTTAAATATTACCTGTATCATAGGGACTATAGTGATGACACAGAAGATTGTTTTGATCTGAAGAGGTTGGTTGAAGAATTAATTGGGAAAGGAAAAATATAATGGGTTTGTTGCCAGGCAACGAAAAGATGGACAAGATGGCAGGAATCCACCTTGAAGAAGTTCACTTAAGAGGAGGCCTGACAGAGAGTAATAGGGTTAGCAACCCCTAGGGAAGATTAAGGTCATATCAGGAGGGTTTGTAAGGGGAGGTGAGTTCTCATCAGCTTGGAAAAAGTTTATCAAAGAGATCAAGAAGTGATGTTAACTGAGCAGCCAATCAATAGAGTGAAAATAGAGCTAGAACTGATCACTTTTACTGATGACAGAGCCTCGAAGCTGAGCCATCCACACAACGACCCTCTATTCATATCAGTTATTATAGTCAACTTCCAGACGTGGAGGATCTTAGTAGACAGTGGGAGCTCTATTGATATCTTTTTATTATAGGGTATTTGAGAAGATGGAGATCAGAAAAGAAAATCTACGTCTGGTCTGCTCACCGTTGATCAGCTTTGCAGGGGATCGTGTAGAGCCAATCAGCTCCATTACCCTTCTGATCACGCTGGGGACTGAGCCTAGGTAGGTGACCAAGATGGTGAACTTTTAATGGTCAATTACCCATCAGCTTACAACATCATCCTTGGTAGGAGAGCTCTGAATCAGTTCAGAATGGTTACATCAGCCTACCACCTTCGCCTCAAGTTCCCTACCAAGTGAAGGGTCAGTTGTGTAAAGGGGAATCAGAGAGCAGCAAAGAAATGCTTTGTCTTATCCCTCAAAGGAGATACCGATTGAGAAGCCTTGGTTGTAGAGGAGCTGGAAGTCAGGGATGAAGAAGAAGTAAAAAGAGGAGAGCCAAGAGATGATCTGAAGGAGATCATGATAAGAGACCTTAAACTCAAAAGAACTGTCAAGATAAGGGCCACAGTTCTAGCCAGCAGAAAGAGAAGCTCAAGCAATTCCTAAGGTAGAACTCAAATGTATTTGCTTGGTCTCATTAAGATATGCCCAGCATCGACACCAAGGTGATGGCACACCATTTGAATATTTCTCTAGGAGCTTGGCCAGTTAAATAGAAGAAATGAGTTTTTGTCCCATAGCAAAATGAAGTAATAACTGAGGAAGTGGAGAAATTGTTTAATGTTGAATTCGTCAATGAGGTACACTACCCTTCCTGGTTGTCCGAAGTGGTTATGGTCAAGAGGTCCAATGAAAGTGTAGAATATGCGTGGACTTTTTAGATCTGAATAAAGCTTACCCCAAAGATTGCTTCCCTCTCCTTGCAATTGACTTGCTGGTAAATTTAACGACTGGTCACCAGGTACTTTCTTTTATGGATGCCTTTGCAGATTACAGCTAGATTTGGATGGTTGAGCAAAACTGGGAGCACATAGCTTTCATCATTGATCGGGGCCTATACTATTACGAGGTTATACCATTCGGTCTGAAAAATGCTGGGGCCACATACCAATGGTTAGTGAATCTGATGTTTAAATCCCAGATTGGTTAGAATGTGGAAGCTTGTGTCGATGATGTGCTTGTGAAGAACAAGCAGGCGACTGATCATGTGGCAGACTTGGCAAAGACATTTAACACCCTTAAAAGATTTTTGAATGAAGTTGAATCCAGCAAAGTGTGCTTTTGGGGTAGCCTTTGGGAAGATCCTTGGTTCTATAATGTCTAGTTGAGGTATTGAAGCGAATCTGAAGAAGGTTTAAGCAATCCTGGAGATGCAGTCTCGTCCGTCAACTTAAGAAGTACAGAGGCTAGCAAGTCGCATTGCTGCGCTCAATAGGTTCATCTCAAGATCTTCAGACAAGTGTCTTCCATTATTTAAGATTCTAAGAAAAGCTTTCGAGTGGACTACTGAGTACAGAGAGGCATTCCAACAGTTGGAGCATTATTTGGGAACAATTTCACTACTTAGCAGGACCACCCTTGGAAAGGAGCTCGGCTTTTACTTAGTAGTGTCTACTACAACAATCAGCTTAGTGTTGGTGAAGGAAGAAGATTGGCTACAGAAGCTAGTGTACTACACTAGTCGAGCACTCAAAGGGGTAGAAAAACAATACCCGAAGATAGAATTGCTTACTTTCGCTTTGGTAATGGCAACTCAAAGAATGAGGGCATATTTTCAAGCTCACATTATTGTGGTCTTGACTGATCAGCCCTTAAGAAACAACCTCCACAAACCAGAGACATTGGGAAGGTTGGTCAAGTGATCAATCGAGCTCAGTTAGTTTGACATCTATTACAGGCCACGATCGGTAATTAAATGACAAGCAACAGATGATTTCATTGTAGAATTCACAGTTACGGCTGATGCTCTCTTTGAGGAAAACGTCTGTGAGCAGATTTAGATTATGAATGTAAATAGCTTGTCAACTCAGGATGCAAGTGGGACAGCTTTTATGTTGGTCTCCCCTAAAGGTCATAAGATTGAGTATGCTTTATGCTTTAATTTTCCAGTTTTCAACAACGAGGTAGAATATAAAGTCCTAATAACTAGCCTTCGGATTGTTCGGAGAATGGGGGTAGACCAGATAGTTGTGTAAAGTGACTCCCAGTTAGTGGTAGAGCAGATGTAGGGAGAATATGAGGTCTAGGAAGAGAGTATGGTGGAATACTATCAAGTGGCCAAAGATTTGGTCAAGAAAATTTTCAAGATGGCATTCGAGAGAGTCCCTAGATCAGACAACGAGGAGGCTGATTGACTCGCTAAGACAACTTTTTTAAACGAGCAAGATGCAGATGTGCCAATGGAGATACTTAATTCTCCGAGCATCCGAATGCCAGAGTTACAGCGAATTGAGGTTGAGGCTTTGTGGGTAAAATCGATTAGCGATTATCTAGAGAATGAAATCCTCCCTGCAGATCAAAATAAATGAAGAATGATGCAATACCGAGTAGCGAAGTATGTGCTAATTGATGGCATCTTCTATAGAAAGAGCCATACCATACAATTGCTCCAATGTGCAAATAAAGAAGAGGCGACTTATGTCCTAAGGAAGATCCATGAAAGGTTTTATAGGAATCACTTAGGATGGAATATGTTGGCTAAGAAGGTCTTACGAGCTGCATATTATTGGCAAACCATAGAGAAGGACGCGCAGAATCTAGTGAAGAGGTTTGATAAGTGCCAGAGGTTCGCCAATGTTCCGAGGATGCTGACTCAGAAGCTGACCCTATCCAGAGCCTTTAGCCTTTTACACAATAGGGAATTGACATTGTTGGTCCCTTTCCCTTGGCTAAAGGTTAAAGAAAGTTCGTCGTGAGGGCAACTGACCACTTCACCAAATAGGTTGAATCTGAGGCTCTACCAAATATAACCAAGCAGAATATGAGGAAGTTCTTATGGTAAAGAATTCCAAACGTTGTGGTGACAGAATATGAAAAATAATTTGAAGGACATTTATTTAATGAGTTCTGCGAATAGCTTTGCATCAGTCACCACTACTTATCTCTCAAGCATCCTTAAGCCAATGGCCAAATGGAGGTTACCAATAGATCCTTGTTGAAGATCATTAAGACCATGCTAAAAAAGGCGAAATGAATGTGGGCAAATGAGCTACTGAGCATACTATGGGCCGATAGAATGACTGAGCAAACTCCTGCTGGTCATACCCCTTTCTCCCTCACCTTTAGTACGGAAGCAGTGACCCCAATTGAGATTGATCTACCTAGCTCGAGGATTAAGCTCTATGATCCGAAAACAAATGTGGAAACACTAAAGGTTAACCTAGACTTAGTGGAGGAAAAATGGTGCAGACAGCTATTCGAGTAGTAGCTTACCAGCAAAAAATGAAGTAATACCAGAGTAGGAGGGTTAGACCAAAAAGTTTCAAGGTTGGGGAGTTGGTCCTTAAAAAGGTGAATCAATCAACAAGAGACGCTCAAGAAAGAAAGCTCAGACTGAACTAGAAGGACCCTATGTGATAGGCTCCTACCTGAGAAAAGGAACCTACTGCCTTAAAGATCTCGACAGGAAAGCCCTTCTTCATTTGCGGCGTAAGGAGTATTTAAAAATTTATTATGTCTGAACATTTATGAATGTTTCCTTTTAAGACTATATTCCTTATTTTTTATTAATAAAACCTTTTTCAAGAATTTCTTAACATACATTGCTATCTTTTCTGATGCGACGGGGCTACATCGACAGGTCGAGCAGTTCAAGAATGATCAATTGATCAAAAAATGCCCGCTAGGCTAAAGAGCCTAAGGGGTAGATTGACAGCTCGATCAGTTCGAAAGTGACTGACCGACAGAAGAAATACTTGTTCGGCCAAGAGAGCCTAAGGAGTAGAATAACAGCTAGGTTAGTCTGAGAATGGCCAACTGACGGCGTTAGGCCAAGAAAGTCTAAGGGATAGATCGACAGCTTTGTCGGTTCGAGAGTAGCTGACTGACGGAGAAGTATACCCACTAGGCCAAGAGCGTCTAAAGGGCAAATCGACAGCTCGATCGGTCTGAGAGTAGTCGACCAATGAGGGAAATGCCTACTAGGCTAAAAGGGCCTAAGAGACCGATTGACAGCTTGGTTGACCCAAAAGTAGTCGACCGACTAGGGAGCCTAAAAGTGCCTAAGAAGCTAGTTTAGAAGATTGGCAAGGTCAAGATGAACCAACCATTGAAGGAACGCGTCATCAAAGTTTGTGAAACTTGAAACAGAGATTGATAGATCGGCTAAACCAATCGGCTCGAAGGCGACCAACCAATTAGAAACCATTTACTGCGTTGATAAAAACTAAGAAGTCCAATTGGACTCGGTATGCTAAAGAGATCGATTGAGGTATAATTAAACTTAACCAATTTAACTCATCGATTCATTTACATTTCTGTATTTAAGCAGAAAAATAAAATCATTCCCATAAACACATGAAGATTTTTACAAATATTAGATGTCATAAAAGATGCAAAATTCCTTATAAATATCAGCTAAGATTTATAAAAAATAAGAAGAGAAATAATAAGAAGATGGATAGACAAACATCAGTCTTTGACATTGTTCCCCTGGCTCGTCTAAGCTTGTTCGGATTGTATCTTAGCCCCTTTACCTGGTCTTTATCTACTTTCACTGTGATTGGAGACACAACAGCTCCAGGGATGAAGACCACCTTTGAAAGGTCATGTTCAGGATGGAGCTTGAGGACTTTCTTCTTGGCGTCTTCAAAGTCGTCCTTAAAAGTCTCGGCTAGCCAATCTTTAGCTTCATCACTCTCCTTAAAGTCCTCGACCACCTTGGCTTTATGCTTTACTTGACCTTTAAAAGCCTCCAATTACTTGGCTAATCCTTCAGCTCTCTGATTAGCCAGGTCTTTCAAATTTGTTTCAGTAATCAAGGCTGAAAAAAGACTTTCGGAGCTCTAAATGGCTTCATCCTTGGCAACGAGAGCCTGGTCACGCTTGAGAATAGCAGCTTGAGTCTCGAGATGTGCCTTCTTAAGTTTTTCTTTCAACGGAGAGATGCGAGTAAATAGATGCTTGTTCTTCTTGGTCTTCTAGAGGTAACTAGGGTTTGTCTTGAGGTAATGAGTCCCAAGCTTGCTCGACTAAAGCATGGCCTGAAAATATAGATTAAGAGTTAGAATAAGGAGAACGGCTAGCAAATACCCTACAAAGAAGAAACAAAGAGTTATAACTTTATAAGGCATGGGCTATGTTTTTTATCAGCCTGATCAATGAAATTTCTCTTGATCAAGCCAGTTCGGCAAGAGTGATGACACTTTCCATCCTCTTGACTGCTAGTCTGAAGTCATCCATGATATTTAATGGTTTGGATGGCTTAGTAGCTGCCTTAGATTTTGGTTGGCTGCTCGGGAGAGTTGGAGAAGGAAAAGCTCCTTGCGTGGGAATCACTAGGCTAGAAGGAGGAGCATTATGGGGGCGCTACTGCAACAGGGTGGAAATGGGATTATCATCCCTGGTGTCCACATCAAGGGGCCTCTCCATCAGAGAACTCAAGCTAACCACCTTGGTTTTCTTAGCAGGCCTGGATTCTAATCCAGAGGACCTTTTGCCCGATCCCTTGTATCTTTTTTTATTAAACTTCATCTCCTCGGTAGATTGAGAGAAGTAGATAAAAGCAACATTGGTATTTGCAATTATGCAAAAAAATATGTAACGGTGCATAAAAAGGTAAGAAAGAGAAACAATAAAGAACTCACTCCTCTCACGTTCAATCTCTAGAGCTTCTAAGCTCGACTCGGGACCAAGCATATGCTTAGCCAAACTCTCTGCTGTTGCCAAAACACTAAAATGGTGATTGGTATAGTTTTGGGCAAGCTTTATTCTCTC
Source organism: Vitellaria paradoxa (assembly GCA_019916065.1). Lineage (NCBI taxonomy): Eukaryota > Viridiplantae > Streptophyta > Magnoliopsida > Ericales > Sapotaceae > Vitellaria > Vitellaria paradoxa. Next base: position 30,293,940 of record CM034242.1, read on the forward strand.
CAATTGTACATCGAACACTTTAGGTTACGCTTTGGCTGAACAAGATAATAATATGAGGTTAAGATTATACTAATTAAAGGGAAGAAAGGAAAAGAGTACTGCCGAGCTAAACCCCTGCTCAGGTAGTTAGCATACCCTCTTCGCTCGGTGAGCCCCAAGCCAGGGAGCAATGGATCATTTTATCCTCTTTCGTCTTTAATGGAGAGAACTCCCAGTCATCACCATACAGGAAGAAGAAATGGTCCTTCCAATGCTTGACAGAGGAATGATAGCTAACCACAGGTTGGAGTCATTTGCCCAAGCTGAAAAATAGTACTAGTCCTAACGTGCCTCGACAGCCCTGTGGCAATAGAGGAACTCGTCCACAGTGATATGCTCATTTATAGTGGCCTCCAAACAACACAGCTAACCAGGAATTTTTAGCTGTTCAGTGTAAGCTCTGCTAGGTTTAAACTAAGTCTGGGTAACACTTCTCTGATTGGACGCGCTAGCAGGAATTGAAGCCCACTTGACAGGGCAACCTTATACACAGTGACGACCCCAAGCATTAACGGAGATCAGGCCAAGTCCTCAGGTGTAGGCCATCGGTAGGATAAATGTTTTAGGGGTTAGAAGGCCTTCAGAATCTTCTTAAGTTTGGGCTTGTCGATCACCAAATGGATCTCAACACAATCAAGATTAAGGTTTCCTCTTCCTGATGTGGATGTCCTTTTTGTGACAGGAGTCGGGATCACTCGCAAAAGATTTGGGCCGCGAGCAGATGAAGGACTTGGGACATCAAGTCTTGTTAGGGAAAGGCTATCAGAAAGGGATTTGTCATTCTCCTCAGGGAGTATCAACTTTCGACGGAGGCTATGTTTTCAAAAGCTACTAGGGTTTGTAGTTATAGTGATAGTACTCGAAGAACAAAACAGTACACATGGATCTGTGGAGTACGAGATCCTTTATAAACCCTATTAAATCAGGAAGCCTATTTTCTCTCCAATAATACCATAAATAATGAGAAAGAAATCAAAGCATAAATAAAAAACAAATGGAAGCAGTAGCACGACGAAGGAAGAAATGGCGTACCACAGAAAGAAAAAGCAAATCCTCAGGTGTTGAAGCTTGAATATGGTTGATAGACTCGAAGTGGGAAACAGAATAGATGAATGGGAGAGATGACAAGAATAAGAAAGAGGCAGTTTCAAAAAGGAAGGTTCGGATGGAACCATATGGCAAACATTGGCATAACCAATCCATCATAAATATAAGGTATGAATTCTAGGTTGACACGTGGTAGTGAAGTGAAAGGGTATAATTATACCGCGCGCTGGCGTCATAATGAAGGCTAACACATATAAATATGCACATGGCTCGAAGAATGCTTAATCATTAGATTCTCTTAGGTCTGCCAAGAGACATGGAGAATCAGGGGCAACTGATGAAAGAGATTTCCATACTTATTTGAAAAGATATAAAACCCTTTGGTGACATTAGGGGTGTCTCGGAAGAGGGCGAGCTGATCTTCCGAGCTGTGGAGGTCGGACAAGCCTAGGCCGAGCTTTCTAATTCGAGTAACAGACCGATTAAGTGTTGAGTCGGGTATGAGGACACCTATGTAAGTTAATTGCAATCCCGAGATCTGTACCTAAACTACCAGAACAGAATTGCCACAAATTAGGAAAGAAATTCTCGGATAACTATAGATTTTATATTTTCCTTATCTGAATAAGGAAATCTCGGCTAATTAAGAAAGAATTCTAATTTGGCTCCAACTACAACTCTACAAAATATTCTTATCAATATGATACGAAATCTTCTAAATAGGTATGCAATTTTTACCTTACCGTTACTCTGTCAAATTGATTTCTCAGTATTATTACTGATTTAAATATCAAAGAGTTTTTTTTGCAAGCACCACGTCGGTATTCACAGCGGACATATTTTCATTATTTCTAACGGATCAAGATTTGGTTAGAAGGTACGAATCTTCATCATCATCGCTAACTAATGAAGAAATACTTTATTTCCCATGATAATTTGACAAATTTGACCAACCACATCTAAATTTTTTAGGTTAGAAAGTTAAAAGAAGAAAGAACGTTTCCTCAACTAAAACATATATATATATATAGAGAGAGAGAGAAACCATACATACATAAATATATATATATATATATATATATATTAAAACATACAATGAAGCAAGTTTGTTAATTGGAGGTTGTTGAGTCTGCACAAGTCATGCTCACCCACCAACCCCCGCCACTTCTCTCAATCTTTTGGGGGTAGGTGAAGAATGGGATCTCATTGTCTCCATATTTGAGTTATTTCTATTTATTGTACCAAAACAACATTCCATAACTTCCATTAAATGCAATTTGCTATATTAGACCGTGTTATTTTGTCTGTTTCATGCACACTTATTGTTTAATTCTATTTTTTTTATATTTCATTTGTCTCAAAAAAAAAAAAAGAAAAGAGAGAAAAAGATAACTAATAAAATAAATAAATTCAATAAGCAATTTTTTATTTGGTTGAATTAAAAATGTGAAAAGAATAAAAAAAAGTGAAAAGGAAATCAGTAGGTATTCGATGAAAAAATTAAAAAACATTTTTTTTAGTTTACTTTCATAAAAATGAGAATATATAAGTATTTATTTATTTAATTTTTTGTAACATACAGCAAATGGATGGATGGATGAAGTGAATTTCCATGTTGAATTATTTTTCAAAATAGGAAAGAAAAATCAAATTAAAACCAAATGTTTGCTTGAGTTATGAACCGTTGGCCGGATCTCAACAAAATTAATATTTCAACTTCTTTAATATATATTAATTTAAATCTGATTTTGACTAGCTACTTTCTGGATAGTAAAAAAGAAAAAGTCAATCGACCATTTTTTGGTGATGTTAATCTAGATATATATTCTAGAGTTCGATTAAATAAACCAAACATGTAGTTAAATTCATCCTTTTCTTTTCTTATTGGCAAAAAGAAGGATGTCAATGTTTCATTTTATTTGAAAATGAACATTTGGTGACTCAAATTCTTGTCTTTTACTAAGATTGGAGTGTTCACACAACTTAATCTAATCTCTCACGCCTAAATTAATCCCTTCCATTGCGTGTCTAGTTGAAACTTGCATTTAGGACCAAATTAAGTTTAGTGAAATTTCATTGAATTTTTGGGATATTGTTTGATTTTTTTTAAATAGTATGATATTTTGGGAATTATTTTTTTTATTTTTTTTATCTTAACAATAATCATGTATAAACATCTAATGAAATTTGTAATATTTGGTATTTTAATCTGATCATTTAATTGTATTTTTGGGCCAATCCTGATTTTAGACATAGATATTTGGTCTGGAGTTTGGGATTTATTATGTTATTCCTTTTTAGGCTGAGTTGGACTTAAGATTTGTTTCTTAATCTTAAGATAATATAGTCATGGCATTCTTTCATTATATAAGGGGTATAAATAAAATTTCAAGAGATACCGTCTCTTCTCATGAAAAGGGTGAAAAAAAAAAAAATCACCTAACAGGAGTTATTTATACCATCTATATAATAAAACACATTCTTTAATTTGACATTTGTTTCAGTCATCACTAAAATTTTGTCATGTCATTACTTATTATATATCTATATAATGAAACACATTTTTTGAATTTGAAATTTGAAATTTAAGTAAATATATATATTATATTTTGTAAAATTATACAAATTATATTTTACTTATATTATTTATTATTACTAAATAATGTATGGATACCTATTAGACAAAATTAACTACTTTTTTTTGTTTAAAAAAATATTTAAATTTTAATTTTTTAAAAACTTTATTAAAAAAATAAACAATTAGATGAAAATTTCAATTTTAATATGCTTAAAAGTTAAATTTTAAATACATACACTACCGTTTGGAGCTCCGGAAAATAAAATAAATCTCCAACAATCTCTATTTTGTTTCCCGCTATTACTAATATACACATTCCCACATTTACTAAAAACTAAAAATTCGCTTAATAAAAACCAAAAATTCGGAAGAAGGTTAATCTAATGTGTAAATTTTTTTTGATAATCATATTCTTCTAGTCGAAAGTTTTCAGACGAGTACTATTGTTGCTATTTTTTATGAATTTTTTTAAATACGTGAGAATAGATTTGGAAAACTGTTCTCACAGTTTTGAAAAATGAGTGTTGTTTTTTAAATCCGTTAGGACGGTACGGATTATTGCGCCAAAATTAACCAAAACCACATTTTCTTATTTTTTCTTACTTTTTATCACTCCAAACACTAACTATGTGTTATTTATATAATAATAAAAATTTAAAATTTAAATTTTAAATTTGAGATATTTTCAACTGTTGAATTTGCTAAATGGTTAGGATTATTTTCTTTTTCTCTCACTTTTCCCCCTTTTTTAATATTTTTATATAAAAGATATCATTTATATAGTAAGGAAAGTTTAATTTTGAATTTGAAATATTTTCAACTATTGAATTTGCTAAATAGGTAGGATTATTTTTTTTTTCTAACTCTTTCCATATTTTTTTGAATGCTTTTATGTAAAAGATTATAAATTAATATTTTAAAATATGGGATAATATTTGTAATAAATAATAAAATTTTATACTTTAATCTCTTTTTATTAATGATTTTTATTTTTATAGGTTATTTTTACACTTTTTTATGTAAGTTTACTTTATAAATTTAAATTTGAGTTATTTACACGCTAAATTATATTTCTGTATCTTAAGGCACGAACAATTGTTAGTTCTACACTATTTTTTTTTTGAAAGGTAAAATTTTCTTTTTTTTTTTTATTAAGGGAGGAGGGGAAAAACTCGAATTCGAGTCATGAGCGAGTAAGAGAGGCTCTTAACCATCGAGTTATAGGCCACTCTCGCTAGTTCTACACTATTATATAAAGGAAATTAATGAAACTTTAATTTTGGTGAAACTTTGTTAGTTATCTAATAGACCCTTCAACTTTTTACCAAATTCAAATTTTAAATCAAATTACTTCTAAAAACTATCCTTAATAAAGTAATTTTACAAATTAAAAATTTTAACCATGGCATAATTTTACTTTTATAGCCCTAATTAAATTACAGAAATGAAATGATAATCATTCACATTGTGCGCACACCTCTGGTCTAAATAGAATGGTAGTTAGATTGTCCATAAGTAAAAATATTTGGTTATCCATTAAATAGGGTGTTCAATCAAGATAATTATTCATGTGTGTTTGGTGTGGAATACCTTTCACCAACCCAATCCTCTAGAAAGCATGCTTGGGATGCGCAATAGCTGGGGTGCCATCTCAGGAAGTCTAAAATAAAATAGAGCACAAAACTAACACCACCAAACACGGTCTAAAATGAAATAGAATAAAGTTAACGCCAAACACGGTTCAATGCATAATACAGAACACTCTTGGACAAAGAGATCGTCAAATAAGGTAGTTTAATTGATCAAACGAGTTGGTTGGATTGAATTTGAGAATGTTTGCTTGCTCTTGTCCACCCTTCTCTGGTTTGAATTCTTTCTTAATTAGGAGGGGGTCAAGGATTAGGCTTAATCTTTGCCATGGTTTATGTAATGCGAAATTTCTTGAATTTGGAAGATCGAGTCAATTATTTACTTATTTACACGTAAGTTAATTGCACAAGCGCCCATATATATAAATATGTATGCTAAAAGTGGCACACATTAAGTGTCTAATTTTTATTAAAATTTTATTTTATTTTAAATAGAATTATAAAAGTAAACAAAATTGACTCAAATAATAAATAATAAGTAGTTCAAAGTATTTAAATAAATAATAACAAATTAAAGAGTATTTAAAGAAAACAAAAAAGTTATAAAAGTAGTAGAGAGTTAAGAGATATTTATGGAATACAAAATATAAATAGGTGAAATTATTTAATTACATGATAGTTATAGTATTACATTAAGCGAGCTATAAAATTAATTTGAAATTTGGGTTTTTATTTTAATATAAAATATGTTTGGAGAAATTAAACATATTTACTTATATTTTAAAAAAATATTTTTCAAAAAACATAAGTAAAAATGAATTTTTCAAAAACAATTTATAAACAAACAAAACCTAAAATCGAATCAAATTTTTTACATTTTCAAAAATAACCTTAAAATGTAGGTTATGTGACTAGTTCATTTATGTTTACCATATTCCTTTGTTAATATGTGATATCAATCACGGTTGTTAATAACTAAGGTAAGGTCTAGTCAGTTTTCAAGGATTATATATATATATATATATATATATGTATGTATATATAAGTCCTCTTTTTAAGTGGAATTGAAACAATGCCAGTTGTGGTGCATTTGGCTATGATATTTAAAACTTATTTGACAAAATAGTGGTAAAAAGGGGATAAAATTATTTATGACTTTCACCTCCTTAATTTGACAAAATAGTGGAAATGAAAAAGGGATAAGTGTTTACAATGCATAAATATGTTTTTCATGCTGTCACTTTTGTGATTCAAACGAAAATAAGATGTCATCATTTGATCCAAATGAATTTTAATATTTTAAATCAATGAAAACATACATGAAAATGATTTAAATTGTATGAACACTCTCATATTTTATAGCCATATATATATATATATATACATATAGAGAGAGATAATACGAGTTCGTAAATTATTTATTTTTATTTAACTTAGACTATATTATTTTTCCTTCACTTTTAATTTATGGTATATATAAAGTAAAAAATCTCCCAACCTCTTCGGCTAGTCTTTCAGTGGGTTTTGATTGGGAGTAAAAAAAAATTGATTTAATGAAATGTGGAGATAAATTTTACGCAAATAACATTTACAAAGTAATGTATTGTTCTTAACTACAAAATAGATAAAAAGTGTAATATTTAACTTGTAATGGTTATATTAAGTTAATAATTCTTTCAAGGATAATTTAACTTGTTTGGTATGAGAATAACAATTAATATAAAAATTAATCTGTATAAAGTACTTGTCTATAAAGTTTGTAATGATAAATTATTATTTATTTTAATAATAAATAGTTGTTATAATAAATTAATATTCGTTCTAACAATAAATCATTATTATAATAAATTAGTATTGATCTTAATAATAAATCATTATTTAAAAATTATAATTTTTAACTGTAAGAAATAATTTTAAGCCCGATCTTAGTTTTGCTAAATTTAGACAAGTTTCATATTCACTTGTGTTAGGCCTAATCGAGTCTTATCAAGTTGCATTCCTAATTAGAAACAATGATACTGAGGATTTTGGAGGCTGACATTACTTAGTGAAACCAAGAGTTCGAGACCGTTAAATTAAAATTTAACGGTCTAAACATATTTAGTATTTTTTTGAATTAAAAATATATGAATATATTTAGACATTCAACGACCCAAAATATACTGTTTCTGAATTGACATGGGTTTCGATGTTAGTCTCTCCCGTTCAGACACTAAAGCTATGGTTCTAAAAGCCCAAGCAATAAGGTTGTCTGTTAACTAAGTGATGGCCCAAGTTCCATATACAATCCAATAAGAGTTTTAATAGCACCCAAATGAAAAATAAATCCAACTCAAAGATTAAGCTATGACCATAATTCCAATAAAATTTACCTAAAGCATAATTTAGTTTGAGTGCGGGGTATTGCGGGACAATGTTTCCTGTTTGAACTTATTTGGGCTCAACTTCAGTACTCGTTCATTAATTAAGTTTTAGGTTGCATACAAACTCACTAAAACCAATCGAAGCTGAAACCAAGCCCAAATTATCATCTTTAAATTAAATGTGTTGGCTAATGAAATCCATGGCCGACGGTACCTGAAATGAAAAACATGTAAGAAAAATAAAAATTATATAGGGCCATTTGTTGTGCAAAGTTTTGCCAACTTTTGCACACCAAATTGATGCGTGTTGTATTTTGGGTGGTGAGTGTCTACTAAAAACTTTTAAGAATTGATAAAAATTAAAGAAAATTGAAGAAAGTTTCTAAAAGTTAATAAAAATTAGTAAAAGTTGGTTTTGTATTTGGTAGAAAAGTTAAAAAAAATTAGTAAAAGTTGATTTTTTTTTTCTTTTATGTAAAACTTTGTAAACCAAACACCCTAAAGTGTAATTTACGTCAAATTTTATTACAGTACATGAAAATGAAAAACATGCGAAAGAAAATAAGAATTTAAAACTATAACTATTTTTTATTGATTTATTATTATGATCAAATACTTTTTTAAATAAGATATCAAAAGTATATATTTTATGTAAATTGGGTACTCACATTTCAAGGAATTTGCATGGTTGCCTCATGCCTGTTATGTTAATATATAGACTCATTTGAAATAGAGACTTGAGAATGTTTGTGAGGCATATAATGTTTTTCTCATTCCTATATTTTTAGTGTAAGTGATTAGCTTGCATTCTTGTACAATTATATATATATTGAGCATGCTAATTATGAATTTACAGTTATTATTGGCGATGTGTTAGCTTGATTATCTCATTTCCATGCATTCTTGGTGTGTGTATATTTCAGGTGATATAATATGGTGCTTTTTGCCCAAACAACACCAAGGTTGCATGTGAGGAGGAGCCATCCCAAGGCATAAGATCAACTACCATGGGTGCCAAGGAGAAGGAAGTGGTTTGAAGTTCAAAATAGTTGAAGTGGTGTGCGGTTGAAGTTCCAGCTCAACACCCTCTCAGTTTTCCAGCCATAACTTTTTCGTCACAACTCGAAATGGTTCCATTCTTTTTGCGTTGGAAAGAAGACTCGAAGCCCTACAACTTTGCTGGTTTAGCCGAAGCCTGAATCTGTCATCTTCAATATCAAAATGGCATCGAAAGTCAGGGACAGAAAGCTGTCAAAGAAGAACTGTTCACTGTAGTTGCAGATGGGCGCCCCACCTAGACCCATGGGCGCCCCACCACAAGCATGGGCGCCCCCTAGACCCATGGGCGCCCCACCACAAGCATGGGCGCCCCACCTACACCCATGGGCACCCCATTCTTCATCAGATGGGCGCCCACAGAGAGGGAGTTCTGATTGCTGTGTTTTGGCTAACTCTTTGAGGACTTCATCAAACACTTGTACCTTGGGCACCCATGATGACTTGTCCAGCACACTTTCAAGTTAAATTTTGAATTATGAAATTACACTTTTACCCTTGAGTTATGTAATGATATAAAAGGGCAAATTTCTGATGTACAGGGGTCGAAAAACCCTACGCACTTCTTCTTTTTCTCTTAGTTTAGTTTAGATTAGGGTTAGATGTTTTCATCTCGTGTTGGATTGACAGAAGCTTTATTTTTTCATCTTCGCATTAAGATTAATTGGTAAGTTTCATTCGTTACTTCGTTTTAATCAAAAGTTTATTATTTTCTTTATCTTTGTTCTTTATTTTCACTTCGTAGTACTTCGTAGTCATTGTTAGTGTTTGATTTGCTTTCGAAATTGCTTTAGCTTATTTCTATATACTTCATTTTCGTGTTTGAGTGCTTGATGAAGGTTATTTTCTTTTCGAAAGGCTTTGTTAATGCTTTCGCAATGTTAGGCTAGGGTTTGTTCTTGGCTTCAAGCCATTGAAAGTGGTGAAGTAGTTGGTGAACTCAAATGTAAACGAGTTTTATTTAACAAAATATATTTTAGACTTTTAATTGGAATTTCGTAGTAAGCTAGGGTTCTCTTGAAACCTACTCACCCGTGTCACAACCGTAGCTTGGTTACAAGTTTTGACTTGTGCACACCAAGTGTTCGGTTTAATGTCCCGGTAAGTTAGAATCTGATTTTCCAAGACCCAAATTAGGTTTTCTTACAAAATCAGTCACCCGTGTTAAAACCAAATCTTGGTTACGATTGGCCACTCGTGCAAACCAAGTGGTTGGTTCAATGGCCCGGTGATTCGAACCTTATTTTCATAAAACCAAAACATGAGGTTTTCTTAAGAAACCGATTCATCCTGTGTTATAATTGAAGTCTAGTTATGAGTTGATGCTCATGCACACTAGGTGTTCGATTCAATGTCCCGGTGAGTCTGAAACCAATTTTAAAAGCCTCCGCTTACTCTGAATTCCATAAATTAGTTTTTAATGAAATATCTTCCGACCTAGCAATGCATGTGCGTTTGTTAGGTTGAGTTATAAATGCGTTTGAGTAAACCACTACCCACTACTGGATTTGGTTCGAAGCCAAGATCATTTTAGTTAGTTTATTTTCAATATTTGCATTCTAGTTTAATATCACAATTTGCTTCGCTCCACCATTCTCAACTCAGCCATATTCAAATCACTTTGTAATTCAAAAATTAGTTTAGATTAGCTTAGGCTCACCTACTAATTAAGAGAACAAGTCTAGTGTCTTTTAACACAGCCCTCCCTGTGGAGATGACCTCGGTTCTCACCGAGTAAGACTACGACCACCCTCTTGCACTTGAGAGGTAGAACCCGAACACATTTCAGGGTCGGTCAGTAAGTAATTAAATTTGTGAATGTAACGGACATTTCATTTTATTTTTCTCTATATTTCATTCACACTTTTAGGATTCGTTTGTTAGTTTAGAAAAAAAAAAAGAAAAGAAAAAAAAATGTAAATTGGGAGAGAAGAGATAAGAAAAGAAATGATAATAATTTTTTTTTTCTATTTGTTTAAGAGTTCAGGAGAATTTATATTCTCATTTAATTCCATTTTCCCGCATCAAATTTTTGCTCTAAAAGTTGTCTTATTAGAATAATAAGAATTTATATAAAACCTTGGATTAGATAGGGCGCCGCTATTCAGAGTTCTATTTTTTCTCCTAAGGTCTAATTAAATTTCTTTCATCTTAGAATAAAATTGTCTTAATGTAAAATGACCTCATTATCCTTCATATTTACTACATATAACTCACATTTTAAAAAACTTACATAAAATTTCAATAGAAATTTGCTGAAAATATTAAATAATATTGACAACCACTTGTTAAAAAAATCAAAGAAATTCGATAACCACTTGCTGAAACAAACTTTTGACAAAGAAACAAAATATTTCAGCAATTGAATACTGAACAAATTAAAAAACTTTCAATAGATATTTGCTGAAAAAATCCAACAATTTCAGCAATCAATTGTTGAAAAAGTTTAGAAAGGAAAGGGGTATTTTTGGAATTTTATGTACAATTTGTGGGTTACGCAGAGAAATTATTAAGTTGTTTAAAAAAAATAGAATGCATGAATTAACTGGATTGCATGAAAAAAAAAAAAAGTAAGGTTGCGAATAATTGCACCCATTAAATATCAATTCTAAAGAATGACCGAAATTATAAGACTTTTAAAACAAGCATAATCTTCCGGTTTTAGTATTAAACTGAGTTTTGTTGACCAAACCAACTACTAATCTTTCCTTAAGTAATATGCTCAGAACTGTCGTACGTTGGTGGATTTTGTGTTTCGAATTGCAAAAACTTTAGCTGTCGTCAACATGTGAAACTTTCAGTTGTTTTCTTGCCAATCCATAGTTTTGCTTAGCTAATTAATTAAGCTTTAGGCTTGTCTCCTCCACTAGCCCTTTGACAAAAGACCAGGCTTTGTGATTGGTGGAGAAAGGAAAGAAAAATTGCGAGGGTTAGTTATTACTTAGCTTTTAAGTATGAGGATCGCCTATTGCATCAAATGCAGTCAATAGTTTGTGAATAATAATTAATATTTCTTACTTAGCTTTTAAGCATGAGGATTGCCTATTGCATCTGGTGCAGTCAATAGCTTGTGAACAATAATTAATAAACATTGTGAATGAACAAGTGTCATGTGGACTTAAAGAATAGGGTAAATTACACTTATATCTCCTTAATATTTAAGTAATTGCAACCCACAATATTTAAAAATTACATTTACCTCCTTTATTTTGAAATGTTGTCAACATTTGCCATCTTCTTATAAAATCAATCATTAAAACTTAAAATAATTAAAACTTCAACCTAACTAAAATTTTAGATATTTTTCTTATTTTACCACTCCTTCTCTCATATCTCGTTAGTTTTTTTTTTTTACAAAAATTCTTAAAAACTTTTTGTTTTAACTTATTTTTTTACTTATTTGTGGGAAGTTTTGTTAAAAAAAAAACTGACGAAAATGTGAGAGATGGAGGGATAAAATAAGAAAAATACCTAAAATTTTAGTTATTTTAATATTTTTTGCTAAGTTTTAACAGTTAATTTTATCGAAGAGGGAATGCTAATAATATTTCAAAATAAGAGAGATAAATGTAATTTTTAAATATTATGGGTGTTAAATGTAATTATTCAAATATTAAGGGGAGTTAAATGTAATTTACCATAAAGAATATTACACTCTGTTTGGAATGGTGAATTTGATGGGATTTAATTTTATTTGGTGAGAATTCTCACCCATCCTCATGTTTGGAATTAAAATAAGATTTTATGAGTTAAATTTGATTTCATTTCATAACTTAAATTTTGAGATTTCTATGCCATTTGACATCTAACCCAAAACAATAAAATTTGATGAGGATTCATTCTTTTTTCAAACCACCTAAGTAAGTGGACAAATTTATTCTCATATATCATATTTACCATATTTTGTATTTTTATTAATATGATTAAATTTGGTATTTCCTATAAATCAATTCAATTCAATTCTTAAATTTGAATGTGTTTCAACTGCAAAATTTTATTTATCAAATTAAATCAGTTGTTTATTTTAAATTTTAAAAAAAGTTAGAGAAAGTTGGAGATCTTTGGTAACTTTTTATGATTTTTAGTACTTTAAATGGGCACCAAATCGTTCAGACCATATCAGAATGGTCACGATCGGATCCGCGTGTCGGGTTAACGAGCACGGGTTGTGAGTTTTTATTGCAATTGGTGCATTCGAGATTGCCTAAATGATAAAAAAATATGATTTTGTTTTGAAACAGGGCCCTAAGTATAGAGACTAGGAGTCGTCACTTGACACTTTTAAAATGAGTGTGTTGAAAAACTCGAGTTTTGATTATGATTAGAAAGGTATCGTTTTATGTTTTTGAAAGGTGTGGTAAATGGTCCCTTTTTGGTGACTCTCAACTAGTCCATGCAATCAAAGATAGTAGGTCTAGGGGTTCAACTATGCATGGAAACCATTACGCTTGGATACCTAGAGATATCCAGAGTCTCTTTCCACTCTTTACAGTCGTGATCTCACAATATAATACTCTGATTTACAATGATCAATGCATATAACCCTAGCATGTGATGTATGAAAAGTGAACATTCGAGCTTAGCAAGGTATGTGTGCGAGTGTATGATGACTTCAAAATCACCCACAGTCTCGAGTGTATGATCAACATTCGAGCTATGCCTCATTTTCTGCCATACGAATGACTTCAAAACTGGTGGTCAAACGCTGCAACTTAGCTATTTTCACAGCAGTAGTACCCTCATAGGTAACTTGCAATACATCCCAAGCCTCTTTAGCAACTTCACAATTAGAAATCCTTCGAATTTTATCTTGTGAAACACTGCAGAAAATTGCATTTAGAGCCTTACTGTTCTAGCTAGCTACTTCATTATCTTCCTGTGTCCAATCCTTTTTAGCTTTCAGTGTCAAATCTGTATCACTCACTGTTGGAGGCTTCCATCCATCCGTAACTAAGTCCCAAACCCTCTCATCTATGGATTTTAGAAAAGCTCTCATCCTAGCTTTCCAATAATGATAGTTTGACCCATCAAGAAATGGCGGTCTTACAGTGGATTGACATTCTTTTTTATTATCCATAACAGCAAAAAGGATCTCAGACAAAGAGTTCGAACACACTCAGTGAGCACATGATGCTCTGATACCAATTGTAAGTCCCATATCACCCACAAGTATCCAATCAAGCTATAATAAACAGAAACTAAGAGACATCCATAATAGAAATTCAGCTCACAACAATCACCCATCATAAGAACACAAGAATTTGTTAACTAGGGTAAAAACTCATTTGAACTCAAAGGAGAAACAACCCCGGATCCTTTTCTCCTTTGAGTGGATCAGCGTAAAAATCTTCACTATATAAAAATAAGGTTACAAGATATCCAAGGAGAGTTTTACAAGTTTTCCCAACCAAAACCCCTTGATCTACTTGTACATCACACTTTCTAACCTTGTTTGCTAGACAACCCGCAACTCACCTCAACCCGTGAAGATTCCAGCCTTCAATCCATGAAGAAACAGCTCCCCAATCTGATTCCACACCACAGATATGAGCTTTGAGAAAGATAGATTATTGCCAAAGAAGGAAAGAACTACCTTAGCTTCGGAAAATCAAGAGGTCAAGATCATCCTCTCAGCTTTTTTCAGAAAACAGTAGGAATGAGCTACGCAAGTCAAAAAGCTTAGGGTTAGGAAAAATATTTTTGCTTTTTATATCAAAGAAGAATGGTAAAAAAGACATTTAGGTTCATTTAAAAATTTCTGCGCGACAGACAGGAGCAGCTCTTAGGCAAGAACTTCTTTACTCATGCTCGCGAACACTACTGTTTACACACTGTCAAATACAAACATCCATTTTTCAATAAAAATATAGAGAAAGACCAAGAATAGAGCAGAGCAACATCCACCTCTTCAACTAAACTTCTCCCAACTAGACTCAATGATTCACAAACACTATTTGGCTTATGTTTGTGAACAATTTCAACAACCTTGTGACATTTTTAGGAAACAATTACAAGCAAAGTGTTTGCTCGAAAATTGCCAATCAATGAAACCTATACATACATTAACAATCTCCCCCTTTAGCAATTCCGAGAGAAAACACACCCAACCCAAAATATAGCACAGAATGTCACAAGTTCTATATAAAGGCAAAAAGGCAGCAGCTATATAAAACCTGAAACTATGAAACAACAAGATCAATGCAGCAGTAGAGAATGTAAAGATCAAATAATCATATCAATTCAACTTAACTCCCCCTCAACCAAACAAGCACAATGCTCCCTCTTAATTCCACATAATTCAATCATTGAATCATAAAAAGAAGACAAGACATTCAAAATTGGAAATCATAGGTATGGTTTCTCCTCTTTTTTGTGAGAAATTGTCAAAGCTAAAGTAAAGGACAAAGAAAGACAGGACAATATCAGAAAACAAAAGCTAGACATTAATGAGGAGAGGGGTAAGATCCCCGGTGACAAAACTGTTCAATGCGAACAAAAGTCCGATTTAAGTCACCAATATCATTTGCGAGGCTTTGCACTTTGGTAGAGATTTGAAGCAAACTTTCTTGAGCTGGATGAAGTAAGCCCTTTGCAGATGAGACAATTTCATCCATTTGAGCTTCAACCTTGGACGCAGATTGAGCGACAGTTTGAAGTTGCTCCAGCGTATGTATTTGAAGAGTCTCGAGGTGAACCTGAACTGACTCCTCTAGTTTCAAAAGCCGAACATTAAGTGTGGCTTGAATTTCATGGTTGGAGTTTTCCAAACGGGTGAGCCTCTCAGTGAAAGATGTTAAGGTGAAGACTACAACTGAAAGAGGATCACCGTGGGTGCGTGGATCAGCAGAGAAGCCACGAGGATGAGGGACAAGAGGAGAAGATTCAGAAGGAGTAGTAGTGGTAGTAGGGGCTGTTGTCCCAAATAGCAACACTAGAGGGGAGTGAATAGGGTTGCTTAAAAATTTTACAAATAAAAATTTCAACCCTAAAACAAATATGTCAAGATGAATATGAAATGCACCAAAAAAAAATTATTCAATATTTGTGAATGAAGAGTGAGTGCTAGTATTTGCAATAAATATAAAGAGAAGGGAAGAGAAGCAAACACAATCGATTTATAGTGGTTCGGCTTCAATGTTGCCTACGTCCACTCCCCAAAGGCCTTCCTTGAGATTTCTCCACTATTCTTTGAAGAGCTTATTACACACTAGCTTCCCAAGGTGCTAGAAACCTTTTCCAAGTGATTTTATCCCCAAATCACTCACACAAGTCTCTCTCAAAGAAAGTCTCTTGTTTTGGTCCTAACACTTGAACCAAAACCAACAAGAGCTCACCCAACTCTCACAAATTAAAAGGGCTTTAAATTTCCCTTTCTTACAACAACAATGATGAGTTTAAAACTCAATCAAATCAAAAAGAAACTCTCACAAGTTGAATATGAAAGATGAAGCACAAATGTGAGAAGAAATCACTCTATGTTTGCAAAGTTATAGAATTTCTTATATCTCTTTGTAAGCACTTCTTTCTTGCCTTGTTCCTCATCTTGAATCTGAGTTTGAGGCTCTATTTATAGATGAAAATCTGCAAATGGCCGTTACTAAGTGAAAAGACACTTTTGCCCTTGAAAGAAATTGAATTTCCTTGCTTCCAATGCTGTCTTTCAGATTCAGATTTTCTGAGATATATTTGTGACCGTTTTGCACCCTCAGAACGTTCAAATCTAACATTGCCTCAGAGTAAAGACTTTGTAGATATATAAGTCAGCTATCACATGTCAAATTTTGAGCTTCATCCAACGGTTAGATAGTCAGATATGGCTTCTGAACCGAGACCAGCTTCTGATAGCTTTTTCTGACATTCTGAATCTGTGTTTCCTATTTAAGCTTCCGTTTCACTAGGGTACTTTAAGAAACTTAAACTACAAAAGTTGTAGCTTTTTGAGTCTTCTTTTCACACACCAAAAATCAGAATTTTTAAAGCTGTATAGTATGACTTATGTCTCAAAAACTAAGACTAGCTCCAGAATCCAGAATTAAAAACTTTTCTGTAATGCCTAATGTTCCAACTCATGTTTTGATACCTTAACGTCAGATTCACAAAAATCTCCCTTCGGTAAAGTTGTAGATATGGAAGTCTAGTTTACTATATTAAAATTTCATAAAAATTGAACCATTGGATCTCAAGATATTATCTATATACTAACACGTGTCTGATTTCTCTGTTTATCCGAGTTAACCTCTAGTTCAAATATTCATCTTACTTTGATTTCTATTACTCCAAACTTTGAAATTCCTTTATTCTTTCATCCAAATTATGTGAAAATATCTAAAAAATAATATCAATCTCTTCCAACTCTAATATCTTGAATCTATCTAATGAATTGTAACATTTCTTACAATGTCTATTTGAAAATTAATTATGAAAATTTAATTCAATGTTTGTTATCACCAAAATCAATTATAAAACTAACTTTACAAGCCTTGGGCCAACAGGGGCGATGGGAGGTTCAGAGTGGACAGGTTGTTTTTGAGCCACAGTGCGACGGATGGTTGTGCGGTTGATAGAAAGATCTTGAAAGAGAGAGGTCTCTTCCACACTCTTCACAGAGGCAAACTGATCACGTAAGAGATTTGTGATGAGAACACCATAAGGAAGTGCAAGACGTGAGTTTCTCGGTTTGTGGATAGACACCATGGTCTGAATGATGAGGGAAAGGAGATCAATAGAAACCCCGTGAGTGAGACAATGCAAAAATTTGATTTTCTCCTTGGAAATTTCAGAAGAACGATTAGTGGGAATGAGGAGTGAATCACAAATCAGGTTCAAGATTTGGTAGGGAACCAATAAATCACTCTGGCAAAAGAGCATGCCAGGGAACCAAGGGTGTAGGTTGTCACGCATAGGGACAACAAGTTCAGTCAAAGGTGGATAGGAGGCCCAGTCAATATGGGGAAAAGTGGGATCTGGTGTTCTAGAGACTTTCAGAAAAGAGGACAAAACATCAACAGTAACATGGAGGACTTTACCACGAACTAAGGTGTCAAAACAACCAAGCTTAAGGGAAATATGATGGAAATCGGTGTAAAATTCTCTGATTAATTCAACAGAGGCACTACCCTGAATATTCCCAATATTAATCCAGCCTTTAGTTTCAAACATTTCCTAAATGAATGAGAACTTAGCGATGAAATTAGTAAAATCTACCTGACGCTCTAAGGTAATTGGCCTACTAGAAAAATAAGAATCATAGAGAGACAGGCGCCCATACAAGAACCGATCAAAGGAACACAGAGATGAAACCCTAGTGGTTTCAGGAGCCTCTGGACTAGAGGGAGAAGTAGGGGAACTAACCGGTGCAGGGGCCGTTTGTTCAGTAGCCCTTGTGGAAGGTGAAGTTGGCAGGCCAGAATCAGAAGAGATATCCATTGGGGATGAAGGACTAGCAGAGGTAGAAGCAAACCTTGTAGAGGGGTTTCGAAGATATGTGCATCGAGGATAAGGTATTCTCTTCTTACCTTTGTTTTCCTTCGATTTTGAATTTTTGCTCCCTGCTGGTGTGCTTTTCTTGACACCAGTAACTTGTTTCTTTGCCAATGCAGATTTCAGACCTCTTGTCTTGGCCATGGTGAAGAACAGAGAGAGGAAGATTGAATGGTGGTTAGGGTTAGAAAGAAGAAGACAACAACCCTAGATAGAAGCACGCGGCTGTGAGTCACAGAGGTGCTGGGAGAAACCAATCACAGTAGGAATTAGAAATGGAAAAAAGAAATAAGGGCTATCCATGTCTGGAAAGGCATACTCGTAAAACCCAATGGATAAAACCCAAAAGTCACAGAGGAAACTTTTCATTTCACATTAATGCACCCTCATAATGATCTGACTAAAAGTAATTGCAGAAACATTCTCTCTCTCTTGGATTGACGGCAAGCAATTTTTGAGGGATTTAATTCAACCTCATTAAAGCAGGCTCAAGCACATCAAATCAATTGTACCCCCGAGACAAATAAACAGCCAAGCACAAAATATATATTCATATGAAGAAAATGAACAATGAGAACAATTAATGCAGATAAACACATCCCAAGAATTAAACTCTGCAATAATAAAATGCCAACTATCATAAATTCAAATAGATATATATATGTGACATATAAGCAAGAGGGTTTCCAGAGTCCAATGAAAATATACCAAACAAGTACTTGTAAACCAGAAAAAGTTACAGAGCCATTCCCACTACACCATAATTTCTGCAATAAATTATGGTGCCACACTACTTGTCCTTTGCATCCGTACTCCTGAAAAATGTTAGTGGATGGAATCTCAACAGTCACCCCCCACTACACTGAGATATTCTGAGCCTAACCATTCACACAAAAAAAAAATTAGTACACTATAAAAGCAATACTTATCAAAAACTTTAGCACAAATTTTTTTTTAAACTATGTACAAGAATTAACCATCTGGTAAAACAACAAACCTTTTTGACAATGTGGAGAAAAGATCTTCTCGAGCATGAGTGTGGATACTCATGGCCAAGACTAACTCGAGAGACTGAAAAAGCATAGATTACACACACAAAAAAGATCTTGCTGGAATCAATTTGAAAAGAACTCTACCTAAAAACAACTCCAAACAAACAATATTGGAACAAGGAAATATTAATCTTAAGTTCAAACAATTAAGTCTATGAAATTTTCCATTCCAAACACTTTCAAAGAGTGTCAATCAAGTTTCAAAATATTAAATTTTTAGAACATGTAAGAATTTGATATATGTAAATATACTGCATCAAAGATACAATGTCCATACCCTTGAGACATACTTTAGAAAGTACATAGCCAACAGAGTAGCATATCTAATGAAATATTAATTTTACAAAGATTTTTCAAAATTCACTCAAACAATATCTCTAGACATAATTCCAGCTGTAGTTCTACATTCAAATTTTCTAGGCAATGTTTACATGGAAGTCAAACCAACCATTTGCCCAACACACATTGAAGAATTTCCCAATTTGAGAGATGTGTATAGATGAACAAAAGTATTGAGGATTGAATAGAATCAACCTTATCTCTCCAAAACAAATAAACATTTGTCATGTGCAATGTGATGATGGTTTTCATACACTTTGTTTTGATCTTGTTTTCTCCTTCATACTCCTTTTGATGAATTTTTTGTGACCAAAGTGACAACCCTTTTCATCACTAGAATGGAAATAGAGAAACAAAACCTTCATGATATTCTCATTTAAGGATTAGACTGAAAATGTGTGGGTAATATGATTTTAGGTCAATCCAACATGGTTGTCACACTATAAATTTGAGAAAGTTACTATCTAAGTTAACTATGTGTTCGATATTAAACGAGTTGAATAATGAAATAAAATTGTCCTTACAATATAACATCTTCAAAGCAATCTCACATGGCTGTGCTCTTTAAAGAATTTCACAAGAGTCAGACTATGATCAAGAAAACAACATAGAAACAAATATCAAATTCAAACACATTCTTACTCATTTAATGTTTCAAAACTTAAAGAACACTAGAAGAAATTATTCACATGGTCAACTTCATAGATATACTTGTAAGATCATTTATTTAAAATTTTCCTTGAGACAAGACTATTCAAGGAGTATGACTCCTAGAGATGAACGAAGATATTCAAATCTAGAAGCCTTTAGGGGTTTAGTGAAAATATCAGCAAATTGTCTGTTTGTGGGAATGTGTTCTAGAGTCAACACTTGTCTCTCGACTAGGTCTCTAATGAAGTGATGTCTTATGTCAATATGCTTTGTGCATGAGTGTTGAACAGGATTTTTAGAAATTTTAATTGCACTCAAATTATCACAAAACAATGATATAGGACCTTGTTCAATCCTATAGTTAGAAAGCATTTGTTTCATCCATAATGCTTGAGCACAACAGCTTCTTGCTGCAATGTATTCTGCTTTTGCAGTTGATAGGGAGATGGAATTTTTTTTCTTGCTGTGCCAAGTCGCTAGATTGCTCCCAATGTAAAAGCATCCTCCAGAAGTGCTCTTTCGGTCATCATAACAGCTAGCCCAATCAGCATCTAAAAAACAAGTAATCTCTGCAAAAAAACCATTAGAAAACCAAATGCCATAGTCTAGTGTACCATGCACATAATGAATGATCCTCTTAACAGCTGTCAAATGTGATTCCTTAGGACAAAACTGATACCTAGCACATATTCCTACACTAAAAGCTATGTCAAGTCAACTAGTAGTTAGGTAAAGAAGGCTCCTTATCATGCTACGGTATAATGTCTGATCAACATCCTTACTAGATGAATCTTTGCTCAATTTGGTGCTAGTGCCCATGGGAGTCCTAGCATGCTTAGTGTGTGACAACCCAAACTTGTGAGCTAAGTCTCTAGCATACTTTGACTGAGAGATGTAGATCCCTCTTTTGTTTGTTTCACTTGCAACCCCAAAAAAAAGTTTAGTTCCCCCATCATACTCATTTTAAATTGACTTTTCATATGCTAAGCAAATTTCAAGGTATTTTTTTCAGAAGTGGAACCAAAGACAATGTCATCTACATAAATTTGAGCAATGGTGATATGATTAGACTCCCTTAGAATGAACAAGGTCTTGTCTAAACTACCCTGTGTGAATTTTGACTCAACCAGAAAATTCGTAAGTCTCTTATACCAAGCTCTAGGAGCTTGTTTTAGCCCGCATAATGCCTTTTTCAAATGAAAAACATGGTTAGGGAACTTAGGGTCAACAAAACCCTTAGGTTGCTCAACAAACACTTCCTCTTGAATGATCCCATTCACGAAAGCACTCTTTACATCCATTTGAAACAATTTAAACCCTAAGCAGCATGAAACAGTAAGAAGTATACGAATGGACTCTAATCGAGCTACAGGGGCAAATGTCTCTTCAAAGTCAATTCTTTCAATTTGGGTGTAGCCTTATGCAACTAGCCTGGCTTTGTTTCTAATGATGGTTAAATTCATTAGTTTTATTTTTAAAAATCCACTTGGTGCCTATCACATTAACACCACTAGACCTCGGCACAATTTTTCAAACATCATTTTGAGAAAACTGTTCTAGTCCCTTATGCATTGCATTAACCCAGTGAGAATCTAGAAGAGCTTTATTGACATTTTTTGGTTCAATGCAAGAAGTGTAACACAAGTAATTTGCTTCATTTTGGATTTGTCTCCTAGTTTTCATAGGAGCTGTTACCTTACCTATCACTTGTGACACAGGATGATTCAGCTTTACCCGAGAGGAGGGATTAGGTGTAGCATGTTGATCTCTAATTTCTTTCTCCGACACTTCATCACTGTGATTGTCATCTACATGCTCAACTTCATTCCTTTCAAATTTGTTTGAGCTTTCCAACATGGATTTTTCATGTGAGAACATAGAAAATACCAATTCTTCGTCAGATGAGTTTGTCCTGCAAGAAATGTTTAAAGGATCATCATCAATTATCACATTAATGAATTCTATTACAGTTTAATGCTTTAAATTATACATTCTGTAAGCCCTACTGTTAATGGAATATCCAAGAAAGATCCTTTCATCATAACGTGCATCAAATTTACCAAGAGATTCTCTATCCCGATATATGTAACACTTGCTCCCAAAGACATGAAAATAAGAGACACTAGGTTTCTTACCATTCTAGATCTCATATGTAGTGGCTTTTGTTACTCTTCTCACAAAAACTCTATTATTAATGTAGCATGCAGTGTTCAGGCCTCAGCCCAAAATTTCAAAGGCAAATTCTTACCATGTAACATGACTCTTGTCATTTCTTGGAGCACCCTGTTTTTCCTTTCAACAACCCCATTTTGTTGAGGTGTCTTAGTAGCTGAAAATTCATGCAAAATACCTTTTTTATCACAATAATTAGAAAATTAGCATTCTCAAACTCTTTTCCATGATCACTTCTAAGTCTAATAACTTTACCAATTATAACACCCTCTTCATTTTGAAGTCTATTACACAAAGATTTAAAGGACTGGAAAGTATCAAATTTTTCTTTTAGAAAATTAACCCAAGTGTATCTTGAAAAGTCATCTACCATAACAAAAATATACTTTTTACCACCTAAGCTTTCAATTCTAATAGGACCCATAAGATTAACATGAACAAGTTCTAGAACTGAGGAAGTAGCTATTCTATTTGTTTTCTTGTGAATAGCTTTAGTTTGTTTCCCGTTTTGGCAAGGCCCGCACACACTTCTCTTCACTTTAGTCATCTTCGGCAATCCTCTCACAACTTCAGACTTAGACAATCTAGCAAGATCTCAAAAATTGACATGCTTAAGTCGTTGGTGTCAAAGTTCAATAATGTTATCCTGTGCAGTATTACAAACAGATTCATAATTAGTAGATAAGGCATAACAATTATTAGAAGTTCTCATTCATTTTATCACTACGTTGTTGTTTTTATCAAGAATAGAATAAGTATCCTTAGCAAACAACACATTGTAGTGTGAATCACAGATTTGGCTAATATTGATTAAATTGGCCTTCAATCTATCAACATATAAGACATCTTTCAATTTTGGAAGACCTGAGGAGTCAATACATCCAACACCAAGAATCTTGGACTTGCTACCATCTCTAAAGGTAACAGATCCTTTATCATAATCTTTCAAGGATGAAAACATGGATTTGATGCCACACATATGCTTTGAACAACCACTGTCCAAATACCACAAACTTAATCTTTGTGCCCTAAATGCAGAACGAGTAACAATACAATTCAAATCATTACATCTAATCCATGCCTTTCTAATCTTGTTTTTTGAAAAATTTTGCCCTTTGAATATTGTTTTTGTGATTCTATGGGTGTTGGATTTAGAAACTTCTCCATGAATAATTTCTCCACTTAGTTTGAATGGAGCTCTATTGATCTCATCAACACTATGATCAAGAACACCAAACCTGTTTGTCAAAAAAGATTTTCCCTTGAAATTTTTGAATGAGTTAGCTTGTAACTTAATATAGTCAAGGGGTAATCCATGCAGTTTATGACAATAAGGTCTAATGTGGCCTCTAATTCCACAAAAGTGACATATGGGAACAAATTTCTTAGGTTGTTCATGGTTCAAAAAGGATGCACTAGTGTTGAAAAATTTTTTGCCTCCATACCGAGACAAGCAATTGGAAGAAACATTACCTCTTAGGTGATTCTTCACCTTACTTGCACCATGAAAACCTCTCTTTTGGATGTTTTTGCTTCCAATGGAATTCATCTTTAAGTTTCCAAGTAGGGGTAAAATTCTTCGTGGCGACAGGGCTTTAGAGCGTTACCTCGCTGAGGCCAAGTTGCAAAATCAAGTGGTATGGAATCACATTCGTACCTTGTTACCTTCCAATTTTTACCTAGAAATTACTCCACCCCTGTTAAAAAAAAAGGTAAAAAAGCAAGGGAAAAGATAACATACATTAGTTGTTCATTGTCATTTATCTAATTTTGTGTGCTATGGTGTGCTTGCAACAAAATGGTGAGGCAGCTGAAGGGGAGTTGCCAGACCATTTGGATCAGGTCTCATCTAGAGCAATGAGCATGTGATAATTTTTTCAGCTGGTCAATTGCGCGCTATGATTGCCACAAGATCGTGAGGCAGCTGATGGAAATTGCAGGACACGAGCACGGAAATAATTCATACTGCTAGTAATTTGCCATCGTGCATCAAGGCTTCTTCATTGAATTATAAAGATCACATTGATTTAATTTGAATTTAGGATATAGAGGAAGAAAAATAGGTTTGTAACATTACTAATTTAATTTGTGTAACAAAATGACCGAAGCTGTTGAGGTGAAAGGGAATTTTTTTTTTTTTTTAAGGTGGAAAAGCAAGGCTGGACTGGTAGGAAGAAAAACTGCATCATTTGGGGAAGGGGTGTTGTTGCTGTACAAAAAGTACTTGTATATTGAAGCTTTAAACTGTAAGGTTATGTTTGTATATTTGGATTTGAAATATAGGTATTTGGCTAATGAAAGAGTATAATGCACGCGGATGGAGTGAAACTGAGATGGTATGTACAATGATGAATTTAAAGTTATCATGAAAAAGTAGTAGAAATCCTTGACAACATTATAGTTGAAATTGTAGAAAAATCATAACACAAAATAGTAATCTTTAATCTCATTTGAAGTCTATTTTTATCCAGATGCTGCATAAAATAAAATCATGCTTGAGGGATTCAAATGGTAAATGTGGTGGTTACATTCATAATCCACAACTGGTGGCAGCCCAAGAGTTGTCTATAGTGACCCAAAAGGGAATTTTTTTTTTTTTTAAATAGAGTGAGGAAAATTATTCATCATCTAGCCAAAAGTCATCTAATCACATGATATTTGGCATCCTTAGTACTTGTTGTAACAAAACAAATTCCTTCTACACTTCATCAAAGCATATAAAAGGAACTAATACCCACAAAATCACTTGGTCCGTGAATCAATAAACATTAGTGTGGTATCCAATGCCCATTCCTTAAATGCTCATGTCCATCCACATGAACTTTTTAACTGTTTTTTCTGTCTAAACATGCTCTGCTGGACTTCATTACTCGCGATCATTACTAAGCTGGTGTTAATAAGTAACATCGAGTTTCTCCAAGTCCTAAAGGGTATAATTTGGAATTAAGAGTCTACAAGTCCCACAAAGTAAAAAAAAAAAAAGATAATGTCTATGAATTTTAAATGGAATCCTCTATATACTGTTTACCACATACAAAGAATATTGCTATAGAATTGGTTACATGTCCACACAAATCGCAGGAAGCTTGTTCACTGTTGAGTAGCAATGCATGGAGAAACAATTTTTTCTTAAAATTCCAAACTGGAACATTATTTAGCGATCAAAAATTATAAATTGAAAAAAAAAATTACTTTCTGCTGTAGGGATTAAGAATCTACTCAGGTCCTCGTTCGGTATTTGTTTTTTCTCAAGATTTTCTTCTAAAATTTATTCCCAGTTCATGGTATTTATTCAAGGATGGTACGAATGAACAAGTTAACAAAGAGGAAAGGAAGTGCCAGTTTGCATAAAGATGACAAAGCAATAGAATAGCAAATCTAGCAGGGAGCTAAACATTATATTTTTTGTCAAATAATAGGATCCTTTTAATGGAGTCTAATTAACGGACACTCATGCAGAATCTGCAATTATGTCAGGATCTCTAGGGGATCAGTCCCACCAAAGGTGGGAATACCTTAAGTATGAAATTATATATATATTTATATTATACAAAATTTAAGCAGAAGGGCGTAACAAAACCAAATTTTCAATTAAGGAGTTCAGCAAGCTAGAACAAAAGAAGCAGAGACTACTAGATTGATATGATGTTTCTCCACGGCTTTGAGTTATAGCATGAGATAACACATCAGATAGAAATAAAGCAGCCAACGCACATAGGCTATACAAAGGCAGTTTGAACTACCAAGTCAACGATCAGGCCTTAAAGCCCTTAAGCCCTTATATCATAAACCACTTCAAATCATTGTCACCAGAAACTAAATAATAAAAAAAAAATTAAAACATTTGAATGAGTTGGATCAGTAGAAACATAAACGGATACAAAGCTTTAGAGCTAAAGAATTAAACAAAAATATATCTTTGGCAGCAGTAGCACCAATAAACATTAGTGAGAAGAAATGAACACTTTATCAGCAGAAAGCATTCATAATGAACTAATTGTGCATACAACATTCATTAAATAAATAGGACTTCTTAAACATTAGTTCGGTAGAGAGTCACTACCTTAGACTTCAGAATTTCCTTTTCCAGTGCATTTCTAAGCTGCTGAGTTTCCTAGAAGTCTCCAAAATGCAAGATTATCAGTGTAAAATGTTTGAAAGTGAGGAAAAAAACAACAACAAAGTACTATTAGGTCTCAGAAAGAAAAAAGAATGAAGAAGGCACCAAAACTAGAGAAATTCAGATTATTAGTATATAAATTAACAGAGAAATTTAGCAACACCTATTATAATGAAATCAGATGCCTCATTAAAGCAAAAACAAGAAAAATCTAAGAACATATGGCAAGCAGTCACATCTAAAACACAAATAAAGAAAATGGTAACAACATAATTCTACATATATTCATAATCCAGTTATTCTACTCCAGAGTACACTGAACTCGTTAATTTTTAAAACAACAGCCTAAAATAATTCCCTCAATTAGATGGAATATTTTTTAAGGGGCTTAGGTGATATTTTGATTGTGTGCCTGTGGATTTAATGTGGAAATAGATTGCCCACCATAGCTCTTTTTGATGTATACACCCGAGTGCATTGCTTCAGGTCAACTACCTTTACCTTTGATCCTAAAGCATAATGAGAAACCTAGAGATAAAGAAACGAATTTGATATCCACAAATTTATGATGCTTCCCTTCATCAATAAGAAGACAATAAATAAATAAATAAACTTTCTTTCAGTAACCCGTTGCTAGAACTATAATGCTTGAAAAACAATACAACAAACTAGAGCTAGCACCCACACAAAACAAACTCATATAAATGTACTCCTTCGTACCATAATTAAAGCATATCATTTATCCGAACTCCATTAAAGAGAAATAGGACCTAGTTGATTACCAAAAAACATGCACAGTATGCTTTAAGTTGAATAACCATATCAGGTAACAAAACATTTCATCAGATCAGCATCTAAGCTACCCTCTGGTAACGCAGCATCACAAATCAAAGATCAGACCTTACCATTCTATCAACCTACCCAGTTACGCGTAACCGCACGACAAATTCAAGCGCGCAGTGCATCCATTTCACGGTCTTTGTCTGAAAGATTGGCATTCGTACCATCAACTATAAGATTGCTGTTGTCTTCATTTTGGGTGTAGCATGAGGTTGAAGTGCTAGTGTTTGAACTGAGGAATAAGTCCAATTGGCTTTCGTCTGGGTCTCCATGAATGATGATAAAATTGTGAAGTGCCATTGAACAGCCGACAATGACAACTTGGATGGGAAACTCATATGGTGGCATGTCACGTAGTATAGCCCACCAGTTCTTCCACACACCAAAAGTTCGCTCGATGACACTTCGAATAGAAGAGTGCACCTCACTGAAGCATTCTCTCAGATTTCTGGGCCCAGCACCGTGTCTGAACTGCTGCATATGCATGCGATCACGCTTGTATGGCACAAGAAACCCCTTCGTGGTACGGTAACCAAAATTGACGAGATAATATTTATCTACAATGGGTAATCATATACAACTCTTAGCGTGGTACTGAATCGTGATGGAAAACAAATGAAGTGCAGTGGATGTACCTCCAGTTGGGTGGGGGAAATTTTCTGTGGGGTTGGTTACAATGTTGTGGAATACACGTTGGTCATGTATATTCCTTCCCAACCACAGGAGATGAATGTGAACCGCTGGTCGAAGTCACACACGGCCATGATATTTTGCATATAACCTCCCCCTTCTGACAGCAGAATGAATCTCGAGTATCACTAGGGGGCACATACTTCACGTGGGTGCCATTTAGAGCCCCAATGCAGTCCTGATAAGATGCACGTCATGGCAAATTAGTTACATTGGTTGTAACTCAATTGGATGAATGCATTAATCACAAATGTTAATTACTTTAAATGGGCGGTAACGGCATTTGTTGAGCAACAATAGATGAACCTCAAATTGGGCGTCGAAAGGTCGGATGTAGTCAACAGTTAGACGCGTCATAGCATCTAAAACCGTATGGAAGCGACGGGATATGGTTTCACCTGAATGTTGATAACGCTCTTTTAGCTGCCTATTTGACATGTTGTGGGCCAACGTGTGCAAGAAATTGGCCATGCTCTCTTCGACGGTTAGTATCGCATTTCATGGTGGATGAAAATCGTATTTCATAGTCAATTTAATACACAACATAAAAAAGACATCCTTCTCCACATGGAACGTATCATATAGGCATTGGGGATGGCCCTGTAACAATTCTTGTACCCACTGATGGCCGGTAAATGCAGA
Source organism: Vitellaria paradoxa (assembly GCA_019916065.1). Taxonomy (NCBI): domain Eukaryota; kingdom Viridiplantae; phylum Streptophyta; class Magnoliopsida; order Ericales; family Sapotaceae; genus Vitellaria; species Vitellaria paradoxa. The sequence continues at coordinate 30,322,598 of CM034242.1, forward strand.
GGTGTAGCAAGGCTACTTCCGTAGTAAGTACATATAATATTTTGCAGCAAAAGCAGCAGCTATAGCGATGTCTTTTTCAATGGACAGCTTACCCTGGACAATTGAACTAATGACGGCACGAAATAGGGATGAGACATCATTGTTCCAACTTGCCATGTTAAGGCCCTGCAATTTCCATCAAGCATACACATGTTACTAACCCAGGGTAAATATAATAAGTAATTATTAAGAAATCTTCATAAAGAAAGAGTGGAGTGGAGTGAAAGTACAATCCAGCCAATTTGTAAGAGAAGCAGTGAAGAAAATGCCGAACAACATCATATAAGTGGAGTCTGACAATTTTAGTTACTACATTTTGGGCATACGATACAGTAGAGGCGTCTAAAGTTCTCATTACATGACAAATAAAATCATAAACTAAACCTAAAGTACAATATCTATTAAGCAAGTCTTAATGTGGAGGTCGAAAATGATCGCCTGAAAAGTCCCCGGGCCTTGGGGGGGAGAGAAATGAGGGTAGTGGGGACGAAAGGGGGACGAGGGCGAAGGTGGACGTGGGGGCCACCCCCATGGCGCCTGCTAAAGCATGTCATGTTGATTTTTGTGATTAACCAATCAACGTAGCCGAAGTTCATCATTGGGATGTGCCATGAACGCCTTCCTATTAATAGCGAACATGTAGAAGTCCGAGTGCCTGTCAAATCTAGGGATAGTTAATAACTTCGTCACACAGTCCTCTAGTGAACAACCGGCTTTCTCGAACGTATGTCGCAGCGACCCCCCTTGGCCACGTAGTCCACTCGTAATGTCGACAAGAGATTGGGCGATCGTTCGGCCCTCATTACGCCTGCGTCTAGAGCCACTGTAGCCTTCGTCTGTTTCGTCAATCGGCGCTCTTGATGCAGGTGGCTCCTCCGTCGCCATGCCCGTCTTGAGGGGAGGTGGCGTGGCTCCCGATGCTGGGAACTCCATATGGCTCGGCGAGCCCGATCCTTGCCCGAACTCTGGAATGTGAGGACCAGCGGAGGGCATCCAATGCATTTCCCCTGTGGCTGTGGTACCTTGGAATACTTTGCCCATCAAATCGACGTGCTCCAACCCCCCATTCCTAAATTTAAGTACTGCAGGATTTTTCTACAACAACAATGTAAATAATAAAATAAGTTAGTGAATGTGCCAGTGTACAATTTCTAATATTAAAAAAGTAAAATTTACAAAATATGAATGATGTAAATGCAAATGAGTAGGCACAATATGTGAGCACAACATACCTCTTCCTGTGAGGTCCACTAATCGTCTGGAGTAACTAAAGTATTTCTTCTTGGATCCCAGCCCAACCTAGTCATGCGTGAGTCAATTTTTTTAAGGTCCATCCATGCTTTCCAATTAGAGCGTAAGACTTGAATTTTACTCTTTATCTGAGACATTTTTAGGTTTTTCCCAGTTATTTGGTTGAAGTTTGTGAGTAGTTGACCTTGCCCATACGAAGAAATGTTGTTGCCTCGCCTATGGCCTTCATCTATAAGTTGGGACATGAGCTCAAGGAAGACACCCATAGTATTATAATCCCATTTCGCTGTTTTTTCCATGCGTTTCTAGGGGGGAGGGGCAAAAGTCCTCTCTTGATTTTGTCTTTCGTCATAGTGGGGGGTTTGGGAACCCGGAGCATCCATCATAGAACTAAAATTTAAATGTTTACAAATAGCTTCAATAAAGTAACTCAATCTGCATAAATTGTAGAAATATTTCCAAGAACTTTTGGCCATGGATAAATCCATTAATTAATGGTATGGTAGTGCGTGTGTTAAAAATTATTTGAACCGGTGTTTTGCTTATCCTCCTATTAATTCAAAAATGGAGAGTATAGATTACGTATATTCTTTATAAATAGCTATAAAACCAAAATAATTTATGAGATGCTATTTTTAAATTAACATGCTTAAAATTCTTTATTTTTAAGGGTAACGCACATTAGGAGAAGAAACGCATATTTCATTCTATATACGAAATAGGTTAAAAAAATAGTTTACCATCTAATCTATAAAGAAATTGTGAAGGATACCAAGTAAAACAAGCACACTTCCAAGAAAAAGAAGCACTAATACTTGAGTAACGAATAAGAATTAGTAAAAAATAAGAAGCAAACAATGCAAGTTAAACAGAGTATAAGAGTACATGATTAACCGCTACACTTTTAAATTATAAATTATGAAGATATGTATGTAAATATTTCCCCTGCCATTCTTTTGTCGCCCTATTGTATTGTTCAATTTGGTAAGTTAATAGCTTGTTGTTAATGTATATTAATAAAAAAATATATAAATTTAAAGTCTGACTGTTTGTCGAAAAGGTTAAACAAAGGCCAAATCAAAACAATCCACGAAAAGCTGATTCTAACTAATTTGTTCTTTCAACTTGAGTAAGTGTGCCAATATACAAACATATGAACATTCTCTGAGTCCGATTCTACCTAATTTGTTCTTTCAAATTGAATATTATTACTTGACCAACGAAGACGGGGGGCAGTCTTGGGAACACCTCGGGTGGGTCTCAAGCGCAGGTTGTATCGATGCAAGCCAGTGGTTGAGCTTGAAGGGGGTACTCTTTTGCCCGAACTCCGTAACTAATAGCGATGAGTAATGGCCTTCATCATCTTCAATCGCTGGCAGATTGCTTCTCCTCCTCGGTGGTTGTTTTGATTGATGGAGTACTTGGAGATTCCTTCCTGGCATTCCTGACCATTGCAACTCCGCTAGCTGAAACGACAATGTTTTTGGGTAACTGTTGCTGGCAACATTTATCTCCTCAACAAAACACACCAAATGCATTTAAGTTCCACGTGGCTATAATATTTTATTTTGTACTCGTTAATACAACTCCAAACGGGGCCTAAATCACTAATTATCTCAAAAATTTTATTAGAAAGCAAAATGCTCTACTTCCAAGAAAACAAATATAGAAAAATTTTGGCATTGAGTTGGCAAATATAGCGGGACTCTCTCTCTCCGAAACCCCAGCCCATTTACTCACATCTGTTTCTCCTATTTACTTCTAACTTTGTCTCTCTTCTATTTACTCTAGCCTTCTCTCTTTCATCTTCCTCCCTATCCCATTTCTTTCTCTTTTTCTACCTCCATCTACATCTTCATCTCTATCTCTCTCTCAAGCAAAAAAGCCACTATGCACAGTACCCAAAGTGGAAATAATTACGTGGAACGAGATAATGATTGTACAAGAGTTTTTTTAAAAGGATTTCTGCATATGCATATTATGGAGCTTGGGTTCGCCCAAATCTGAAGTCACCCACCAGAAGAATTTCAGAGGGGTGCGGCAGCAGGTTAAGAAGAAAAATGCAAATTGTGTATAAATTGAATTCGTCTTTGCTTCAATGCGTTATCATATTTTTCATGCCGGCTGAGTTGATGATATAAATCTAAAACACCTATAATAGTGTATAAACTGAATTCTTCTTCTTCTTCTTTTTGTTAAGCCTGTGATTGTATGGAAGTTTCTTCTTACTGGTTGTCGTTATTATTATTATTATTATTATTGGGATTGAATGTGTGGGTTGAGCAAGCAGCAGGCTTTTTGTTTGACAAAATATCTCAATGAATGGAGCTGTGGGATCTCTTCCATGTTTTCACCTTTTTGCCAAGGGATCTCAATTTTATCGATTACATAAGCAAAACTACCTGGAAGAAGAGGCCAAAGATTAATCAGATCATTCTAGAGAATTTGAGAAATTTAAGAAAATATAAGGGCTAATCATTGCCACAACACTGCATAATTGGAAAAATTTGAGAAATTCACTAACAGATATCCAACTTATACAACATTCTATTCTTGTTTATTTCTCATTTTCCCCCTTTTGGATGATGGTTTGGACATTAGCGTATGTCATATGATCAGAAATACTAGGAAATAAGATTAAACTTTGTCAATATAATGCAACTTTAAATTGTTTTTTCCCAAAAAAGAAAAAAAATGGAGCTGTGGACTCTCAAAGTATAGGTAGACTCTGTTTGTGGACTTGGCTCTACCTGCAAATTGTTTTAAAAATTGCAACCAAACACTGGAAAATAAGAGAAATGTAATTGTTTTACTTATGGTCTTAAACTATCTCAAGTAATCTATTAAAAGCAAAAAACTCCATTCGTAGGAACAAGACCATCCAAAGGGTTAGCCCGTGACCAAAACAGTTAGCAAGAGGCCAATAAGGTACCAAAAGGAAAACCAAATAGAGAAAACACAGCTTCCTAGCTACAATAATTATTACAATGAAGAAAAATTCTCCAACCATGACTTTTCGTAGCTGGTCAATAGTACACATCTCACTAGTTTTTCTATTTCAACAAAAAACAACACTATCAAAAGATAATGATAACTAAAACTACAATGGCATTCTTGTGTTCACACTTCACAACATATCTGTTCATAAAAGTGAAGAGAAAACAAATGAGATGTCAAATAGGTAACATAAAATAAAGATGGAATGAGATATCAAAGTAACTCTTCAATCAAAATATATCTGTGATTAAGATTTAGGGTCTAAATAGTCATCAAAAGGGCCACCATAGATGGGGGTGTTGGCTCCAAATCCTGTGTTTGCCTGTGATTATATTCAAATGCCATTAAAAATGTATATTGATTAGAAATCATCAAAGAGATAATAATTGATTTATAAATAATATTGAAAAAGGAAAAGGCATGCCTATAAATGTTGCAATTCAGAATAGTTGTCTACTACCATGTAAGGAAATTAATGAACTGGCGATGGGTGGCTTGGAGTGGCATCACTTTCATTCACCATATTTGTGTTTTGTTTGACAAACCTATGAATCCAATATTTTCAACTGAGCATAATTATTAAAAAATAAAAAAAAATTATCTCAAGAGAAAATTAAGTACTTTGAGATTACTTTATTCCTTTTTCACCTTTGTAAATATTCTTCTCCACCAACTTGCTTATTTTTTTATTTTAGGATGCCTAATGATACAATATTTAAATAATAAATAATAAAAACTTGGTAATGGAAAACATATATAAAAAGTAATGAATAAAGTTACCTTTTTTTCTACTTTTCAATATTTGTTCCACCTTAGATTCTTTTCTTTTTTATGGTGAATGTCCTTTGGTGCATACTTGCAAAGGATTGTGTAGCTTCTTGCTCAAGTGGCTTAGCTCATCACCGTCCTTAGCTAAAAGCTCTGATTAAGTGGGTTACTCCCACAAAATGATTTTCTTTTAAGCATTGTGTCCTCTACATCATCTAGAATCTTCATCAAAATATCAACATTATCATCTGTTTCCACTCCAATGTCTGCAATGTTATGGAATCGAGTGCATAACACATCGTAATGTTTCATATGTTTCATATCACTTAATTTATCATACAAGATTTTAACATATGTATGCTTTCGTTTAATGTCTTTTCTCCACAGTGTTAAGATGTAACATAGTGGAACCTTTTTTCACATCTTGATCAACCAATACAAAAAATTGTATGCCTACAAAGAATCCTTCAAAACTCAAATAAGTGACAAAGGCATCAGACATCACATTCAGCTTTATTGTAAAGTACAACAAATACAACCTTTCTCCTGGAGCCATTCTTTTTTTCTCTCTCTCTCTTTTAACATAATCTTTTACTTAAAACGTGAACATTAAATCCTTTGTTTTAATAAAGCAAATGTTGCAATAGATCAATCCCCTCAACTAATCATGAGACTCTTTAGACAATTCACTTGTATATGCTTGTTGAAATTGTTTCTCAAGAGGGAATCAATTATCGCTGATATGATTGAATTGAAAGAAGTGAAATTAGCTTTCTTTTCTTCTCAACCTTGCTTCCCAATGCATTGTCATATTGTTCCACAAATTACTTCAATGTAGTTTTAGAGTGAACATAACCACCACAAAAAAAAAAAAAAAGCATTCATGCTCTCACTATGCTGATTAGTAGACATTCCCGCCCAAAAAGTTTCTTTAGCAAATATTGGAACCTATCGCTTTCGATCCAAATACAAATGCCTCAACCATTCATTACCTTCAAGTTTGAATTCTACAATTAATTTAGTCCAACCTTCAAACTCACTTGGGGTTAGTGATTCATACCCAACATTCTTCAAAGTCTTTTTGATTGCTCGGTATTTAGCTAATCCACCTAACTTCATTGGAAGCTTTCTCAAAATATGCCAAAGGCATAACCGATGCTTAGCCTCTGGAAAAACCTTTGTAACAGCAACTTGAATTGCTTTGCATTGGTCATTCACTATGGCTTTTGGAGAATGACCTGATGTACATGCTAATCATGACTTAAATAGCCAAATATAAGTCTCTGTATCTTCATTAGATAGTAACCCGCAACCTAACAATGTGGACTGTCCGTGATGGTTTGCACCAACAAACAGAGCAAATGGCAGAGCATTCTTATTTGTCAAATATTCAAAGTCAACTGTAATAACATCTCCAAAAGATTTATATGTTGCTTGAGACCTTACGTCAGCCCAAAATATACTCCTTACGTGACTTTCTTCATTCACATCCAACAAATAAATGAATTGGAGTTCTGATTTTGCATATGGACAAAATAATTACAAAGGGATTCGGCATCACCTGCACCAAGTCTTAATCTTCTAGCTTTGGCAATGTAATTCCGGCACTCTTTTTCTCCAAATGTTAATTTTTCATAGGCCCTTGCTTCAACAACCAATGAATGAAAATTCTTGCTCAATGGAACACCAGCTCGATCATTCAAATCAAGTCTTCTTTTTGCCCAAGAATGCAATTGCTTATTGCAAAGAAGGTGCCTTGATTTTCCTAGACTCAGTCCATGATTATGTTCAAGAAAGAACCCAGACAAACAAAGTCTTCCATCCTCATATGTCCTCACATTGATCCTAGCCTTACAATCAATTTTGGTTGATGGAAGTGGTAATAAGGGATTTTTTCTAGTGAACTTCGTTTTACTAGCTCAAGCACATGAAATTGTATAGTATTTTATATTCCCATCTTCACCTGTTTCTGTACTTTTAGTTATTATACCAAACCCATGATCGTAAGCATATTTCTTGTAGAAATTACGAACTTCATCTATGGAGTCAAAAATCATCCCAACTTGTGGAGTTCCTACTTTTTCTTCCTCATTTATTGTTGTTTACGACTCTTGTTTTCTTGTTTCCTCACTAGTAGATGTCTCCTCATCCAAGCATATTTTTTGATTTTCCATGAACATTGAGAAGTTGGAGAAGAAGCAAAAGCAAAAGAGAGAGAATGGTTGAATTAGATTGGACACACAAAAGACAAAATAGACACTGAAAATCAGTGCACTTATTATCCTTTTAAGAGTTTTTTTTTTTTTTAGTCTTCTTTAATAGGGAATGATCATCATTCTGGTCCTATTTTCTGGTTGTATAGCAGCACCTCAGTAATGTATATCAAATTATTTCAATACTTTGCAAGTTCATAAAGAAGAAGAAGAAGAAGAAGAAGAGGAGGAGACAGAGTGAAAGGAGTTACAGTTTACAAAGAAAAACTGCAACAAACAGTATCCTATATATATATAATTAGCAAATAGGAAGAGGAGCACCATTCCACTCCTTCAAGCACTCGAGCAATGGATCAATCAGTTTCCCCTCACAAATAGCGGAGAAAACTTTATCGAACTCCTCCCCCGGTGACAGGACCTTCTCGCCGGTCAAGAAAACAGTCCCCAGCTCTTCTCTCAGAAACCTATAAATTGGGTACGATCTGCATTCCTTGATTCTGTTCTCAATGGCCGACTTCCCGCTCTCAACATCACGCCTAGCACTCTCCACTTCCTTGGGCAGAACGGCCTTCAATTCATCTTCAAAAGCACCAATCTTCTGCAAAATCGAAGTGCTCGGATTCGTCTCTCCGTCGCCATTCCTCAACGCATGCTCCACCATAACTTCTCTCAGCTTCTGCATCAACGGGTAAGTCGCGTTGCAAGGGTCGTCAATGTACGCGAAGACGTGCTCCCTGTCCACGACTTTGAGCAAGTCCTTCTCGCAAAACCTAGAGGGGTGAAGCTCTCCGTTGGATCCCATAGTGAGGACTCGTTTCGCAACTTGGTTTACCGTATTCTTCACAGCGTTCTTCAGGTTCTCCTCCAAGTGCCTCAAGTCTATGGCCTGGCACAAAGCTATCAAGAAAGTGGACGACATAAGCTTCAATATCTCAACAGCTTCGGCTGTTTTCCTGGAAGAGATCAAGCCCAAGGAGTTCACATCTTGGTTGTGTTGCTCGGCACTCTGGACATGATTGGTTACAGGATTAGCCAAGAACTGGAGTTCAGAACAATAGGCAGCCATTGCAATTTCAGCACCCTTGAATCCGTAATCCAAGCTTGGATTTCGTCCGCCGGAGAGATTCGAAGGCAACCCCTTGTTGTAGAAGTCGTTGACGAGCTCGGAGAATTGCGCAAACATGAGCTTCCCAATCGAGGCAATGGCTAGGCGGGTGTTGTCCATGGAGACTCCAATTGGGGTACCCTGGAAATTCCCCCCGTGGAGGGCCTTGTTCCTCGAAACGTCGATCAAAGGGTTGTCATTCACAGAATTAATCTCTCTTTCGATCATCTTGGTGGCCGATCTGATGACTTCAATTTGAGGTCCCAGCCATTGTGGGGATGTCCTCAGAGCATATCGGTCTGGCTTGGGCTTTTGGAGAGGGTCAATCTCGTGAAGTCTCTTCGCTTCTTTGACGTAAGAACTCCCATCCAAAACATGTTCCATTATAGCTGCAGCCTCGATTTGGCCAGGGTGGTGCTTTAATTTATGTGTTAAATGGTCGGTAAATTCAGGTTTTCCTTGCATCACTTCTGCAAAAATTGCTGATAATACTTCGGATAGTATGGCAAGGAGGTTGGCTTCAAAGAGGACAATGGAAGCTAACCCGGAACCCACTGCCGTGCCGTTCACCATTGCAATGCCTTCTTTAGGTTGCAACTCGAAGAACCCAGGTTTGAGGCCCGCCATTCGAAACGCCTCGACTGCGTCCAACACTTCTCCGTCGGGCCCGATGGCCTTGGAATTGGGCCTGCCGGTCAGAAGACCGGCAATGTAAGAGAGGGGGACAAGGTCGCCGGAGGCGGTGATTGTGCCGCGGAGGGGCAGGCATGGAGTTATGTTGTGATTGAGCAATTCTGTAATAGCTTCTAAAATCTCGAACCGAATGCCGGAGTACCCTTGAAGGAGGGTGTTGATCCTTACTAGCATTGAGGCCCTTGTTGCCGAGTGAGGCAGGGTGTGGCAGGAGTCAGTTCCATGCCCAAATATGCCAGCATTCAAGAATCTGGCAAAGTAAATTTTGGTAAAAATAATGAGTAACACTACTAGTTTTTGAATTTATATATGCACTTCCAAACAGCATAAAATTGTGTTAGTATATATTCATAGATTTGAAATCTGGGAATTTCGTATTAAATGTTTAAGGAAAATTGTTTAGGTGTAATTTTATTAGTTCAGATATTACTTTTATTATGGATTAAGTAGTCTATTACAATAAATTTTTGATGAATTTGATTCATTTAAAATCATCACAAAAATGGTATTAAATTTATTTATTTATTTTTCCACCTTAGCACTAATGCTATTTACAATTAAAAGTATTTCGTGCAACTTGTATCTTTAACGCCCTAAAAAAATTAGACATATTGAATAATCTTTTTCTAAACAGAATTACAAATTTATTTTACCTGTCCTTTTTTTTCTTAAATAAAAAAACAGGACCTAATATTATCTCAATTGTATTTTTTCAACTGGTTGAACTAGTCCACGCTGTATAATTTTTATATTTTTAGAGTCTTTTGTAGTTGCAATTTTTATCATAAAAACATTAAAGGTGTGTTTGGATCTTCAAAAAATACAAAAAAAAAAAAATTCTATTTATTTTTAATTTTCTTCAACCAAATTTTATTGAATATTACCTTTGCATCAACTTTTGATTTTCTTTCTTTCTTTCTTTCTTTTTTTTTTAACAAACCAAACACTACCTAAATTATTTTCCATGATGTGATAATCTTCATAGGCATATCCTCTCTCTTTGCGCAAATATGGAAATGGCCTTCCATTTGTATCCTTATTTTTGTTTTTCAGTTCAAGCATCCACTTAATATAATTTTAAATAACAATAATGATTGACAAAACGATTGCGGATGTAACGTAATGTACACGGGACGTTAATTACGGGTATAAAATAATAAAATTTAGTATGAGTAAAAAAAATTACAACAGGATCAGAATCCTGTTAAAATTGTTAGAGATAATTGTCTTTTTATCTCTTGCACTTAAGGTAAAAATCTCTTAATCTTCTGAACTTCAAAAATTTACATTTACATCCCTTATATTTTGAATTAAAATGTCGTTGTGAACAATATTAAAATTTTCAAGTAAAAAGATAAATATACTTATTAAAAAATAAATAGAATCAAGAGTGTAAAGGCAGGTAACAAAAATTATAAGGGTATAAACATAATTTTAAAAATTACTTAAAGTCAAAAACCATTATTTATGACAGATTTTTTATGTGCCATTTGGTTTATCTTTTTATTTTCTATTTTCTGTTTTGAACTCAATTTTAATTTTGTATTTCTGAAAATAAAAAAAACAGTTCAAAATTCATTTGATTACTTGTGTTTTCAAATTTGTTTTAGAAAAGAGAAAATTGATTTACACATGAAATAAAAAATAGCAAAAAATCATTTTGAGCGTTTTTTTTTTTTTTTTGGTAATTAAATCGTTTTGAGAGTTTTTAACTTAAAATAAAGAAAATCTCAAAATAAAGAAAACAAAATATTTTTTATTTACTTATTTTGAGATTTTTAAAATATAAAATAAAAATAAAAATAAAAATAAACTAAATATCACCTTAATGTTTTTACTTTAATTTAAAGTACAAAGAATACAAAGGTAAGTTCCTAAACTGATTTTCAATTTAAGTATAAGATATAAAAAGACCATTATCTCAAACAGTTAAGTATGTAATTGATATTTTTTAAAAGAAAATGATATTTAAATAAATTTATTAATTAATAATATATATGCGAGTGATATTTCAATAATACAGTCGCAATAATAGAAAGACATGCTAGTTATTTTGTGTTTAAGGGGATGTTTGGTTGATAAAAAATTGAGCAAAAAGTATAACAAAAGTAGAAAGACGTGACATAAAGGTGAAATATGAAAATTTTTGATTGGAGTAAAGTACAAAAAAATAATTAAAATTGATGAACTTTGGTGATTTTTTGTGATGCCAAACAAGTCCAAAAGTGATTCACTGACAAATAACCAGTTGATCATTCCAGTGATAAATTAATTAATATTATTTAAAGATTTTGTTTTTATATATAGTATTGTTCTCTTCTATAACATCCCACCTATACTTACCAAAAAAAAAAAACATCCCACCCACCCTCTTTAATGCAAACATCATAGTTGTGTTTGATGTGCTATAAACTTTTAAAAATTTTTAAAAATTATTTTTTTATTTTACTACACGAATTACGGACTCATATAACTTATGTCAGATTATCTTATTTTTATTTTACTTTTATCATTCTAAACGCACTTAAAATATGTGATTCATTCAAGATTAATATAAAGACACAGTAAAGAAAGACACTTAATATTCTGAACTTCAAAAATTTACATTTGCATCCCTTATACTTTGAACATTTTTTGAACTAAAATGTCGTTGTGAACAATTTTAAAATTTTCAAGTAAAAAGATAAATATTCCATTAAAAAACAAATAGAATCAGGAGTGTAAAGGTAGGCAACAAAAATTATAAGGGTATAAACGTAATTTTGAAAATTACTTAAAGTCAAAAATCATTATTTATGACAGATTTTTTAGGTGTCATTTGGTTTATCTTCCTATTTTTTGTTTTTATTTTCTATTTTCTGTTTTAAGCTCATTTTTCACTTTGTACTTCTGAAAATAAGAAAAATAACTCAAAATTCATTTGATTACTTGTGTTTTCAAAATTTAGTTTAGAAAAGAGAAAATTGATTTACATATGAAATAAAAAATAGCAAAAAATCGTTTTGAGAGTTTTTTTTTTGGTAATTAAATTGTTTTGAGAGTTTTTAACTTAAAATAAAGAAAATCTCAAAATAAAGAAAACAGAGCATTTTTTATTTACTTTTTTAAGATTTTTAAAATATAAAATAAAAATATAAAATATAAAAATAAACCAAATGTCACTTTAATGTTTTCACTTTAATTTAAAGTACAAAAAATACAAAGGTAAGTTCCTAAAGTTCAGTCAATAAATGATTTTCAATTTATATATAGGATATAAAAAGACCATTATCTCAAACAGTTAAGTATGTAATTGATATTTTTTAAAAGAAAATGATATTTAAATAAATTTTTTAATTAGTAATATATATGCGAGTGATATTTCAATAATACAGTCGCAATAATAGAAAGACATGCTAGTTATTTTTTATTTAAGGGGATGTCTGATTGACAAAAAATAGAGCAAAAAGTACAATAAAAGTAGAAAGATGTGACATAAAGGTGAAATATAAAAATTTTTAATTAGAGAAAAGTACAAAAAAATAATTAAAGTTAATAAATTTGGTGAAGTTAATAAATTTGGTGATTTTTGTGATGTCAAACAAGCCTAAAAGTGATTCACCGACAAATAACCAGCTGATCATTCCGGTGATAAATTAATTAATATTATTTAAAAATGTTATTTTTATATATAGTATTGTCCTCTTCTACAACATCCCACCTATACTTACCAAAAAAAAAAACATCCCACCCACCCCCTTTAATGCAAACATCATAGTTGCGATTCTATGTATTATAAATTTTTAAAAATTATTTTTTATATCACTATATTAATTATGAATTCATATAATTTATGTCAAATTATCTTATTTTTATTTTACTTTTTATCATTCTAAACGCACTTAAAATATGTAATTCATTCGAAATTAATATAAAGACACTGTGAAGAAAGACAATGAAAAAAGCTAAAGTTATAATTAGTATTTTTTTCTATTTAATTAATTTACCTAATAAGCTCCTTCTGCAGTGCTCCACCCTGTTTGGTTCTCCTATGAGAAGTTGCACCAAAACCAGTGGTGACTCCATAGCTATCAGTCCCCTTGTCCATGCTGTCCATGACCCAGTCACTGCTTGCCTTGACGCCGGCCCTCGCCGCCTCCGAAAGCTCCACCTTCACCGCCGCATCCAGGGTGGCTATTGCTGCCACTTGTGCTATGGTCAAGGTCTCTCCGCCCAGCCGGACCACCGGCCTTCGATACTCCGCCACCATGCGCTTCACCTCTTCCAGGTGGCTGCCCTTCAGAGACTCCGCAGCCATGCCCCAGTTCAATGGGTCCTTTAATTGGTTTTGGACACAAAAGCCGTCCATGGAGATGTGACCATTAGGAAACTCCATTCTGATCAACTATCAAGAAATGAAGTGAAAATCACCCCAAGAAAAAAAAAATTAAAATATTGGGTATTACAGTTTTGAGAAAATTGAGTTGAAAGATTTATGGTCAGAGAGACCTATATGATCATATTCATATATATATCATATATGATATATATATGTATGTATGTATGTATGTATGTATGTATAGACTATATAGAGAATGAAAAAGCTAAAGTTAAAATGGAAATTATGGGCTTGGGAAGGGCTGGATTTTCTGAGGCTTTGTTGAGCTGTTCTTGATTGCTTAAATAGATGGGTGGGGGGTTGTTGTTCATTATCATTTAAAGTATTGGGTCGGAACGGACGATGGAGAGGGGAAGCACATGAGTTCGTTGAGAACTGCACGTGGCCGTCGGATTTTCATGCGAGTTGACGGGTAGGATTCTGACACCTGGCACAACTCTAGACGGCTTGTGAGTAGGTGCATGGGAGATAGGGGGATGGTGGCATAGCATTTGTCAAAGGGAAAGCTTTTTAAGGTGGTGTTTAGATGGTAAAAATTAGAATAAAAATATAAAAAAATTGATGTAAAAGTGATATATAATAAAATTTAATTAAAAAAGTATAAAAAATTAATAAATTTTAGTTGATTTTAATAAATTAAATAATTCTTAAAAAGTTAATAAATAAACTATCGTTATCACTAATCACCCATTTTCCTACCAAATTTACACATGGATTGGGTGCAATTATTCAACAGACTTTTTGTTTTATTATTTATCTATTTTCTCACCTAGCTAATCTATATATTAATTTATTATTTACCAAGTTTAGGTTTGAGATAACCCATCTTTCCTACCAAATTTACACACGGATTGGGTGCAATTATTCAACTGACTTTTCAATTTTATTATTTATCTATTTTCTCACCTAGCTAACCTATATATTAATTTATTATTTACCAAGTTTAGGTTTGAGATAAATTTTTTATTTAGTGTGCATTTAAAGTGTAAAAAATTAATATAAATTGATACATGTAAGAGTCTCATTACTCATGTAGATCAATATATTTGTTTAAGGGGTAACATCTAAAGTAAATTTTGCTGAGATAATTTTTGTCCTCCATGACATTACTAAAGAGAGAGTAACAATTACACTAAGGGTAACGATTATCCCAATATAGGGATAAATTATTACAGGTGGAGGAGGTGAAGTAATGGAGAGTAATAAAAAAATTATACCAGTTTCTCATTATCGCGTAAAACATTCATATCCCTATAAAACCCAAGACAACATTCTCTTATAAATAATTATAATAAATATTGTAAATAAATAATTTATTTAATCAAGCTAAAATTAATTGATTATTAAATTATTTTTATCAAAATAATATTTAACAAATAAAAATTTATCATTAAAATGATTTATTTTATTAAATTAATACTAATGAAATATTAATTTATAATTACAATTTTTTATTTTCTCAAATTAAAATTATTTTTATAAATAATAATTGATTCTTAAATTATTTATTTTATTAAAATATTTTTATTAAATAAAAATTATTTCTCATATATAATAATTTACTAGATTATGTATTGTTTAATATATTTTATTAAATTAATAATTTATTTAAATAAACTAAGATTAATTGTTTTATTAATTTTTTTCAAAGTAAAAATAATTTTTAACAAATAATAATTCATTATTAAATTAATTACTATTGAAATATTAATTTATGATAAAATTATTTTTATAATTAATAGTTTTACGTAAAATTATATATTTTAATAATATATATTTATTATTAATTATTATTAAAACAATTATTATGATAATTTATTTTATTTTAATATTTGCTAAAATTAAATATTAATCTTAATCTCTTGATCAATTTACCTTCATTTCAAACATAATTAATTTTCAATTTACTCTCATTTCAAACACAATTCATTTTTACTATTTCAAAATTTTTAGCAATCCAAACATAACATAATTATTATTGAATAATATTTAATTTCTCAATCTAAACATAAATATCATGAATTTTGATATCTATTATAGAGTAACAATTATCTTTATAATCTTCTACTCTCAAAATTTTCATCTCGTACCAAACATTCCCTGCGGTGTGTAAAAAGTTAAAATTTTATGAAAATTTATAGAGATTTATAGAAAATTTGTAAAGCTCCAAACGAAATAAATTAGTCACCCTTCCTTATACATATTTTAAAATCTATAAATTTTTGGGATGTAATTAAATTACGATTTAAGGAATGTTTGGAGTTCAAAAAAGATTAAAAAAATAATAAATAAATAAAATTAGTATAAAAGTGACAGATGACAAATCTTCTTATATAAAATTAGTTAATGTTTACACCTAATTGACATTTATCATTAATTTTTAACGATATAATGAAATTTTAACAATTTATCATATAATATTTATTACTCATCCTTTAACCATGAGATATTACCAAAACTCTTGCCACTGCCACCACGCTGCTATTAACACTTAGGGCCGGTTTGCTAATATTGTTGCTTTTTATTTATACTTTTTATTTGTTGTTTTCTGTTATCATTTTTTTAAATAAAAACCAAAATTACATTTGAAAATGTATTTTTGTTTATAATTATTCATTATTAATTTTTTTATTTTAATAAAATATTTAATTTTATTATTTTTTTATAAAAAATTAATTGAATTTAATAAGATATATTTCATATTAATTTAGTTTAATTTAATTAATTAGATTAGTTAAATTCAAATAATAAATTAAATTAATTAATTAATTTAGTTTAATTAAATTATTTATTAAAATCATTCAATTCAATAAATATAAAATAAATTAAATTATAATTTAATAATATTATTTATTAAAAAAATTGAATAAAATATAATTATTATATTATTTAATTCAGTAAATATAAAGAGGGCGTTTGGTTGGCTAAAACTAACAAAAACTCACAACTTTTAGTAATTTTTTATACTTTTTTCAATTAAATTTCACAACATATTACTTTATATCAAATTTTTGTACCTTTACTGTGCTTGTTAGCCAATCAAATACCCCCAAAATATATTAATTATAATGTAATGATATTTTTATTAAAAATAATTGATTAAAATATATATTTCATAATAATTTAATAATTTAATTATGATATTTATTAAAAATAAATTAATAAAATAAACCACATATTAATTTAGATAATTAAATTAAGTTAATTATATTATTAATTGAAATAATTTTAGTTTAATAAAATATTTAAATATAATAATTTATTTTAATATGATGTAACAAAAATAGACAAAATATTAAAATATTTATAACAGGAAAAAAAATAGAGTGTAAACATTTTTTTGTTTAACTTTTCATTTTTTGAAAGTAAAAAAATAAAATAAATTTAACAAACAGATTTCTGTTACTATAGTAACTAATTCGACATTCAGAAATTATTTGACAGAAGTGAAAA
This sequence comes from Vitellaria paradoxa, assembly GCA_019916065.1. NCBI lineage: Eukaryota > Viridiplantae > Streptophyta > Magnoliopsida > Ericales > Sapotaceae > Vitellaria > Vitellaria paradoxa. Next base: position 30,339,495 of record CM034242.1, read on the forward strand.
ATTTATAATTCAAGAATTATTCGAGATAGTTTAGAAAAAATACAAAAAAATTTAGTATGACATCCAAATTCCTTAAAAAATTCAAGAATAATTTAAAAATAATTTAACAAAATATATATATTTAATTTTGCTATAACCATAATATTTTTTATCAAATAGTAATTTTTCTTTTTTATATATGTAACTGTAATTACATAGAGAAAAAATTATTCATTAAATTATATACAAAAATAATAACTTTAAAAAGCCAACAATATTTATATATTTATTTGTTATTAAAAATGTGCAAATATAAATGATTATTTTACGTAAATTTAAAAAATACTATAAAAATTATTTTACTATGTACATAAGTATGATTGTTTATATATTTATATAATATGTGTAGTTATAAAAGTTTATAATGATATAATATATTTTATTTAATAAATTTGGGTTATAGAAGCACAACTTAATTTCACAAACAAATATAGAGTCATAAATAAATTCTATAATATTAATATTTTGTTTGTGTGGTTCACTTATTCAATGATTTGAACATAAGCATTTAAATACCAAAGCATATATATGTATTATATTATATTATATATGTATATATGAATTGTTAATAATTAAAAAGTAAATCTAAATTATATATATATATTTTTATTTTTGATTAAAGTGAAGCAAATCAAGAATATTATTATTAGTGAATAATGTTGAAATTTCAAAACACTGCCTAAATTCTAGCGCCATTTTTTTCATTAGTTTGTAATAATGTATTTTATATTATTAGGTAATTTAGATTTCTAATAATGCATGTAAGTTGCAATGAGGGAAGTTTGAAATAACGAGAAATTGGATAATTTCGCAAGTTTCACGAATTTATCGTAAAATTTGTGGTTATTAAAAGACTATCGCAATATTTTTTTTTCTCATGATTTAATCAAGTTTTTAAATAATCATTAAAATCTCACCAATATATTGGGAGAAATTAAAAATTTATCATCGGTTGCCAATTAACTAAAATTTTAAAAAGATAAATAAAAAAACAAAAAATAAAAACGTTATCAAATTGTCCCATTAGCTAAAATTATGACAGTACCACTGCAGCTATGGCTCCGTTTTAAATTTTCAAAATATATTATTTTAGTTTATTATTATTTTTTTCTTATATGATTATTTTATTATTAAAATATAAATTTTTTTAATGTGATAATCTTTTAATATATTATTTATATTTCTTAAATAAAATTCAAAAACAATTAAGAATGAAAAAATTCACGTACGCAATGACAAAAGTAGGTAACATCGAGGGTCATGATTCCCCATGGATCTAGGGATGGCAACGGATAGATTAGAGACAAATATAGTATTATCCAAATCTGAACTCTAAATCTTCCATCTACCTCTAAAGTTGTCCCGAACTCTCCAAATAAATATTTTTTGAACATCTATCCCCGCTTTAAATGAAGAACAGATATATCCACGGATATCTAAAAGTCTAAATCATCTGTTCGCCTCTGAATCTACCCCTAAGTTAATACATAAATTGATTGCATATATAACTTATTACTACCAAATAATTCATCTCCAAAATCAAAATAATACATCATCATAATAATAATTTAGCAAAGTAATATATAAACATATCGAAAACTAATATTTTACCAAAGTACCATTTAACCAACAGATATGTAATTCTAAAGTACATTATCCTAATTCAAAGTAATAAATACAAAATATGATGGTTTATTACATAATTATAAATCCCAATTTCTTGAACCTCCAAAAAGCATCCATACGAAATTCTGAATTTCCATATCAACCTAATTTCAAAATAGAATAACTGTTTTTTTTTTTTTTTGTCCCTACTAACTTTTTGCATCAACCTAATTTCAAAATAGAATAACTGATTTTTTTTTCTCATCATTCACATATAGAAAAAAAAATAAAATTACCAAAAATTTTTAAATTTTTTTATAATAACAAATAATTTCTTAGAATAACATAGAACTATAAATCTTTATCATAATAAGATAATTCATCCACATAAGTAAATTTTTTCAAAAAATTTAAAATGTAATGATCTGCACTTATCAAACTATGTAAGAAAAAATTAAAAAGTTGCCTTCTCTATATATTTTTAAAAAAATAATTCCATTATAAAAAAATATTGAATGTTTCATGAAACATTTTAGTTAAACTATTTAAAAAATCTATTTTCCAGAGAACTCTTTGAATATCAATATTGAAAGTTTAAAAACATATTTTAGCTGAAAATATTAAAAATACAGGAAAAACAATAAACTTTTCAAAAGTCAAGAAATAAGTTACTTAATGAAACAATAATTTTTTATACTAAAAATAAGAAAAATAAAATAAAATAGAAAATAAAATATTTTAATTATTTTTAGAAATTTGTATCTAGATATTTTTTTGGAAATAATTGAGTTTATAAGTCATAATGGGGTTTAAAATTGTATAAATTAATATAAATTTGTAAAAGTTACAGTTTCATAATTCATGCAGTGAGTAAAAAAATTAAATTTTATAGGGATTTATATAATTTTGTAGAATTCCAAATGATATACCTTATAAATTTTTAAATTTACCTCTTTAAGTTTTCTTGATTTTAACGTATAAAAGAAAATAAATTGAACTTTTAAACTTCAATTTGTACAAAAATAAAAAAAAATTAAATTTATAATTTCTTTCCCAAACACATCCTAATTAATACAAAACGATGACAATTTTTGTTTTAAATTTATTTATCAATATTCATTTTAATGACAATAATAATGAAGTTCAATAAGTTTAGAGTATTATGAATGCAAATATTATTTGTTATGGCATGGTGACAACATTGTCATTATGGTTCCAAATGGTTCAGGATTGTTCGGATATTTTTTGGGATAAATCGGGATGGATCAGAGTAGATTCGGATTGAATATCGAATTTGGGACAACTCGGGGCGAAAGTAATTCCATCCCCATATCTGATCCAATATTCAGATTTTTTTTTAAAGACCAAATCTAAATCCGATCTTTTGCAAAATGCAACTCGAATTTCACATCCATTCGGCTCGGGTAATGGATCAGATTCGGACGGATCGGCTGAGATGACCATCCCTACAGAGATCAGCAAAATACAACTCAGATGTGTGAATTTTTGGAGTAAAAAGTATTTATGCCATAGGTCCCCTCCCCCCAACAAAATTAATAATAAAAATTATATGCATAAGTGACAAATCTCAATTTAGAAAACTACAATTGTTAAATAAATTTTTGAGTGAAAAACTTTTATAATGTAGCCACTGAATAAAATTTATCAGTAGATATAAAATTTTGAGTCAAAAAAATTTAGACTATAAATTAACTTGTTTAACATTCGAATAGCTTATTAATTATTATATACACTCCAAATTTTGACAGTTTAAATAGTTTTATTATTTGGGTAAATTACACATAGACTCTTTGAATATTAGATTAATTATACCTAGATCTCCTAAATATTTAAACCTTACACTTAAACCCCTTATTTCTAAATGTTTGTAACATATAAGGGCCGTTTGGTAGCGCTATCGTTTTTCTGTTTACGTTATATAGTTTATATTTTCTATTTTTTGTTCTCTACTGTCGTTTTCTTTTTTAAATGAAATTTGAAACTTCATTTGAAAATACAATTTTGTTTCCAATTACTAATTTTTACTTCCATAAAATATTTAATTTTATTATTTTTTAAAAATTAATTGAATTTAATAAATATATTTATATTAATTTAATTTATTTATATTATTTATTAAAAATAATTGAATAAAATATAAATTTTATATTATTTAATCTAGTAAATATAAAATATATTAATTATAATTTAATTATATTATTCACTGAAAATAATTGAATAAAATATATTCCATAATACTTTAAATAATTTAGTTATGATATTTATTTAATAACAAATAGAATTCATATTAAATAAATTAATTAAATGAAATTAATTGTTAAATTAAGTTAATTTAATTATGATATCTATTAAAAATAATTTAATAATATATATTTCTTATTATTATTAATTAATTTAATTTAATTATTTATTAGAAATAAATTAATAATAGATATTACATATTAATTAATTGATTTAATTTAATTATATTATTTATTAAAAATAATTTTAGTTTAATAAAATATTTGAATAAAATAATTTATTTTAATATGATGTAACATAAATGGATAAAGTGTTAGAATTGACAAAATGTTTGCAACAGAAAAAACAAAGTGAAAGCACATTTTTTCTATTTACGTTTTTCTGTTTAATTTTTCATTTTTTTTGAAACAAAAAAACGTGAACAGGTTTAACAAACATATTTTCATTACCAGTTTACAAATTCTGAAAATATAAACAGAAAAATAGAAAACAAAAACGTTACCAAACGGGGTTTTAGGTCCATCTGTTAATTTTTCCCGTTAACTGCGTTGTAAAATAATGAAAATGGTTTATTTTATTAAAATATTTTATTAAATCATATTAATTTTACTAAATCTAATAATAATTTTTTATTAAATTAAGTTATAATGATACATTTTATTTAAACTAATTATTATAAAAATAAATATTTATAACAGTAAATTGATCAATTTAAATATATTTTAATAAATTAATTAATCAAATAAATTTTAAATATATTTCATTGAATTCAATTAATTTTTTATTTTTAATAAAATTATATATTTTATTTAGATAAAATTAGTTACTGTAAATAAAATTATATTACCCAACATATTTATGTTTTAATAAAATTATTTAGAAATATCTAGCAAATGCTTTTCAACTGAGTATCGCTCAAAAATAATTGTTTCACAAACGTTTTTTTATCTAAAAATTTATTATTTTTAATTACAGCCATCCTTAAATGTATTGAACTAATCCTTTAAACTATTTTTCTTAAAAATCTACTCTCACTAATAAAATGTTTCAAATTATTTTAATTACTTAATTACATATTTTTTCTCATTTTAATTTTATTTTAATTATATGATTAAAGCTGTGTCAAATGAAAAATTAAATTAAATTAAATTAAAAAAGACTTTGCATTTAAAAAATTTAAAAAAATTAATATTTATAATTTTTTACTATTTAATTATTATTAGATATATTTTTCTTTGATCAGACTCAGTTTTAATGGAGGATTTTTAAAAAATTAGTAATTTTTAACTTTTAGCCTATCATGATCAAAATAATGTTTATAAATTACAAAAATTAGGACTATATAAAAATTAAAATTGAATTGATAAATATAAATATTTTTATTAATTAATAATTTTTAAATTTTATCCTATCATATTCAAAATAATTTTTTATAAATTACAAAAATTAAAACTATAAAAAAATAAAAAAATTGAATTGATAAATATAAATATTTTTGTTTATTAATTATTTATTAAAAATTCCTCTACTAAAATTGAGTCTAATAGAAGAAAAATATATTTAAAAATAATTAAATAATAAAAATTAAAAATTAATCGTTTTAATATTTTTAATTGCAAAGTCTTTTTTTAATTTAATTTAATTTTTCATTTGACATAGCTTTAATCATATAATTAAAAATATAATTAAAATGAGAAAAAATATGTAATTAAGTAATTTAAATAATTTGGAGCTTTTTTATTAGTGAGAATAGTTTTTAAGAAAAAAATAGTTTAAAGGATTAGTTCAATGCATTTAAGGATAGATGTAATTAAAAATAATAAATATTTAGGTAAAAATATTTGTAGAATAATCGTTTTTTAACTATACCTAGTTAAAAAGCATTTATTAGGTATTTCTTAAAACATAAATATATAATTTTATTAGAACAAAAGCAAAATCATAAATATGTTTGGTGATATAATTTTATTTACAGTAATTAATTTAATTTGATTAATTATTTAATAAAATCTATTTAAATTAATTAATTTATTCTTATAAATATTTTATTTTAATAATAATTAGTTTTAATAAAATGTATCATTATAAGTTAATTTAATAATAAATTATTATTAGATTTAATAAAATTAATATAATTTAATAAAATAAACTATTTTAATAAGAGTAAATTACACCTAACTCCCTGAATATTAGCCTAATTACACGTAGAGCCATTGGGTGTTACTAATGGGCTAAGGACATTTTCATCATTTTACTATATAGTTAACGGAGAAAATTAATGAATGAAGTTAAGTGTTACAAACATTTAGAAATAAGGGGTTTAAATGTAAAGTTTAAATGTTTAAGAGTCAGGTGTAATTATATAGCCTAATATTCAGGGAGTCTAAGTGTAATTGACCCTTATTATTTATGTATAATTTAATTCATCAATTAATGTTGCATACAAAATAATTTAACTTATCATGTTCTCTGTTCGTGAGGGTCACAGTAATCATTACGATGCAAAAGGGTGAAGACGAAGTGAGCTGAGCTGACTTTTGAATTTCTTATATTAGATTCGAGCTTAAGCTCGATTTCAATTTTTACATAGGTTCAAACTCAACTTAATAAAGAAAAATTTAAACTCGACATAAACTCGTGAATAATTCAATTAAATTAAAATGACATCATTTTAGTTTATAATATAATAAATCAAATATTATATAATTGTTATAAAAAATATATATATTATTTCATTGAACTGGTTTGCAAGGTTTTATTTTTATTTTTTTTCCTGAATTAAACTTGAATCAAATTTGAATAACTTAAAAAAAACTCGATTTGTTTCCACCTAGTCAAGATATTACTTCATCCATATCGATCAATGAATTCTCAAAATATTCCACAAGGTTATAATTACCATTTAAATGTGTGTGTGTGTGTATTCTTTTTTTTTTTTTAATTCAATGCGAAGCCGAAGCCTGAGAACCCCTCAATTATCTATAGATTTTGTTTTATTCGTAAGGTAAGTGTGTGCTTCAACTAAGCGGTTAACTTTTTATCAAAAACATAAAAGAAAAAATAAAGAAAAAAAAACAAAGGAGAAAAAAGAAAAGAAAAGAATAAAAAAAGGTTGTTTAAACTGTATTAATTACTAAACTGTATTAATTAATGGACAAAAAAATAAATAAAAACAAATAAAAATAAAATAAATAAATAAAAACATGAATTTGGTTTATATTAGATTTGAGCAACTGATGTTTATCTTTTATAATCAATTTGATTTACAGCTTTGATTAAAAACTTTCCCTAATTTTCATGTTTAAATTAATATATATTTGAGATCCATTGTCCTATCTCTTGTTTGATTAATCCGTTGTGGACTATCAACTATATATACATATAAATACACGCAACTTCTAACTAATTTAGGCCCATGTTTTGTGACTAACCATAAATCCATATTCCAAGGTCATCTAATTACTATTGCATCAAGAGTTTTTGCATTAATAATTAATCATAACAAACACGAGAAAAAAAAAAGATTTGGATTACCGTGTTGCTTTTTTAATTGATCCACTTCACCAATTGGAAAGCTACCAACCCTAATCCTAGTTATATTTTATCTCAAGTTGATAGGTTGTTTTCCATTTTTAAATTATTATTATTATTATTATTATTGACTTTTCCACTTACTAATCTCATTTTTGTATATCATAATTTTGATCAAATAAAGATTCTTAACGTTATAACATTTTAAAATGATATTATTCTGCTAGAATGTTACGCCGGTGATAATTTTATTATTAAAGTGTACATCAAAATATTTTATTTAAAATCGTAAGTATAAAAGTCTATACATTTCTTGTACTTCAATTTGTATGGACATTTATATACCTACATAATCACACACAATGGTAATATGCTTCTCACACTTTGTGTGCTTCTAGGCTATGTTTGGAGTTTGAATTTGTGGGAGGAAAGGAGAAGTGAAGGAAAATAGTAATAATGTAAAATAAAGTAAAAATTTTAAATTTATTTTCTTTCTTTTATTGAGTAATAAATTTTGTTTTCCTTCATTTTACCTTAATTTTCCTACACAAATCCATATTCTAAACATAGAATTAGTGGTGCCTTTAATAATAGGCTTGTTGATATCTTTAGTCTAATGATGATTGATGCATGCTTAACATTAACTTTGGCACTAAACAACTCTCAAATTGATGAATTAGAACCTTAAAATTTTGGTGCAAAAGAAATAGTAGCAAGTATGTCTATAAATACTGTCTGTTTGCGATTGGTTGACAATAATATATGATATTTTGAAAGCATTTGAAAACTTTAAAATTTATCAATTTTCCACAAAATTTTAATACGTGCCATCTTAAGGTGTTGGGTGTTAAGTAAATATTTGTAAGAGTTAAAGAAAGTTGATAAAAGTTAAAGAAATTAGAAAAAATAATAAAAAAAAGTTGGAGAAAATTGACAAGAGTTGATTTGTGTTTGGTAGAGAAAACTAGTAACATTTTTTCTTTTTTTTTTCTTTTTTTTTATTGGTAAAAATTAGTGAGCCAAGGTAACATTTGTTTGTTAAAATCTTGACTTTCTCTTGCAAGGTTAACAAATAAGGTTGGGGATTGTGAAAGATGTGATTATTTTCTTGAGTTGGATAATACATACACATACTATTGTGTCCACCAGACGTGTTCTAAATTGATAAGAGAGATTTCCATGCTTGTTTGAAAAGGCATAAAACCCCTTGGTGGCATCAAGGGAGTCTTGGAAGAGGGCGAGCTAACCTTCCAAGCTGTGGAGGTTGGACAAGCTTGGGCCGAACTCTCTAATTCGAGCAATGGATTGATTGAGTGCCGAGCCAGGTACGAGGATGTGTATGTGAGGTGACTGCAATCCCGAGATCCGCGCCTAAACTACTGAAACAAAATTGCTGCAAAATAAGAAAGAAATTCTCGGATAACTACAGATTTTATATTTTCCTTATCTGAATAAATAAATCTCGACTAATCAAGAAAAAATTCTAATTTGGCGCCAACTACAACACTGCAAAATATTCTTACAAATATGATACAAAATCATTTTAACAGGTATGCAACTTTTTACCTCACCATTACTCCGCCAAATTGATTTCTCAGTATTATTACTAACTTAAGCATCGTAGAGTCTTTGGCAGGCATCGCGTCGGTGTTCAAGGCAAGCAGATTTCCATTATTTCTAATGGATCAAGTTTAGATAGAAGGTAAGAATTTTCATCATTATTAGTTGGCGTCATCTGTGGGAATCGAAGTTCATTTTGAATTGTATGGTCCAAACCAGATCTGGCATACAAACTCGCCAAAGCCAATCAACCTCATCAATGGAGAACCAGAATCAAGAAGACGACAGGATTACTGTAATGGAAAGATAATTCGCTAGCATAGTTGCAACTTTACAAGCCATTATGGAGCATATCGATCACTGCCCCCTGTTCTACCTCCGCCTCCGCCACTACCACAACAGGATCTATCGCCCAATGGTCAAGACAATGGTGAAGTTGTTCACAATGATGGCGATGGAGGATTGTGGGGGAGAATGACGACCTGACCTCCCCTAGAGGAATGGGGCGACCATGAATGATAAGGCTCACAGTGAAACTATCCTTCATCAATTGGTCGTAGAACCTAAGAAAATGGAGAATATGGAAACAATTAAGCAAAGATTCAGAGCCACATAGGCTCAGATGGATGGAGTCATAGTTGCAGTGTGAAACCATAACGCCATGGATGATATCATTGACAGGACAAGGACTCCATTCACTCTTGCAGTGATGGAGTGCCCCTTACCCCTGAAGTTTAAGATGCATATAGTGGAGCCCTATGATGGCTCGAAGAACTTAGTGGATTACTTAGATACGTACAACTTGGAAATGCATCTCCAAGCAATTCCTGATGAGATCAAGTGCCGAGCATTCTCTATCACTTTGAAGGGTTCGGCTCGTGCTTGGTTTAACAAAATTAAGCCCGGGACCATTGAGAATTTCAAGCTCCTTAGCAAACTGTTCACTTTGCACTTTGTTAGTGGGTAGCGACAAAGGAAACCCTTAGCGTATTTGCTAATGGTCAAGCAGGGGAAGGATGAAACCCTCAAGGAGTATGTCAACTAGTTCGATCGGGAGATGCTGGAGATCGATGAGGCTGATGAAAAAGTAGCACTCATAACTTTCATGAGTGGCCTGAAATATGGTCAGTTCACTTTTTCCTTAGCAAAGAAACCTCTAGCAACCATGGCTGAGTTGATGGCCTGGACTCAGAAACATATAAATGCAAAGGATGCAATGAGAGCCCAGTGGGACACTAAGACTACAATTTCCTAATTGGATAAGAAGTGATAGAACAGCCCCAAAGACGACAGAGGATTGAAGGCACCCAGAACCTCCGAGCCAAGAGGTTGGATGGGAGATAGAAGGGATAAATTTATGAGGTTGGCCAGAGACTTTACTCCATTGAATTTTGTGGATAGAATAGGTGTTTTATGCGATCAGGAATGATCCAAACTTCTGATAGCCAAAGGAGTTGAAGGCCCCGCCTAAATCAAGGAATAGGTTTAAATATTGCCTGTATTATAGCGACTACAATCATGACACATAAGATTGTTTTGATCTGAAGAGGTTGGTTGAAGAATTAATTGGGAAAGGGAAAGTATAATGGGTTTGTTGCCAGGCAACGAAAAGATGGATAAGATGGCAGAAGGAGTCTACCTCGAAAAAGTTCACTTAAGAGGAGCCCTGACAAAGGTAATAGGGTTAGTGACCCTTAGGGGAGATCAAGGTTATATCAGGAGGGTTCGTAAGGGGAGGTGAGTTCTCATCAACTTGGAAAAAGTATGTCAGAGAACTCAGGAGAGATCAAGTAGTGATGTTTACCGAGCAGCAGATTAAGAGGGTAAAAATGGGGTCGGAACTAATCACTTTTACTGAGGACAAGGCCTCGAAGCTGAGCCATCCACACGACGACCCTCTAGTCATATCAGTCATTGTAGCTAACTTCTAGACATGGAGGATCTTAGTAGACAGCAGAAGCTCTATTGATATCTTTTATTATAGGGTGTTTGAGAAGATGGAGATCAAAAAAGAGAAGCTGCGTCTGGTCTGCTCATTGTTGATCAACTTTGTAAGGATCATGTAGAGCCAATCGGCTCCATCACCTTTCCGATCACGCTGGGGATTGAGCCTGAGCAGGTGACCAAGATGGTGAACTTTTTAGTGGTCGAATGCCTCTCAGCTTACAACATCATCCTTGGTAGGAGAGCTCTGAATCAATTCAGAATGGTTACATCGGCCTACCACCTTCGCGTCAAGTTCCCCACTAAGTGAGGGGTCAGCTGTGTAAAGGGAATCAGAGAGCAGCAATGGAATGCTATATCTTATCCTTCAAATGAGATACCAATCAAAAAGCCTTGGTTGTACAGGAGCTGGAAGTCAGGGATGAAGAAAGTAAAAAGAGGAGAGCCGGGAGATGATCTGAAAGAGATCATGATAAGAGACCCTGAGCTTAAAAGAACTGTCAAGATAAGGACCACAGTTACTAGCCAACAGAAAGAGAAGCTCAAGCAATTCCTAAGGCAGAACTCAAATGTATTTGCTTGGTCTCATTAAGATATGCCTAGCATCGACACCAAGGTGATGACCCACCATTTGAACATTTCTCCAGGAGCTCAGCCAGTTAAACAGAAGAAAATATTTTTTGTCCCAGCGCAAAATGAAGTAATAATTGAGGAAGTGGAGAAATTGCTTAAGGCTGAATTCGTCAAGGAGGTACATTACCCTTCTTGGTTGTCCAAAGTGGTTATAGTCAAGAAGTCCAATGAAAGTGGAGGATATGCGTGGACTTTTTAGATCTGAATAAAGTATGCCCCAAAGATAGCTTCACTCTTCCTGCAATTGACTTGTAGGTAAATTTAACGACTGGTCACTAGGTACTTTCTTTTATGGATGTCTTTTCAGATTACAGCCAGATCTAGATGGCTGAGCAAGATCGGCAGCACATAGTTTTCATCACTGATTGGGGCCTATACCATTACGACGTCATACCGTTCGATCTGAAAAATGATGGGCCACGTACCAGTGGTTAGTGAATCTGATGTTTAAATTCCAAATTGGTTAGAATGTGGAAGTCTGTGTTGATGATGTGCTCGTGAAGAGCAAACAGTCGACTGATCATATGGCAGACTTAGCAGAGACATTCAACACCTTTATAAGATTTTGAATGAAGTTGAATCTAGCAAAGTATGCTTTTGGGGTAGCCTTCGGGAAGATCCTCGGTTCTATAGTATCTAGTTGAGATATTGAAGTGAATCTGAAAAAGGTCTAAGCAATCCTGGAGATGCAGCCTCCTCCGTCAACTAAAGAAGTGCAGAGGCTAGTAGGTCGCATTGCTGTGCTCAATAGGTTCATCTCAAGATCTTTAGACAAGTGTCTTCCATTATTTAAGATCCTAAGAAAAGCTTTCGAGTAGACTACTGAGTGCGAAGAGGCCTTCCAACAGTTGAAGCATTACTTGGGAACAATTTCACTACTTAGCAGGACCACATTCAGAGAGGAGCTCTGCTTTTACCTAACAGTATTTACTACAGCAATCAACTTGGCGTTGGTAAAGGAAGAAGATGGGCTACAAAAGCTAATGTACTACACTAGCCGAGCACTCAGAGGGGTAGAAGAACAATACCCTGAAGATAGAATTGCTTACCTTTGCTTTGGTAATGGCAGCTTAAAGAATGAAGGCATATTTTCAAGGTCACATTATTGTGGTCTTGACTGATCAGCCCTTAAGAAACATCCTCCACAAACCAGAGACATTGGGAAGGTTGGTCAAGTGATCAATCGAGCTCAGTCAGTTTGACATCTATTACAAGCCACGATCGGTAATTAAATGATAAACAACAGATGACTTTATTGTAGAATTCACAGTTACGGCTGATGCTCTCTTTGAGGAAAACATCTATGAGCCGATTTGGATCATGAATGTAAATGGCTCATCAACTCAGGATGTAAGCGAGACAGCTTTTGTGTTCATCTCCCCCGAAGGTCATAAGATTGAGTATGATTTATGCTTTAATTTTCCAGTTTTCAACAACGAAGTAGAATATGAAGTCCTGATAACTGGCCTTCAGATTATTCAGAGAATGGGGTAGAGCAAATAGTTGTGCAAAGTGACTCTTAGTTAGTGGTAGAATAGGTGCAAGGAGAATATGATGTCTAGGAAGAAAGTATGGTGGAATACTGTTAAGTGGCCAAAGATTTGGCCAAGAAAATTTTCAAGATAGCATTGGAGAGACTTCCTCGATCAGACAACAAAGAGGCTGATTGACTCGCTAGAACAACTTTTTCAAACGAGCAAGATATAGTTGTGCCAATGAAGATACTCAATTCTCCGAGCATCTAAATGCCAGAGGTACAACAAATTGAGGTTGAGGCTTTGTGGGTAAAATCGATCAGTGATTATCTAGAGAAAAGAATCCTCCTTGAAGATCAAAATAAATGAAGAATGATGTAATACTGAGCTGCGAAGTATGTGTTGATCAATGGATCCTCTATAGAAAGGGCCACACCATGCCATTGCTACAATGTGCAAATGAAGAGGAGACGGCCTATGTCCTAAGGAAGATCCATGAAAGGTTTTATAGGAATCACTTAGGATGGAAGATGTTGGCTAAGAAGGTCTTACGAGCTGCATATTATTGGCAGACCATAGAGAGGGACGCGCAGAATCTAGTGAAAAGGTTTGTTAAGTGCCAGAGGTTCGCCAATGTTCCAAGGTTGCTGACTCAGGAGTTGACCCTATCAAGAGCCTTTGGCCTTTTGCCTAATAGGGAATTGACATTGTTGGTCCCTTTCCCTTGGCTAAGGGTTAAAGAAAGTTCGTCGTGATGGTAATTGACCACTTCACCAATTGGGTTGAACCTGAGGCTCTATCGAATATAACTGAGCAGAATATGAGGAAGTTCTTATCGTAAGGAATTCCAAAAGTTGTGGTGACAGACAATGGAAAATAATTTGAAGGACATTTATTTAATGAGCTCTGCGAATAGCTCGGTATCAGCCACCACTACTCATCTCTCTAGCATCCCTAAGCCAATGGCCAAGTAGAGGTTACCAATAGATCCTTGTTGAAGATCATTAAGACTAGACTAAAAAAGGCGAAAGGAATATGGGCGGATGAGTTACTGAGCATACTATGGGCCGATAGGATGACTGAGCAGACTTCCATTGGTCGGACCCCTTTCTCCCTTACCTTCAGTACGGAAGCAGTGATCGTAATTGAGATCGGTTTGCCTAGCACGAGGATTATGCTCTATGATCCTAAAACAAATGAAGAAACGCTGAAGGTTGACCTAGACTTAGTGGAGGAGAAAAGGCTACAGACAACTATTCGAGTAGCAGCTTACCAGCAAAAAATGAAGCAATACTAGAGTAGGTGGGTTAGACAAAAACGTTTCAAGGTTAAGGAGTTGGTCCTTAAAAGAGTGAATCAATCAACAAGATACGCTCGAGAAAAAAAGCTCGAACTGAACTAGAAGGACCCTATGTGATAGCCTCCTACCCAAGAAAAGGAACCTATTGGCTTAAAGATCTCGACAGGAAAACCCTACCTCATTTATGGCATGAGGAGCATTTAAAAATTTATTATGTCTGAACATTTATGAATTTTTCCTTTTAAGACTATATTCCTTATTTTTAATTAATAAAACTTTTTCAGGAATTTCTTAACATACATTGCTATTTTTTCTGATGCGATAAGGTTACATCGACAGGTCAAACGGTTCAAGAATGATCAATTGATCAGGAAACGCCCACTAGGCTAAGAGAGCCTAAAGGATAGATTAACAGCTTGATCGGTTCAAAAGTGACTGACCGATAGAAGAAATGCCTATTAGGCCAAGAGAGTCTAAGGGGTAGAATGACAGCTAGGTCAATCCGAGAGTGGCCGACTGACGGCGCTAGGCCAAGAGAGCCTAAGGGGCAGATCGATGGCTCAGTCGGTTTGAGAGTAGCTAACCGATGGAGAAGTAGGGCCGCTAGGCCAAGAGATCCTTAAGAGCAGATCGACAGCTTGGTCGGTTCGAGAGTAGTCGACTGACGAGAAAAGTGCCTGCTAGGCTAAGAGGGTCTAAAAGACCGATCGACAGCTTGATCGACCCAAAAGTAGCCGACCAACTAGGGAGCCTAAAAGTGCCTAAGAAGCTAGTTTAAAAGATTAGCAAGGTCAATATGAGCCGACCATTAAAGGAACGCGTCATCAAAGTTTGTAAAACTCGAAACAGAAACCCATAGATCAGCTAAACCGATCGGCTTGAAGGCAACCAACCAGTTAGAAGCCACTTGTTGCATTAAAAAAAACTAAAAAGTCCAATTGGACTCAGTATGCTAAAGAGACCGATGGAGGTATAATTAAACTTAGCTGATTTAACTCATCGATTCATTTACATTTCTGTATTTAAGCAGAAAATAAAATCATCCCCATAAACACATGAAGACTTTTACAAATATTAGATGTCATAAAAGATGCAAAATTCCTTACAAATATCAGCCAAGATTTACAAAAAAAAGAAGAGAAATGATAAAAAAATGGAGGGACAAACATCAGTCTTTGGCATTGTTCCCCTGGCTCGTCTGAGCTTGTTTGGATTCTATCTTAGTGCCTTTACCTTGGTCTTCATCTACTTTCTTCGTGATCGAAGACACAGTAGCTTTGGGGATGAAAACCACCTCTGAAAGGTTAAGTTCAGGATAAAGCTTGAGGACTTCCTTCTTGACGTCTTCAAAGCCATCCTCAAAAGTCTCGGCTAGCTAATCTTGAGCTTTATCGCTCTCCTTGAAGTCCTCAACCACCTTGGCTTTCTACTCTTCCACCTGACCTTTAAAAGCCTCTAATTACTTGGCTAAACCTTTTGCTCTCTAATTGGCCAAGTCTTTCAAATTTGTTTTAGCAATCAGGGCTGAAGAAAGGCTTCTGGAGCTCTGAATGGCTTCATCCCTGGCAACGAGAGCCTGGTCACGCTTGAGAATAGCATATTGAGCCTCGACATATGCCTTCTTAAGTTCCTCTTTCAACGAAGAGATGCAAGTAAAGAGATGCTTATTCTTCTTGTTCTTCTAGAAGTAACCTAGGTTTGTCTCGAGGTACTGAGTCTCAAGCTTGCCCGACCAAAGCATGGCTTGAAAATACAGATTAAGAATTAGAATAAGGAGAACGGCTAACAAATACCCTGCAAAGAAGAAACAAAGAGTTATAACTTTACAAGGCATGGGCTATGTTTTTTATCAGCTTGATCAATGAAATTTCTCTTGACTGAGCCAATTCGGTAGGAGTGATGACACTTACTATCCTCTTGACTATTAGCCTGAAGTCATCCACGATATTCAATGGTTTGGATGGCTTGGCAGTTGCCTTAGATTCTGGTTAGCCACTCGGGAAAGTTGGAGAAGGAAAATCTCTTTGCTTGGGAATCACTAAGCTAGAAGGAGAAGCATTATGGGGCACTCCTGCAACAGGGTAGAAATGGGATCGTCATCCCTAGTGTCCACATCCAGGGGCCTTTCCTTTAGAGAACCCGAGCTAACCACCTTAGTCCTCTTGGCAGGCCTGGATTCTGATCCAGAAGACCTCTTACCCAATCCTTTGTATTTTTTTTTTTTATTAAACTTCATCTCCTCAATAGATCGAGAGAAGTCGATAAAAGCAACATTGGTATTTGTAATTACGCACAGAAATATGTAACAGTGCATAAAAAGGTAAGAAAGATAAATAATAAAGAACTTACTCCTCTCTCGTTCACTCTCTAAAGCTTCTAAGCTAGGCTTGGGACCGAGCATATGCTCGGCCAAACTCTTTATTGTTACCAAAACACTAAAATGGTGATTGGTATAGTTTTGGGCAAGCGTTATTCTCTCTAATTGTACATCGAACACTTTAGGTTACGCTTTGGCTGAACAAGGTAATAATATGAGGTTAAGATTATACTAATTAAAGGGAATGAAGGAAAGGAGTACTGCTAAGCTAAACCCTAGCTCGGGTAGTTAGCATACCCTCTTCGCCTCGGTCGGCCCCAGGCCAAGGGGCAATGGATCATCTTATCCTCTTTCATCTTTAATGGAGAGAACCTCCAGTCATCACCATACAGGAAGAACAAATGGTCCTTTCAATGCTTGACAAAGGAAGGATAGCTAATCATAGGTTGGAGTCCTTTGCCCGAGTTGAAAAATAATACCAGCCCTAATGTGCCTTGACAGCCCTGTAGCAATAGAGGAACTCATCCGCAATAATATGATGATTTATGGTGGCCTCCAAATAACAACACAACTGATTAGGAATTTTTAGGTGTTCGGTGTGAGCTGGGCTGGGTTTAAACTAAGTCTGGCCAACACTTCTTTGATTGGATACGTTAGCAGGAACCGAAGCCCACTTGACAGGGCAACCTCATACACGGTGATGACCCTAAGCATTAATGGAGAACGGGTCAAGTCCTCAAGTGCAGGCCATCAGTAGGATAAATGTTTTAGGGGTTAGAAGGCATTCAGAATCTTCTTGAGTTTGGGATTGTCGATCACTGAAAGGATCCTAGCACAATCAAGATTAAGGTTTCCTCTTCCTGATGTGGATGTCCTTTTCGCGACAGGAGTTGGGATCACTCGCAAAAGATTTGGGCCGTAAGCAGATGAAGGACTTGGAACATCAAGTCTCATCAGAGGAAGGCTATCAGAAAGGGATTTGTCATTCTCCTCAGGGAGTATCAACTTTCGACGGGAGGCTATGTTTTCAGAAGCTACTAGGGTTTGTAGTTATAGTGATAGTACTCGAAGAACAAAACGATACACATGGATCTGTGGAATATAGGATCCTTTATAAACCCTACTAAATCAGGAAGCCTATTTTCTCTCCAATAATACCACAAATAGCGGGAAAGAAACCAAAGCATAAATAAAAAAAAATGGAAGCAGTAGCACGACGAAGGAAGAAATGGTGTACCACAGAAAGAAAAAACAAATCCTCAAGTGTTGAAGCTTGAATATGGCTGATAGACTCGAAGTGGGAAACATAATAGATAAATAGGGGAGAAGACAGAATAAGAAAGAGGTAGTTTCAAAAAGGAAGGTTCGGATGGAACCATATGGCAAACATTGGCATAACCAATCCATCACAAATATAAGGTACAAATTCTGGGTCAACACGTGGCAGCGAAGCAAAAGGGTATAATTGTACTGCGCACTGGCGTCATAATGAAGGCTAACACACATAAATGTGCACGTGGCTCAAGAATACTTAATCGTCAAAGTCTCTCAAGTTTGCTAGGAGACTTGGGGAATCAGGGGCAACTGATGAGAGAGATTTCCATACTTATTTGAAAAGATATAAAACCCCTCGATGACATCAAGGGAGTCTCGAAAGAGGGCGAGCTGATCTTCTGAGTTGTGTAGGTCAGACAAGATTGGGTCAAGCTTTCTAATTCGAGTAATAGACCGATTAAGTGTCGAGTAGGGCATGAGGATGCCTATGTGAGTTGATTGCAATCCCGAGATCTACACTTAAACTACCAGAACAGAATTGCCACAAATTAGGAAAGAAATTCTCGGATAACTACATATTTTATATTTTCCTTATCTGAATAAGGAAATCTCGGCTAATCAAGAAAGAATTCTAATTTGGCTCCAACTACAACTCTGCAAAATATTCTTATGAATATGATACCAAATCATCTTAACAGGTACGCAATTTTTACTTTACCGTTACTCTGCCAAATTGATTTCTCAGTATTATTGTTGACTTAAATATCAAAGAATTTTTTGTAGGCACCACATCAGTATTCACGGCAGGCAGATTTCTATTATTTTTAACGGATCAAGGTTTGGATAGAAGGTACGAATTTTCATCATCATCACTAACTAATGAAATTTGACAATTTTGACCAACCACATCTAAATTTTCTAGGTTAGAAAGCTAAAAGAAGAAAGAACCTTTCCTCAACTAAAACATATATATACACAGAAAAATTATACATATATACATATATATATATATATATATATATATATTAAATATAACAATGAAGCAAGTTTGTTAATTGGAGGTTGTTGAGTCTCCACAAGTCATACTCACCCACCAACCCCCGCCACTCCTCTCAATCTTTTTGGGGTAGGTGAAGAATGGGATCTCATTGTCTCCATATTTGAGTTAAGACTTGTTCACCCACCAACCCCCGCCACTTCTCTCAATCTTTTTGGGGTAGGTGAAGAATGGGATCTCATTGTCTCCATATTTGAGTTATTTCTATCTATTGTAACAAAACAAGGTTCCATAACTTCCATTAAATGCAATTTGCTATATTAGACCGTGCTATTTTGTCTGTTTCATGCACACTTATTGTTTAATTCTATTTTTTTTATATATTTCATTTGTCTCAAAAAAAAAGGGAGGGAGAGAGAAAAAGATAACTAATAAAATAATAAATTCAATAAGCAATTTTTTATTTGGTTGAATTAAAAATGTGAAAAGAATTAAAAAAGTGAAAAGGAAATCAACAGGTATTTGATGAAAAAATTAAAAAACATTTTTTTAGTTTACTTGCTCTCATAAAAATGAGAATATATAAGTATTTATATATTTAATTTTTTGTAACATACAGCAAATGGATGGATGGATGAAGTGAATTTCCATGTTGAATTATTTTTCAAAATAGGAAAGAAAAGTCAAATTAAAACCAAATGTTTGCTTGAGTTATGAACCGTTGGCCGGATCTCAACAAACTTAATATTTCAACTTCTTTAATATATATTAATTTAAATCTGATTTTGACTAGCTACTTTCTGGATAATAAAAAAAAATGTCAATCGACCATTTTTTGGTGATGTTAATCTAGATATATATTCTAGAGTTCGATTAAATAAACCAAACATATAGTTAATAAATTCGTCCTTTTCTTCTCATATTGGCGAGAAGAAGGATGTCAATGTTTCATTTTATTTGAAAATGAACATTTGGTGACTCAAATTCTTGTCTTTTACTAAGATAGGAGTGTTCACACAATTTAATCTAATCTCTCACGTCTAAATTAATCCCTTCCATTGCGTGTCTAGTTGAAACTTACATTTGAGACCAAATTAAGTTTAGTGAAATTTCATTGAATTTTGGAATATTGTTTGATTTTTTTTAAATAGTATGATATTTTGGAAATTCTTTTTTTTTTTTATCTTAACAATAATCATGTATAAACATCTAATGAAATTTGTAATATTTGGTACTTTAGTCTAATAATCTAATCATTTAATTGTATTTTTGGGCCAATCTTAATTTTAGACCTAGACATTTGGTCTGGAGTTTGGGATCTATTATTTTATTTTTTTTAGGCTGAGTTGGACTTAAGATTTTTTTCTTAATCTTAAGATAATATAGTCATGGTTTTCTTTCATTAAATAAGGATAATAAATAAAATTTCAAGAGATACCGTCTTTTCCCATGAAAAGGAGAAAAAAATCACCTAACAATAGTTATCTATACTATCTATATAATAAAACACATTCTTTAATTTGGTATTTGTCTCAGTCATCACTAAAATTTTGTCATGTCATTACTTATTATATAACTATATAATAAAACACAACTTTTGAATTCGAAATTTGAAATTTAAATAAATATATATATATATTATATTTTGTAAAATTATACAAATTATATTTTACTTATATTATTTATTATTACTAAATAATGTATGGATACCTATTTGACAAAATCAATTAATTTTTTTATTTAAAAAACATATTTAAATTTTAATTTTTTAAAAATTTTATTAAAAAAATAAATAATTAGATGACAATTTCAATTTTAATATGCTTAAAACTTAAATTTTAAATGCATACACTTTTGCACTTTGTGTCATTTATATTTTCAACTGTTGAATTTGCTAAATGACTAAGATTATTTTATTTTTCTCTCACTTTCCTCCCCTTTTTAAATATTTTTTATATAAAAGATGTCATTTATATAGTAAGAAAGTTTAAATTTGAGATATTTTCAACTGTTGAATTTGCTAAATAGGCAGAATTAAAAATATGTGATAATATTTGTAATAAATAATAAAATTTTATACCTTAATCTCTTTTGATTAATGATTTTTATTTTTATAGGTTATTTTTACACTTTTTTTTTATATAAGTTTGCTTTATAAATTTAAATTTGAGTTATTTATATGCTAAATTATATTTCTGTGTCTTAAGGCATAGGCAATTGCTAGTTCTACACTATAATATAAAGGAAATTAATGAAACTTTACTTTTGGTGAAACTTTGTTAGTTATCTAAGAGACCCTTCAACTTTCTACCAAATTCAAATTTTAAATCAAATTACTTCTAAAAACTATCCTTAATAAAGTAATTTTATAAATTAAAAATTTTTAACCACCACATAATTTTACTTTTATACTCCTAATTAAATTACAGAAATAAAATGATAATCATACACATTATGTGCACAGCTCTAGTATAAATAGAACGGTGGTTAGATTGTCCATAAGTAAAAATATTTGGTTATCCATTAAATAGGGTGTTAAATCAAGATAATTATTCATGTGTGTTTGTTGTGGAATACCTTTCACCAACCCAATCCTCTAGAAAGCATGCTTGGGATGCGCAATAGCTGGGGTGCCATCTCAGGAAGTCTAAAATAAAATAGAGCACAAACCTAACACCACCAAACACGGTCTAAAATGAAATAGAATAAAGTTAACACCAAACACGGTTCAATGCATAATACAGAACACTCTTGGACAAAGAGATCGTCAAATAAGGTAGTTTAATTGATCAAACGAGTTGGTTGGATTGAATTTGAGAATGTTTGCTTGCTCTTGTCCACCCTTCTCTGGTTTGAATTCTTTCTTAATTAGGAGGGGGTCAAGGATTAGGCTTAATCTTTGCCATGGTTTATGTAATGCGAAATTTCTTGAATTTGGAAGATCGAGTCAATTATTTACTTATTTACACGTAAGTTAATTGCACAAGCGCCCATATATATAAATATGTATGCTAAAAGTGGCACACATTAAGTGTCTAATTTTTATTAAAATTTTATTTTATTTTAAATAGAATTATAAAAGTAAACAAAATTGACTCAAATAATAAATAATAAGTAGTTCAAAGTATTTAAATAAATAATAACAAATTAAAGAGTATTTAAAGAAAACAAAAAAGTTATAAAAGTAGTAGAGAGTTAAGAGATATTTATGGAATACAAAATATAAATAGGTGAAATTATTTAATTACATGATAGTTATAGTATTACATTAAGCGAGCTATAAAATTAATTTGAAATTTGGGTTTTTATTTTAATATAAAATATGTTTGGAGAAATTAAACATATTTACTTATATTTTAAAAAAATATTTTTCAAAAAACATAAGTAAAAATGAATTTTTCAAAAACAATTTATAAACAAACAAAACCTAAAATCGAATCAAATTTTTTACATTTTCAAAAATAACCTTAAAATGTAGGTTATGTGACTAGGTCATTTATGTTTACCATATTCCTTTGTTAATATGTGATATCAATCGCGGTTGTTAATAACTAAGGTAAGGTCTAGTCAGTTTTCAAGTATAATATATATATATATATATATATATATATATATATATATGTATGTATATATAAGTCCTCTTTTTAAGTGGAATTGAAACAATGCCAGTTGTGGTGCATTTGGCTATGATGTTTAAAACTTATTTGACAAAATAGTGGTAAAAAGGGGATAAAATTATTTATGACTTTCACCTCCTTAATTTGACAAAATAGTGGAAATGAAAAAGGGATAAGTGTTTACAATGCATAAATATGTTTTTCATGCTGTCACTTTTGTGATTCAAACGAAAATAAGATGTCATCATTTGATCCAAATGAATTTTAATATTTTAAATCAATGAAAACATACATGAAAATGATTTAAATTGTATGAACACTCTCATATTTTATAGCCATATATATATATATATACATATAGAGAGAGATAATACGAGTTCGTAAATTATTTATTTTTATTTAACTTAGACTATATTATTTTTCCTTCACTTTTAATTTATGGTATATATAAAGTAAAAAATCTCCCAACCTCTTCGGCTAGTCTTTCAGTGGGTTTTGATTGGGAGTAAAAAAAAATTGATTTAATGAAATGTGGAGATAAATTTTACGCAAATAACATTTACAAAGTAATGTATTGTTCTTAACTACAAAATAGATAAAAAGTGTAATATTTAACTTGTAATGGTTATATTAAGTTAATAATTCTTTCAAGGATAATTTAACTTGTTTGGTATGAGAATAACAATTAATATAAAAATTAATCTGTATAAAGTACTTGTCTATAAAGTTTGTAATGATAAATTATTATTTATTTTAATAATAAATAGTTGTTATAATAAATTAATATTCGTTCTAACAATAAATCATTATTATAATAAATTAGTATTGATCTTAATAATAAATCATTATTTAAAAATTATAATTTTTAACTGTAAGAAATAATTTTAAGCCCGATCTTAGTTTTGCTAAATTTAGACAAGTTTCATATTCACTTGTGTTAGGCCTAATCGAGTCTTATCAAGTTGCATTCCTAATTAGAAACAATGATACTGAGGATTTGGGAGGCTGACATTACTTGGTGAAACCAAGAGTTCGAGACCGTTAAATTAAAATTTAACAGTCTAAACATATTTAGTATTTTTTTGAATTAAAAATATATGAATATATTTAGACATTCAACGACCCAAAATATAGTGTTTCTGAATTGACATGGGTTTCGATGTTAGTCTCTCCCGTTCAGACTATGGTTCTAAAAGCCCAAGCAATAAGGTTGTCTCTTAACTAAGTGATGGCCCAAGTTCCATATACAATCCAATAAGAGTTTTAATAGCCATACGGCACTGATAGGCCCAAAACGGGGAAACCAACCCAAATGAAAAATAAATCCAACTCAAAGATTAAGCTATGACCATAATTCCAATAAAATTTACCTAAAGCATAATTTAGTTTGAGTGCGGGGTATTGCGGGACAATGTTTCCTGTTTGAACTTATTTGGGCTCAACTTCAGTACTCGTTCATTAATTAAGTTTTAGGTTGCATACAAACTCACTAAAACCAATCGAAGCTGAAACCAAGCCCAAATTATCATCTTTAAATTAAATGTGTTGGCTAATGAAATCCATGGCCGACGGTACCTGAAATGAAAAACATGTAAGAAAAATAAAAATTATATAGGGCCATTTGTTGTGCAAAGTTTTGCCAACTTTTGCACACCAAATTGATGCGTGTTTGTATTTTGGGTGGTGAGTGTCTACTAAAAACTTTTAAGAATTGATAAAAATTAAAGAAAATTGAAGAAAGTTTCTAAAAGTTAATAAATATTAGTAAAAGTTGGTTTTGTATTTGGTAGAAAAGTTAAAAAAAATTAGTAAAAGTTGATTTTTTTTTCTTTTATGTAAAACTTTGTAAACCAAACACCCTAAAGTGTAATTTACGTCAAATTTTATTACAGTACATGAAAATGAAAAACATGCGAAAGAAAATAAGAATTTAAAACTATAACTATTTTTTATTGATTTATTATTATGATCAAATACTTTTTTAAATAAGATATCAAAAGTATATATTTTATGTAAATTGGGTACTCACATTTCAAGGAATTTGCATGGTTGCCTCATGCCTGTTATGTTAATATATAGACTCATTTGAAATAGAGACTTGAGAATGTTTGTGAGGCATATAATGTTTTTCTCATTCCTATATTTTTAGTGTAAGTAATTAAATTTGTGAATGTAACGGACATTTCATTTTATTTTTCTCTATATTTCATTCGCACTTTTAGGATTCGTTTGTTAGTTTAGAAAAAAAAAAAGAAAAGAAAAAAAAATGTAAATTGGGAGAGAAGAGATAAGAAAAGAAATGATAATAATTTTTTTTTCTATTTGTTTAAGAGTTCAGGAGAATTTATATTCTCATTTAATTCCATTTTCCCGCATCAAATTTTTGCTCTAAAAGTTGTCTTATTAGAATAATAAGAATTTATATAAAACCTTGGATTAGATAGGGCGCCGCTATTCAGAGTTCTATTTTTTCTCCTAAGGTCTAATTAAATTTCTTTCATCTTAGAATAAAATTGTCTTAATGTAAAATGACCTCATTATCCTTCATATTTACTACATATAACTCACATTTTAAAAAACTTACATAAAATTTCAATAGAAATTTGCTGAAAATATTAAA
Organism: Vitellaria paradoxa; assembly: GCA_019916065.1. NCBI lineage: Eukaryota > Viridiplantae > Streptophyta > Magnoliopsida > Ericales > Sapotaceae > Vitellaria > Vitellaria paradoxa. Next base: position 30,364,670 of record CM034242.1, read on the forward strand.
TAATATTGACAATCACTTGTTAAAAAAATCAAAGAAATTCGATAACCACTTGCTGAAACAAACTTTTGACAAAGAAACAAAATATTTCAGCAATTGAATACTGAACAAATTAAAAAACTTTCAATAGATATTTGCTGAAAAAATCCAACAATTTCAGCAATCAATTGTTGAAAAAGTTTAGAAAGGAAAGGGGTATTTTTGGAATTTTATGTACAATTTGTGGGTTACGCAGAGAAATTATTAAGTTGTTTAAAAAAAATAGAATGCATGAATTAACTGGATTGCATGAAAAAAAAAAAAAAAAGTAAGGTTGCGAATAATTGCACCCATTAAATATCAATTCTAAAGAATGACCGAAATTATAAGACTTTTAAAACAAGCATAATCTTCCGGTTTTAGTATTAAACTGAGTTTTGTTGACCAAACCAACTACTAATCTTTCCTTAAGTAATATGCTCAAAGCTGTCGTACGTTGGTGGATTTTGTGTTTCGAATTGCAAAAACTTTAGCTGTCGTCAACATGTGAAACTTTCAGTTGTTTTCTTGCCAATCCATAGTTTTGCTTAGCTAATTAATTAAGCTTTAGGCTTGTCTCCTCCACTAGCCCTTTGACAAAAGACCAGGCTTTGTGATTGGTGGAGAAAGGAAAGAAAAATTGCGAGGGTTAGTTATTACTTAGCTTTTAAGTATGAGGATCGCCTATTGCATCAAATGCAGTCAATAGTTTGTGAATAATAATTAATATTTCTTACTTAGCTTTTAAGCATGAGGATTGCCTATTGCATCTGGTGCAGTCAATAGCTTGTGAACAATAATTAATAAACATTGTGAATGAACAAGTGTCATGTGGACTTAAAGAATAGGGTAAATTACACTTATATCTCCTTAATATTTAAGTAATTGCAACCCACAATATTTAAAAATTATATTTACCTCCTTTATTTTGAAATGTTGTCAACATTTGCCATCTTCTTATAAAATCAATCATTAAAAGTTAAAATAATTAAAACTTCAACCTAACTAAAATTTTAGATATTTTTCTTATTTTACCACTCTTCTCTCATATCTCGTTAGTTTTTTTTTTTTTTACAAAAATTCTTAAAAACTTTTTGTTTTAACTTATTTTTTTACTTATTTGTGGGAAGTTTTGTTAAAAAAAAAACTGACTGAAAATGTGAGAGAGGGAGGGCTAAAATAAGAAAAACACCTAAAATTTTAGTTATTTTAATATTTTTTGCTAAGTTTTAACAGTTAATTTTATCGAAGAGGGAATGCTAATAATATTTCAAAATAAGAGAGATAAATGTAATTTTTAAATGTTATGGGTGTTAAATGTAATTATTCAAATATTAAGGGGAGTTAAATGTAATTTACCATAAAGAATATTACACTCTGTTTGGAATGGTGAATTTGATGGGATTTAATTTTATTTGGTGAGAATTCTCACCCATCCTCATGTTTGGAATTAAAATAAGATTTTATGAGTTAAATTTGATTTCATTTCATAACTTAAATTTTGAGATTTCTATGCCATTTGACATCTAACCCAAAACAATAAAATTTGATGAGGATTCATTCTTTTTTCAAGCCACCTAAGTAAGTGGACAAATTTATTCTCATATATCATATTTACCATATTTTGTATTTTTATTAATATGATTAAATTTGGTATTTCCTATAAATCAATTCAATTCAATTCTTAAATTTGAATGTGTTTCAACTGCAAAATTTTATTTATCAAATTAAATCAGTTGTTTATTTTAAATTTTAAAAAAAGTTAGAGAAAGTTGGAGATCTTTGGTAACTTTTTATGATTTTTAGTACTTTAAATGGGCACCAAATCATTCAGACCATATCAGAATGGTCACGATCGGATCCGTGTGTCGGGTTAACGAGCACGGGTTGTGAGTTTTTATTGCAATTGGTGCATTCGAGATTGCCTAAATGATAAAAAAATATGATTTTGTTTTGAAACAGGGCCCTAAGTATAGAGACTAGGAGTCGTCACTTGACACTTTTAAAATGAGTGTGTTGAAAAACTCGAGTTTTGATTATGATTAGAAAGGTATCGTTTTATGTTTTTGAAAGGTGTGGTAAATGGTCCCTTTTTGGTGACTCTCAACTAGTCCATGCAATCAAAGATAGTAGGTCTAGGGGTTCAACTATGCATGGAAACCATTACGCTTGGATACCTAGAGATATCCAGAGTCTCTTTCCACTCTTTACAGTCGTGATCTCACAATATAATACTCTGATTTACAATGATCAATGCATATAACCCTAGCATGTGATGTATGAAAAGTGAACATTCAAGCTTAGCAAGGTATGTGTGCGAGTGTATGATGACTTCAAAATCACCCACAGTCTCGAGTGTATGATCAACATTCGAGCTATGTCTCATTTTTTGCCATACGAATGACTTCAAAACTGGTGGTCAAACGCTGCAACTTAGCTATTTTCACAGCAGTAGTACCCTCATAGGTAACTTGCAATACATCCCAAGCCTCTTTAGCAACTTCACAATTAGAAATCCTTCGAAATTTATCTTGTGAAACACTGCAGAAAATTGCATTTAGAGCCTTACTGTTCTAGCTAGCTACTTCATTATCTTCCTGTGTCCAATCCTTTTTAGCTTTCAGTGTCAAATCTGTATCACTCACTGTTGGAGGCTTCCATCCATCCGTAACTAAGTCCCAAACCCTCTCATCTATGGATTTTAGAAAAGCTCTCATCCTAGCTTTCCAATAATGATAGTTTGACCCATCAAGAAATGGCGGTCTTACAGTGGATTGACATTCTTTTTTATTATCCATAACAGCAAAAAGGATCTGCTCTCAGACAAAGAGTTCGAACACACTCAGTGAGCACCTGATGCTCTGATACCAATTGTAAGTCCCATATCACCCACAAGTATCCAATCAAGCTATAATAAACAGAAACTAAGAGACATCCATAATAGAAATTCAGCTCACAACAATCACCCATCATAAGAACACAAGAATTTGTTAACTAGGGTAAAAACTCATTTGAACTCAAAGGAGAAACAACCCCGGGTCCTTTTCTCCTTTGAGTGGATCAGCGTAAAAATCTTCACTATATAAAAATAAGGTTACAAGATATTCAAGGAGAGTTTTACAAGTTTTCCCAACCAAAACCCCTTGATCTACTTGTACATCACACTTTCTAACCTTGTTTGCTAGACAACCCGCAACTCACCTCAACCCGTGAAGATTCCAGCCTTCAATCCATGAAGAAACAGCTCCCCAATCTGATTCCACACCACAGATATGAGCTTTGAGAAAGATAGATTATTGCCAAAGAAGGAAAGAACTACCTTAGCTTCGGAAAATCAAGAGGTCAAGGTCATCCTCTCAGCTTTTTGCAGAAAACAGTAGGAATGAGCTACGCAAGTCAAAAAGCTTAGGGTTAGGAAAAATATTTTTGCTTTTTATATCAAAGGAGAATGGTAAAAAAGACATTTAGGTTCATTTAAAAATTTTTGCGCGACAGACAGGAGCAGCTCTTAGGCAAGAACTTCCTTACTCATGCTCGCGAACACTACTGTTTACACACTGTCAAATACAAACATCCATTTTTCAATAAAAATATAGAGAAAGACCAAGAATAGAGCAGAGCAACATCCACCTCTTCAACTAAACTTCTCCCAACTAGACTCAATGATTCACAAACACTATTTGGCTTATGTTTGTGAACAATTTCAACAACCTTGTGACATTTTTAGGAAACAATTACAAGCAAAGTGTTTGCTCGAAAATTGCCAATCAATGAAACCTATACATACATTAACAATCTCCCCCTTTAGCAATTCCGAGAGAAAACACACCCAACCCAAAATATAGCACAGAATGTCACAAGTTCTATATAAAGGCAAAAAGGCAGCAGCTATATAAAACCTGAAACTATGAAACAACAAGATCAATGCAGCAGTAGAGAATGTAAAGATCAAATAATCATATTAATTCAACTTAACTCCCCCTCAACCAAACAAGCACAATGCTCCCTCTTAATTCCACATAATTCAATCATTGAATCATAAAAAGAAGACAAGACATTCAAAATTGGAAATCATAGGTATGGTTTCTCTTCTTTTTTGTGAGAAATTGTCAAAGCTAAAGTAAAGGACAAAGAAAGACAGGACAATATCAGAAAACAAAAGCTAGACATTAATGAAGAGAGGGGTAAGATCCCCGGTGACAAAACTGTTCAATGCGAACAAAAGTCCGATTTAAGTCACCAATATCATTTGCGAGGCTTTGCACTTTGGTAGAGATTTGAAGCAAACTTTCTTGAGCTGGATGAAGTAAGCCCTTTGTAGATGAGACAATTTCATCCATTTGAGCTTCAACCTTGGACGCAGATTGAGCGACAGTTTGAAGTTGCTCCAGCGTATGTATTTGAAGAGTCTCGAGGTGAACCTGAACTGACTCCTCTAGTTTCAAAAGCCGAACATTAAGTGTGGCTTGAATTTCATGGTTGGAGTTTTCCAAACGGGTGAGCCTCTCAGTGAAAGATGTTAAGGTGAAGACTACAACTGAAAGAAGATCACCGTGGGTGCGTGGATCAGCAGAGAAGCCACGAGGATGAGGGACAAGAGGAGAAGATTCAGAAGGAGTAGTAGTGGTAGTAGGGGCTGTTGTCCCAAATAGCAACATTAGAGGGGAGTGAATAGGGTTGCTTAAAAATTTTACAAATAAAAATTTCAACCCTAAAACAAATATGTCAAGATGAATATGAAATGCACCAAAAAAAAATTATTCAATATTTGTGAATGAAGAGTGAGTGCTAGTATTTGCAATAAATATAAAGAGAAGGGAAGAGAAGCAAACACAATCGATTTATAGTGGTTCGGCTTCAATGTTGCCTACGTCCACTCCCCCAAGGCCTTCCTTGAGATTTCTCCACTATTCTTTGAAAAGCTTATTACACACTAGCTTCCCAAGGTGCTAGAAACCTTTTCCAAGTGATTTTATCCCCAAATCACTCACACAAGTCTCTCTCAAAGAAAGTCTCTTGTTTTGGTCCTAACACTTGAACCAAAACCAACAAGAGCTCACCCAACTCTCACAAATTAAAAGGGCTTTAAATTTCCCTTTCTTACAACAACAATGATGAGTTTAAAACTCAATCAAATCAAAAAGAAACTCTCACAAGTTGAATATGAAAGATGAAGCACAAATGTGAGAAGAAATCACTCTATGTTTGCAAAGTTATAGAATTTCTTGTATCTCTTTGTAAGCACTTCTTTCTTGCCTTGTTCCTCATCTTGAATCTGAGTTTGAGGCTCTATTTATAGATGAAAATCTGCAAATGGCCGTTACTAAGTGAAAAGACACTTTTGCCCTTGAAAGAAATTGAATTTCCTTGCTTCCAATGCTGTCTTTCAGATTCAGATTTTCTGAGATATATTTGTGACCGTTTTGCACCCTCAGAACGTTCAAATCTGACATTGCCTCAGAGTAAAGACTTTGTAGATATATAAGTCAGCTATCACATGTCAAATTTTGAGCTTCATCCAACGGTTAGATAGTCAGATATGGCTTCTGAACCGAGACCAGCTTCTGATAGCTTTTTCTGACATTCTGAATCTGTGTTTCCTGTTTAAGCTTCCGTTTCACTAGGATACTTTAAGAAACTTAAACTACAAAAGTTGTAGCTTTTTGAGTCTTCTTTTCACACACCAAAAATCAGAATTTTTAAAGCTGTATAGTATGACTTATGTCTCAAAAACTAAGACTAGTTCCAGAATCCAGAATTAAAAACTTTTCTGTAATGCCTAATGTTCCAACTCATGTTTTGATACCTTAACGTCAGATTCACAAAAATCTCCCTTCGGTAAAGTTGTAGATATGGAAGTCTAGTTTACTATATTAAAATTTCATAAACATTGAACCATTGGATCTCAAGATATTATCTATATACTAACACGTGTCTGATTTCTCTGTTTATCCGAGTTAACCTCTAGTTCAAATATTCATCTTACTTTGATTTCTATTACTCCAAACTTTGAAATTCCTTTATTCCTTCATCCAAATTATGTGAAAATATCTAAAAAATAATATCAATCTCTTCCAACTCTAATATCTTGAATCTATCAAATGAATTGTAACATTTCTTACAATGTCTATTTGAAAATTAATTATGAAAATTTAATTCAATGTTTGTTATCATCAAAATCAATTATAAAACTAACTTTACAAGCCTTGGGCCAACAGGGGCGATGGGAGGTTCAGAGTGGACAGGTTATTTTTGAGCCACAGTGCGACGGATGGTTGTGCGGTTGATAGAAAGATCCTGAAAGAGAGAGGTCTCTTCCACACTCTTCACAGAGGCAAACTGATCACGTAAGAGATTTGTGATGAGAACACCATAAGGAAGTGCAAGACGTGAGTTTCTCGGTTTGTGGACAGACACCATGGACTGAATGATAAGGGAAAGGAGATCAATAGAAACCCCGTGAGTGAGACAATGCAAAAATTTGATTTTCTCCTTGGAAATTTCAGAAGAACGATTAGTGGGAATGAGGAGTGAATCACAAATCAGGTTCAAGATTTGGTAGGGAACCGATAAATCACTCTGGCAAAAGAGCATGCCAGGGAACCAAGGGTGTAGGTTGTCACGCATAGGGACAACAAGTTCAGTCAAAGGTGGATAGGAGGCCTAGTCAACATGGGGAAAAGTGGGATCTGGTGTTCTAGAGACTTTCAGAAAAGAGGACAAAACATCAACAGTAACATGGAGGACTTTACCACGAACTAAGGTGTCAAAACAACCAAGCTTAAGGGAAATATGATGGAAATTGGTGTAAAATTCTCTGATTAATTCAACAGAGGCACTACCCTGAATATTCCCAATATTAATCCAGCCTTTAGTTTCAAAAATTTCCTAAATGAATGAGAACTTAGCGATGAAATTAGTAAAATCTACCTGACGCTCTAAGGTAATTGGCCTACTAGAAAAATAAGAATCATAGAGAGACAGGCGCCCATACAAGAACCGATCAAAGGAACACAGAGATGAAACCCTAGTGGTTTCAGGAGCCTCTGGACCAGAGGGAGAAGTAGGGGAACTAACCGGTGCAGGGGCCGTTTGTTCAGTAGCCCTTGTGGAAGGTGAAGTTGGCAGGCCAGAATCAGAAGAGATATCCATTGGGGATGAAGGACTAGCAGAGGTAGAAGCAAACCTTGTAGAGGGGTTTCGAAGATATGTGCATCGAGGATAAGGTATTCTCTTCTTATCTTTGTTTTCCTTCGATTTTGAATTTTTGCTCCCTGCTGGTGTGCTTTTCTTGACACCAGTAACTTGTTTCTTTGCCAATGCAGATTTCAGATCTTTTGTCTTGGCCATGGTGAAGAACAGAGAGAGGAAGATTGAATGGTGGTTAGGGTTAGAAAGAAGAAGACAACAACCCTAGATAGAAGCACGCGGCTGTGAGTCACAGAGGTGCTGGGAGAAACCAATCACAGTAGGAATTAGAAATGGAAAAAAGAAATAAGGGCTATCCATGTCTGGAAAGGCATACTCGTAAAACCCAAGGGATAAAACCCAAAAGTCACAGAGGAAACTTTTCATTTCACATTAATGCACCCTCATAATGATCTGACTAAAAGTAATTGCAGAAACATTCTCTCTCTCTTGGATTGACGGTAAGCAATTTTTGAGGGATTTAATTCAACTTCATTAAAGCAGGCTCAAGCACATCAAATCAATTGTACCCCCGAGACAAATAAACAGCCAAGCACAAAATATATATTCATATGAAGAAAATGAACAATGAGAACAATTAATGCAGACAAACACATCCCAAGAATTAAACTCTGCAATAATAAAATGCCAACTATCATAAATTCAAATAGATATATATATGTGACATGTAAGCAAGAGGGTTTCCAGAGTCCAATGAAAATATGCCAAACAAGTACTTGTAAACCAGAAAAAGTTACAGAGCCATTCCCACTACACCATAATTTCTGCAATAAATTATGGTGCCACACTACTTGTCCTTTGCATCCGTACTCCTGAAAAATGTTAGTGGATGGAATCTCAACAGTCACCCCCCACTACACTGAGATATTCTGAGCCTAACCATTCACACAAAAAAAAAATTAGTACACTATAAAAGCAATACTTATCAAAAACTTTAGCACAAATTTTTTTTTAAACTATGTACAAGAATTAACCATCTGGTAAAACAACAAACCTTTTTGACAGTGTGGAGAAAGAGATCTTCTCGAGCATGAGTGTGGATACTCATGGCCAAGACTAACTCGAGAGACTGAAAAAGCATAGATTACACACACAAAAAAGATCTTGCTGGAATCAATTTGAAAAGAACTCTACCTAAAAACAACTCCAAACAAACAATATTGGAACAAGGAAATATTAATCTTAAGTTCAAACAATTAAGTCTATGAAATTTTCCATTCCAAACACTTTCAAAGAGTGTCAATCAAGTTTCAAAATATTAAATTTTTAGAACATGTAAGAATTTGATATGTGTAAATATGCTGCATCAAAGATACAATGTCCATACCCTTGAGACATACTTTAGAAAGTACATAGCCAACAGAGTAGCATATCTAATGAAATATTAATTTTACAAAGATTTTTCAAAATTCACTCAAACAATATCTCTAGACATAATTCCAGCTGTAGTTCTACACTCAAATTTTCTAGGCAATGTTTACATGGAAGTCAAACCAACCATTTGCCCAACACACATTGAAGAATTTCCCAATTTGAGAGATGTGTATAGATGAACAAAAGTATTGAGGATTGAATAGAATCAACCTTATCTCTCCAAAACAAATAAACATTTGTCATGTGCAATGTGATGATGGTTTTCATACACTTTGTTTTGATCTTGTTTTCTCCTTCATACTCCTTTTGATGAATTTTTTGTGACCAAAGTGACAACCCTTTTCATCACTAGAATGGAAATAGAGAAACAAAACCTTCATGATATTCTCATTTAAGGATTAGACTAAAAATGTGTGGGTAATATGATTTTAGGTCAATCCAACATGGTTGTCACACTATAAATTTGAGAAAGTTACTATCTAAGTTAACTATGTGTTCGATATTAAACGAGTTGAATAATGAAATAAAATTGTCCTTACAATATAACATCTTCAAAGCAATCTCACATGGCTGTGCTCTTTAAAGAATTTCACAAGAGTCAGACTATGATCAAGAAAACAACATAGAAACAAATATCAAATTCAAACACATTCTTACTCATTTAATGTTTCAAAACTTAAAGAACACTAGAAGAAATTATTCACATGGTCAACTTCATAGATATAATTGTAAGATCATTTATTTAAAATTTTCCTTGAGACAAGACTATTCAAGGAGTATGACTCCTAGAGATGAACGAAGATATTCAAATCTAGAAGCCTTTAGGGGTTTAGTGAAAATATCAGCAAATTGTCTGTTTGTGGGAATGTGTTCTAGAGTCAACACTTGTCTCTCGACTAGGTCTCTAATGAAGTGATGTCTTATGTCAATATGCTTTGTGCATGAGTGTTGAACAGGATTTTTAGAAATTTTAATTGCACTCAAATTATCACAAAACAATGATATAGGACCTTGTTCAATCCTATAGTTAGAAAGCATTTGTTTCATCCAAAATGCTTGAACACAACAGCTTCTTGCTGCAATGTATTCTGCTTTTGCAGTTGATAGGGAGATGGAATTTTTTTTCTTGCTGTGCCAAGTCGCTAGATTGCTCCCAATGTAAAAGCATCCTCCAGAAGTGTTCTTTCGGTCATCATAACAGCTAGCCCAATCGGCATCTAAAAAATAAGTAATCTCTGCAAAAAAAAACCATTAGAAAACCAAATGCCATAGTCTAGTGTACCATGCACATAATGAATGATCCTCTTAACAGCTGTCAAATGTGATTCCTTAGGACAAAACTGATACCTAGCACATATTCCTACACTAAAAGCTATGTCAAGTCAACTAGTAGTTAGGTAAAGAAGGCTCCTTATCATGCTACGGTACAATGTCTGATCAACATCCTTACTAGATGAATCTTTGCTCAATTTGGTGCTAGTACCCATGGGAGTCCTAGCATGCTTAGTGTGTGACAACCCAAACTTGTGAGCTAAGTCTCTAGCATACTTTGACTGAGAGATGTAGATCCCTCTTTTGTTTGTTTCACTTGCAACCCCAAAAAAAAGTTTAGTTCCCCCGTCATACTCATTTTAAATTGACTTTTCATATGCTAAGCAAATTTCAAGGTATTTTTTTCAGAAGTGGAACCAAAGACAATGTCATCTACATAAATTTGAGCAATGGTGATATGATTAGACTCCCTTAAAATGAACAAGGTCTTGTCTAAACTACCCTGTGTGAATTTTGACTCAACCAGAAAATTGGTAAGTCTCTTATACCAAGCTCTAGGAGCTTGTTTTAGCCCGCATAATGCATTTTTCAAATGAAAAACATGGTTAGGGAACTTAGGGTCAACAAAACCCTTAGGTTGCTCAACAAACACTTCCTCTTGAATGATCCCATCAAGCACTCTTTACATCCATTTGAAACAATTTAAACCCTAAGCAGCATGAAACAGCAAGAAGTATACGAATGGACTCTAATCGAGCTACAGGGGCAAATGTCTCTTCAAAGTCAATTCCTTCAACTTGGGTGTAGCCTTATGCAACTAGCCTGGCTTTGTTTCTAATGATGGTACTAAATTCATTAGTTTTATTTTTAAAAATCCACTTGGTGCCTATCACATTAACACCACTAGGCCTCGGCACAATTTTTCAAACATCATTTCGAGAAAACTGTTCTAGTCCCTTATGCATTGCATTAACCCAGTGAGAATCTAGAAGAGCTTCATTGACATTTTTTGGTTCAATGCAAGAAGTGTAACACAAGTAATTTGCTTCATTTTGGATTTGTCTCCTAGTTTTCATAAGAGCTGTTACCTTACCTATCACTTGTGACACAGGATGATTCAGCTTTACCCGAGAGGAGGGATTAGGTGTAGCATGTTGATCTCCAATTTCTTTCTCCGACACTTCATCACTGTGATTGTCATCTACATGCTCAACTTCATTCCCTTCAAATTTGTTTGAGCTTTCCAACATGGATTTTTCATGTGAGAACATAGAAAATACCAATTCTTCGTCAGATGAGTTTGTCCTGCAAGAAATGTTTAAAGGATCATCATCAATTATCACATTAATGAATTCTATTACAGTTTAATGCTTTAAATTATACATTCTGTAAGCCCTACTGTTAATGGAATATCCAAGAAAGATCCTTTCATCATAACGTGCATCAAATTTACCAAGAGATTCTCTATCCCGATATATGTAACACTTGCTCCCAAAGACATGAAAATAAGAGACACTAGGTTTCTTACCATTCTAGATCTCATATGTAGTGGCTTTTGTTACTCTTCTCACAAAAACTCTACTATTAATGTAGCATGCAGTGTTCAGGCCTCAGCCCAAAATTTCAAAGGCAAATTCTTACCATGTAACATGACTCTTGTCATTTCTTGGAGCACCCTGTTTTTCCTTTCAACAACCCCATTTTGTTGAGGTGTCTTAGTAGCTGAAAATTCATGCAAAATACCTTTTTTATCACAATAATTAGAAAATTCAGCATTCTCAAACTCTTTTCCATGATCACTTCTAAGTCTAATAACTTTACCAATTATAACACCTTCTTCATTTTGAAGTCTATTACACAAAGATTTAAAGGACTGGAAAGTATCAAATTTTTCTTTTAGAAAATTAACCCAAGTGTATCTTGAAAAGTCATCTACCATAACAAAAATATACTTTTTACCACCTAAGCTTTCAATTCTAATAGGACCCATAAGATTAACATGAACAAGTTCTAGAACTGAGGAAGTAGCTATTCTATTTGTTTTCTTGTGAATAGCTTTAGTTTGTTTCCCTTTTTGGCAAGGCCCGCTCACACTTCTCTTCACTTTAGTCATCTTCGGCAATCCTCTCACAACTTCAGACTTAGACAATCTAGCAAGATCTCAAAAATTGACATGCTTAAGTCGTTGGTGCCAAAGTTCAATAATGTTATCTTGTGCAGCATTACAAACAAATTCATAATTAGTAGATAAGGCATAACAATTATTAGAAGTTCTCATTCATTTTATCACTACGTTGTTGTTTTTATCAAGAATAGAATAAGTATCCTTAGCAAACAACACATTGTAGTGTGAATCACAGATTTGGCTAATATTGATTAAATTGGCCTTCAATCTATCAACATATAAGACATCTTTCAATTTTGGAAGACCTGAGGAGTCAATACATCCAACACCAAGAATCTTGGACTTGCTACCATCTCCAAAGGTAACAGATCCTTTATCACAATCTTTCAAGGATGAAAACATGGATTTGATGCCACACATATGCTTTGAACAACCACTGTCCAAATACCACAAACTTAATCTTTGTGCCCTAAATGCAGAACGAGTAACAATACAATTCAAATCATTACATCTAATCCATGCCTTTCTAATCTTGTTTTTTGAAAAATTTTGCCCTTTGAATATTGTTTTTGTGATTCTATGGGTGTTGGATTTAGAGACTTCTCCATGAATAATTTCTCCACTTAGTTTGAATGGAGCTCTATTGATCTCATCAACACTATGATCAAGAACACCAAACCTGTTTGTCAAAAAAGATTTTCCCTTGAAATTTTTGAATGAGTTAGCTTGTAACTTAATATAGTCAAGGGGTAATCCATGCAGTTTATGACAATAAGGTCTAATGTGGCCTCTAATTCCACAAAAGTGACATATGGGAACAAATTTCTTAGGTTGTTCATGGTTCAAAAAGGATGCACTAGTGTTGAAAAATTTTTTGCCTCCATACCGAGACAAGCAATTGGAAGAAACATTACCTCTTAGGTGATTCTTCACCTTACTTGCACCATGAAAACCTCTCTTTTGGATGTTTTTGCTTCCATTGGAATTCATCTTTAAGTTTCCAAGTAGGGGTAAAATTCTTCGTGGCGACAGGGCTTTAGAGCGTTACCTCGCTGAGGCCAAGTTGCAAAATCAAGTGGTATGGAATCACATTCGTACCTTGTTACCTTCCAATTTTTACCTAGAAATTACTCCACCCCTGTTAAAAAAAAAAGGTAAAAAAGCAAGGGAAAAGATAACATACATTAGTTGTTCATTGTCGTTTATCTAATTTTGTGTGCTGTGGTGTGCTTGCAACAAAATGGTGAGGCAGCTGAAGAGGAGTTGCCAGACCATTTGGATCAGGTCTCATCTAGAGCAATGAGCATGTGATAATTTTTTCAGCTGGTCAATTGCGCGCTATGATTGCCACAAGATCGTGAGGCAGCTGATGGAAATTGCAGGACACGAGCACGGAAATAATTCATACTGCTAGTAATTTGCCACCGTGCATCAAGGCTTCTTCATTGAATTATAAAGATCACATTTATTTAATTTGAATTTAGGATATAGAGGAAGAAAAATAGGTTTGTAACATTACTAATTTAATTTGTGTAACAAAATGACCGAAGCTGTTGAGGTGAAAGGGATTTTTTTTTTTTTTTTTTAAAGGTGGAAAAGCAAGGCTGGACTGGTAGGAAGAAAAACTGCATCATTTGGGGAAGGGGTGTTGTTGCTGTACAAAAAGTACTTGTATATTGAAGCTTTAAACTGTAAGGTTATGTTTGTATATTTGGATTTGAAATATAGGTATTTGGCTAATGAAAGAGTATAATGCACGCGGATGGAGTGAAACTGAGATGGTATGTACAATGATGAATTTAAAGTTATCATGAAAAAGTAGTAGAAATCCTTGACAACATTATAGTTGAAATTGTAGAAAAATCATAACACAAAATAGTAATCTTTAATCTCATTTGAAGTCTATTTTTATCCAGATGCTGCATAAAATAAAATCATGCTTGAGGGATTCAAATGGTAAATGTGGTGGTTACATTCAAAATCCACAACTGGTGGCAGCCCAAGAGTTGTCTATAGTGACCCAAAAGGGAATTTTTTTTTTTAAAATAGAGTAAGGAAAATTATTCATCATCTAGCCAAAAGTCATCTAATCACATGATATTTGGCATCCTTAGTACTTGTTGTAACAAAACAAATTCCTTCTACACTTCATCAAAGCATATAAAAGGAACTAATACCCACAAAATCACTTGGTTCGTGAATCAATAAACATTAGTGTGGTATCCAATGCCCATTCCTTAAATGCTCATGTCCATCCACATGAACTTTTTAACTGTTTTTTCTGTCTAAACATGCTCTGCTGGACTTCATTACTCGCGATCATTACTAAGCTGGTGTTAATAAGTAACATCGAGTTTCTCCAAGTCCTAAAGGGTATAATTTGGAATTAAGAGTCTACAAGTCCCACAAAGTAAAAAAAAAAAAAGATAATGTCTATGAATTTTAAATGGAATCCTCTATATACTGTTTACCACATACAAAGAATATTGCTATAGAATTGGTTACATGTCCACACAAATCGCGGGAAGCTTGTTCACTGTTGAGTAGCAATGCATGGAGAAACAATTTTTTCTTAAAATTCTAAACTGGAACATTATTTAGTGATCAAAAATTATAAATTGAAAAAAAAAATTACTTTCTGCTGTAGGGATTAAGAATCTACTCAGGTCCTCGTTCGGTATTTGTTTTTTCTCAAGATTTTCTTCTAAAATTTATTCCCAGTTCATGGTATTTATTCAAGGATGGTACGAATGAACAAGTTAACAAAGAGGAAAGGAAGTGCCAGTTTGCATAAAGATGACAAAGCAATAGAATAGCAAATCTAGCAGGGAGCTAAACATTATATTTTTTGTCAAATAATAGGATCCTTTTAATGGAGTCTAATTAACGGACACTCATGCAGAATCTGCAATTATGTCAGGATCTCTAGGGGATCAGTCCCACCAAAGGTGGGAATACCTTAAGTATGAAATTATATATATATTTATATTATACAAAATTTAAGCAGAAGGGCGTAACAAAACCAAATTTTCAATTAAGGAGTTCAGCAAGCTAGAACAAAAGAAGCAGAGACTACTAGATTGATATGATGTTTCTCCACGGCTTTGAGTTATAGCATGAGATAACACATCAGACAGAAATAAAGCAGCCAACGCACATAGGCTATACAAAGACAGTTTGAACTACCAAGTCAACGATCAGGCCTTAAAGCCCTTAAGCCCTTATATCATAAACCACTTCAAATCATTGTCACCAGAAACTAAATAATAAAAAAAAATTAAAACATTTGAATGAGTTGGATCAGTAGAAACATAAACGGATACAAAGCTTTAGAGCTAAAGAATTAAACAAAAATATATCTTTGGCAGCAGTAGCACCAATAAACATTAGTAAGAAGAAATGAACACTTTATCAGCAGAAAGCATTCATAATGAACTGATTGTGCATACAACATTCATTAAATAAATAGGACTTCTTAAACGTTAGTTCGGTAGAGAGTCACTACCTTAGACTTCAGAATTTCCTTTTCCAGTGCATTTCTAAGCTGCTGAGTTTCCTAGAAGTCTCCGAAATGCAAGATTATCAGTGTAAAATGTTTGAAAGTGAGGAAAAAAACAACAACAAAGTACTATTAGGTCTCAGAAAGAAAAAAGAATGAAGAAGGCACCAAAACTAGAGAAATTCAGATTATTAGTATATAAATTAACAGAGAAATTTAGCAACACCTATTATAATGAAATCAGATGCCTCATTAAAGCAAAAACAAGAAAAATCTAAGAACATATGGCAAGCAGTCACATCTAAAACACAAATAAAGAAAATGGTAACAACATAATTCTACATATATTCATAATCCAGTTATTCTACTCCAGAGTACACTGAACTCGTTAATTTTTAAAACAACAGCCTAAAATAATTCCCTCAATTAGATGGAATATTTTTTAAGGGGCTTAGGTGATATTTTGATTGTGTGCCTGTGGATTTAATGTGGAAATAGATTGCCCACCATAGCTCTTTTTGATGTATACACCTGAGTGCATTGCTTCAGGTCAACTACCTTTACCTTTAATCCTAAAGCATAATGAGAAACCTAGAGATAAAGAAACGAATTTGATATCCACAAATTTATGATGCTTCCCTTCATCAATAAGAAGACAATAAATAAATAAATAAACTTTCTTTCAGTAACCCGTTGCTAGAACTATAATGCTTGAAAAACAATACAACAAACTAGAGCTAGCACCCACACAAAACAAACTCATATAAATGTACTCCTTCGTACCATAATTAAAGCATATCATTTATCCGAACTCCATTAAAGAGAAATAGGACCTAGTTGATTACCAAAAAACATGCACAGTATGCTTTAAGTTGAATAACCATATCAGGTAACAAAACATTTCATCAGATCAGCATCTAAGCTGCCCTCTGGTAACGCAGCATCACAAATCAAAGATTAGACCTTACCATTCTATCAACCTACCCAGTTACGCGTAACCGCACGACAAATTCAAGCGCGCAGTGCATCCATTTCACGGTCTTTGTCTGAAAGATTGGCATTCGTACCATCGACTATAAGATTGCTGTTGTCTTCATTTTGGGCGTAGCATGAGGTCGAAGTGCCAGTGTTTGAACTGAGGAATAAGTCCAATTGGCTTTCGTCTGGGTCTTCATGAATGATGATAAAATTGTGAAGTGCCATTGAACAGCCGACAATGACAACTTGGATGGGAAACTCATATGGTGGCATGTCACGTAGTATAGCCCACCAGTTCTTCCACACACCAAAAGTTCGCTCGATGACACTTCGAATAGAAGAGTGCACCTCACTGAAGCATTCTCTCAGATTTCTGGGCCCAGCACCGTGTCTGAACTGCTGCATATGCATGCGATCACGCTTGTATGGCAAAAGAAACCCCTTCGTGGTACGGTAACCAAAATTGACGAGATAATATTTATCTACAATGGGTAATCATATACAACTCTTAGCGTGGTACTGAATCGTGATGGAAAACAAATGAAGTGCAGTGGATGTACCTCCAGTTGGGTGGGGGAAATTTTCTGTGGGGTTGGTTACAATGTTGTGGAATACACGTTGGTCATGTATATTTCCTTCCCAACCACAGGAGATGAATGTGAACCGCTGGTCGAAGTCACACACGGCGATGATATTTTGCATATAACCTCCCCCCTTCTGACAGCAGAATGAATCTCGAGTATCACTAGGGGGCACATACTTCACGTGGGTGCCATTTAGAGCCCCAATACAGTCCTGATAAGATGCACGTCATGGCAAATTAGTTACATTGGTTGTAACTCAATTGGATGAATGCATTAATCACAAATGTTAATTACTTTAAATGGGTAGTAACGGCATTTGTTGAGCAACAATAGATGAACCTCAAATTGGGCGTCGAAAGGTTGGATGTAGTCAACAGTTAGACGCGTCATAGCATCTAAAACCGTATGGAAGCGACGGGATATGGTTTCACCTGAATGTTGATAACGCTCTTTTAGCTGCCTATTTGACATGTTGTGTGTGCAAGAAATTGGCCATGCTCTCTTCGACGGTTAGTATCGCATTTCATGGTGGATGAAAATCGTATTTCATAGTCAATTTAATACACAACATAAAAAAGACATCCTTCTCCACATGGAACGTATCATATAGGCATTGGGGATGGCCCTGTAACAATTCTTGCACCCACTGATGGCCGGTAAATGCAGAGGTGTGGCAAGGCTACTTCGGTAGTAAGTACATATAATATTTTGCAGCAAAAGCAGCAGCTATAGCGATGTCTTTTTCAATGGACAGCTTACCCTGGACAATTGAACTAATGACGGCACGAAATAGGGATGAGACATCATTGTTCCAACTTGCCATGTTAAGGCCCTGTAATTTCCATCAAGCATACACATGTTACTAACCCAGGGTAAATATAATAAGTAATTATTAAGAAATCTTCATAAAGAAAGAGTGGAGTGGAGTGAAAGTACAATCCAGCCAATTTGTAAGAGAAGCAGTGAAGAAAATGCCGAACAACATCATATAAGTGGAGTCTGACAATTTTAGTTACTACATTTTGGGCATACGATACAGTAGAGGCGTCTAAAGTTCTCATTACATGACAAATAAAATCATAAACTAAACCTAAAGTACAATATCTATTAAGCAAGTCTTAATGTGGAGGTCGAAAATGATCGCCTGAAAAGTCCCCGGGCCTTGGGGGGGAGAGAAATGAGGGTAGTGGGGACGAAAGGGGGACGAGGGCGAAGGTGGACGTGGGGGCCACCCCCATGGCGCCTGCTAAAGCATGTCATGTTGATTTTTGTGATTAACCAATCAACGTAGCCGAAGTTCATCATTGGGATGTGCCATGAACGCCTTCCTATTAATAGCGAACATGTAGAAGTCCGAGTGCCTGTCAAATCTAGGGATAGTTAATAACTTCGTCACACAGTCCTCTAGTGAACAACCAGCTTTCTCGAACGTATGTCGCAGCGGCCCCCCTTGGCCACGTAGTCCACTCGTAATGTCGACAAGAGATTGGGCGATCATTCGGCCCTCATTACGCCTGCGTCTAGAGCCACTGTAGCCTTCGTCTGTTTCGTCAATCGGCGCTCTTGATGCAGGTGGCTCCTCCGTCGCCATGCCCGTCTTGAGGGGAGGTGGCGTGGCTCCCGATGCTGGGAACTCCATATGGCTCGGCGAGCCCGATCCTTGCCCGAACTCTGGAATGTGAGGACCAGCGGAGGGCATCCAATGCATTTCCCCTGTGGCTGTGGTACCTTGGAATACTTTGCCCATCAAATCGACGTGCTCCAACCCCCCATTCCTAAATTTAAGTACTGCAGGATTTTTCTGCAACAACAACGTAAATAATAAAATAAGTTAGTGAACGTGCCAGTGTACAATTTCTAATATTAAAAAAGTAAAATTTACAAAATATGAATGATGTAAATGCAAATGAGTAGGCACAATATGTGAGCACAACATACCTCTTCCTGTGAGGTCCACCAATTGTCTAGAGTAACTAAAGTATTTCTTCTTGGATCCCAGCCCAACCTAGTCATGCGTGAGTCAATTTTTTAAGGTCCATCCAAGCTTTCCAATTAGAGCGTAAGACTTGAATTTTACTCTTTATCTGAGACATTTTTAGGTTTTTCCCAGTTATTTGGTTGAAGTTTGTGAGTAGTTGACCTTGCCCATACGAAGAAATGTTGTTGCCTCGCCTATGGCCTTCATCTATAAGTTGGGACATGAGCTCAAGGAAGACACCCATAGTATTATAATCCCATTTCGCTGTTTTTTCCATGCGTTTCTAGGGGGGAGGGGCAAAAGTCCTCTCTTGATTTTGTCTTTCGTCATAGTGGGGGGTTTGGGAACCCGGAGCATCCATCATAGAACTAAAATTTAAATGTTTACAAATAGCTTCAATAAAGTAACTCAATCTGCATAAATTGTAGAAATATTTCCAAGAACTTTTGGCCATGGATAAATCCATTAATTAATGGTATGGTAGTGCGTGTGTTAAAAATTATTTGAACCGGTGTTTTGCTTATCCTCCTATTAATTCAAAAATGGAGAGTATAGATTACGTATATTCTTTATAAATAGCTATAAAACCAAAATAATTTATGAGATGCTATTTTTAAATTAACATGCTTAAAATTCTTTATTTTTAAGGGTAACGCACATTAGGAGAAGAAACGCATATTTCATTCTATATACGAAATAGGTTAAAAAAAATAGTTTACCATCTAATCTATAAAGAAATTGTGAAGGATACCAAGTAAAACAAGCACACTTCCAAGAAAAAGAAGCACTAATACTTGAGTAACGAATAAGAATTAGTAAAAAATAAGAAGCAAACAATGCAAGTTAAACAGAGTATAAGAGTACATGATTAACCGCTACACTTTTAAATTATAAATTATGAAGATATGTATGTAAATATTTCCCCTGCCATTCTTTTGTCGCCCTATTGTATTGTTCAATTTGGTAAGTTAATAGCTTGTTGTTAATGTATATTAATAAAAAAATATATAAATTTAAAGTCTGACTATTTGTCGAAAAGGTTAAACAAAGGCCAAATCAAAACAATCCACGAAAAGCTGATTCTAACTAATTTGTTCTTTCAACTTGAGTAAGTGTGCCAATATACAAACATATGAACATTCTCTGAGTCCGATTCTACCTAATTTGCTCTTTCAAATTGAATATTATTACTTGACCAACGAAGACGGGGGGGCAGTCTTGGGAACACCTCGGGTGGGTCTCAAGCGCAGGTTGTATCGATGCAAGCCAGTGGTTGAGCTTGAAGGGGGTACTCTTTTGCCCGAACTCCGTAACTAGTAGCGATGAGTAATGGCCTTCATCATCTTCAATCGCTGGCGGATTGCTTCTCCTCCTCGGTGGTTGTTTTGATTGATGGAGTACTTGGAGATTCCTTCCTGGCATTCCTGACCATTGCAACTCCGCTAGCTGAAACGACAATGTTTTTGGGTAACTGTTGCTGGCAACATTTATCTCCTCAACAAAACACACCAAATGCATTTAAGTTCCACGTGGCTATAATATTTATTTTGTACTCGTTAATACAACTCCAAACGGGGCCTAAATCACTAATTATCTCAAAAATTTTATTAGAAAGCAAAATGCTCTACTTCCAAGAAAACAAATATAGAAAAATTTTGGCATTGAGTTGGCAAATATAGCGGGACTCTCTCTCTCCGAAACCCCAGCCCATTTACTCACATCTGTTTCTCCTATTTACTTCTAACTTTGTCTCTCTTCTATTTACTCTAGCCTTCTCTCTTTCATCTTCCTCCCTATCCCATTTCTTTCTCTTTTTCTACCTCCATCTACATCTTCATCTCTATCTCTCTCTCAAGCAAAAAAGCCACTATGCACAGTACCCAAAGTGGAAATAATTACGTGGAACGAGATAATGATTGTACAAGAGTTTTTTTAAAAGGATTTCTGCATATGCATATTACGGAGCTTGGGTTCGCCCAAATCTGAAGTCACCCACCAGAAGAATTTCAGAGGGGTGCGGCAGCAGGTTGAGAAGAAAAATGCAAATTGTGTATAAATTGAATTCGTCTTTGCTTCAATGCGTTATCATATTTTTCATGCCGGCTGAGTTGATGATATAAATCTAAAACACCTATAATAGTGTATAAACTGAATTCTTCTTCTTCTTCTTTTTGTTAAGCCTGTGATTGTATGGAAGTTTCTTCTTACTGGTTGTCGTTATTATTATTATTATTATTATTATTGGGATTGAATGTGTGGGTTGAGCAAGCAGCAGGCTTTTGTTTAACAAAATATCTCAATGAATGGAGCTGTGGGATCTCTTCCATGTTTTCACCTTTTTGCCAAGGGATCTCAATTTTATCGATTACATAAGCAAAACTACCTGGAAGAAGAGGCCAAAGATTAATCAGATCATTCTAGAGAATTTGAGAAATTTAAGAAAATATAAGGGCTAATCATTGCCACAACACTGCATAATTGGAAAAATTTGAGAAATTCACTAACAGATATCCAACTTATACAACATTCTATTCTTGTTTATTTCTCATTTTCCCCCTTTTGGATGATGGTTTGGACATTAGCGTATGTCATATGATCAGAAATACTAGGAAATAAGATTAAACTTTGTCAATATAATGCAACTTTAAATTGTTTTTTCCCAAAAAAGAAAAAAAATGGAGCTGTGGACTCTCAAAGTATAGGTAGACTCTGTTTGTGGACTTGGCTCTACCTGCAAATTGTTTTAAAAATTGCAACCAAACACTGGAAAATAAGAGAAATGTAATTGTTTTACTTATGGTCTTAAACTATCTCAAGTAATCTATTAAAAGCAAAAAACTCCATTCGTAGGAACAAGACCATCCAAAGGGTTAGCCCGTGACCAAAACAGTTGGCAAGAGGCCAATAAGGTACCAAAAGGAAAACCAAATAGAGAAAACACAGCTTCCTAGCTACAATAATTATTACAATGAAGAAAAATTCTCCAACCATGACTTTTCGTAGCTGGTCAATAGTACACATCTCACTAGTTTTTCTATTTCAACAAAAAACAACACTATCAAAAGATAATGATAACTAAAACTACAATGGCATTCTTGTGTTCACACTTCACAACATATCTGTTCATAAAAGTGAAGAGAAAACAAATGAGATGTCAAATAGGTAACATAAAATAAAGATGGAATGAGATATCAAAGTAACTCTTCAATCAAAATATATCTGTGATTAAGATTTAGGGTCTAAATAGTCATCAAAAGGGCCACCATAGATGGGGGTGTTGGCTCCAAATCCTGTGTTTGCCTGTGATTATATTCAAATGCCATTAAAAATGTATATTGATTAGAAATCATCAAAGAGATAATAATTGATTTATAAATAATATTGAAAAAGGAAAAGGCATGCCTATAAATGTTGCAATTCAGAATAGTTGTCTACTACCATGTAAGGAAATTAATGAACTGGCGATGGGTGGCTTGGAGTGGCATCACTTTCATTCACCATATTTGTGTTTTGTTTGACAAACCTATGAATCCAATATTTTCAACTGAGCATAATTATTAAAAAATAAAAAAAAATTATCTCAAGAGAAAATTAAGTACTTTGAGATTACCTTATTCCTTTTTCACCTTTGTAAATATTCTTCTCCACCAACTTGCTTATTTTTTTATTTTGGGATGCCTAATGATACAATATTTAAATAATAAATAATAAAAACTTGGTAATGGAAAACATATATAAAAAGTAATGAATAAAGTTACCTTTTTTTCTACTTTTCAATATTTGTTCCACCTTAGATTCTTTTCTTTTTTATGGTGAATGTCCTTTGGTGCATACTTGCAAAGGATTGTGTAGCTTCTTGCTCAAGTGGCTTAGCTCATCACCGTCCTTAGCTAAAAGCTCTGATTAAGTGGGTTACTCCCACAAAATGATTTTCTTTTAAGCATTGTGTCCTCTACATCATCTAGAATCTTCATCAAAATATCAACATTATCATCTGTTTCCACTCCAATGTCTGCAATGTTATGGAATCGAGTGCATAACACATCGTAATGTTTCATATGTTTCATATCACTTAATTTATCATACAAGATTTTAACATATGTATGCTTTCGTTTAATGTCTTTTCTCCACAGTGTTAAGATGTAACATAGTGGAACCTTTTTTCACATCTTGATCAACCAATACAAAAAATTGTATGCCTACAAAGAATCCTTCAAAACTCAAATAAGTGACAAAGGCATCAGACATCACATTCAGCTTTATTGTAAAGAACAACAAATACAACCTTTCTCCTGGAGCCATTCTTTTTTTTCTCTCTCTCTCTTTTAACATAATCTTTTACTTAAAACGTGAACATTAAATCCTTTGTTTTAATAAAGCAAATGTTGCAATAGATCAATCCCCTCAACTAATCATGAGACTCTTTAGACAATTCACTTGTATATGCTTGTTGAAATTGTTTCTCAAGAGGGAATCAATTATCGCTGATATGATTGAATTGAAAGAAGTGAAATTAGCTTTCTTTTCTTCTCAACCTTGCTTCCCAATGCATTGTCATATTGTTCCACAAATTACTTCAATGTAGTTTTAGAGTGAACATAACCACCACCAAAAAAAAAAAAAAGCATTCATGCTCTCACTATGCTGATTAGTAGACATTCCCGCCCAAAAAGTTTCTTTAGCAAATATTGGAACCTATCGCTTTCGATCCAAATACAAATGCCTCAACCATTCATTACCTTCAAGTTTGAATTCTACAATTAATTTAGTCCAACCTTCAAACTCACTTGGGGTTAGTGATTCATACCCAACATTCTTCAAAGTCTTTTTGATTGCTCGGTATTTAGCTAATCCACCTAACTTCATTGGAAGCTTTCTCAAAATATGCCAAAGGCATAACCGATGCTTAGCCTCTGGAAAAACCTTTGTAACAGCAACTTGAATTGCTTTGCATTGGTCATTCACTATGGCTTTTGGAGAATGACCTGATGTACATGCTAATCATGACTTAAATAGCCAAATATAAGTCTCTGTATCTTCATTAGATAGTAAACCCGCAACCTAACAATGTGGACTGTCCGTGATGGTTTGCACCAACAAACAGAGCAAATGGCAGAGCATTCTTATTTGTCAAATATTCAAAGTCAACTGTAATAACATCTCCAAAAGATTTATATGTTGCTTGAGACCTTACGTCAGCCCAAAATATACTCCTTACGTGACTTTCTTCATTCACATCCAACAAATAAATGAATTGGAGTTCTGATTTTGCATATGGACAAAATAATTACAAAGGGATTCGGCATCACCTGCACCAAGTCTTAATCTTCTAGCTTTGGCAATGTAATTCCGGCACTCTTTTTCTCCAAATGTTAATTTTTCATAGGCCCTTGCTTCAACAACCAATGAATGAAAATTCTTGCTCAATGGAACACCAGCTCGATCATTCAAATCAAGTCTTCTTTTTGCCCAAGAATGCAATTGCTTATTGCAAAGAAGGTGCCTTGATTTTCCTAGACTCAGTCCATGATTATGTTCAAGAAAGAACCCAGACAAACAAAGTCTTCCATCCTCATATGTCCTCACATTGATCCTAGCCTTACAATCAATTTTGGTTGATGGAAGTGGTAATAAGGGATTTTTTCTAGTGAACTTCGTTTTACTAGCTCAAGCACATGAAATTGTATAGTATTTTATATTCCCATCTTCACCTGTTTTTGTACTTTTAGTTATTATACCAAACCCATGATCGTAAGCATATTTCTTGTAGAAATTACGAACTTCATCTATGGAGTCAAAAATCATCCCAACTTGTGGAGTTCCTACTTTTTCTTCCTCATTTATTGTTGTTTACGACTCTTGTTTTCTTGTTTCCTCACTAGTAGATGTCTCCTCATCCAAGCATATTTTTTGATTTTCCATGAACATTGAGAAGTTGGAGAAGAAGCAAAAGCAAAAGAGAGAGAATGGTTGAATTAGATTGGACACACAAAAGACAAAATAGACACTGAAAATCAGTGCACTTATTATCCTTTTAAGAGTTTTTTTTTTTTTTTTTAGTCTTCTTTAATAGGGAATGATCATCATTCTGGTCCTATTTTCTGGTTGTATAGCAGCACCTCAGTAATGTATATCAAATTATTTCAATACTTTGCAAGTTCATAAAGAAGAAGAAGAAGAAGAAGAAGAGGAGGAGACAGAGTGAAAGGAGTTACAGTTTACAAAGAAAAACTGCAACAAACAGTATCCTATATATATATAATTAGCAAATAGGAAGAGGAGCACCATTCCACTCCTTCAAGCACTCAAGCAATGGATCAATCAGTTTCCCCTCACAAATAGCGGAGAAAACTTTATCGAACTCCTCCCCCGGTGACAGGACCTTCTCGCCGGTCAAGAAAACAGTCCCCAGCTGTTCTCTCAGAAACCTATAAATTGGGTACGATCTGCATTCCTTGATTCTGTTCTCAATGGCCGACTTCCCGCTCTCAACATCACGCCTAGCACTCTCCACTTCCTTGGGCAGAACGGCCTTCAATTCATCTTCAAAAGCACCAATCTTCTGCAAAATCGAAGTGCTCGGATTCGTCTCTCCGTCGCCATTCCTCAACGCATGCTCCACCATAACTTCTCTCAGCTTCTGCATCAACGGGTAAGTCGCGTTGCAAGGGTCGTCAATGTACGCGAAGACGTGCTCCCTGTCCACGACTTTGAGCAAGTCCTTCTCGAAAAACCTAGAGGGGTGAAGCTCTCCGTTGGATCCCATAGTGAGGACTCGTTTCGCAACTTGGTTTACCGTATTCTTCACAGCGTTCTTCAGGTTCTCCTCCAAGTGCCTCAAGTCTATGGCCTGGCACAAAGCTATCAAGAAAGTGGACGACATAAGCTTCAATATCTCAACAGCTTCGGCTGTTTTCCTGGAAGAGATCAAGCCCAAGGAGTTCACATCTTGGTTGTGTTGCTCGGCACTCTGGACATGATTGGTTACAGGATTAGCCAAGAACTGGAGTTCAGAACAATAGGCAGCCATTGCAATTTCAGCACCCTTGAATCCGTAATCCAAGCTTGGATTTCGTCCGCCGGAGAGATTCGAAGGCAACCCCTTGTTGTAGAAGTCGTTGACGAGCTCGGAGAATTGCGCAAACATGAGCTTCCCAATCGAGGCAATGGCTAGGCGGGTGTTGTCCATGGAGACTCCAATTGGGGTACCCTGGAAATTCCCCCCGTGGAGGGCCTTGTTCCTCGAAACGTCGATCAAAGGGTTGTCATTCACAGAATTAATCTCTCTTTCGATCATCTTGGTGGCCGATCTGATGACTTCAATTTGAGGTCCCAGCCATTGTGGGGATGTCCTCAGAGCATATCGGTCTGGCTTGGGCTTTTGGAGAGGGTCAATCTCGTGAAGTCTCTTCGCTTCTTTGACGTAAGAACTCCCATCCAAAACATGTTCCATTATAGCTGCAGCCTCGATTTGGCCAGGGTGGTGCTTTAATTTATGTGTTAAATGGTCGGTAAATTCAGGTTTTCCTCGCATCACTTCTGCAAAAATTGCTGATAATACTTCGGATAGTATGGCAAGGAGGTTGGCTTCAAAGAGGACAATGGAAGCTAACCCGGAACCCACTGCCGTGCCGTTCACCATTGCAAGGCCTTCTTTAGGTTGCAACTCGAAGAACCCAGGTTTGAGGCCCGCCATTCGAAACGCCTCGACAGCGTCCAACACTTCTCCGTCGGGCCCGATGGCCTTGGAATTGGGCCTGCCGGTCAGAAGACCGGCAATGTAAGAGAGGGGGACAAGGTCGCCGGAGGCGGTGATTGTGCCGCGGAGGGGCAGGCATGGAGTTATGTTGTGATTGAGCAATTCTGTAATAGCTTCTAAAATCTCGAACCGAATGCCGGAGTACCCTTGAAGGAGGGTGTTGATCCTTACTAGCATTGAGGCCCTTGTTGCCGAGTGAGGCAGGGTGTGGCAGGAGTCAGTTCCATGCCCAAATATGCCAGCATTCAAGAATCTGGCAAAGTAAATTTTGGTAAAAATAATGAGTAACACTACTAGTTTTTGAATTTATATATGCACTTCCAAACAGCATAAAATTGTGTTAGTATATATTCATAGATTTGAAATCTGGGAATTTCGTATTAAATGTTTAAGGAAAATTGTTTAGGTGTAATTTTATTAGTTCAGATATTACTTTTATTATGGATTAAGTAGTCTATTACAATAAATTTTTGATAAAATGATTCATTTAAAATCATCACAAAAATGGTATTAAATTTATTTATTTATTTTTCCACCTTAGCACTAATGCTATTTACAATTAAAAGTATTTCGTGCAACTTGTATCTTTAACGCCCTAAAAAAATTAGACATATTGAATAATCCTTTTTCTAAACAGAATTACAAATTTATTTTACCTGTCCTTTTTTTTCTTAAATAAAAAAACAGGACCTAATATTATCTCAATTGTATTTTTTCAACTGGTTGAACTAGTCCACGCTGTATAATTTTTATATTTTTAGAGTCTTTTGTAGTTGCAATTTTTATCATAAAAACATTAAAGGTGTGTTTGGATCTTCAAAAAATACAAAAAAAAAAAAATTCTATTTATTTTTAATTTTCTTCAACCAAATTTTATTGAATATTACCTTTGCATCAACTTTTGATTTTCTTTCTTTCTTTCTTTCTTTTTTTTTTTAACAAACCAAACACTACCTAAATTATTTTCCATGATGTGATAATCTTCATAGGCATATTCTCTCTCTTTGCGCAAATATGGAAATGGCCTTCCATTTGTATCCTTATTTTTGTTTTTCAGTTCAAGCATCCACTTAATATAATTTTAAATAACAATAATGATTGACAAAACGATTGCGGATGTAACGTAATGTACAAGGGACGTTAATTACGGGTATAAAATAATAATATTTAGTATGAGTAAAAAAAATTACAACAGGATCAGAATCCTGTTAAAATTGTTAGAGATAATTGTCTTTTTATCTCTTGCACTTAAGGTAAAAATCTCTTAATCTTCTGAACTTCAAAAATTTACATTTACATCCCTTATATTTTGAATTAAAATGTCGTTGTGAACAATATTAAAATTTTCAAGTAAAAAGATAAATATACTTATTAAAAAATAAATAGAATAAAGAGTGTAAAGGTAGGTAACAAAAATTATAAGGGTATAAACATAATTTTAAAAATTACTTAAAGTCAAAAACCATTATTTATGACAGATTTTTTATGTGCCATTTGGTTTATCTTTTTATTTTCTATTTTCTGTTTTGAACTCAATTTTAATTTTGTATTTCTGAAAATAAAAAAAACAGTTCAAAATTCATTTGATTACTTGTGTTTTCAAAATTTGTTTTAGAAAAGAGAAAATTGATTTACACATGAAATAAAAAATAGCAAAAAATCATTTTGAGCGTTTTTTTTTTTTTTTTTTGGTAATTAAATCGTTTTGAGAGTTTTTAACTTAAAATAAAGAAAATCTCAAAATAAAGAAAACAAAATATTTTTTATTTACTTATTTTGAGATTTTTAAAATATAAAATAAAAATAAAAAATAAAAAATAAACTAAATATCACCTTAATGTTTTTACTTTAATTTAAAGTACAAAGAATACAAAGGTAAGTTCCTAAACTGATTTTCAATTTAAGTATAAGATATAAAAAGACCATTATCTCAAACAGTTAAGTATGTAATTGATATTTTTTAAAAGAAAATGATATTTAAATAAATTTATTAATTAATAATATATATGCGAGTGATATTTCAATAATACAGTCGCAATAATAGAAAGACATGCTAGTTATTTTGTGTTTAAGGGGATGTTTGGTTGATAAAAAATTGAGCAAAAAGTATAACAAAAGTAGAAAGACGTGACATAAAGGTGAAATGTGAAATTTTTTTATTGGAGTAAAGTACAAAAAAATAATTAAAATTGATGAACTTTGGTAATTTTTTGTGATGCCAAACAAGTCCAAAAGTGATTCACTGACAAATAACCAGTTGATCATTCCAGTGATAAATTAATTAATATTATTTAAAGATTTTGTTTTTATATATAGTATTGTTCTCTTCTATAACATCCCACCTATACTTACCAAAAAAAAAAAACATCCCACCCACCCTCTTTAATGCAAACATCATAGTTGTGTTTGATGTGCTATAAACTTTTAAAAATTTTTAAAAATTATTTTTTTATTTTACTACACGAATTACGGACTCATATAACTTATGTTAGATTATCTTATTTTTATTTTACTTTTTATCATTCTAAACGCACTTAAAATATGTGATTCATTCAAGATTAATATAAAGACACAGTAAAGAAAGACACTTAATATTCTGAACTTCAAAAATTTACATTTGCATCCCTTATACTTTGAACATTTTTTGAACTAAAATGTCGTTGTGAACAATTGTAAAATTTTCAAGTAAAAAGATAAATATTCCATTAAAAAACAAATAGAATCAGGAGGGTAAAGGTAGGCAACAAAAATTATAAGGGTATAAACGTAATTTTGAAAATTACTTAAAGTCAAAAATCATTATTTATGACAGATTTTTTAGGTGTCATTTGGTTTATCTTCCTATTTTTTGTTTTTATTTTATATTTTCTGTTTTAAGCTCATTTTTCACTTTGTACTTCTGAAAATAAGAAAAATAACTCAAAATTCATTTGATTACTTGTGTTTTCAAAATTTAGTTTAGAAAAGAGAAAATTGATTTACATATGAAATAAAAAATAGCAAAAAATCATTTTGAGAGTTTTTTTTTTTGGTAATTAAATTGTTTTGAGAGTTTTTAACTTAAAATAAAGAAAATCTCAAAATAAAGAAAACAGAGCATTTTTTATTTACTTTTTTTAAGATTTTTAAAATATAAAATAAAAATAAAAAATATAAAAATAAACCAAATGTCACTTTAATGTTTTCACTTTAATTTAAAGTACAAAAAATACAAAGGTAAGTTCCTAAAGTTCAGTCAATAAATGATTTTCAATTTATATATAGGATATAAAAAGACCATTATCTCAAACAGTTAAGTATGTAATTGATATTTTTTAAAAGAAAATGATATTTAAATAAATTTTTTAATTAGTAATATATATGCGAGTGATATTTCAATAATACAGTCGCAATAATAGAAAGACATGCTAGTTATTTTTTATTTAAGGGGATGTCTGATTGACAAAAAATAGAGCAAAAAGTACAATAAAAGTAGAAAGATGTGACATAAAGGTGAAATATAAAAATTTTTAATTAGAGAAAAGTACAAAAAAAATAATTAAAGTTAATAAATTTTGGTGAAGTTAATAAATTTTGGTGATTTTTTGTGATGTCAAACAAGCCTAAAAGTGATTCACCGACAAATAACCAGCTGATCATTCCGGTGATAAATTAATTAATATTATTTAAAAATTTTATTTTTATATATAGTATTGTCCTCTTCTACAACATCCCACCTATACTTACCAAAAAAAACATCCCACCCACCCCCTTTAATGCAAACATCATAGTTGCGTTCTATGTATTATAAATTTTTAAAAATTATTTTTTTATATCACTATATTAATTATGAATTCATATAATTTATGTCAAATTATCTTATTTTTATTTTACTTTTTATCATTCTAAACGTACTTAAAATATGTAATTCATTCGAAATTAATATAAAGACACTGTGAAGAAAGACAATGAAAAAAGCTAAAGTTATAATTAGTATTTTTTTCTATTTAATTAATTTACCTAATAAGCTCCTTCTGCAGTGCTCCACCCTGTTTGGTTCTCCTATGAGAAGTTGCACCAAAACCAGTGGTGACTCCATAGCTATCAGTCCCCTTGTCCATGCTGTCCATGACCCAGTCACTGCTTGCCTTGACGCCGGCCCTCGCCGCCTCCGAAAGCTCCACCTTCACCGCCGCATCCAGGGTGGCTATTGCTGCCACTTGTGCTATGGTCAAGGTCTCTCCGCCCAGCCGGACCACCGGCCTTCGATACTCCGCCACCATGCGCTTCACCTCTTCCAGGTGGCTGCCCTTCAGAGACTCCGCAGCCATGCCCCAGTTCAATGGGTCCTTTAATTGGTTTTGGACACAAAAGCCGTCCATGGAGATGTGACCATTAGGAAACTCCATTCTGATCAACTATCAAGAAATGAAGTGAAAATCACCCAAGAAAAAAAAAATTAAAATATTGGGTATTACAGTTTTGAGAAAATTGAGTTGAAAGATTTATGGTCAGAGAGACCTATATGATCATATTCATATATATATCATATATGATATATATATGTATGTATGTATGTATGTATGTATAGACTATATAGAGAATGAAAAAGCTAAAGTTAAAATGGAAATTATGGGCTTGGGAAGGGCTGGATTTTCTGAGGCTTTGTTGAGCTGTTCTTGATTGCTTAAATAGATGGGTGGGGGTTGTTGTCACGCCTTGAATTTCACAACCCTAGTACGTGAACCAAAGAATGTACATTACACCATTTAATAACATTCCCTGTCCCACATCAGAGCCATAAACACACACTATGGAGCAATTAATGTAAAAAGAAATAAATGCCTTAGTCAAAATCAACTAGGCAATAAGCTCCAAAGCTAAGCCCAAATATTCTTCCAAAGCTAAATAAAATAATTAATAATAACCTCACAAACAGAGGCTTATTAAAATCCGTTAAAAATAATTTCCTAGAGTCATTACATAAAAATAATAAATAAAACTCTAATTCCTATGCTCAGAAGGTCCAGCACGTGATTCAATTCATTACCTGCATCACAAGCTGTAAGGGGTTTAGCACTAATACCACGTGTGCTCGGAACCCTAATAATAATAATAATATAAATGCAGTATGCCCTAGCATGCTATTAAGTGAAATATTTATGCACAAGTAGCAATTTCAAACAAGTACTTTAATTTATTTATCAATTTATCTTTTCATTACCATTAATTGTCTTGTAGCACCACATAACACATCAAAGAAAACAAATTGATTTCTAGGTACTGCTGCTTGGTTGTCCCGTAGAAACAGGACCCAACCAATATACATCATCCTTCGATGTCTGCTTGGTTGTCTCGTAGAAACAAGACCCAACCAATATACACCATCCTTCGGTGTCTGCTTCCTAGACCGAATCTTAGGAATATGATATGCCACCCTTAGGCATCTGCTCGTTCGTAGGTTACTAGCCTACTGGAATCGATAACCAACCCCACGCGGGTTTCGGGACTTTCGACCCTTGGGTACGTATACCCGATATTTTCAGTACCCTAAATCCAAACAAAACGCATCCACTTTCATTTTAAACAAACATCAAATAAATTCTTTATTGAAGTTCATTATTTATTAAATCCTTATGAATTCATCATAATATTTTAATAATCCGTAAACCTCAACACGTAAATAATAATAACCATAATTACCGAAGAATCACAGCACAACAAATTATCAAATATGTTTCTTACAATTAATGCAAAAGCTTTCAGAACAAACTAACATGTAAAGACAAAATTCACAAAAAGACAAACTATCATATAAGGACAAAAGTTAAAGTTTCTTTGCTTTATCATTTAATGGCTTTGCTGGACACCTAATTCCACACCTTTAACCTATATATGTATATAAAGTAATAATATGTATACCATCCAATCGTTGAAGATTTCAAATATATATAATAGAAATTTTTACCTTCTAGTAGCCAAGCAAATCTGGGAACTTAATACAATTCACGTTTACCAACTAAAAAAAAATATAAATAAATAAATAAGTAAATAAATAACAAGTGAACCTCATATTCCAATCAATCACGTCATGAGTTTATAGTAAAAAAAATCTAATCAATCATATGTTCACAACAATAAAAATCTGATGAGTCTAATATATATATTTACATATATATATATATATATACATATCATATATTCATATCACCAAATCCAGTATGAGGACTAATCAATTTATACACATATACGTATTGTTAATTACAATACAGACTCACAGGTCATTCGCCCAGAAAATAAATAATATTTATACATATATATATGCATCACTTTTAAAGGTTCCGCCCCTTACCTCAAATTAAATCTGTAGAAAGAACACCAAAGTCATAACGAACCCAAAACTCAATCAGCATATCAGACTAAGATCACCACGGCGATCAAGAAGCTGGTAATCTCCACAGCATTCACATTAGATTTTTTTTTCTCCACTGCCGCCACTACCCCTTATCTTTTCTTCTCTTTCTCTCTCTCTCTCTCTCTCTTTAAACCCTTTACCTTGACTGCCGAAGAGCGCATGTTATATATATATACACGTATATCTAGACTAGCTATTAGTTGATAGAATCCTAATGGAAAAAAGATTAGAATTCAAATTAAACTAGACTTCCAACTCCATGTACTGGCTAATAGTTGGTAGAATCCTAATGAAAAAAAGAATTAGAATTCAAATTAGACTAGACTTTTAATTTCATGCATCCACAATAAAAATTGAATTTAATTTATGTTTCTAAAAATTTAAATCAATAAAAATTTTATTTTACCAAATTAAATATTAATTAACAATTAATCAAAGCATTAAAAATATGAGTCATCACAGTTGTTGTTCATTATCATTTAAAGTATTGGGTCGGAACGGACGATGGAGAGGGGAAGCACATGAATTAGTTGAGAACTGCACGTGGCCGTCGGATTTTCTTGCGAGTTGACGGGTAGGATTCTGACACCTGGCACAACTCTAGACGGCTTGTGAGTAGGTGCATGGGAGATAGGGGGATGGTGGCATAGCATTTGTCAAAGGGAAAGCTTTTTAAGGTGGTGTTTAGATGGTAAAAATTAGAATAAAATATAAAAAAAACTGATGTAAAAGTGATATATAATAAAATTTAATTAAAAAAATATAAAAAATTAATAAATTTTAGTTGATTTTAATAAATTAAATAATTCTTAAAAAGTTAATAAATAAACTATCGTTATCACTAATCACCCATTTTCCTACCAAATTTACACATGGATTGGGTGCAATTATTCAACAGACTTTTTGTTTTATTATTTATCTATTTTCTCACCTAGCTAATCTATATATTAATTTATTATTTACCAAGTTTAGGTTTGAGATAACCAATCTTTCCTACCAAATTTACACACGGATTGGGTGCAATTATTCAACTGACTTTTCAATTTTATTATTTATCTATTTTCTCACCTAGCTAACCTATATATTAATTTATTATTTACCAAGTTTAGGTTTGAGATAAATTTTTTATTTAGTGTGCATTTAAAGTGTAAAAAATTAATATAAATTGATACATGTAAGAGTCTCATTACTCATGTAGATCAATATATTTGTTTAAGGGGTAACATCTAAAGTAAATTTTGCTGAGATAATTTTTGTCCTCCATGACATTACTAAAGAGAGAGTAACAATTACACTAAGGGTAACGATTATCCCAATATAGGGATAAATTATTACAGGTGGAGGAGGTGAAGTAATGGAGAGTAATAAAAAAATATACCAGTTTCTCATTATCGCGTAAAACATTCAATACCCTATAAACCCAAGACAACATTCTCTTATAAATAATTATTAATAAATATTGTAAATAAATAATTTATTTAATCAAGCTAAAATTAATTGATTATTAAATATTTTTATTAAAATACGATTAACAAATAAAAATTTATCATTAAAATGATTTATTTTATTAAATTAATACTAATGAAATATAATTTATAATTACAATTTTTTATTTTCTCAAATTAAAATTATTTTTATAATAATAATTGATTCTTAAATTATTTATTTTATTAAAATATTTATTAATAAAAATATTTCTCATATATAATAATTACTAGATTATGTATTGTTTAATATATTTTATTAAATTAATAATTATTTAAATAAACTAAGATTAATTGTTTTATTAATTTTTTTCAAAGTAAAAATAATTTTTAACAAATAATAATTCATTATTAAGATTAATTACTATTGAAATATTAATTTATGATAAACTTATTTTTATAATTAATAGTTTTACGTAAAATTATATATTTTAATAATATATATTTATTATTAATTATTATTAAAACAATTATTATGATACTTATTATTTTAATATTTGCTAAAATTAAATATTAATCTTAATCTCTGATCAATTTACCTTCATTTCAAACATAATTAATTTTCAATTTACTCTCATTTCAAACACAATTCATTTTTACTATTTCAAAATTTTTAGCAATCCAAACATAACATAATTATTATTGAATAATATTTAATTCTCAATCTAAACATAAATATCATGACCATTTTGATATCTATATAGAGTAACAATTATCTTTATAATCTTCTACTCTCAAAATTTTCATCTCGTACCAAACATTCCCTGCGGTGTGTAAAAAGTTAAAATTTTATGAAAATTTATAGAGATTTATAGAAAATTTGTAAAGCTCCAAACGGAATAATTAGTCACCCTTCCTTATACATATTTTAAAATCTATAAATTTTTGGGATGTAATTAAATTACGATTTAAGGAATGTTTGGAGTTCAAAAAGATTAAAAAATAATAAATAAATAAAACTTAGTATAAAAGTGACAGATGACAAATCTTCTTATATAAAATTAGTTAATGTTTTACACCTAATGACATTTATCATTAATTTTAACGATTATAATGAAATTTTAACAATTTATCATATAATATTATTACTCATCCTTTAACCATGAGATATTACCAAAACTCTTGCCACTACCACCACGCTGCTATTAACACTTAGGGCCGGTTTGCTAATATTGTTGCTTTTTATTTATATTTATTTGTTGTTTTCTGTTATCATTTTTTTAATAAAAACCAAAATTACATTTGAAAATGTATTTTTGTTTATAATTATTCATTATTAATTTTTATTTTAATAAAATATTTAATTTTATTATTTTTTTATAAAAAATTAATTGAATTTAATAAGATTATTTCATATTAATTTAGTTTAATTTAATTAATTAGATTAGTTAAATTCAAATAATAAATTAAATTAATTAATTAATTTAGTTTAATTAAATTATTTATTAAAATCATTCAATTCAATAAATATAAAATAAATTAAATTATAATTTAATAATATTATTTATTAAAAAATTGAATAAAATATATTATTATATTATTTAATTCAGTAAATATAAAGAGGGCGTTTGGTTGGCTAAAACTAACAAAAACTCACAACTTTTAGTAATTTTTTATACTTTTTCAATTAAATTTCACAACATATTACTTTATATCAAATTTTGTACCTTTACTGTGCTTGTTAGCCAATCAAATACCCCCAAAATATATTAATTATAATGTAATGATTTTTATTAAAAATAATTGATTAAAATATATATTCATAATAATTTAATAATTTAATTATGATATTTATTAAAAATAAATTAATAAAATAAACCACATATTAATTTAGATAATTAAATTAAGTTAATTATATTATTAATTGAAATAATTTTAGTTTAATAAATATTTAAATATAATAATTTATTTTAATATGATGTAACAAAAATAGACAAAATATTAAAATATTTATAACAGGAAAAAAAATAGAGTGTAAACATTTTTTTGTTTAACTTTTCATTTTTTGAAAGTAAAAAAATAAAATAAATTTAACAAACAGATTTCTGTTACTATAGTAACTAATTCGACATTCAGAAATTATTTGACAGAGTGAAAAATTGATAATTCAAGAATTATTCGAGATAGTTTAGAAAAAATACAAAAAAATTTAGTATGACATCCAAATTCCTTAAAAAATTCAAGAATAATTTAAAAATAATTTAACAAAATATATATATTTAATTTGCTATAACCATAATATTTTTTATCAAATAGTAATTTTTCTTTTTTATATAGTAACTGTAATTACATAGAGAAAAATTATTCATTAAATTATATACAAAAATAATAAACTTTAAAAAGCCAACAATATTTTATATATTTATTTGTTATTAAAAATGTGCAAATATAAATGATTATTTTACGTAAATTTAAAAAATACTATAAAAATTATTTTACTATGTACATAAGTGATGTTTATATATTTATATAATATGTGTAGTTATAAAAGTTTATAATGATATATATTTATTTAATAAATTTGGGTTATAGAAGCACAACTTAATTTCACAAACAAATATAGAGTCATAAATAAATTCTATAATATTAATATTTTGTTTGTGTGGTTCACTTATTCAATGATTTGAACATAAGCATTTAAATACCAAAGCATAATATGTATTATATTATATTATATATGTATATATGAATTGTTAATAATTAAAAAGTAAATCTAAATTATATATATATTTTTATTTTTGATTAAAGTGAAGCAAATCAAGAATATTATTATTAGTGAATAATGTTGAAATTTCAAAACACTGCCTAAATTCTAGCGCCATTTTTTTCATTAGTTTGTAATAATGTATTTTATTTATTAGGTAATTTAGATTTCTAATAATGCATGTAAGTTGCAATGAGGGAAGTTTGAAATAACGAGAAATTGGATAATTTCGCAAGTTTCACGAATTTGTCGTAAATTTTGTGGTTATTAAAAGACTATCGCAATCTTTTTTTTCTCATGATTTAATCGAGTTTTTAATAATCATTAAAATCTCACCAATATATTGGGAGAAATTAAAAATTTATCATCGGTTGCCAATTAACAAAATTTTAAAAAGATAAATAAAAAACAAAAAATAAAAACGTTATCAAATTGTCCATTAGCTAAAATTATGACAGTACCACTGCAGCTATGGCTCCGTTTTAAATTTTCAAAATATATTATTTTAGTTTTTATTATTTTTTTTCTTATATGATTATTTTATTATTAAAATATAAACTTTTTTAATGTGATAATCTTTTAATATATATTTATATTTCTTAAATAAAATTCAAAAACAATTAAGAATGAAAAAATTCACGTACGCAATGACAAAAGTAGGTAACATCGAGGGTCATGATTCCCCATGGATCTAGGGATGGCAACGGATAGATTAGAGACAAATATAGTATTATCAAATCTGAACTCTAAATCTTCCATCTACCTCTAAAGTTGTCCCGAACTCTCCAAATAAATATTTTTGAACACATCCCCGCTTTAAATGAAGAACAGATATATCCACGGATATCTAAAAGTCTAAATCATCTGTTCGCCTCTGAATCTACCCCTAAGTTAATACATAAATTGATTGCATATATAACTTATTACTACCAAATAATTCATCTCCAAAATCAAAATATACATCATCATAATAATAATTTAGCAAAGTAATATATAAACATATCGAAAACTAATATTTTACCAAAGTACCATTTAACCAACAGATATGTAATTCTAAAGTACATTATCCTAATTCAAAGTAATAAATACAAAATATGATGGTTTATTACATAATTATAAATCCCAATTTCTTGAACCTCCAAAAAGCATCCATACGAAATTCTGAATTTCCATATCAACCTAATTTCAAAATAGAATAACTGTTTTTTTTTTTTTTGTCCCTACTAACTTTTTGTATCAACCTAATTTCAAAATAGAATAACTGATTTTTTTTTTCTCATCATTCACATATAGAAAAAAAAATAAAATTACCAAAAATTTTTAAATTTTTTTATAATAACAAATAATTTCTTAGAATAACATAGAACTATAAATCTTTATCATAATAAGATAATTCATCCACATAAGTAAATTTTTTCAAAAAATTTAAAATGTAATGATCTGCACTTATCAAACTATGTAAGAAAAAATTAAAAAGTTACCTTCTCTATATATTTTTAAAAAAATAATTCCATTATAAAAAAATATTGAATGTTTCATGAAACATTTTAGTTAAACTATTTAAAAAATCTATTTTCCAGAGAACTCTTTGAATATCAATATTGAAAAGTTTAAAAACATATTTTAGCTGAAAATATAAAAATACAGGAAAAACAATAAACTTTTCAAAAGTCAAGAAATAAGTTACTTAATGAAACAATAATTTTTTATACTAAAAATAAGAAAAATAAAATAAATAGAAAATAAAATATTTTAATTATTTTTAGAAATTTGTATCTAGATATTTTTCTGGAAATAATTGAGTTTATAAGTCATAATGGGGTTTAAAATTGTATAAATTAATATAAATTTGTAAAAGTTACAGTTTCATAATTCGTGCAGTGAGTAAAAAAATTAAATTTTATAGGGATTTATAATTTTGTAGAATTCCAAATGATATACCTTATAAATTTTTAAATTTACCTCTTTAAGTTTTCTTGATTTTAACGTATAAAAGAAAATAAATTGAACTTTTAAACTTCAATTTGTACAAAAATAAAAAAAAAAATTAAATTTATAATTTCTTTCCCAAACACATCCTAATTAATACAAAACGATGACAATTTTTGTTTTAAATTTATTTATCAATATTCATTTTAATGACAATAATAGTGAAGTTCAATAAGTTTAGAGTATTATGAATGCAAATATTATTTGTTATGGCATGGTGACAACATTGTCATTATGGTTCCAAATGGTTCAGGATTGTTCGGATATTTTTTGGGATAAATCGGGATGGATCAGAGTAGATTCGGATTGAATATCGAATTTGGGACAACTCGGGGCGAAAGTAATTCCATCCCCATATCTGATCCAATATTCAGATTTTTTTTTAAAGACCAAATCTAAATCCGATCTTTTGCAAAATGCAACTCGAATTTCACATCCATTCGGCTCGGGTAATGGATCAGATTCGGACGGATCGGCTGAGATGACCATCCCTACAGAGATCAGCAAAATACAACTCAGATGTGAGAATTTTTGGAGTAAAAAGTATTTATGCCATAGGTCCCCTCCCCCCAACAAAATTAATAATAAAAATTATATGCATAAGTGACAAATCTCAATTTAGAAAACTACAATTGTTAAATAAATTTTTGAGTGAAAAACTTTTTATAATGTAGCCACTGAATAAAATTTTATCAGTACATATAAAATTTTGAGTCAAAAAAAATTTAGACTATAAATTAACTTGTTTAACATTCGAATAGCTTAAATTATATACACTCCAAATTTTGACAGTTTAAATAGTTTTATTATTTGGGTAAATTACACATAGACTCTCTGAATATTAGATTAATTATACCTAGATCTCCTAAATATTTAAACCTTACACTTAAACCCCTTATTTCTAAATGTTTGTAACATAAGGGCCGTCTGGTAGCGCTATCGTTTTTCTTTTACGTTTATATGTTTATATTTTCTATTTTTTGTTCTCTACTGTCGTTTTTTTTTTAAATGAAATTTGAAACTTCATTTGAAAATACAATTTTGTTTCCAATTACTAATTTTTTACTTCCAAAAATATTTAATTTTATTATTTTTTAAAAATTAATTGAATTTAATAAATATATTTTATATTAATTTAATTTATTTATACTTATTAAAAATAATTGAATAAAATATAAATTTTATATTATTTAATCTAGTAAATATAAAATATATTAATTATAATTTAATTATATTATTCACTGAAAATAATTGAATAAAATATATTCCATAATACTTTAAATAATTTAGTTAGATATTTATTAATAACAAAATAGAATTCATATTAAATAAATTAATTAAATGAAATTAATTGTTAAATTAAGTTAATGTAATTATGATATCTATTAAAAATAATTTAATAACATATATTTCTTATTATTATTAATTAATTTAATTTAATTATTTATTAGAAATAAATTAATAATAGATATTACATATTAATTTAATTGATTTAATTTAATTATATTATTTATTAAAAATAATTTTAGTTTAATAAAATATTTGAATAAAATAATTTATTTTAATATGATGTAACATAAATGGATAAAGTGTTAGAATTGACAAAATGTTTGCAACAGAAAAAACAAAGTGAAAGCACTTTTTTTCATTTACGTTTTTCTGTTTAATTTTTCATTTTTTTGAAACAAAAAAACGTGAACAGGTTTAACAAACATATTTTCATTACCAGTTTACAAAATTCTGAAAATATAAACAGAAAAATAGAAAACAAAAACGTTACCAAACGGGGTTTTAGGTCCATCTGTTAATTTTTCCCGTTAACTGCGTTGTAAAATAATGAAAATGGTTTATTTTATTAAAATTTTATTAAATCATATTAATTTTACTAAATCTAATAATAATTTTTTATTAAATTAAGTTATAATGATACATTATTTAAACTAATTATTAAAAATAAATATTTATAACAGTAAATTGATCAATTTAAATATATTTTAATAAATTAATTAATCAAATAAATTTTAAATATATTTCATTGAATTCAATTAATTTTTTATTTTTAATAAAATTATATATTTATTTAGATAAAATTAGTTACTGTAAATAAAATTATATACCCAACATATTTATGTTTTAATAAAATTATTTAGAAATATCTAGCAAATGCTTTTCAACTGAGTATCGCTCAAAAATAATTGTTTCACAAACGTTTTTTTATCTAAAAATTTATTATTTTTAATTACAGCCATCCTTAAATGTATTGAACTAATCCTTTAAACTATTTTTCTTAAAAATCTACTCTCACTAATAAAATGTTTCAAATTATTTAATTACTTAATTACATATTTTTCTCATTTTAATTTTATTTTTAATTATATGATTAAAGCTGTGTCAAATGAAAAATTAAATTAAATTAAATTAAAAAAGACTTTGCATTTAAAAAATTTAAAAAAATTAATATTTATAATTTTTTACTATTTAATTATTATTAGATATATTTTTCTTTGATCAGACTCAGTTTTAATGGAGGATTTTTTAAAAAATTAGTAATTTTTAACTTTTAGCCTATCATGATCAAAATAATGTTTATAAATTACAAAAATTAGGACTATATAAAAATTAAAAATTGAATTGATAAATATAAATATTTTTATTAATTAATAATTTTTAAATTTTATCCTATCATATTCAAAATAATTTTTTATAAATTACAAAAATTAAAACTATAAAAAAATAAAAAATTGAATTGATAAATATAAATATTTTTGTTTTATTAATTATTTATTAAAAATTCCTCTACTAAAATTGAGTCTAATCGAAGAAAAATATATTTAAAAATAATTAAATAATAAAAATTAAAAATTAATCATTTTAATATTTTTAATTGCAAAGTCTTTTTTAATTTAATTTAATTTTTCATTTGACATAGCTTTAATCATAATTAAAAATATAATTAAAATGAGAAAAAATATGTAATTAAGTAATTTAAATAATTTGGAGCTTTTTTATTAGTGAGAATAGTTTTTAAGAAAAAAATAGTTTAAAGGATTAGTTCAATGCATTTAAGGATAGATGTAATTAAAATAATAAATATTTAGGTAAAAATATTTGTAGAATAATCGTTTTTGAACTATACCTAGTTAAAAAGCATTTATTAGGTATTTCTTAAAACATAAATATATAATTTTATTAGAACAAAAGCAAAATCATAAATATGTTTGGTGATATAATTTTATTTACAGTAATTAATTTAATTTGATTAATTATTTAATAAAAATATTTAAATTAATTAATTTATTCTTATAAATATTTTATTTTTAATAATAATTAGTTTTAATAAAATGTATCATTATAAGTTAATTTAATAATAAATTATTATTAGATTTAATAAAATTAATATAATTTAATAAAATAAACTATTTTAATAAGAGTAAATTACACCTAACTCCCTGAATTAGCCTAATTACACGTAGAGCCATTGGGTGTTACTAATGGGCTAAGGACATTTTCATCATTTACTATATAGTTAACGGAGAAAATTAATGAATGAAGTTAAGTGTTACAAACATTTAGAAATAAGGGGTTTAAATGTTTAAGAGTCAGGTGTAATTATATAGCCTAATATTCAGGGAGTCTAAGTGTAATTGACCCTTATTATTTATGTATAATTTAATTCATCAGTTAATGTTGCATACAAAATAATTTAACTTATCATGTTCTCTGTTCGTGAGGGTCACAGTAATCATTACGATGCAAAAGGGTGAAGACGAAGTGAGCTGAGCTGACTTTTGAATTTCTTATATTAGATTCGAGCTTAAGCTCGATTTCAATTTTTACATAGGTTCAAACTCAACTTAATAAAAAAAATTTAAACTCGACATAAACTCGTGAATAATTCAATTAAATTAAAATGACATCATTTTAGTTTATAATATAATAAATCAAATATTATATAATTGTTA
Source organism: Vitellaria paradoxa (assembly GCA_019916065.1). Classification (NCBI taxonomy): domain Eukaryota; kingdom Viridiplantae; phylum Streptophyta; class Magnoliopsida; order Ericales; family Sapotaceae; genus Vitellaria; species Vitellaria paradoxa. The sequence continues at coordinate 30,407,996 of CM034242.1, forward strand.
TAAAAAATATATATATTATTTCATTGAACTGGTTTGCAAGTTTTCGAATCAAATTTTTTTATATTCAAGCTTAAATTTGGTCAGAACTTATTTTAATTACAAACTAAGCTTGTATTAAGGTTTTATTTTTATTTTTTTCCTGAATTAAACTTGAATCAAATTTGAATAACTTAAAAAAAACTCGATTTGTTTCCACCTAGTCAAGATATTACTTCATCCATATCGATCAATGAATTCTCAAAATATTCCACAAGGTTATAATTACCATTTAAATGTGTGTGTGTGTATTCTTTTTTTTTTTTTAATTCAATGCGAAGCCGAAGCCTGAGAACCCCTCAATTATCTATAGATTTTGTTTTATTCGTAAGGTAAGTGTGTGCTTCAACTAAGCGGTTAACTTTTTATCAAAAACATAAAAGAAAAAATAAGAAAAAAAAAAACAAAGGAAAAAAGAAAAGAAAAGAATAAAAAAAAGGTTGTTTAAACTGTATTAATTACTAAACTGTATTAATTAATGGACAAAAAAATAAATAAAAACAAATAAAAATAAAATAAATAAATAAAAACATGAATTTGGTTTATATTAGATTTGAGCAACTGATGTTTATCTTTTATAATCAATTTGATTTACTGCTTTGATTAAAAACTTTCCCTAATTTTCATGTTTAAATTAATATATATTTGAGATCCATTGTCCTATCTCTTGTTTGATTAATCCGTTGTGGACTATCAACTATATATACATATATATACACGCAACTTCTAACTAATTTAGGCCCATGTTTTGTGACTAACCATAAATCCATATTCCAAGGTCATCTAATTACTATTGCATCAAGAGTTTTTGCATTAAAATTAATCATAACAAACACGAGAAAAAAAAAAGATTTGGATTACCGTGTTGCTTTTTTAATTGATCCACTTCACCAATTGGAAAGCTACCAACCCTAATCCTAGTTATATTTTATCTCAAGTTGATAGGTTTTTCCATTTTTAAATTATTATTATTATTATTATTATTGACTTTTCCACTTACTAATCTCATTTTGTATATCATAATTTTGATCAAATAAAGATTCTTAACGTTATAACATTTTAAAATGATATTATTCTGCTAGAATGTTATGCCGGTGATAATTTTATTATTAAAGTGTACATCAAAATATTTTTATTTAAAATCGTAAGTATAAAAGTCTATACATTTCTTGTACTTCAATTTATATGGACATTTATATACCTACATAATCACACACAATGGTAATATGCTTCTCACACTTTGTGTGCTTCTAGGCTATGTTTGGAGTTTGAATTGTGGGAGGAAAGGAGAAGTGAAGGAAAATAGTAATAATGTAAAATAAAGTAAAAATTTTAAATTTATTTTCTTTCTTTTATTGAGTAATAAATTTTGTTTTCCTTCATTTTACCTTAATTTTCCTTCACAAATCCATATTCTAAACATAGAATTAGTGGTGCCTTTAATAATAGGCTTGTTGATATCTTTAGTCTAATGATGATTGATGCATGCTTAACATTAACTTTGGCACTAAACAACTCTCAAATTGATGAATTAGAACCTTAAAATTTTGGTGCAAAAGAAATAGTAGCAGTATGTCTATAAATACTGTCTGTTTGCGATTGGTTGACAATAATATATGATATTTTGAAAGCATTTGAAAACTTTAAAATTTATCAATTTTCCACAAAATTTTAATACGTGCCATCTTAAGGTGTTGGGTGTTAAGTAAATATTTGTAAGAGTTAAAGAAAGTTGATAAAAGTTAAAGAAATTAGAAAAAAATAATAAAAAAAAGTTGGAGAAAATTGACAAGAGTTGATTTGTGTGGTAGAGAAAACTAGTAACTTTTTTCTTTTTTTTTTTATTGGTAAAAATTAGTGAGCCAAGGTAACATTTGTTTGTTAAAATCTTGACTTTCTCTTGCAAGGTTAACAAATAAGGTTGGGGATTGTGAAAGATGTGATTATTTTCTTGAGTTGGATAATACATACACATACTATTGTGTCCACCAGACGTGTTCTAAATTGATAAGAGAGATTTCCATGCTTGTTTGAAAAGGCATAAAACCCCTTGGTGGCATCAAGGGAGTCTTGGAAGAGGGCGAGCTAACCTTCCAAGCTGTGGAGGTTGGACAAGCTTGGGCCGAACTCTCTAATTCGAGCAATGGATTGATTGAGTGCCGAGCCAGGTACGAGGATGTGTATGTGAGGTGACTGCAATCCCGAGATCCGCGCCTAAACTACTGAAACAAAATTGCTGCAAAATAAGAAAGAAATTCTCGGATAACTACAGATTTTATATTTTCCTTATCTGAATAAATAAATCTCGACTAATCAAGAAAAAATTCTAATTTGGCGCCAACTACAACACTGCAAAATATTCTTACAAATATGATACAAAATCATTTTAACAGGTATGCAACTTTTTACCTCACCATTACTCCGCCAAATTGATTTCTCAGTATTACTAACTTAAGCATCGTAGAGTCTTTGGCAGGCATCGCGTCGGTGTTCAAGGCAAGCAGATTTCCATTATTTCTAATGGATCAAAGTTTAGATAGAAGGTAAGAATTTTCATCATCATTAGTTGGCGTCATCTGTGGGAATCGAAGTTCATTTTGAATTGTATGGTCCAAACCAGATCTGGCATACAAACTCGCCAAAGCCAATCAACCTCATCAATGGAGAACCAGAATCAAGAAGACGACAGGATTACTGTAATGGAAAGATAATTCGCTAGCATAGTTGCAACTTTACAAGCCATCATGGAGCATATCGATCACTGCCCCCTGTTCTACCTCCGCCTCCGCCACTACCACAACAGGATCTATCGCCCAATGGTCAAGACAATGGTGAAGTTGTTCACAATGATGGCGATGGAGGATTGTGGGGGAGAATGACGACCTGACCTCCCTAGAGGAATGGGGCGACCATGAATGATAAGGCTCACAGTGAAACTATCCTTCATCAATTGGTCGTAGAACCTAAGAAAATGGAGAATATGGAAACAATTAAGCAAAGATTCAGAGCCACATAGGCTCAGATGGATGGAGTCATAGTTGCAGTGTGAAACCATAACGCCATGGATGATATCATTGACAGGACAAGGACTCCATTCACTCTTGCAGTGATGGAGTGCCCCTTACCCCTGAAGTTTAAGATGCATATAGTGGAGCCCTATGATGGCTCGAAGAACTTAGTGGATTACTTAGATACGTACAACTTGGAAATGCATCTCCAAGCAATTCCTGATGAGATCAAGTGCCGAGCATTCTCTATCACTTTGAAGGGTTCGGCTCGTGCTTGGTTTAACAAAATTAAGCCCGGGACCATTGAGAATTTCAAGCTCCTTAGCAAACTGTTCACTTTGCACTTTGTTAGTGGGTAGCGACAAAGGAAACCCTTAGCGTATTTGCTAATGGTCAAGCAGGGGAAGGATGAAACCCTCAAGGAGTATGTCAACTAGTTCGATCGGGAGATGCTGGAGATCGATGAGGCTGATGAAAAAGTAGCACTCATAACTTTCATGAGTGGCCTGAAATATGGTCAGTTCACTTTTTCCTTAGCAAAGAAACCTCTAGCAACCATGGCGAGTTGATGGCCTGGACTCAGAAACATAAATGCAAAGGATGCAATGAGAGCCCAGTGGGACACTAAGACTACAATTTCCTAATTGGATAAGAAGTGATAGAACAGCCCCAAAGACGACAGAGGATTGAAGGCACCCAGAACCTCCGAGCCAAGAGGTTGGATGGGAGATAGAAGGGATAAATTTATGAGGTTGGCCAGAGACTTTACTCCATTGAATTTTGTGGATAGAATAGGTGTTTTATGCGATCAGGAATGATCCAAACTTCTGATAGCCAAAGGAGTTGAAGGCCCCGCCTAAATCAAGGAATAGGTTTAAATATTGCCTGTATTATAGCGACTACATCATGACACATAAGATTGTTTTGATCTGAAGAGGTTGGTTGAAGAATTAATTGGGAAAGGGAAAGTATAATGGGTTTGTTGCCAGGCAACGAAAAGATGGATAAGATGGCAGAAGGAGTCTACCTCGAAAAAGTTCACTTAGAGGAGCCCTGACAGAGGGTAATAGGGTTAGTGACCCTTAGGGAGATCAAGGTTATATCAGGAGGGTTCGTAAGGGGAGGTGAGTTCTCATCAACTTGGAAAAAGTATGTCAGAGAACTCAGGAGAGATCAAGTAGTGATGTTTACCGAGCAGCAGATTAAGAGGGTAAAAATGGGTCGGAACTAATCACTTTTACTGAGGACAAGGCCTCGAAGCTGAGCCATCCACACGACGACCCTCTAGTCATATCATCATTGTAGCTAACTTCTAGACATGGAGGATCTTAGTAGACAGCAGAAGCTCTATTGATATCTTTTATTATAGGGTGTTTGAGAAGATGGAGATCAAAAAAGAGAAGCTGCGTCTGGTCTCTCATTGTTGATCAACTTTGTAAGGATCATGTAGAGCCAATCGGCTCCATCACCTTTCCGATCACGCTGGGGATTGAGCCTGAGCAGGTGACCAAGATGGTGAACTTTTTAGTGGTCGAATGCCTCTCAGCTTACAACATCATCCTTGGTAGGAGAGCTCTGAATCAATTCAGAATGGTTACATCGGCCTACCACCTTCGCGTCAAGTTCCCCACTAAGTGAGGGGTCAGCTGTGTAAAGGGGAATCAGAGAGCAGCAATGGAATGCTATATCTTATCCTTCAAATGAGATACCAATCAAAAAGCCTTGGTTGTACAGGAGCTGGAAGTCAGGGATGAAGAAGAAGTAAAAAGAGGAGAGCCGGGAGATGATCTGAAGGAGATCATGATAAGAGACCCTGAGCTTAAAAGAACTGTCAAGATAAGGACCACAGTTACTAGCCAACAGAAAGAGAAGCTCAAGCAATTCCTAAGGCAGAACTCAAATGTATTTGCTTGGTCTCATTAAGATATGCCTAGCATCGACACCAAGGTGATGACCCACCATTTGAACATTTCTCCAGGAGCTCAGCCAGTTAAACAGAAGAAAATATTTTTTGTCCCAGCGCAAAATGAAGTAATAATTGAGGAAGTGGAGAAATTGCTTAAGGCTGAATTCGTCAAGGAGGTACATTACCCTTCTTGGTTGTCCAAAGTGGTTATAGTCAAGAAGTCCAATGAAAGTGGAGGATATGCGTGGACTTTTTAGATCTGAATAAAGTATGCCCCAAAGCTTCACTCTTCCTGCAATTGACTTGTAGGTAAATTTAACGACTGGTCACTAGGTACTTTCTTTTATGGATGTCTTTTCAGATTACAGCCAGATCTAGATGGCTGAGCAAGATCGGCAGCACATAGTTTTCATCACTGATTGGGGCCTATACCATTACGACGTCATACCGTTCGATCTGAAAAATGATGGGCCACGTACCAGTGGTTAGTGAATCTGATGTTTAAATTCCAAATTGGTTGGAATGTGGAAGTCTGTGTTGATGATGTGCTCGTGAAGAGCAAACAGTCGACTGATCATATGGCAGACTTAGCAGAGACATTCAACACCTTTATAAGATTTTGAATGAAGTTGAATCTAGCAAAGTATGCTTTTGGGGTAGCCTTCGGGAAGATCCTCGGTTCTATAGTATCTAGTTGAGATATTGAAGTGAATCTGAAAAAGGTCTAAGCAATCCTGGAGATGCAGCCTCCTCCGTCAACTAAAGAAGTGCAGAGGCTAGTAGGTCGCATTGCTGTGCTCAATAGGTTCATCTCAAGATCTTTAGACAAGTGTCTTCCATTATTTAAGATCCTAAGAAAAGCTTTCGAGTAGACTACTGAGTGCGAAGAGGCCTTCCAACAGTTGAAGCATTACTTGGGAACAATTTCACTACTTAGCAGGACCACATTCAGAGAGGAGCTCTGCTTTTACCTAACAGTATTTACTACAGCAATCAACTTGGCGTTGGTGAAGGAAGAAGATGGGCTACAAAAGCTAATGTACTACACTAGCCGAGCACTCAGAGGGGTAGAAGAACAATACCCGAAGATAGAATTGCTTACCTTTGCTTTGGTAATGGCAGCTTAAAGAATGAAGGCATATTTTCAAGGTCACATTATTGTGGTCTTGACTGATCAGCCCTTAAGAAACATCCTCCACAAACCAGAGACATTGGGAAGGTTGGTCAAGTGATCAATCGAGCTCAGTCAGTTTGACATCTATTACAAGCCACGATCGGTAATTAAATGAAACAACAGATGACTTTATTGTAGAATTCACAGTTACGGCTGATGCTCTCTTTGAGGAAAACATCTATGAGCCGATTTGGATCATGAATGTAAATGGCTCATCAACTCAGGATGTAAGCGAGACAGCTTTTGTGTTCATCCCCCGAAGGTCATAAGATTGAGTATGATTTATGCTTTAATTTTCCAGTTTTCAACAACGAAGTAGAATATGAAGTCCTGATAACTGGCCTTCAGATTATTCAGAGAATGGGGTAAGCAAATAGTTGTGCAAAGTGACTCTTAGTTAGTGGTAGAATAGGTGCAAGGAGAATATGAGGTCTAGGAAGAAAGTATGGTGGAATACTGTTAAGTGGCCAAAGATTTGGCCAAGAAAATTTTCAAGATAGCATTGGAGAGACTTCCTCGATCAGACAACAAAGAGGCTGATTGACTCGCTAGAACAACTTTTTCAAACGAGCAAGATATAGTTGTGCCAATGAAGATACTCAATTCTCCGAGCATCTAAATGCCAGAGGTACAACAAATTGAGGTTGAGGCTTTGTGGGTAAAATCGATCAGTGATTATCTAGAGAAAAGAATCCTCCTTGAAGATCAAAATAAATGAAGAATGATGTAATACTGAGCTGCGAAGTGTGTTGATCAATGGATCCTCTATAGAAAGGGCCACACCATGCCATTGCTACAATGTGCAAATGAAGAGGAGACGGCCTATGTCCTAAGGAAGATCCATGAAAGGTTTTATAGGAATCACTTAGGATGGAAGATGTTGGCTAAGAAGGTCTTACGAGCTGCATATTATTGGCAGACCATAGAGAGGGACGCGCAGAATCTAGTGAAAAGGTTTGTTAAGTGCCAGAGGTTCGCCAATGTTCCAAGGTTGCTGACTCAGGAGTTGACCCTATCAAGAGCCTTTGGCCTTTTGCCTAATAGGGAATTGACATTGTTGGTCCCTTTCCCTTGGCTAAGGGTTAAAGAAAGTTCGTCGTGATGGTAATTGACCACTTCACCAATTGGGTTGAACCTGAGGCTCTATCGAATATAACTGAGCAGAATATGAGGAAGTTCTTATCGTAAGGAATTCCAAAAGTTGTGGTGACAGACAATGGAAAATAATTTGAAGGACATTTATTTAATGAGCTCTGCGAATAGCTCGGTATCAGCCACCACTACTCTCTCTAGCATCCCTAAGCCAATGGCCAAGTAGAGGTTACCAATAGATCCTTGTTGAAGATCATTAAGACTAGACTAAAAAAGGCGAAAGGAATATGGGCGGATGAGTTACTGAGCATACTATGGGCCGATAGGATGACTGAGCAGACTTCCATTGGTCGGACCCCTTTCTCCCTTACCTTCAGTACGGAAGCAGTGATCGTAATTGAGATCGGTTTGCCTAGCACGAGGATTATGCTCTATGATCCTAAAACAAATGAAGAAACGCTGAAGGTTGACCTAGACTTAGTGGAGGAGAAAAGGCTACAGACAACTATTCGAGTAGCAGCTTACCAGCAAAAAATGAAGCAATACTAGTAGGTGGGTTAGACAAAAACGTTTCAAGGTTAAGGAGTTGGTCCTTAAAAGAGTGAATCAATCAACAAGATACGCTCGAGAAAAAAAGCTCGAACTGAACTAGAAGGACCCTATGTGATAGCCTCCTACCCAAGAAAAGGAACCTATTGGCTTAAAGATCTCGACAGGAAAACCCTACCTCATTTATGGCATGAGGAGCATTTAAAAATTTATTATGTCTGAACATTTATGAATTTTTCCTTTTAAGACTATATTCCTTATTTTTAATTAATAAAACTTTTTCAGGAATTTCTTAACATACATTGCTATTTTTTCTGATGCGATAAGGTTACATCGACAGGTCAAACGGTTCAAGAATGATCAATTGATCAGGAAACGCCCACTAGGCTAAGAGAGCCTAAAGGATAGATTAACAGCTTGATCGGTTCAAAAGTGACTGACCGATAGAAGAAATGCCTATTAGGCCAAGAGAGTCTAAGGGGTAGAATGACAGCTAGGTCAACGAGAGTGGCCGACTGACGGCGCTAGGCCAAGAGAGCCTAAGGGGCAGATCGATGGCTCAGTCGGTTTGAGAGTAGCTAACCGATGGAGA